>CM076575.1:51780688-52464394 GCA_034641835.2 Pinus albicaulis | reverse complement strand
ATAATATAGAAGCAATCTCACATCAAATCAATCACACATTAACTCAGTATGTAGGGGGAAAGCCTATAGCTGAAAACCCCCCAGCTATTGTGTATATTATAATGGAGAAATCATGTAACAATCATAGTACAAAAACTCTTCACAAGCTCTCATGCACTAACTCCCATGCTACACACTATCAAGCTAGATCTAGCAAATCACTTGCTCCAATCCTTAGCCACTTGATAGCCAACCTTGATTGCGTATTTTAATGCTAGGTGATGGCCTCCTTATATAGATAAACCACCAGCCTATACTTTGCAATACTCATAGCTTACTCCACCTATCTATGTGTTGCAAATAGCAACAGTATAGTTACAACTGATAGCTAACTCTACCCTTTCATCTATCTCTTTCACTGGTCTTCACTGAACTGATCATGCACTGTAGTGAACTGAAGTGTTCTCGAGTTGACTAATGAGTTAATATTTAGTAAATTAAATATTATTTAATTTACTCCACTCATATCTAGTTGATTAGTTAGTTAACTAATCCCAACTAGTTCAACTAAAACAAACAGAACACAACTCCACTACTTGTCCCGTTAACTCCTCCAAAACTCCTGCCACTGAAGTCTAACTGAAGCCAACCATGCAAGATGCCATCAAACCCTAGAAACCACGTGATTCCTTGTGTCAGTTGCATGAGTCACCTCCATGACTCAAACTGAAGTGCGCCAAGAGAGTAAACTGCTGTTTATAGTCAAAATATTATTAAGGGTAAATAATATTTGACTTCCATATTTTTAGGAGATCAGTCTAAAAATAGCCTGGGTCCTAAAAAATTAGGGTCTCATCTATTTTTACCGACATGTCGCATCCATCAAGAATCTCCAAGTAGAATTCCCAAATTATGCTCCGTATGTCTAAAAAATAGACATAGTCTAAAAATAGACTTTGCGCCAGAATTTGCCTGCGGGCCCACTTAGTGAAGGCGACTTCATTTCACTAAGCTCCATCATCTTGCTGCATTCTCAACACTCCCTCTCCGCAAGATATGGATTATCTGCAATCCCTATCCTGCCTCTGTGGAATTCGAACTTGCTCCTGGTGAGCGCCTTCGTCAGGATGTCGGCATCCTGATCCTCCGTGGGAACATATGAAAGCATCATGATCCTCCGCCGAACACAATCTCTGATGTGATGGTACCTGATGTCGATATGTTTGGACCTATCATGAAAAACTGGATTAGCCGAGAGCTTGATGCAGCTCTGGTTATCACAGTAGATCACTGTAGGCTCCAAATGCAACCCGAACAAACCTGCGAGGATCTTCCTCATCCAAATAGCCTCACATGCAGCCAAACTTGCTGCCATGTACTCGGCCTCTGCTGAACTGAGTGCCACGGATCTCTGCTTCCTGCTGTACCAGGAAACTGCTGTCGACCCAATGTTGAAAACTCCTCCAGAAGTGCTCTTTCGGTCCGTTGGACTCCCTGCCCAATCTGCATCAGTGAAGCCAGAAAGCTTCACTCCATCCTCCTGTCTGTACCATAGACCATATCCCGATGTGCCTCTGATATAGCGCAATACATGTTTGCCCGCCTTCCAAAAGAGCTTGGTAGGCTTAACCATAGCTTGCGAAAGCTGGTTAACTGCATAGCATATATCGGGTCGAGTATTGACCAGATACATCAACGACCCCACCAACTGTCGATAGACACTGGCATCCACTACCTCCTCCGAAGTAGCATCTCCCTTCCTCCATCCTCCAGGAAGAGGGGTATCAACAGGCTTGCAGCCTTGCATGTTGAACCTCTCCAGAATCTCCCGGGCATACTTGCCCCGAGAAACAAACAGTCCTCCGCTGCGCTGCCAAATCTCCAATCCCAGGAAATAATGAAGGATGCCCAGGTCCTTCATCTCAAACTCTCGTGCAAGATCCTCCTTGCATGAAAGTATCAACTGCTCGTCGCCAGTCAAAATCAGATCATCTACATATAGTACGATGATCAACAGCTTCCCCTCCACCACTATCTGGTACAAGTTTGGATCCGCCTCACTCTTGGAGAATCCAAGCCCGGTGAAGTAGCTGTCTATCCGAGTGTACCAAGCACGAGGTGCTTGCTTCAGCCCGTACAGTGCTCTCTTGAGTCGGCACACATGCGACTCACTGCTGAAGATCTCAAAACCTTCAGGCTGCTCAATGTACACCTCTTCCTCAATAACTCCATTGAGGAACGCAGTCTTCACATCCATCCGATGAATGTGCCACCCCATCTGCGCCGAGAGAGCAAGGATCGTCCGTATGGAAGAGTACCTTGCGACAGGTGCAAAAGTCTCCTCATAGTCAATCCCCTCGATCTGTGAAAAGCCACGGGCGAAAAATCTCGCCTTGTACTTCTCCACACTCCCGTCAGCTGCCTGCTTCACCTTGTAGATCCATCGTGAACCCACCACTGATTTCCCAACCGGTCTTGGGACAATCTCCCATGCACTGTTCCTGATGATCGAATCATATTCTTCGATCATGGCATCAACCCATGCGGGTTCCTCCACAGCTTCCTCAAAAGAGGATGGCTCTGTCACCACACATTGACTCATAAGAGCCATGTATCCAGTGTACCGATCCGGTGACTGTCTCTGTCTGCGCTGTGCTGTAGGTGGTCCTACAACCTTCTCTGCATCCCGAGCCAGTCGCTCAGCTTCTGTAGTGCGCATGCGCCCTCTGATGGTTGGCGCTGCCTGGGTGGTTTCTTCCACCTCCCGAACCTCCTCTTGTGGCTGATCCACATCCGGAAGCTCCTCCTTAGGAACTAACAGCTCCTCATCTGCATGCAAGTGTAGCTCCCTCTCAAGCGAACACTGCATGGCTTTCTCCTCCCGAAATTTTATATCCCGTCGCACAACAGTCTTGCGACTGTCTGGCACATACACCCGATAGTTGTGAGGTGTATCAGTGTACCCCACAAATATTCCAACCTCAACAGTTGGATCCAGCTTCCTTCTCGCATCCTTTGTCACATGCATGTAGACAGGAGATCCGAAAATCCGCAAATGGGAAATATCAGGCCTCTTGCCAGAATAAGCCTCCTCTGGTGTACTCATGCCAAGAACCTTGTGAGGACAACGGTTCTGCACATACACTGCTGTATTGCATGCCTCAGCCCACAAGTGAAGGGGTAGGCCCCGATCATGCAACATCGCCCGTGCAGCACCCACGATCGTTCTGTTCTTCCGCTCAGCCACCCCGTTCTGCTGTGGGTTATGGGGTGCGATGAGCTCTCTCCGAATCCTTTCTGCGCTGCAGAACTCCTTGAATTCAGCCGAGATGAATTCACCACCGTTATCACTCCTTAGAGCAATCACCTTCTTCCCCGACTCCTTCTCGACCAATGCTTTAAACTCACAGAACTTCGCGAATGTATCGCTCTTCTTCGACATGAAGAAGATCCAGCACTTTCGAGAGAAATCATCAACAAAGATCGCATAATACCTGTGCTTTGCTGTCGAAGCAACTGAGAAAGGACCACACACGTCTGTGTGAACTCTCTCAAGGATCGTCGTGGCGCGACTATCCTTCTCGTGAAAGGTGGCTTTCACATACTTCCATAAAGTACACCCCTTGCACTGATCTGACTGCGCAAGGGTGCCCTTAGGAAGTCCAGTAGAAATCTGCTGCAGAATCTTCAAAGCTCCATGGTGAAGATGGCCCAATCTCCCGTGCCATAGTTCGCCCTCATCATCCCGGCTCACCACTTCTCCCGCCTTGCATGCCATAGCTGCGCAGTCATCTACCTGCAACTGATAAAGGTTCTGAGTTCGAACCCCTATCTTCCGGGTCTCTCCAGTAGTCTTACTTCGCAGGAAGGCTTTTCCTTCGCTGAAGACAACATCATAACCCTTATCCTCCAACATCGCTACTGAAATCAGGTTCTTCTTCAATCCAGGTACATGCATGACATCCTTTAGTACAAAGGGTTTACCAGACTCCCTCTGAAAGGATACGGTACCGATACCAGTCGCACTGTATCTACCGTCATCGCCCATCTCGATGTGCATACCCAAATCCTGGTCCTCCAGATCTGAGAACAACTCCCGATCTCCCGTCATATGAAATGACGCACCGCTGTCCAAGAACCACACCGATCCCATCACACTTGAAACCAAGCATGCAATCAGTGAAAAGTCAAGCTCGAACCGTGAAGCCAAAGCTTCTCCATCTGCAGATCTTCCCGCTTGCTTGTTCTTCTTCTTCTTTGGACAATTGGTAGCATAATGTCCGTGATCATGGTAGTGAAAACACTTCACTTTCGCCATATCCTGCTTCTTGCCCTTAGCACCAGAATGAGAGGTTTTCTTACCCTTCCTCTTCTTTGCTTTGGACACCAAAGCGCAGTTTTCTTCATCAGCTCCCTTTGATGAAGATCCATCTCGAGTAGTCCTCCTTATCTCCTCCTGCATGAGATCCGCCCAAAGGCGCTCCCATCCCGGCAGCTTCTCCTGACCATTGACACTATCTTGATATGAGTGCCAAGCCTTTGGAAGACCAAGGAGAGCCAGGTCGACCATGTCCTCTTCATCGACAGTAACCCCCACACTTCCCAGCTCATCTCGGCATTGAGTGAACTTCGTGAGGTATTTGGCGATACTGTCGCCCTTCTCCATCTTGATGTTCCTGAGCTTATCTTTGAGCGCCAGCTTCCTTTGGTCACTCTTACTCTGGAATAGATCCGTCAAAGCTTTCCACATTAAATATGGAGTAGCCTTTCCATGCAGGCTGGATACAATGTGATCCTTGACGCCCTCCAACAGGATCCTTCGACATTTCGCGATCTTCTTTTGCCATGCATCGACCAAAGCTGCATCAGTGGGCTTTGGGACATCCGCATCCACGAACTCCTTCAGACCATTGTCTTCTAACACTGCTTCCATTCGATCCTTCCATGCAACATAGTTCGAACTGCCTTCAAGAGCATATTCGAGTCGCAAACCATTGAAAGAAGACATCTTTCAACACCGGCACCAAGAAGAACAACCTTCTACAAAATTCGAATTCCAAACTCCAAGCTCTATCGCTTCCAATCTACACTTGAAAACAAATTATTTCCAAATCAGAGATTGACTGCAAGGGCATTCACCAGATCTTTCACCTTACAAAGAAGGATGAATATTCCGGAGGCTACCTGGCCCGCATGCAGACTCTGTCCGAGGAAATAAGTTTGCAATCACCGTAATAGATCTCGACAATTAATCTCGCTCCGATAACATGTAGAAATTAGCTGAATAAATCACTTATTCACTGAAGATTAACCTGGTCATATATCAATTTCGAATTGCATACATAACACATAACCTTCTTCTACAATTAATTGTCACATGCGGAAATAACAGAAGCAATCTCACATCAAATCAATCACACATTAACTCAATATGTATGGGGAAAGCCTATAGCTGAAAACCCCGCAGCTATTGTGTATATTATAATGGAGAAATCATGTAACAATCATAGTACAAAAACTCTTCACAAGCTCTCATGCACTACCTCCCATGCTACACACTATCAAGCTAGATCTAGCAACTCACTTGCTCCAATCCTTAGCCACTTGATAGCCAACCTTGATTTCGTATTTTAATGCTAGGTGATGGCCTCCTTATATAGATAAACCACCAGCCTAAACTTTGCAATACTCATAGCTTACTCCACCTATCTATGTGTTGCAAATAGCAACAGTATAGTTACAACTGATAGCTAACTCTACCCTTTCATCTATCTCTTTCAATGGTCTTCACTGAACTGATCATGCACTGTAGTGAACTGAAGTGTTCTTGAGTTGACTAATGAGTTAATATTTAGTAAATTAAATATTATTTAATTTACTCCACTCATATCTAGTTGATTAGTTAGTTTAACTAATCTCAACTAGTTCAACTAAAACAAATAGAACACAACTGTTATGATTTTATGTATTTTTGGAGGGTGTTGTAGGAGCTACAACACACCCGCAGGAAAATGGAATGGTAGAAGCTTTTAATAAAATTCTAGAACAGGCTCTTACCAAGGTCTGTAATGTCGATCGAAGCGATTGGGATGTGCACATCTCGTCGGTCCTTTGGGCCTATCGGACTACGTGCAAGAAATTGACTGGGAAAACACTGTTTCAAATGGTTTATGAAAATAAGGCCATTATGCCCGTGGAGTATATCATTCCTAGCTTGTGCATCTCGGCCTTTAAGAACATGACAAATCCCGATATCATGGAGGAACGCTTAGTGTAGATAGTCGCCTTGGAAGAAGATTGATTCGTCGCTAAATTTCATCAGCAAGTTCACAAAGCCTGGGAAAAATCCTGGCACAATAGGCATATCCGGCAGAAGTCGTTTAAAGAAGATGAGCTAGTATTATTATATGATAGCCAGTTTGCGTATCACCTTGGGAAATTTCGCCAACATTGATTGGGACCTTATATCATAACATAAATTACGAATGCCGGTGCGGTGCGATTTGCTACGCTGCGCGGGGACCCCCTACTCGGATATGTTAATGGAAGTCATCTCAAACCATACCAGACCAACTCGGTGCAGACCAAATGACTATATGGTCGAAGTAGTTGTATTGGGATAGAAATGCCCAGGCAAGAGGAAAAATATAGGCAGGTTCGTTATACGCGTAGGGGTCAACCGCAGGTTAGGGAGTCTGAGAAGGTGCGCTGGGCGCGCAGGGGTAATACACAGCTGCGAAAACTAGCCATTGGAATAGTACCGCTGGGTAAAAATCCAACTTTACCATTGGAAGGAGCGAGCAGTAGGAAATTAATGTAGCGATTTTTGAGGATTTTTTCCGTTTCCTTGATGGTAAGTTTCAGCAAAGTTTCATCCGACCATTTTTCACTATTTAAAGCTATAAATGGGGTAGGGCAGCTCAGAATTGGGTTCCATATGTCCTGAAAATCTTGTGCCTTGCAAATTTTCGTAACTATTGTGCTCTGTTCATGTATGGGCGTTCTACCCCCTCTGATAGTAGCAACCCCAAGTTCATCTTCCGAGCGAGAATGACTACGACCAGTCCCGCTGAATCATCGCAGACCATGGCCTATACTAAGAGAGAATTCGATGAAGTATTGGAGGTCACCCCCGAAGTCGAAAAGGTCGTGTCTACACCAACCAAGGGGAAGTAGGTGGAGAAAAAGAAGAGTAAGGGGAAAGGCCAGGAGCAAGAGCAGGGGAGGACTGCGAAATAGGCTAGGAGGAAGCCACGCACCTCCCCTCGGAACATGCAATCCCCCCGAATGGTGCCTAAGGCACGTTCACACCCAGCGAAGCAACCTCTCTCTGCTCAAGAAGAAGCTCGGCTTGTTGCCCCACTAACTTGGCTACCGTCCTATGTTTGGCCTCAAATACCCTCAGTGCGCACGCCCAAGAACCTCGATGGTCTGCACTCCTATCTACAAATGCCGCTAATTCCGGGTGAAGTCCCCATAATTGGAGAAGCTTTCAACAAGCTCCCCTCAATTAAGTTTGATGATCACGACCTTGCCAATCTTGAGGTCTTCCCATAATTGGCACCTAAGCTATATCTCGAAAGAGTACTGGAGGATGATGTGATAAGGGTTGTACCAATTCCATGGGTGCGCGGGTTAGAAGGATCTAGATTACTAAACTTGCTGCGAATACCTCACTTTGGCCGATAAAATTTAACCGACCAAGTTATGTGACAGTTGCTAGCCTTGATCCATGACAATAGCTTGTGGATCTAGGAACACATTCTCATCGATGCCACCCTAATTCACTGCATTAATGGTCTCCCCATGGAGGGGCCGAATCCCATGGAGTGCGTCGGCAAGAAATATGAGAAATAGATCGCCGACAAGGTGCGGGAAGACTACCATGCTAAGCGAAACACCAAATTGTTCCTGATCAACACCATTGCCGACCCTGGAGTGCGCATAGGTACTTTGATGTTGGCTTGTAAAATGATGCACAAGTGCTAAGCCACGACTGTCCCCGCCTATGTAATTCAGCTGGCTGGCTGCTACGAAAAGGGGGTCTGCTTTAACTGGTCACAGTTCCTCTGCAATGAGTTTTTGGAAAACACACGCAAGGCCCAAGATCACGGGAAGGTATTCTGTTTCTCCTAGCTGCTTCTCCTAATTGCATTGGTCACATGGGAAGCCCTGGAAGGATCGGTCCTTTCTGAGCTTGAACTGGACATGTGTGAAGGGGTGCGATACACAAACTTATGGGATTCAAAAGATGTGAAAATTATTAAGGAAAAAAAAGTATTTTGAGTACTATTTTAGGCCGCGCTCAGAGCAGAAATTTACTCCCAGCCACGGTTGTCACCGATGGTCTACGAAAAATATAAGCGCATCGCAACATTCCAGATTATGATGCACAATGTGTAGATTCAGGGCTGTAAGGATGTAGCTTGGATGTCGCTGCCTTACATGGTCACCGATGAGGAAATTGATCAGCTTATCACCACTTGGCCACTTCACTGGAAATTGGGATTCAAATCGGCAATGACTGACATTGATGGTACAAGCGCAGTCTCGAAGACCCCCACCCCACCTGATACCACCAAGAACTTAGAAGGTCGTGGCCCGGAAGGCTCCACTAGGACGGAGGTTCCCCCAGATGCAGCACAGGACATGGAGCAGGAATCACAGCAGGACATGGAGACTGAGGGTTTGGATGCACAGGGCGTTGGTTCCCCATGTGGCACGAAACGGACAGTTGAACCTCTCAAAGGCTAGTGAACGAAACGATGGGCTACAAGGCCCAGTAGGGAGATTGAGGGTACCTTAACCGAGGGAGTTTTGGAGCAAATTTCATAAGCAGTCACCCTCGCTTTAGAAGACAAATGGCTTGCCTTGGAAGAGCAGCAAGGGGTTGCAGTTTCTGCATGACAGTCTGAGCTCCAAGCTCTTGAGCTCAAGGCCGATACCTTACAGACGAGCATGGTTAAAGCAAGGCTACCTTAAGTAGTCAACACAGAGTTGATCTCCACGATCAAGAGCCATCTCTACCCCCTGCTAGGCGCAACAATTACTTTGAGTCTGCCTACCTTATGTGCACAAATCTAGGCCTACACAGAAGTACATCTGGACTTGGCTTGACTTCCGCACGAGCCGCTGCAGGTTCTCCACACATCCCTCTTTGAGGAAATCTAGCACAGAGACCGCCAGGTGCAGCAGCAACTAAGTACATCCGAGCAAACAACCGTAGAAAAAACTACCAAGGCATCCCAGGCACAGGCTGCGTGCATCCTTTCCGCCGCACAACAGACTGAGTTGGAGTGTCTGATTAGCAGACTCTAAACAAATGTGACTAAAGACATTCCGGCCTCTGCCACCCCCCAGGCTAAGATTTAGGGGCTCTTCGTAGCCTTGAAAGCTTCTTAGAACAAGATCTAGAACGTTATGACCGAGATGGAGCAGAAGATTGCTGCATTGCAAGCTAAGTTGCAGCTAGAAAATCCTCCTGAGGTATGCGCCCAGAGAGCTGCACTAGTTACAGAAGCTATGAACACCATTACAACTCAGATTTCTCAGGGCACCAAATTGCTTGAGACAAATATGCATCTTTGGTCTAAGGTGCAATGTGACCCTCTCCTGCGCAAATTTACCAAAGAACTACGCCAGAAGGGAGAATAATTCGAGCAAATGGAGGCTAAAATGCCCACTCTGATCCTAGCTCAATGCCTGGAACATCTACCAGCTAGCCTTGCGCTCATAGATGACCTAGAAGGGCTTCGCCACAAGAAGAAGGTTCTGAGTGATGACCTCAAGCCATGGGCCGATGAAGCCTTCAAGATATCTCAGGACTTGGATGTTGTGGTCAAACAGCTGAATCAGACCCTGGAGAGTGTCACCACTGCCACTGAAGGCCCAACTTCACAGAAGTTGGTGGACATTGCACATAACGCTTTCGCACAGAGCAAAGGAGTGTTGCCCCCTCTGGTCAATGCAATCAAGTAGATCCAGGCAAAGATGCAAAACCCACGGCCACTGTGACTCGGGACAAGTCACAAGATTGTGTTGGGGGCCTGTTGGAACAGGGTCCCCTAGCTGAATTTGTGATATATTTTTGTAGTAATTAGTCTATCGCAGGAGCTTTGGGGTGGGTCAAAGCCCCCAATGTATTTTAATGGGTCAAAGGGTAGACCTAGAGTCCACAAACCACAGTTTGTGGACCACAAGATAGCGCAGGCTATGATGATATAAATAGATAGATAGTTTGAGTCTATAAGTAAGTAATATTGATGCTAAGTGCGAACTATTGAGATCTGTTTTGGGTAGTATTGGGTAAGGATTCATGTTGGCTATGTGCACGGAGATCCTCAGTCCTGCTGTGTGCAGACCCCGCTGGCTATGTGTGTGGGCTGTGACTTGGGTTTGTAACTTGGTTTTGGATTTTAATGAACACAAGATATGTTGAAGTATCTCTATGGTATCTGAATTGGTTGTGTTACTATTGAAGTACCTCTACGTTATTTGAATTAGCTGCGATTGTGTTTGTGATATATGAGTTAGCTGCGATTGTGATGATAATTATTGACGCGCACATGGATGCGAAGGTGTTGCTAAGATACGATTAATAATAGTAGATTTTTTTATGTTTACATGATGGTTATACTATTAAGGGCACGATTATAAGCTTGTTCTGTGCAAACCTGATAGATCTCAATAAGACTGCCTTAATTACCCACTTTCTCCCAGGGTGCAGAAACCTGATTCCAACACCCACCCATACTACTTCGGGTGATACCTTGGCTTGCAAAAGTAGGTCATTGCTGAAAGGGCTAGTAGTATAGGGGTTTGTTGGCAAACCTTAATTCCGAGCCTGGGTCAGGACCCCTCAATCCAACAATAGCGATATTGTGACTTCTTGGCTTCCTTTCTTGGAAATTATGAACTTTTGAACTTCTTTCCTTTATTCCTTATAAATAAATATTTTAACCAAATTATGTCTTTTATTGTGCTCATAGTCAACCATCTGCTTTTTTCTCTAAGTAGGTTGATCACACCTCATGTTGAGAAGATTTTCATATAATGCACCTAAAGATCAATTTTTCAAATCAACTTTGCAGGTTACTAATTCCTTAGGCATGGGTCCCAATCCTCTTTTTTTTTTTACTATGTAGTTCACTGAACCCACAGATCGGTGATCACTATGTCCACAAAATATTTGTACTAGGAGGATCCACCCAAAGGGATCATTTCCAGTCGGCTCAACCACGGAGCCTAAGCCCAAGGGTGTCGAGATAATTGAACCCGTGACCTATCAATACAAAGGTTCTTTAATGATACGAACTCGACCAATTGAAATAACCCTCAGGGTTAGTCACACTCCTCTCTTATGTGTACTAAGAAATGAATTAATCAACTTGATTTATTTAGAAGGTTTTGCAATATATCCTTTTAAGGCTTACTTAGAGATCCTAGAATTTATTCCAACTAAAATTTCCTTGGCTCTAATAATATCTTCCAACTCATCTAAAACATATGACATGGGTTTAAGTGAACCCATTTCCTTGAGAAGAGGGAGGAAACATATTTCTATCAATTTTTCTATGGAAATGTGCAATAGTTTTTAGATATTTATAGAAGCGGCGAAATCATTTTTTAAGTGATATACTTGCAAGTTAACAATACTAGGGACATGTAACTCCATTGAATTTCCCTTGTAGTCATTCTAGGTAGGTATACTAGTGCAACGTTCTCCTTTTCTAACCATCTTTTGAGCTCATCTATGCTTAGTTGAATTCCATAAAATACTATGTTTTCATCTTTGATATTTTCCAAGTAGGTGAGAAACTAAGTTGCATGATTCTAGAAGTATTGAGTGTTTGTGTACATCAAAATATGAGTGGTGATAAGTTCATGTTAGAGTTCAAAAGTGCAAACCTTAAATTCAAACAAGTTGATCACATCTACCATGTAGTGAGCCACCACCTATTCATGTTGCTCTACCTATCATTTGTGTCCTTCTATTTCTTTTTCTTTGCCTTGAATGTTAAATTTTGTAGCCTAGAAAAAATCAACTTCTATGTTAGCCCCCTATAAATTTTTGACAAGAAAACATGGGGCTAAAATGTTTTTGAGCCTTCAAGGAATGCATTTCCTCTGAAAGCACATCATCCTTGAAGTCTCCTTGTGCCTTTTTCCTTTGATAAATCCCCTCTGCTTATTCCCATTATAAAGCCTCTCTGATTGCAAAAAATTTCGCTCCCAAAGGCCTACATTTGCCCCTTGTATCCATGCAGAATTGTCCATTTCATCCCTTTTTCCCTTTTTCAAAGTCCCCCTTTCTTACCCCCAAATCCCCCCCTAAACCTTCTAGATCATCCCCATGCCCCTCTTAAACCACGCATACACCCTTGGTTTAGTTTAATGAACCCTTATTCCCTCTATCGTTACCTTTTCCTAGCCTCAAATTGCATTAAAATGGGTCAAAAACCCACTTTCTTCCCATTACAGGCTTAGCACCTTTCGGCCCTAGCCCCCTCACCCTTTTCCACCACGTGACCCGGGTGCCGAAACGACGCGCTAGCCCGAAAAAGCGCATAGCGAAAATATGTATCGGGCGCATTTTGAACCGTCGATCTATATAGATCGGACGGTCGTCGCATTCCCCATAGCGCCCATCACCCACCTCCTTTCACCGTTCATCGCATCTCCACCGTTCATTTACCCGTGGATCAATGGTCTGCGGTACATCTCGCCTGGTGGTCCCCGCAGCCGCGCATATCTGAAAACCGCCGGTATCTATCACACCGCCATTGGGAGGTGGGCGGTATTTTTATTTTTGGAGCGATTCCACTCACCGCCCGACACGTGGCTCCGTCACTATTTCAAAACCACCCCCCCATCGCGCGTTAACGTTCGGCATTTGACCCAGCGCGATATGCATATCAACCGTCCAATCTGAATCTCTCCATCCAACGGTCATCGCTCTGCGAAGTTGCGCGGGGGATAACCCAAGGCAACCGTACCCCTGGCCCACCATTCGTCGCCCTCCGATGCATTTTTAGTTGTCGATCTCCTCCCGAGATCGGACGATCCAAATTTGATTGCATGTCCCGCCGCTGAATGCTCCTGCCACGTCACCATTCCATGTGTTTCATCACATCTTTCGCCCATCCCTGTATATATATTCATTCAAAGGTCAAATGTTAATGTTTTACATTAAAATTTTCGTTCTTGCCACCCTCCAACTGCATTTTCCCACTACGCCACCATTCTGCAAGCCTCCCACTGAATTTTCCACCGTAATCCCACACTATTCCACCATTTCACCAGCTGCATGTCCACGTTCGTCGTCCTCGCTGCATTCACCCTCCCCTTCCATGATTTCTTAACGTGTTTTTGTGTTTTGTAGGGTTTCGGGCGGCAATAAACCACCATAATTCACAGTCCCTGTCACAGTGACAGAGAACACAGGAAAGGACCATTTTCAGGGGTTGAATTTATGAAGAAAGCCTGGGAAGGAGCCATGACAGGATTTGCATTCAAAGAATGTAGCTAAAACTCTGTCAAACCTTCCAGAGCCATTTAAACGCAGACTTTGCAGACAGAGAGTATCAGTGGAACAGCAGAAAGTTCAAGGCACGTAATTGAAGATTTTTGAGCCTTTTTTGAGGGATTTAGAAGGCAAAGGTACCAGTTCGAAGACCCCAAGGATCGATCAGAAGGTCCAAGGCACAGAAAATAATACTAAAGGTTTTCACATTAGCAGAAGGTTCTTTCCATAAAGGACGATGCGCCCATACAGTTCTCATCCTATGCCGTGTTCTAGAGATATTTTCCAGCCCTGACAACAGTCCTATGCTACCAGCGCATTAGTTATGCAGTATGGCAGACCCTAGCATCATTATTCTGCCTTTTTGTGCAATTCACCAGAACACTGCAGTGAGTACATCAGAGACATACTTGGAAGTAAATTACAGCCTGACGAAGACCATTCTTCTCATCCAAAGAGTACCAGAGATAAATGCTCAGAATTTAAAACAGAATGAGGCTTCGACCCTCTCCCTCTTCTGAGTTTTAATGCTACATTTAGTTCCTCACCTACATTCTCTACTCCACTCGAGCTATAAGAATCCCCAAGAACATATTGTAAAATGTTTTTTTTCGGTTGTTGCTGTTGTAGTTAGAGGGATTCAGTTCTGACTGTTAGAACAGTTTTGGGAGAAAGTAGTAGAGTAGTTTGTATTGTAGTAGGCTGGGAGGAGAAGTTTGGATTGTAATAGCCATTAAGCTCAGTGTATGTGACTAGTTTTGCATCAATTAATCAAGCTCATTTCTTTGGATCCTGGTTTATTACTACGGGTGATGTTTCTCTTATCTTATCGTTTAATTACATTTTTATGTTGTTCATTGGTCTTCTGGGCTCGCATCAGAAATATGGCATAGGATTTACCCTTGTTAGGTACCCTATGTTTCTGCTCTCCTTGCCTTTAATTTTTTCTACTGATAGTGAATCTAAGAGTAAATTCATGTGGTTTAACCAGTGTAGCGGATGTTATTGCCTGCTAGCTGATGTATGAATTCGGGGTTTGCTACTTAGTTGTTCTTGTTGGGTTTAAGCTGGAATATTTGGGAACACTGGGGATTAGAGTTAGCCCTATCCACTAGGATCCTTGTGCGACCAGCTGGCCTTTCTAAGATCTCTTGCTGGAGTCAAAGCATTGAAGGTTCAAATTCCTTCTCTGATCTACAGACCCTGGCTCTGTCAAAATTATCTATGTTTTTCTCCTTGGAGCATGCTAAATCTGACCTGGAGTTAAATGACCTTTGGTCCGATCTATAAGTTGCCCCTTTGTCCCTCCATTGAAAGTTGCCTTTGAGTATGTCCAAGCAGGTCTGGAGTTAAATGACCTCTGACCTGATCTATAGACAGAAATTGGGTTGCTTTCCTTCTTTCACTTTCAATCCTTAATCTTCCAGCCCACCATCTATCTAAAAAGATCCTTTAGTGTAGATGACTTGCCCTCTAAAATCCTTGGCTAGTTGTTGCAAGTAATTCCCTTTCATGACTCCATAGCCCAATGGATGGCACTTTCTTGACCTATCCTCTTTGCTGAAACATCCTGTTGTTTTGTTCCTTTTCTCCCATTACTTTCTCAGTCTATGATCTCATGACCAACCTAGCAACCAACCAACCAAATCATTTTTAAACCCCCTTTGTGCTTCATACCTAGCCTAATACCTCATTTTGAGCTTCAAAGATATACCATTCTTTGCTTCATTTAGAGAGATCCCTCTCCGGGTCCAGGAGGGCTAGATCCTAGGGCCCAAAAGAGGTTCTGATGTTATCTCATCTGTTGGTCTTGCCAATCTTGCCAAAACATGGGAACCCCAACATTATATAGAAATTATCTCATGAAAATTGGTTGTCATTGATGTCAACTCAAGTAGTTGTCAAAAGAATCCCCACTTTCCCTGCTCTTGTTATAGCATATGACCATGCCAATTCAATAAATACCATATTAAGTTTAGTGTTCTCATCATGTTGTTTCTAATAGTAGGTGGCACACCACATAAATCCTCACGGTTGAGGAGATATGTCTTCTCAAAGATGAAGCCTCGAGAGTGTGCTCATCATTCAAAAAATGAATGATAAAAGACAACTTCATGATTGATTAAAATCTTGGCATTAATATTTAAGAAAATATTGAATATTTTATGTGGCCCTTGAGTTAACCAAATCAGCCTCAAAAGGGTAAAAAATATTATTGTGAAATTGACTTCCAACGAAGGATTAAAGTCATCTGTACAAAAATTGAATTTATAGAGATATTTTATGTGAAATCAGGTCAACTTCATGTGTTTAAGGGAAAATCAACCCCCCATCTAGACCCCCCTCCTTGTGTATATATAGGGCACTCAATTTCACTCCAAAGACAAGCAATTTCTCAAGCATTATCTTATGTATTCACTTTGATATATCTTTGAGGCCAGGGAAACACATAGATTAGTAGTACAAGGCCAAAGATTTCAAGGTTTTCACTTTGTTTTATTGTTTTATTTTTCGGTAGCATTTATTTGGGCTAAGTTGAGATTCTAAGGCAGTTTTCAGCCCCCCTTTTAAGTCACTTTTTCAGCCTTTTTTGAGATACATTTAAAACCTATATGAGGCAGGATTAAAGGCATACATTCATTGTTCTATGGTATATCTGAGGCCATATTTGAAGTATAATTTTGGCCTATTTTGGAGACACATGTGAAGAATCTTTGAGCTTGTTTTGAGGTATATATGAGGCAAGGAGTGAGGCATTCATTTGTTGGCAAGGCCGAGTTCCCAAGGTAGCTTGTTGGCCTATTTGAGAAGCCACTTTGGAGGTTGTCTGGGGCCCAATCTAGGGTGTTATGGAGAATTATGGATTACAGATAAAACATTCTTCCCTAGATGTAGTGCTCATCTAGAACAACAGGTTAAAGAATTTTCAACTACTTTTCCTAATAGTAAATAGACACACAGAACAGATCAAATAACTTACTTGAAGTCCAAGCACTTCTTATTATCCTTCTGTCACTCTTGCTGTAGCTTCAAATATGAGCTAGATCGCCAAAATATTCCCTGCAAATATAAAAACTAAACAAAAAAAGATAGCAATAATACATATGTCTATTCAAGTTATTCAGTTAAATCAATAAAACATGAACCATATGCATCAAATAAGAATTCATAATATGAAGGACAGAAGTTTATAAATATACATATGTGGGAAAGTAAGCAACAATATTTATTAATGGATAGAAGGGGAGGTTACAACCCAGTGATTGATTTAGTGTCACCATCTCCAGCAGCATCCCAGCCTCATCACAATGCACATCTCTCTAGCAGCATGTCACTCAAATCAATTCCTCAATTGAAATTCCACCAGCATTTCTCTATGCAAATTCTTCCTTCTGAAACACTAAGATTTGTGCTCAATTTATAGAGGAGATGAAGATAGTTTTAGAATCAATGGCTTTCTAATAATAGGCAAGACATGTTCCCAGTCTTAGAGGTATCAAATGGACACATGGATTCGAGGTTTGACACATATGAACTCTTCTAGAAGGCACTGTCCAAGTGGAGATTCTGGAACAAAGAGAATTTTGCTCCCAATATGACCAACGCACCCATGAGTGTCAGGAAGTGCTTTGCAGAGCACCCTTGAGTGGGGTTACTTTCATATGCAATGCACTTAGTCCCTTGAGAGGAAACATTGGTGAGCTCTCATATGATATATTATAAACTTCAAATCTTGGAAACCTTTGCAAATGAAAGTCATGGATGATTTGTCTTGTTCTTTGTCTTTGGGCATGTAGCAACTGAAATGATAGGGGATGGTAGACCCTATTCATTACTTCTGGAGATGATGTCCAGTTAACTAGGTCATTGGGAATGGTGCCCAAATTCACCTATAACAATTTCCCCCTAATGCATGAAGTCAGAATAATAATAACAATATTTTGATTGAGATGCTTTACACTGTGATGGGCTGGAGATGAAGTGGAGTGGTGACCTGCATCAATATTACAATACATTACATCATGATATATCCTCTTGATCATAATTGCTGAGGGAAGGCATTCCCATGCTCAGCACATAAACTTTCTAATAACATGTACATAATTCAGAAAGTTGTCTACATTGGAATGTTGCCCAATACAGACATGCATACAGATATAGGCACATGTTCTGATGACGATCTGTATGTAAGGTCACTGTATAGATGATGTGTACAACAATCTTGAAATCGCAGCCCGGATGGATGAAACTAGTTCTGAGGTCTTCTTATCTTGTTCACTCGATCATTCAGATACAAGTTTAGCCATGTGAATATATGATTTGTAGTTGAACATGGAAATACATTGTTTGATTTCCAGCCAATGATGTGAGTTGTTAACAAACATGTAATGTTCCTAATTATCCCAAGCTAATAGGAACAATTAATTTTTGTTTCATTTTTCATTTGTGAATAAATGACTAATGGAGGACATGTAAAACTCCTTAGATCAATGAATAAATCAATGCTCAATGTGAACAAAGCTATATCTGAGCCAGTTACATAAAATCCACTTGTGTGTGAAACAGGTTTGAGCTATTTGACTGCGTCAACAGGACCAAATCTAGAGCGCTATCTAGGTTCAATGTATCTCCTAAAGGGACGGCGCAATTCTAGAAGGAGGACCACATGTGAAAAGGGTTAAGTGATTCAAGGTGGTTTAGGGTTTTGCACATCCTCATATTATAAAATGAAGGAGAAGGCTCAAGGAAAAGGTTGTTGATGTTAATTCTATTTTTAGATTGCTTGAGAAACTTAAACTCTCATGGCTATTTAGCTAAGAGAGAGGAATTTCCTGTTTAGGAATTCCTCTTCCTTCCTTGAGGGTCTCTTGGAGGAGATTGTGCTACATTGGTACACTATATGGCATTGGCCAAGCTTCACCTCCCTTGAAAGCATAAATCCTGATTAGGGCTTCACTTTTTAGGGAGCTGCAGCAAGTGGAATTAGATCTATTCAGATCTGACGAGTTCTATTGCATCTTATCAGTGGGGAAGTCATCTAAACCATTGGCAGGAGTGAAATAGTTGTTTTGAGCTTCAGATTCTTATCTTGGCATGAGGCCAAAGTGTGCATCACTTCATCAGCACAGTTAGCTTCAGAAACTGCGTCATTTTGTAGGCAGAGTTGCAGTGTACATTTGCTAGCAGTTTCGAGGAGAGATATCCAGTGAAAGGGCTCCTTTCCTTCACTGAGGTGATCCGTGGATTGGCCAACCAATCCATGTAATATTTCAGATCTGATCTATTGTGTGATATATTCTTCAGAAATTTCTGAATTTTACTGCAGATCCAAGGTGTAGATCTCAGATCTATTCAATGTCCTTCACTTTCAGCTGAGATCCCCAAGGGGAATGTACTAAAAAGGAATTTTTTCATATAGATCCCATTTAGATCTATCCTTTTGTCCTATGATCTATTATAGATCTGAAACTTAATAAAACACTGCTTCAGAATTCTAAAAATAACGTTTTTTGGTTCATCATCTACTTCTTGTGTCATAAAGCTTGGGTTTTAGGCCTTTTCTTCAAGTGTAGATTTGTATTTTCTAATGTAAGATCTTTGAATAATATTCTCAGCTTTTCATACTATTATCTATACATAAAATCACCAAACCCTTCAGAAAATATGCTCTCTAAGCTTCAGCAAATTTCTGCATACTCCAAGTCATGGGAAATCAACAATTTTAAGCCTGGTCGGGAATGGAGGATCTGTTTAACATAGCAAAACGAATTTATTTTTTCTTAAATTCAGCATGTGAATCCCTATTGACCTAATATAACATATCCCAGATCCATGACCCTTATGTTTACGCATATTTATGAATACAGTCATTTTAGGGCATGAAAAGCTGCTTTTCCTTAACTTTTTTAGAATAAAAGCTGAGTAAAGGTTGCTACAGTACTTGGAATTGGTTTCTGAGTGTTTTTAAACAAATTTTATGATAGCTAAAGCACACATCCCTGAAAAATGAATTTTTTAGGCATGTCTTGCTGAGCAATCCATTTTGGGAACATTACAGTGGTATCAGAGCATGATCTCTGGCACAACTTGTGAGATCAAGCTATCAAAGAAGTGAAGAGAAGAAATAGAGATCAGAATGATGGAGAGGATGAGATTACTCTCATCAGTGTTCAGATCTAATAAGGGCCTCTCCAAAGAGGTAAATCAAAAGAGAGAAAGAAGATGCACTGAGACTCTTGGAGGGTTTCAAGGAGAAGAAAATTGCAATGAGACCTACAAAAGGTTTCAAGAGGGAGAGGAAGACCCATGCACTTCCTACCCTCACAAAGAAGATGCATTGTACAGAAGAAACAAGAGCATGGCTCCACCACTTGGAGAATGACAGAAGAGGGGATCTCCCTGCTCCTTTTCCAGACCATGAAGGATATTGAAGAAGATCTCAAGGAGATTGAAAGGGTGGAAAATTGTACCAGTGCTGGCACAACCTTGGAAGAGCAGCCTTCATGTTCAGTAATGAAGGAAGACTACATAGTTGCAGAAGAAGCTCTTGCTTCTACATCTCACCAAGGTATGATTAAAAATCCATCTATTGTCATTTCAGCACATTGTATGACGACATCTACATCTTTGCATGCTGCTAATTTTGAGCAACAGAGTTGCACCACGCTGTGCCAAAGCAGTGAGGAAGAAGAGAGGAACCATTCCTCATTGGAGCATTCACATGGAAGCTTCATTCATGAAGCAATAGAGGGTGGAATGATGGATGGTAGACATCTTGAAGTGAGAAACCCTTTCTCCCTTCTAGATGACCCCTTCTCAATGAGCACACCCCTGCTCAAAGAGAAACTTCTACTTGTAGAAAATCCAAGGCCCCTTTTGTTTTGGGAGGCCATGCATGAGGAGAAGACCTCATGGGAAGAATTCATTGGAGGTGCACTTTAGCACATCATGGAGTGCAGAGTTCTTCAATAGTTTGAGGAGGATCTTCCCTTCTCACAGGAGCAGATAGTAGATGGAGGACATATTTGGATGGATAACATCTCTCATGACTGTGTTGGACATTTCTTGAGCCATGCACATCATGATGGGAGGTTTTTTCCTACCACCTATTTGGGTCCTCATAGGGTCAAATTGATCCTCGGGAAGATTTCATTTCAAGATCCCATGAAATGCAGGAATTTGATTTGGGATGATGGTAGCCCTCATGGGAGGAGTACTAAGATGAAGGGTGGAAGGAGATATCCACAAGTGGTTGAGTGGATTTCGATGGAGAGCAAGAAGCTAGAGAGATACCTCTAGATCTATGACACTGGGCAGCAGGAGGCTTGGCTGCGTTGGTTGCTCTTGAAAGAGTTTGGTCATCACTCTCTTTCTAAGGGTATGTGGTAGAATACTTGCATAATGGGGCAGCAAAGAGTATGGGCACATTGTGTTGGCATAACATTCTTCATGTCAAATACCATGTTGTCACTACATGATTTGGATGATGGAAGTATGAGGAGGCAGCAAAATATTTTGTTGCTTGGGATGTTCTTGAGAGAGCAAGGGCAGATTTTCTCTCACAGTTTTCATGATGTTGCAGGAGTAGAAGATGGCACTATCATAGTGAAAAGGGGTTACTCCTTGGCCTTAGATGTTCAAGAAGGACTTTCTTCATGGGGAGGACTTCTCATATGTATCAGCATTATGGGAGATGCCTTTGACATTCCGCATGTCAAAGATTGGAGCTATGTGTTGATGGGAGCCTATTTTCACAGGCCAACAGCGTTGTCACTTTGGAGCTGGGGTTTATTGATGGAGTATTCCCAGGATCACTTCTCATTCGATGCACTTGGTGAGAAAAGAGGAGGTGAAGAATATGAAGTGGTAGATGGAGACATCTATTACTATGGTGTGCTTTCCTTGACTTGGGTTTCCAAGCATGAGGAGAAGGACTTTCATGCAACATTTGGTTCATTCCCCTTCGTGGGAGTGTGCAAAACTATTATTGAGGATTCACTCATGGGTCCATGTATCTTCTTGCTTCCAACATATGGTGAGAGCTTTTGCTTGCATCCTCTTACCATCTTTTGACAGTGCATTGCTCCACAAGAGGGCAAGCTATTCATTGAGCTCCATGATCTACATTGGGCCAAATTATATGATGGAGAAAACCATCTCTTATGTGGCCTTGGGCAAAGATGTTTTCCTTACATGTATGTTCATTTGATTTATATGATTAACCATGTAACAAGAAACAATTTGCCATGTATTCTTCTAAAGCAGCAGTATGTAAAATTGCGCTATGAAGACTTGGGGAACTTTTGGTACTCTCTTGCATCACATAGGACCTTCAGTATTTCCTTCATGACGGTGATAATCATTTTCTCATTTGCTGACATTGCTTTTATCTTGATGGGAGACATGATGTTGAGTGAGGCACATGGTTTGGATGTGTTCTTTTGGGAAGTAGGTTCCCACATTTTCTGCAGTGCATGTTCTAATGGGAACATGGGAAGAGTTGTGGCCACCATGACCAAACACTTGTTTCTCTTGGAGGTGAGCCATGTGTGTGATAGGATACCTTATGATGATACTCTTCTATCCATCACATATGAAACATTTTGGGCTAACTGGTTTTACAGCGTTGGAGGAAGGATCTTTGCAGATCTACTCTTCATGATGCCACTTGAGGGAAATATCCTTGCATCCCAAGATCAGTTTACACTCTACACTTATCTTAAGTGGAGAGGGGAACAACGTGGGGTAGGCTATCTTGTCTACCAAGTGCAGATTTTTGGCCCACCTATTTTGCGGGAGCTCAAAGTGGAGGAACATTTTTAGGAGTTGCCATGTTGGGAGGTGAATCATTTGGTGTGGAGGATGGAGGATCCACATGGGAATGTTGTTTCCCAATACATTTCAGATCCATGCCTCAAGGGAGCCTCTAGGCAACACCTTATTGCCTTCTTGAGTACTCTACTCATTCATGATGATAGTTATTCAACTAATTTGCATGCTTGGGAGAGGCAATATGGAGATTCATTGATTGACACATCATCTCATTATTTGGAGGAGATCATCATATGTGGATGCTACAGTAGGAGGAGGGGACATCCTTCAGTTCTATCCTTGCAGTTACTTGAGGACAAGCAACCTTTGGTAGGGGACGACTGTAATGTTCCTAATTAGCCCAAGCTAATAGGAACATTTAAATTTTGTTTCATTTTTCATTTGTGAATAAATGACTAACGGAGGACATGTAAAACTCCTTGGATCAATGAATAAATCAATGCTCAATGTGAACAAAGCTATATCTGAGCCAGTTACATAAAATCCACTTGTGTGTGAAACAGGTTTGAGCTATTTGACTGGGTCAATAGGACCAAATCTACAGCGTTGTCTAGGTTCAATGTATCTCCTAAAGGGACAGCGCAGTTCTAGAAGGAGGACCACATGTGAAAAGGGTTAAGTGATTCAAGGTGGTTTAGGGTTTTTCACATCCTCATCTTATAAAAGGAAGGAGAAGGCTCAAGGAAAAGGTTGTTGTGTTAAATCCATTTTTAGATTGCTTGAGCAACTCAAACTCTCTTGGTTGTTTAGCTAAGAGAGATGAATTTCCTATTTAGGAATTCCTCTTCCTTCCTTGAGGGTCTCTTGGAGGAGATTGTGCTGCATTGGTCGACTATCTGGAATTGGAAAAGCTTCACCTCCCTTGACAGCATAAATCTTGATTAGGGCTTCACTGTTTAGAGAGCTGCAGCAAGTGGAATCATATCTATTCAGATCTGAAGAGTTCTATTTCATCTTCTCAATGGGGAAGTCATCTAAACCATTGGTAGGAGTGCAATAGCTGTTTTAAGCTTCAGATTCTTATCTTGGCATAAGGCCAAAGTGTGCATCACTTCATCAATGCAGTTAGCTTTAGAAACTGCATCATTTTTCAGGCAGAGTTGTAGTGTACATTTGCTAGCAGTTTGGAGGAGAGATCTCCGGTGAAAGGGCTCCTTTCCTTCACTGAGGTGATTCGTGGATTGGCCAACCAATCCATGTCATATTTTAGATATGATCTACTGTGTGATATATTCTTCAGAAATTTCTGAATTTTACTGCAGATCCAAGGTGTAGATCTTAGATTTATTCAGTGTCCTTCACTTTCAGCTGAGATCCCCAAGGGGAATGTACTAAAAATGAATTTTTGCATATAGATCCCATTTAGATCTATCATTTTGTCCTATGATATGTTATATATCTGAAACTTAATAAAACACTGCTTCATAATTCTGAAAATAACGTTGTCTGGTTCATCATCTACTTCTTGTGTCATAAAGCTTGGGTTTTAGGCCTTTTCTTCAAGTGTAGATCTGTATTTTCTAATGTAAGATATTTGAATCATATTCTTAGCTTTTCATACTTTTATCTCTGCATAAAATCACCAAACCCTTCAGAAATTACGCTCTCTAAGATTCAACAAATTTCTGCATACTCCAAGTCATGGGAATTCAACAATTTTAAGCCTAATCAGGAATGGAGAATCTGTTTAACATAGAAAAACGATTTTTTTTTTGCTGAAATTCGGCATGTGAATCCATCGTGACATAATATAACATATCCCAGAGCCATGACCCTTATTTGTACGCATATTTCTGAATACAATCATTTTAGGGCATGAAAAGCTGCTTTTCCTCACCTTTTTGAGAATAAAAGCTGAGTAAAGGTTGCTTCAGTACTTGGAATTGGTTGCTGAGTATTTTTAAACACATTTTATGATAGTTGAAGCACACATCCCTGAAAAATTCATTTTTCAGCCATGTCTTGCTGAGAAATCCATTTTGGTAACATTACAAAACGCGAGAGAACCACCATTGATGTCGATGGACCTCAAGGTACTGCAGTACATTTCGAAAGGTGTGAATAGATGATTTGATTTCAAACGCCTAAACAAATATTTCGGTCAAAAATCCAGAAGCGAGGATCTTGTCGATGCTGTAACAAGTGTAGAAATTTGAATAACTGTTAAATTATTCACCGAGATTATCCTGATCACACACTATTTGAGCTTCATGCATAATACATAACCTCTTCTACTATTGATCATCAATTTGTGGAAATATAAACAATCGCATGCGCACATTAAAACCATAAACAATCACACATATAAACACAGTATTTATGGGAAAGCTTAAAGCTGAAAACCCCCAACTATCTGTATATTATAATGATAGAGATCATGTAACAATCATTGTACAAACTCCTCACAAGCTCTCAGTACAATCTCCAATTGTTACACACTACACAAGCTCCGATCATACAAAACACATGCTCCAATATGCTCCACCTGTTAGCCTACCTCTACTGCGCAATCCAATATGGATAATCATGAGATCAAGGTTCAAATCCCACCAGTATGCATTGTGCAATCCTCATTGGCATCTCCATCAATGTGTGGTGCAAACTCATGCACCAGTATAGTCACAACTGATAGTCACACTGCTCTTTCACCTACCTCTCCACTGGCCTCCACTGAAACTGTCCATGCACTGCAGTTAACTGATGTATTCTTTAGTTGATTTATGAGTTAATAATTAGTGAATTAATTATTAATTAATTCACACCACTCTCACTAATTGCATCAATCAGTTAGACTAGATACAACTAGCTCAACTAATTTAAACTGAACACAACTCCATTAACTGTCTCATCAACTCCACCAAACTCTGTCACATGAGTTCTAACTGAAGTCAACCATGCAATAGCTCCACTAAACCCTAGGAATAGCGTAATTCCTTCTGTCAGCTGCATGTGCCACATCCGTGACTCGAACTGAAGTGCTCCAGGAGGATAAGATAATGTTTAGAGTCCAAATATTCTTAAGAGCTAATAATATTCGACATATCTATTTTTAGACTGGCAATCTAAAAATAGATTCCGCCCAGTATGTCTAAAAATAGAAGTCCATCTATTTTTTTCAACTTGACCAACCATCCACAAATAGCATCCTGCAACTCATAGAACATGATCCATATGTCTAAAGTGTAGGCCCACTTAGTGAAGGCGACTTCTTTCCACTAAGCTCCTCATCTTGTTGCAATCTCAACACTCCCTCTCAACAAGATAAGGATTATGCGCAGCCTTTATCTTTGCCCTTGTGGTATTCAAATTTTTCTCTTGTGTTGAGTGCCTTCTTCGAGATAATGGGCATCTTTGATCTCTGAGTCATCTGAGTAGATAATATGAAAGTTGAAATAAACATGATCTTCCGCTGCACACAAAATCTGATATGATGATACTGGATGTCAATGTGTTTAGATCTATCATGAAATACTGGATTAACTGAGAGTTTGATGCAACTCTAATTATCACAATAAATCACAATAGGCTCTATGTGTGAACTGAACAACCCGACCAGGATCTTCCTCATCCATATAGCCTCGCATACGAGCTCCAAAATCCTTGCAATATACTCGGCCTGCACTTCAGGCTGAGGTGCCCACAGATCTGCTTGCGATGTACTTAACAACTACTTTGTCAGCCCGATGCCTAAAAAAATCCTCGAGATATTGCTCTTTAAATAAGTTGGGCTCCCTTCCCAATGCATCTGTGAAGCCACAGCTTCACCTCATCCAAACTTCATCTGTACCACAATCCATATACCGATGTGCCTCTGAGATAACATAATATGCTTACTTTTACCTTCCCGAGAAAAGAGCTTGGTAGGCTTAACCATAGCTTGCGAAAGCTGGTTAAATACATAGCATATATCGGGTCGTGTATTGACCAGATACATAAGCGACCCCACCAACTGTCGATAAACAGTGGCATCCACTACCTCCGCTGCAGTAGCATCCTCCTTCCTCCAACCACCAGGAAGAGGAGTATCAACAGGCTTGCAGCCATGCATGTTGAACTTCTCCAGTATCTCCCGGGCATACTTACCCTGAGAAACAAACAGTCCATCACTGCGCTGCCAAATTTCCAATCCCAGGAAATAATGAAGGAAGCCCAAGTCCTTCATCTCAAACTCCTTTGCAAGATCAGCCTTGCATGAGTGTATCAACAGTTCATCACCCGTCAAAATCAAATCATCTACATAAAGTACAATGATCAGCAACTTACCCTCCACCACAATCTGGTATAGGTTCGGATCCACCTCACTCTTGGAGAATCCAAGTCCGGTGAAATAATTGTCTATCTGTGTGTACCAAGCACGAGGTGCTTGTTTCAACCCATATAGCACTCTCTTGAGCCTGCACACATGCGACTCGCTGTTGAAGATCTTGAAACCTTCGGGCTGCTCTATGTACACCTCCTCCTCAATGACTCCGTTGAGGAACGCAGACTTCACATCCATCTGATGAATGTGCCACCCAATATGCGTTGAGAGAGCAAGAATCGTCCGTATGGAAGAATACCTTGCGACAGGTGAAAAGGTCTCCTCATAATCGATCCCCTCTATCTGTGAAAAGCCTCGAGAAAAAAATCTTGCCTTGTACTTCTCCACACTCCCGTTAGCTGCCTGCTTCACTTTGTAGATCCATCTCGAACCCACCACTGATTTCCCTTCCGGCCTCGGGACAATCTCCCACGCACTGTTTCTGACAATCGAATCATACTCTTCCACCATGGCATCTACCCATGCGGGGTCCTCCACAACTTCCTCGAAAGAGGATGGCTCTGTCACGATGCACTTGCTCACAAGAGCCATGTATCCAGTATACCGGTCAGGTGACTGTCTCTGTCTGCGTTGTGATGTAGGTGCTCCTACAACCTTCTCTGCATCTTGAGCCAGTCGCTCAGCTTCTGTAGTGCGCTTCCGCCCTCTGATGGTTGGTGTTGCATGAGTGGTTTCTTCCACTCCATGAACCTCATCTTGTGGCTGATCCACATCCTGAGACTCATCCTTAGGAACTAATAGCTCCTCCTCTGCATGCAAGTGTAGCTCCCTCTCAAGCGAACACTTCATGGCTTTCTCCTCCTAAAATTTGATATCCCGTCGCACAACAGTCTTGCGACTATCTGGAAAATACACACGATAGTTGTGGGGCGTATCAGTGTACCCCACAAATATCCCAACCTCTGCGGTCAGCTCCAGCTTCTTCCTGGCATCCTTCGTCACATGCATGTAGACAGGTGAACCAAAAATCCTCAAATGGTAAATATCAGGTCTCTTACCAGAAAACGCCTCCTCCGGTGTACTCATGCCAAGTATCTTGTGAGGACAACGGTTCTGCACATATACTGCAGTATTGCATGCCTCCGCCCACAAGTGAATGGGTAGGCCTTGATCATGCAACATCACCCGTGCAACACCCACGATCGTTCTGTTCTTCCGCTCAGCAACCCCGTTCTGTTGTGGGTTATGAGGTGCTATGAGCTCTCTTCGAATTCCTTCTGCGCTGCAAAAGTCCTTGAATTCGCCAGAGATGAATTCACCACCATTGTCGCTCCTAAGAGCCTTCACCTGCTTCCTCGATTCTTTCTCAACTAGTGCCTTGAACTCACAGAACTTTGAGTATGTCTCGCTCTTCTTCTGCATGAAGAAGATCCAGCACTTACGAGAAAAATAATCAACAAATATCTATCTTTACTCTTCTTGTCAGCTGCGAGAAAGGTCCACACACGTCACCGTGTGAATTCTCTCCAGGATCGTCATGGCGCGACTATCCTTCTCGTGAAAGGTGGCTTCTACCAGAATTCCCAAAGGTACACCCGCCTGTGATACGGCCTGTACAAGAGTGCCTTTAGGAAGCCCGAGTAGAAATTTGTTGCCGAGTATCTTCAAAGCTCCATGGTGAGTGGCTAAATCTCAGGTGCCACAACTTCATGCATCATCGACTCACCACTTTCCCTTCTGTACCACTTTTGCCATTGTGACTGCGCATCCATACACAACGTTGATAAAGGTTCATAACTCGAACCCCTATCCTCCGAGTCTCACCTATTGCCTTACTGCGCAGGAAAGCCTTTCCTTCTCTAAAGACAACATCATATCCCTTGTCTTCTAACATTGCCACAAAGATATGATTCTTCTTCAATCTGGGCATCATCAAAGGGTTACGAGACTCCTGCAAGGAAATGGTACCGATACCGGTCGCACTGTATCTACCATCAGCGCCCATCTCGATGTGCACTCCAAGATCTTTCTCATCCAGATCAGTAAACAAATCTCGATCTCCTGTCATGTGAAAAGACGCACCACTGTCCAAAAACCACACTGATCCTGCCATACTTGAAACCAAGCATGTGATCAATGAAAAATCCAGCTCAAACTGCGAGGCTAAGGCCTCTCCAGCTGCAAATCCAGCAGCCTGCTTAGTTTTCTTCTTCTGCGGACAATTTGTGGCATAATGCCCATGTTGGTGACAGTGAAAGCACTTCACCTTGGACATGTCCTGCTTCTTACCTTTCGCACCGGAATGAGAAGCTTTCTTGCTCTTCCCCTTCTTTTATTTGGTAGCCAAAGCACAATTCTCTTCATCAGAGTTCTTTTATGATGATCCGTCCCTGGTACTTCGCCTTATCTCCTCTTGCACAAGATCCGACCAAAGTCGCTCCCATCCTGGCAATTTCTCCCGACCATTGATAGAGTCCTGATAGGAATGCCAAATCTTCGAAAGCCCAAGGAGAGCCAAGCTCACCAAGTCCTCATCATCTACAGTCACCCCCACACTTCCCAGCTCATCCCTGCATTGGGTGAACTTCGTGAGGTACTTAGGCATACTGTTGCCTTTCTCCATCTTTATGTTTCTGAGTTTATCCTTGAGCGCCAACTTCCTCTGGTCGCTCTTGCTTTGGAATAAATCTGTCAAGGCTTTCCACACTAGGAATGGAGAAGCCTTACCATGCAAGCTGGACACTATTTGATCCTTCACGCCCTCCAACAGAATCCTTCGACACTTTGTTGTCTTCTTTTGCCAAGCCTCAATTACGGCAGCATCGCTAGAAGTAGGCTTTGGGACTTCAGCATCTATGAAATTCTTCAACCCATTGTCATCTAACACCGCCTCCATTCTGTCCTTCCATGCAATATAATTTGAGCTTCCCTCAAGGGCATACTCCAATCATAATCCATTGAAAGACATCTCAACTTTGACACCAAGAAAACACTGCTGCAAATTCGAATTCCACCAGCACAAAACTCAACCGCTTCAATGTTTTGCAATTGCTCCAATGATCAATACTGCTCCGATACCATGTAGAAATTTGAATAATTGTTAAATTATTCACCGAGATTATCCTGATCACACACTATTTGAGCTTCATGCATAATACATAACCTCTTCTACTATTGATCATTAATTGCGGAAATATAAACAATCGCATGCGCACATTAAAACCATAAAAAATCACACATATAAACACAGTATTTATGGGAAAGCTTAAAGCTGAAAACCCCCAACTATCTGTATATTATAATGATAGAGATCATGTAACAATAATTTTACAAACTCCTCACAAGCTCTCAGTACAATCTCCAATTGTTACACACTACACAAGCTCAGATCATACAAAAGACATGCTCCAATCTGCTCCACCTGTTAGCCTGCCTCTACTGCACAATCCAATATGGATAATCATGAGATCAAGGTTCAAATCCCACCAGTATGCACTGTGAAATCCTCATTGGCATCTCCATCAATGTGTGGTGCAAACTCATGCACCAGTATAGTCACAAATGATAGTCACACTGCTCTTTCACCTACCTCTCCACTGGCCTCCACTGAAACTGTCCATGCACTGCAGTTAACTGATGTATTCTGTTAGCCCCCCTATGAATTTTTTGACAAGCAAATAAGGGGCTAAATTGTTTTTGAGCCTTCAAGGAATGCATCTCCACTGAAGACACAGTCTCCTTGAAGCCTCTATGTGCCTTTTATCCTTTTATCAAATCCCCTCTGCTGGTTCCCCTTTTAGAGCCTCTCTGTTATGTGAAGAAATGCCCAAAGGCTTCCTTTCCCATTTATTCTTCCTCACTTAGCTTCTATCCTCTTTCCCCTTGTCTCCCCTTCTACTTCCACCATTTACCCCTCAAATTCCCCCAAAATCCCCTTTAATTTCTCCCCCTACCCTTTTTTTTCCCTTCTTCCCCCTTTATTTCTCTATCGTTCCCTTTCCCCAGCCCTAAAATCCATCAAAATGAGAAAAAAACCCACTTCCCGACCTTATTATAGGCCTAAGCCCCTTCCCGCTAGCCCCTTTCAAACCACTTCCCACACATGCCCGCGCACTGGGACCAAGCGCTTATGTCCCGAGCGCCAATCGCAATCGGAAGATCAGCAGGAGGCAAATTCCTTTGTAGAATCTCTAAAGTTCCGATGCGATTATTTGTTAAACAAAGTCTCGCGACGCGTTTTGGTCCGTTGATCGGTCGTAAAGATCGATGGCTGAGCGCTAATCGCAGCCCCCTGCCTGATCGCAATCGAAACATTCACATCGTGCCCTCCGATCAATTGCAACCTTGTCTTCCGATCTCCCGATTGAAATCCTCCCGATCGCATCGCAGCCGTCCATCCTTCCCGCGATCCGATGGCCAGCGCTCAATCGCACCCCCGCCCGATCGCTGATCGCAAGTCCTTCTCCCGACGCTCTGATTCAATCCTGACCGTCAATCCTTCCCGTGATCTGATGGCCAGCGCTCAATCGCACCCCCGCTCGATCGCTGGTCGCAAGTCCTTCTCCCGACGCTCCGATTCAATCCTGACCGTCCATCCTTCCCGCGATCCGACGGCCAGCGCTCAATCGCACCCCCGCCCGATCGCTGATCGCAAGTCCTTCTTCCGACGCTCTGATCCAATCCTGACCGTCCATCCCTCGCGCAGATCGACGGTCCTGCGCTAATCGCACCCGCTGCTCCGATTGCAATCGCAAGTCCTTCCTCTCGTCTCCCGATTAAATCACAGCCGTCCATCTCCCCGCCGATCCTACGGCTCAGCGCTAATCGCTTCATTCCCTTCGCACCTCCTGTTCCTACCTTCGATGGATTGTGAGCCGTTGATCTGGACCCGAGATCAATGGTCAGCGCTCAATCGCAAGCCCCTCTCCGATCGCAATCGCACACCGTTTCGTCTGACCCCCGATTGCGATTGCCCGATTGAATCTTGGCCGTCCGTTCCCTCCCAGATCTAACGGCTCGAGTTCAATCGCCCTCCGCCTCTGCTGGGTCCCACGTTCACGCCTCCGTGTGTTGTTTTTTCGCGTTTCCCTGTGTAATTCGCCCGAACACTAAACTTTGGTTTTTCACACTGTGCGTTCATTTCTCCGCTCCTCTCCGCTGTTTCCACTGTTTCTCCATCGCTCCACCATCTCTCCTCCTCCGCGACATTTCTCCACCACTGCCTGGTCTATAATATGTTTATTTCATAGCGCAGACAACACAGAGATGGCCAGTTCAGCACTGCCAGCAGAAGCAGCAGAAGCAGGATTTAAAAGGGATTAATGCTTATTATCAATACAATTAACGTTTTAATCCTGCAGTCAAAGGCTTAAGGCACTGTTTGAAGACTAACGAGCACACCAGCAACGCCATAATTGCGCTACCTAACAGCAGAGTTTTTCTCTCCAGAAGTACACCTCCTACAGCAATCTCCATGCTTCCTCAAGCCCATAAGCAGTAAATTGCACTGACAGAACTTCTCAAGAGACTGTCAAGCAGCATTAAAGAAGCACGGAGGGACCTGCAGGTCATTCCATCCAGTTCATTTATTCAGAATGGCAGCACAAAGCTCCAGACACCGTAAGGATTTAAAGAATGTATCAGAGGTCAATTTCCGGCCTAACAGAGCCTCCAAACAGTCTACAGAGTACGCCGCAGAGCCATTAAGCAGCATGGGCGTGGACACTTCCGCCGATTCTGTCTTAATAAGATTCATTTATTGTCTATCTACTTCTGTTTCTTCCTCTTCTCCTATAAGAAATCCCCGAGAACACATTGTAGAGGTTGTTGTTTAGTTGCTGCGTAGTCTGTTGTTAGAGGGATTCATTTGACTGTTAGAACAGTCGTGGGAGGGAATAGCAAAGTAGTTGTATGTAATAAGTTTGGGAGGAGAAGTTGGGACTGTATTAGCCATTGAGCCATATTGTACATGACTGGTTTTACATCAATTAATCAAAGCACATTTCACAGGATCCTGGTCTATTACTATTGGTGATGTTTTTCTTAACTCTGTTATTTACATTTTCATACTGTTTCATGTTCTGCTGGTAGGCATCAGAATAATGGTATAGGATTCACCCGTGTTAGGTGCCCTATGCTGTCTGCTCTCCCTACCTTTATGTTTTCTACTTCATGTGTATCTAAGAGTAAATTCGTGGAGTTTAACCAGTGCAGTGGATGTTATTGCCTGCTGGCTGATGTATGAACTTGGGGGTTTGCCACTTGGATGCTTCTTTGTCAAATCTATCTCTGTTTTTTCCCTTGGAGTTGCTAAAGCAGACCTGGAGTTAAATGGCCTCTGGTCCGATCTATAAGCAGCCCCTTTGTCTCTTTGAGAGCTGCCTTTGAGTATGTCCAAGCAGGTCTGGAGTTAAATGACCTCTGACCTGATCTATAGACAGAAATTGGGTTGTTCTCCTTCTTTCACTTTTCTCCCTTAATGTTCCACCCCACCATCTAATCTAAAGATCCTCTAGTATTAGATGACTTGCCCTTTGGAAGCCTTGGCTAGTGGATGCAAGTAATTTCCTTTCATGACTCCATAGCCCAATGGATGGCACGGTCTTGGCCCATTCTCTCTGCTGAAACAGCTTGTTGTTTTGTTCCTTTCCTCCCACTGCTTTCTCAGTCCATGATCTCGTGACCAACCCAGCAACCCTTCAACCAAATCATTTTTAAAACCCCCCTTTGTGCTTTATAACTAGCCTAACATCTTATTTTGAGCTTCAAAGAGACATCATTCTTTGATCTATTTGGAGAGATCCCTCTCCGGGTCCAGGAGGGCTAGATCCTAGGGCCCCAAAGTGGTTCTGATGTTGTCTCATCTTTTGGTCTTGCCAATCTGGCCAAAACATGGGAACCCCAACATAATGGCGACTCCACTGGGGACGAATCTGAGAGTCAAGAACCGCTGATAGTTGGTCTATTTCCCATTGTCGTCACCAACATAATGGCGACTCCACTGGGGAAAATCTGAGAGTCAAGGACCGCTTTGCCTCTAGATTGGCTTCTAATTGCTGATGGTGGACAACATCTGGCTTCAAATATTCATATTCATCCACCTGGCGACTCCACACTCCCTATGATCCAAAGACCAAATGACTCCACTGGTGAAGAACACTGAACTGGTTGAGAAGAGACAGTAGCCTTCTTTGCAGAAGCGTGAATCCAAGCATGGACAGGGATGCAAAGTATAATGCTTTGTATAATAAAGTATGCAGAATAACAGAAGTGCTTGTCAAAATGCTGGAGACGCACATGGCCAATATGAATACAGATGATGATTATTTAGAGCAGGCCATGTCGTCTTCAGAACAGGAACAAAATCAAGATCTAGAAGATGAGCAGGACCTGTATGATGCTCAAGAATCTGTAGAAGATGAAGAGGAAAGTGATCAGGAAATGCCTGATTGCGTACCTGCGTCTTGTGTTATGCTGACCAAAGAACATCAGGACCTATTAGCAAAGGCTGATAGGGAAAGCTGCCTTGAGGAAACAAGAGATAACATGGAAGAGGCAGAGTCTGATGAAGAAGAAGAGGCTCAATAGAACATCCCGCCTCCCAGTCAGCTAACACAAGAGGAAGACGATTTCTGCTCTTCTGTCCATGATGTGAGGGAAACCCCTCTTTTAACAGAAGAAGAAATTGATCAGATATTAAACCAGCAGTCTTCCCCAGAAATCTTCTATAGATCACATGCTTCTACTCAGTCTCCTTTTGAGTTTGATGATTCAGATTCAGAAGACTCCTCTGTGGATCAGAATGAAGAAAGACCTGCTGTGCGCCCAGAATGGTGAACTTGGTCAGGACCGCCTATCTATGACACTGATGGGGAAAGTTATGAAAGCATCAATGATGAGTGTCATGAGATCGGACGCCAGCAGTCTTTCCTTTCAGAAGATGAGGAGGAAAGCGAAGAAGATTTTCTTGAGCAGAGTGAAAGCAAAGAGCTTTCTCTTGAAAAGGAGGAAGCAATGGAACAAACCACTGCTCAAGAATATACAGATCTTTTCACGGAGCCCTGCACCTCAGAGCAGAACATATCGGAGCTCTGAGAGGACTCAACCCCAATATATGATGAGTCCTCCAGTTCAGGAGATGAGGGAGATTCTCTCTCTCAAGAGAGTCTTCTTCTTGATCCAGTGGAAGAAGAAGAGATCCTGGTCGAATCCACCCTGCCAAACATTCATAGCCAGGTATCTTTCCATGATCCTTATGCACATTTCCTGCATACATTTGAAGAAGGATCAAAGGTCTTGCTCAGTAGCATGTTACAGACACAAAGAAAATTTTTCAAAGTTGCTGTTATCAAACAAAAGGAGTGGGAGCTGCCCTGCTTATCCAGCATGCTCAAGGAGTTGAGCAAGAAGGACCAGTCATGGGATCACTTGAAGGACTGGTTACATTGGAAGACCATGTTTGTAAGCTAGCTTGTAAATATTTCAGTTAGAGTAGGGTAGGTAGGAAAAGCTCAATAAAGCTCAGCCTATGAGCAGGTAGATTAGTTGTTTAAATTTCTGTCTTAGAAGGTAGAGAAGAAACCTGCTAGACAGTCTAATCCTAGCAGGTAGTAGTGTAGGTAGAGAAACATATGAGACCAACAGTCTAATCTGGTCTCATGGAGCAATAAGGGTAGAATTAGACTAGGTTTATTTTTCCTGTTTATAAAAATTGATGATGTAAAAGGGTCTGCAAGTCCAAATGCACCCAAGAAGAAAAAATGTTAGGACTATAGTGTGGGTAGGTAGTTGTTTGGAGGAATTTTACTGCTGATGTGTTGTCTTCATAGCTTGTGGCAGCAGATCAAAGAAAGAAAAGGATGGTTCAAGCAGCAGGCATCTGGCCTACACCAAGAGATCATTTTCTGGTTTCTTGGCTCCTTCAAGAAGAAGCCATCCCCATGTGGAGCCACTGTTAGCCCCCCTATGAATTTTTTGACAAGCAAATAGGGGGCTAAATTGTTTTTGAGCCTTCAAGGAATGCATCTCCACTGAAGACACAGTCTCCTTGAAGCCTCTATGTGCCTTTTATCCTTTGATCAAATCCCCTCTGCTGGTTCCCCTTTTAGAGCCTCTCTGTTATGTGAAGAAATGCCCAAAGGCTTCATTTCCCCTTTATTCTTCCTCACTTAGCTTCTATCCTCTTTCCCCTTGTCTCCCCTTCTACTTCCCCCATTTACCCCTCAAATTCCCCCAAAATCCCCTTTAATTTCTCCCCCTACCCTTTGTTTTCCCTTCTTCCCCCTTTATTTCTCTATCGTTCCCTTTCCCCAGCCCTAAAATCCATCAAAATGGGCAAAAAACCCACTTCCCGACCTTATTATAGGCCTAAGCCCCTTCCCGCTAGCCCCTTTCAAACCACTTCCCACACATGCCCGCGCGCTGGGACCAAGCACTTAAGTCCCGAGCGCCAATCGCAATCGGAAGATCGGCGGGAGGCAAATTCCTTTGTAAAAGCTCTAAAGCTCCGATGCGATTAGTTGTTAAACAAAGTCTCGCGACGCGTTTTGGTCCGTTGATCAGTCGTAAAGATCGACGGCTAAGCGCTAATCGCAGCCCCCCGCCTGATATCAATCGCAACATTCACATCATGCCCTCCGATCAATCGCAACCTTATCTTCCGATCTCCCGATTGAAATCCTCCCGATCGCATCACAGCCGTCCATCCTTCCCGCGATCCGACGGCTAGCGCTCAATCGCACCCCTGCCCGATCGCTGATCGCAAGTCCTTCTCCCGACACTCCGATTCAATCCTGACTATCCATCCTTCCCGCGATCCGACGGCCAGCGCTCAATCGCACCCCCGCCCGATCGCTGATCGCAAGTCCTTCTCCCGACGCTCCGATCCAATCCTGACCGTCCATCCCTCGCGCAGATCGACGGTCCTGCGCTAATCGCACCCGCCGCTCCGATTGCAATCGCAAGTCCTTCCTCCCGTCTCCCGATTAAATCACAGCCATCCATCTCCCTGCCGATCCTACGGCTCAGCGCTAATCGCTTCATTCCCTTCGCACCTCCTGTTCCTCCCTCCGATGGATTGTGAGTCGTTGATCTTGGACCCGAGATCAACGGTCAGCGCTCAATCGCAAGCCCCTCTCCGATCGCAATCGCACACTGTTTCGTCTGACCCCCGATTGCGATTGCCCGATTGAATCCTGGCCGTCCGTTCCCTCCCAGATCTGACGGCTCGAGTTCAATCGCCCTCCGCCTCTGCTGGGTCCCACGTTCACGCCTCCGTGTGTTGTTTTTTCGCGTTTCCCTGTGTAATTCGCCCGAACGCTAAACTTTGGTTTTTCACAATGTGCGTTCATTTCTCCGCTCCTCTCCGCTGTTTCCACTGTTTCTCCATCGCTCCACCATCTCTCCTCCTCCGCGACATTTCTCCACCACTGCCCGGTCTATAATATGTTTATTTCATAGCGCAGACAACACAAAGATGGCCAGTTCAGCACTGCCAGCAGAAGCAGCAGAAGCAGGATTTAAAAGGGATTAATGCTTATTATCGATACAATTAACATTTTAATCCTGCAGTCAAAGGCTTAAAGCACTGTTTGAAGACTAACGAGCGCACCAGCAACGCCATAACTGCGCTACCTAACAGCAGAGTTTTTCTCTCCAGAAGTACACCTCCTACAGCAATCTCCATGCTTCCTCGAGCCCATAAGCAGTAAATTGCACTGACATAACTTCTCAAGAGACTGTCACGCAGCATTAAAGAAGCACGGAGGGACCTGCAGGTCATTCCATCCAGTTCATTTATTCAAAATGGCAGCACAAAGCTCCAGACACCGTAAGGATTTAAAGAATGTATCAGAGGTCAATTTTCGGCCTAACAGAGCCTCCAAACAGTCTACAGAGTACGCCGCAGAGCCATTAAGCAGCATGGGCGTGGACACTTCCGCCGATTCTGTCTTAATAAGATTCATTTATTGTCTATCTACTTCTGTTTCTTCCTCTTCTCCTATAATAAATCCCCGAGAACACATTGTAGAGGTTGTTGTTCAGTTGCTGCGTAGTCTGCTGTTAGAGGGATTCATTTGACTGTTAGAACAGTCGTGGGAGGGAATAGCAAAGTAGTTGTATGTAATAGGCTGGGAGGAGAAGTTGGGACTGTATTAGCCATTGAGCCATATTGTACATGACTGGTTTTGCATCAATTAATCAAAGCACATTTCACAGGATCCTAGTCTATTACTATTGGTGATGTTTTTCTTAACTCTGTTATTTATATTTTCATACTGTTTCATGTTCTGCTGGTAGGCATCAGAATAATGGTATAGGATTCACCCGTGTTAGGTGCCCTATGCTGTCTGCTCTCCCTACCTTTATGTTTTCTGCTTCATGTGTATCTAAGAGTAAATTCGTAGAGTTTAACCAGTGCAGTGGATGTTATTGCCTGCTGGCTGATGTATGAACTTGGGGATTTGCTTCTTAGATGTTTCTTTGTAATATTATCTCTGTTTTTCCCTTGGAGTTGCTAAAGCAGACCTGGAGTTAAATGACCTCTGGTCCGATCTATAAGTAGCCCCTTTGTCTCTTTGAGAGTTGCCTTTGAGTATGTCCAAGCAGGTCTGGAGTTAAATGACCTCTGACCTGATCTATAGACAGAAATTGGGTTGTTCTCCTTCTTTCACTTTCCTTCCTTAATGTTCCACCCCACTCTCTAATCTAAAGATCCTTTAGTATTAGATGACATGCCCTTTGAAAGCCTTGGCTAGTGGATGCAAGTAATTCCCTCTCATGACTCCATAGCCCAATGGATGGCACTGTCTTGGCCTATCCCCTTTGCTGAAGCCTCCTGCTGTTTTGTTTCCTTTCTCCCATTGCTTTCCCAGTTCATGATCTCCTGACCAACCCAGCAACCCTTCAACCAAATCCTTTTAAACCCCCCTCTGTGCTTCATACCTAGCCTAACACCTCATTTTGAGCTTCAAAGAGACATCATTCTTTGTTTTATTGGAGAGATCCCTCTCCGGGTCCAGGAGGGATAGATCCTAGGGCCCCAAAGTGGTTTGATGTTGTCTCATCTTTTGGTATTGCCAAATCTGCCAAAACATGGGAACCCCAACATATTCCTAGTTGATTTATGAGTTAATAATTAGTGAATTAATTAATAATTAATTCACACCACTCATCACTAGTGTATTTTTTAGTTAGACTAAATACAACTAGTTCAACTAAGTTAAACCGAACACAACTCCACCAACTATCTCATCAACTCCACCAAACTATGCCACATGAGTTCTAACTAAATTCAACCATGCAATAGCTCCACTAAATCCTAGAATAATGAATTCCTTCCCGCTACCGCATGTTCCACATCCAGACCTGAACTCATGCCTAGAGAATAAGATAATGTCTAGAGTCCAAATATTATTAAGAGCTAATAATATTCGACATATCTATTTTTAGACTGGCAATCTAAAAATAGATTCCGCCCAATATGTCTAAAAATAGAAGTCCATCTATTTTTTCCGACTTGACCAACCATCCACAACTAGCATCCTGCAACTCATAGAACATGATCCATATGTCTAAAAATAGACATAGTCTAAAAATAGACTTTGCGCCAAAAATAGCCTGCGGGCCCACTTAGTGAAGGCGACTTCTTTCCACTAAGCTCCTCATCTTGTTGCAATCTCAAAAACAAGCCTCATGGTACTGCAATATAATGTTTCTAAGTGAACTTCCTGGATAATGATTTGTCGTCGACAGGAAGCCACCTTATTTTGAAATGGGAGTTATTAATTTCGGAGACAAAGGTATGACTTGATATAGCAATGTTCAGGGATGACTGTCATGAGAATGAAGGTTTATGAGTATTGCAGAAGGATGAGTATTCATTGGATGACTTCTCTTGAACATATTGACGACACTGATTTTGGATTCGCCGCCCAAGCTAGATAGATTGATTGCTATGCCATCTCAATAGGGCTGGGTGGTAGAAACTCATCCAACGTAACAATTTCAAAATCATCGGTACTCTCCCTTAAGCCAGATGGAGTGGAAGAGATCATGTAGCAGGTCTCTATACTTGCAATTTCTGCCGACGTCGCAGGTGGCGGTAATGCAAAGGTTTCCATAAGAGTGGAATCCTTTAAGAGTCCTACACCAATGTTCTGAAGTGTTATTTTGGGTGCGTGAATGAACATAACACTTCCAGTTACCTGCGAAGCAGAGGCAAAGAAGGATAGCTGATTAATGACTGTGATAGTACCTTTATATGGAAAGGAAATAATTCTGAAATATGTAGAAACAATTGTAGTCATTGCATGTACCCATGGCCTTCCAAGTAGAATATTATAGTCAAGGGGTCCGTCAAAAACCTCAACATCAACATTCACTATTTTTCCCCCTATTTCAACATGCAGGTTATTAATATTGCCACAAGGCTTATATGTACGTCCATCGAAAGCCTTCAACGTCGTTGATGATTGAGATAAGTGCGGCGAGCCAAGTGAATTCCAACAATTTAGAGTCATAATGCATGTATATGCTCCCTCATCAATAATATTACGATGAACAAGGTGATTGAGAACATTTAATTGTATGGAGAATTCCAATTCTACTGGTAGTTGTGGCACATAGCTCGTATGATTAAAGATGACAAGATTAGAATCAGTCAGATCAATTCCACCAATATCCGACAATAAAGCCTATTTTTGGGAGGGACAATTTTGTAATTCCTCAAGAGCAGACATAGCTGAAGGGGATTGAGCCAAATATTCAACTATATTATAATTTTTAGCAGCCCTTACTCGAGGATTATATGTCGATTTGTGAATTACTCCCTTTGGTGGCTTGGTTGTCAATTCAGGAATAGTAGTAGGCGGTATCGATTCCATAGAAGGATTCATAGTGGAGGTAGTAGGTTGACCAGTGGCCTGACTACCATAATATTTATTATTCTTTGACACCAAAATATCTGTTGAAGATTTTGTGACAGATAACATAAATACTTGAGAACTAGAAGATGGATCCATAGCAACCAAATTTGTGTCTGGATTCAGAAACGGATCTGTCAACACAGTTGACGCATTGGAAGTCTTAATGATTTTTGAGACTTTAGCGCGGTGAGGACAATCCCAAACGAAGTGTTCCTCGTTACAGAATATGCATGGATAACGAGGTTTCCTAGGTCTATACGATTGATCAGATGATCTTTCCTGCAGGTTAGAAGTTTTCTTTTTCTTAGATTTCCGCTTTTTCTTACTTTCGGGTTGCTTGTCACTTTTTCCCTTATCAAAAAACATGACATTAATTTTGGAAGAATGTGTAGGATCAGATGCAGTAGTATGATGTGTGTTTGTAGTGCCAATCAAGTCGTCTCCAGCATGACAGTCCTTTAATTGAGGATGAACAGTAAAATTAGATCTCGGCGCGTTAGGAATTTTTTTCATAGAGCGTGCCAGAATGAGTATAAATCAAGTCTAAATATTGGGCATGAGAAATAACCTGCTCTTCTGTGATGATGCCACCCTTAGCCACATCCTCAGTTATAGATGGTAATAGGGACTTAATGAACCACTCAGCAAGAAGTTGATCCAAAACAAATGTCTTTACCATTCTACGTCGACAACGCCACTCATGAATATGATCGGAAATGTGAGTAGCATTAGTCTGTTTGAAATTGGTCAAGGGTTTTGTTCCAGTTTCATATCGTATGGGTAACTAGAAGTGAGTCAGAAAGACAGTAGCTAGGGCAGTGAAATTATCAAAAGAAGCTCTAGGTAACTCAATATACCGTTTTGGAGTCGGACCCATGAGCGTATGCTGGAAATGACGTAGTCGAATAGAATCATCATTTAGGGAATTTGATTAACACCATAAATTAGAAGTCATGAGATGAGTCGATGGGTCTTCCCCAGGGTTTCCATTGAACTTAGGAATATCCGAGGGTAATTTGTGAGGTATCACCGGCCACCAAGGAGCATAGTGATTGGATCATTGGTTAGCCGATTTAAATCTGGTAACTGTAAATTTGCAACAAAAGGAAACTAACTATTAAGGTCAGGTTGAGCATAGCCAGGGTATGATGGAATTTCTTGAGCAACAGGCCTTTGAGCACAAGCATAAGGAATCTGCTGCTGGTAACCTAGATAGGGGTTGTTTTGAAAATAAAACGCTTGAGGATTCTTGTTGGACGGATAAGTCGTTCTTGCAGACAAGACAGACCTCTCAAGTGTCCTACGGACAGCTAGCAACAAACGGACAAATAAAAACTATTTTCTCTAGATATTGTTTGATTTGGAATTAACTATAACAGGGTTTTGGAAACCTACTTGTAGTCCAGCGCTGATCTTCTTTCCAGTGGCTTGAAGAAAGTCATTGTCAAGGATCTGCAATCACAAACACAAGAAAAGATCAAAAGCACCTGCATAATAAAAATTAATTCATGAACCAAACATCTATCAAGATGATCAAGGAATTCAAGAAATGAGATAATTAATTAAATAACTCATTGATAAAACATGATAAATAAGCTACTTAATTAAAGAACTCATTGAGAAAACGGTATTCATTCGTATTATCTTTGATGAAGAAGAGCCTTACAACCGTGTCCGCCTTGATGTTATACAGGCCTTCCTGGGGTCCGGAACAGGCGTTTCCTTTACTCTGACAAGCTTTGCACTCTCTCAGCTAAAATGCACATGGGTTTGTAATCATTCCCACATAATGATCAGTTAAGAGAGTATGAGTCTCTACAGCATTTCTCCTCAAAAATTCTCAAAGTCTAACTCACTAACTTTTAATTCCTTAAAGCTTACTTATATTTAATTTGTAGAAAAGAGAGAAAGCATGGTTCACATACATATACTGTTTGAAGGGATTGGGCTCCATAAATCAAGGGGTAGGCTCCCATAATGGAGGAATGAACATACATGATAGGAGTGAACCTTCGACCGGATAATTGCTTCTAGAAGCTTCCAGATTTGACTTCTGGGCTTCTAAATGTTACTTTCCGCCTTTGTTTTACCTTTTACAGGGCCCGCACCCTTAATGAAGAAAAAATGTGTTTAGCTCCACATGCTTTAGAACAAAAAGGTGTGGCACCACAGGAAATTCTAAGAGAAAGTGCAGTACAAGTGTTTTTAAGACTTTTATGAGCTTTTCTCTCAATTTCAAGGCTTGATTTTAGGAACGTTGATGTTTTAGACTTCTAAGGGAGTACTAAAACATCATGGTGACAAATTTCAGTGTAACAAATTTCCCCCTAAAGTGCGAAGTCTGAGAGCATTTGAAGAGTGACGTGCTTTATCATTTCAAGGATTATCCTGTGGACACCCCAGTCGGAACCCTATAAAAACATTCAATGCAAAACATATATATATATATATATATATATATATATATATCATCACTGAGGTAGGCATTCCCATACTCAGATCAAAACTAACTAAACTTGTTCTGATACAGGAATGATTTTAATATTACATCAATAGTGTAGACACAACATGGACGCAACCATCTATCTTGAATAGTCTACTACATAATGAATAATAAAACTCCTCACAATGTGGATGGTGGAAACTAGATCCAGGGTCTTGATTTCCACTACCTGAACTATTACGATTCTATCCATGCGATTTAATGTGTTGAAGTCGAACATGGTAGAACCCACTTGATTACTAGCCACTAATGTGAATTGTTAACAAGTGTGAGAGAAACCACCAATAATGACAATGGCTCTCAAAGTACTCAGTACAATCTATGAAATGTGAATAAGTGATCTGAAGTCAAACATCTCACGGAATCGTTCGATCGAAGGTCAATGATGTAACCTGTTGTAAAAGGCGAGAAACCTGCCATTAAGGCATGCAAATTCCAAGGTACTGACGGATTCTAGATCAACTTCCTAGATGATGAGCTGTTGTCGATAGAAAGTGATCTTTCGTAAGCAAGCTTACGACACGAAACCATAGATCAAGTTTTGAAGAAATTTTTTGCAAGAACTGACTCAGGGATGGTCAACACAAATGGAGACAAATGTTGGCAGATGAATGGCTTGTTTGACTATCCTCTTGAACACATAACGACACTGCAGATGGTTTGGTGATAGTTGCCCTAAGCTAATACCCAAAAACCGGCTGAAGACCTTCAATTGGTTTGATTAACTGATAGGAAAAGGATTTTCCCAACCCAGGTAGAAGTGTGACAAAAAGTGTCGTGTTTAAGAGTGTATACTGCTTTTATAAATCAAAGTGTAACAAATGAATTCGTTTTCTCTCTTTTCCCCCACCATTTATGGCAAGTATCACTTTATTTTTTACAAGCTTGAGGAGGATAACATTTTCTTGTTTATAAGCTCATCCTTCGGATGAGTCCAACTTAGTTTAAAATCGAACCCTAAGAAGGAGTGGTCCATTCCTGTTTATAATCGAAAGGTCCTTTACTGTTAAATTTTAATGAGTCCAATATAGGAGAAACTTGGTGTTTTTCATTTTTAGGGAGTCAAAAGAAAAAAATTAAGAAAAATCCATGGGTGTAATTTTTTGTAATTTAAGTCTCTCAGGCCCAAAAAGGGATAAAATAATGCGGGAGAGAACTCTATTGACCATGATTAGTCAACGTATACCTTTTTCGTAAATATTCCATTTCAGTCCGAAAAAGGGGTAAACTTATACTGAAGGGACGACTGTTCATTTCCTTTAACGAGTTCGAATAGTCAAGTACTCAGCGATCTTTTCATTTTTAGAGAGTCTGAAAAGGGCTTAAAAGAGGACTCCATGATTTCGCTTTTTCGTAAATTTTAAAGAGCCTGAAAAAGTGATAAAAGTATACTCTTCGCCAAAAATGACTATTTCACCTGAAAAATCCAGTATTCTGCACAAAAACTCAAAAAATTAAACGTACCTGTTTTCAATAATAAAAATATTTTGAAAAACCATCTTCTTAAAGTGAAAAATAAACAAATTTAAATTTCATTTATTCGAAAAAACTTATAAAAAGGATTTTTCCAAATTCATTTTTACCGTATGATTTTAGAGTGAAGATTTGAGAGCTTTTGGCAAAAAATGCTCCAGAGAATATTCCAGAAAAACCGACCGTTGAAATCGAAAATCGTCTGCTCCAGGTAATCCACATCCTCTTTTCCTTGCTTTTCATCCATTCATTTCCTTAATTTAGGCTTTAAAATTCATTTTTGGAGAGAAAATAGGTTCAAAATTCCGCCCTCGGGGGTCTGCAGGTAAGACACACGGTACCTGCGGACCCCGACATTTTCTTACAAAGAAAAATGTCATGGCCCTGCAATTTTAGCACAAAGCCCATGCGGAGCTACGCATTGTCTCTGAACGTAAAGTGTGGGGGCGCCGTGAAGAATTTAAAAACATAATTTCTTCCCAAATTTCCCAAAATTTTTGTTTTAAAATGATTCTAATCTTTCATTCTGCTCATTGTAGGAGATTTACAATGCTCATATGGCGGGAATGTGAACATGAGGAGGTGGATGAAGCTGAAATGATTCATCCACCTACATTACAAGTTCTGAAAGCATGTGGGTTATTCAAATTCTGGGCTAGCAGCAGCATGAGAGCTCAAGTAGACCTTCTCACTTGGTTGGTGAACAAGTGGCATGTTCAGGACTAGTGTTTCATGATTGGAGGCAACTGGCTCGAAATTGAGCTGGAGGACATATATTTTTTGACTGGTTTGTCTAAAAGAGGCGAACCACTTTCTCTATTTGGGGCTAGACTAGGTGGCCAATCTATTGCTAGCCTGCAATTAGAGTTCTGCAATGATGAGGCTAATCCAAAAGACAAACGGATTGATATTACAACTATCATTCGTCCTGAATTAAAAGTGATTGCATTTACTGCTACCAAATTATGCAGAAGTGCAGCTTTGCATGTGGCTACTAAATCTCAAATTCGGATTGCAGTGGACTGCTTCCGAGGCACTATATTCAACTGGTGCGAGGCAATGTTGGCTAATGTCAAAGGCCAACTAACTAGAGCAAAAAACGGGAAGTTAAATAACTTCGAATATGGATCTATCGTGGTTACTTTTGATTTAGAGACGATTCCTCTATTAGCCCCGCAACATATTCCTGTTGATGACGGTAGATTCCAAGAGCCTCGGATGGTCCGATGGGTTGCTTTGATGGCCCGTCACAGTGAGGGGACAGAGATTGTTTGATTTCCCCCGGCTTATTTCCGTTGGTTAGAACACCAACTCCTTGTGATAGAGGACTTCCCTTATGCTGGGATGGATTATCGTGGAGATTAGGATATGCCACTTCCTCCAGGAGCTCAGTGGGATGAGTCAGGTAAAAAATCTCTTTGACACGCTCTAATTTATAATTTTATTTTTGTTTTTTAAATCATCCAAAACTGATAACAAAAATTTCAAATGCAGATGTGGGTCCACGTCGACCAGTCACTCTTTGCCCCTTTGACAGGAGGCAAAGGGATGCAGCTGCAGCAACACCACCACCACAGGATCAGAAAGCATAGATCCTGACTGATTTGGAACACCATTTGGAGCAACTGACTCTAGACATCCCAGAGACTACTATAGATGACATTCCTCTTGGCTTACAAAGATATGTCATTGGTGTTCCTGGACCGTTCAGGAGATTCTTAAGCAGGGTGGTGAGAGATGTAGTATATTATCATGATCATTACCACAGATAGTGGATGATTGATTGTATAGACTCTTATCATTTTTTGTATCACTTTTTTCCCGATCATAAGGTGTTTTGAACCTATGATTGAGGACGATGTACTATTTTTTGAAACACTACTCTATGCTATGATATACTACTATTTTCAGTTACCTATCCAACATGTTATCGAATGTTGATTTACTGCTTTTATTATCACAAATGTATGTTAATCACACTAGAAGCTATTGCATCTGCTAATGTGTTTAAATTTCTTGGAATGTGTTGATACTCAATATAATCAAATTCTCGTTCCAAGAGACGAACTCTCAAAAATAATCTTAATAACACTGGGTTTCTAATTGCATGTACTTGGTTTAATTGTAATACAACGAGTTCAGAATATATCCTAACGATCAAACTCTGAATTCCAAATGAAATGGATTCAGACAACAACTCAATAACTGTGCTATATTCTGCAATATTGTTTGTCGTTTGACCGAGGCTTACCCCACGCATATATATTAACTCGTCAGTGGGTGAATAAATAACCCGGGCTGCGGAAGAGATGTTCCGTGTACTACGGCAAGCGCCATTAGCAAAACCAATGTATGTTTGAAAAGACATCGACATCTGAAATATCAAGAGTAATACATATAAGTAGGAATAGTAGTAAAAACACACTTTTCATGCATAATATCTCTTTAGATAAAGCTCATTTCTGGGTTTTCCTAAAGAGACCCCGTCAAAATGAATCAATTCATAGGCCCCTTTTGCAAGCTGTCGCCTGACAATGTAAGGACCATGCTACATGGGTTCAAATTTCCCAGGCCCTAGCTTATCGCTAGCTTGATCATAAACCAAGACTAGGTCTCCTTCTGAAAAAATCTAAGGTGTAACCTTTCTATCATACTAAGCTTTCATTCGTTTCGCATGAGTCTCTGTGGCTAGTGCAGCGGTGCGTCGATTCTCATCTAATTGAGCTAAGTATAAAGAACGTTTCTCCTCTTCAGAAGTGACTGGTAGTAACTCTGTGGCTAGTTGGAGTGACGGTATCTCACATTCAATGGGTAATACCGCTTCTAAACTGTAAACTAGTTGAAAAGAGGTAAAACCTGTCGATGTTTCTGCTGAGGTTTGATATGCCCAAAGTGCTAAAAAGAGCATGGTATGCCAATTCAACTTATGAATTCCAATGATTCGTTTGATCATGGTGACTAAAAATTTATTGATAGCTTCAACCAGACCATTGGCCTACGGGTAATATGGTGTAGAACTGTCATGACGCGGGCCAAGTTGGTCAGTTAGCTCAGTCATCATGATGTTTCGAAAATGGCTCCAATGATCAGTAATTATCACGTGGGGTACATCGAAACGATCAATCAAATGATTGAACACGAAAGTAGCTGCAATTTTTCCATCTACCACAAATGTAGGCATCGCCTCGACCCATTTGGTAAAATAATCTACTGCTAGAATAATATACCCATGCCCCCCGACCGAGTGAGGGTTACATGTAATGAAATCAATGCCCCATTTTGCAAAAGGACCGACAACTATTATAGGGTGAAGAGGAGCGGGTGGTGCATGCATCTTTCGATCAAAAATTTGACAATTATGGCATTTTCAAACCGCATAAATACAATCTTTAAATAAGGATGGCCAGAAATAACCTACGCACAATATATTTTGGGTTGTGGCGTACCCAGACATATGACCGCCACATGCTCCATAGTGACAGTCATTTAAAACCTTTTCAGCTTCTTCATGGGTGAGACAACGTCGAAAAACAGAGTCTGCACTACGACGGTATAGTGTGTTGCTAACAATATGATATTTTTGAGACTGGAAACGGATTTTACGTCGTTGTGACTGTGAAAATTCGGGCCGAAAATATTGGATCTAAAGATAAACAATTATATCTACATACAAAGGATCTATGGTACTAATAAGAAACAAGGATTCGTCTACGATTGGTTGTTCTACCACAGTTTCTGTATCAGTACGTGGGAAGTCACACATAAGTTTAGCAAATATCAATGATTTCTTTGATTTGGATTTTTCAAATTCCAAATCAAACTCCTGTAGGATAAAAATTCATTTGGAATATTTTCCCCCTAGCAATTGTTTGGTCAAGATATACATCATAGGGTTACAATCATAAATCACTGTTGTTTTGCGTAAAAGTATGTAATGACGAAAACGTTGGACAACTTGAACAGCTGCTAAGGTCAATTTATCCACATGTGAATACCTGATTTCAGTCAGATGCAAGTTGCGACTAAGATATTAAATCACATATTCACCATGGAATTCATCTTCCTGAACTAGAACCATCCCTATAGTGGAATCAGAAGCGGCGAGGTACAAAAAGTAATCCTAGTTGTAATTGGGAGGATGCAGTAACGGTGCATGGGTCAACATGTGTTTAAGAGTATCAAAAGATCAATCAGCGATCTCGTCCCAAAAGAAAGGAATATTCTGTTTCAACAACCTGGTGAAACCTTTCGTTAACTCGGCATAGTTAGGAATGAATCGACATAAAAAGTTTGCTTTCCCTTGCAAGCTTTGGAGTTGGCGAAGAGTAGAAGGAGGAGGTAAATTGATGATTGCCTCAACCTTCGATGGATCAACACGAATTCCTGCCTTTGAGACAATAAATCCTAACAATCGTCTAGATTGTACGCAAAAAACACATTTGTGAGGATTTAGACAAATCTTATAATGCCTACATCGTATAAAAATGGCTCATAAATGAGTGATATGATCTGCTCGGTGCGAAGAATGAGCAGGAAAATCATCGAGGTAGGGTTTTACAATGTGTTTAATATCATGAAATGCATAAGACATTGCCCTTTGAAAAGTGGCGCCAGCATTCTTAACTCCAAAAGGTCATTTGCGATAAGCAAAAGTTCCCCATGGACAAATGAAAGTTGTTTTAGGTTGATCTGCAGGGAGTATGTTGATTTGATTGTAGCCGGAAAATCCATCCATGAATGAAAACATTTCGCTTCCAGCACAATCGTCAATAATTTGATCGATGTAAGGGGTTGGATAATTGTCCTTTGGAAAAGCTCGATTTATATCCCTATAATCGATACACACTCGTATTGTTCCTTGTTTTTTATTGACTGGAACAATATTAGATACCCAATCCATTAACGGAATCGGATAAATAAAACCTGCATGAAGTAATTTTTCAACTTCAGCTTTAATAGTGGTAACTTTTATTGGATGTATCTGACGTAATCTCTATCTGACGGGTTTAGCATCCAGGTATGTCTTAATTTCATGAACAAGAATCGATGGATCGATTCCTAGCATTTCTTCATATGACCAGGTGAAAATTTCACGAAATTCATGAAATAGGGCTTTATATGCTTGGATTTCATCAGTCGTACAAGAAGCACCTATATGAATGTTTTCAACAATTCCAGGTTTTACTGAAATGTCAAGGGGAACCGTTGTAGAAATATTTTCTAAATTCAATTCAGAATCGAAATGGGAGGGAGGATTCTGAGGTTCTTTAACGTAATCATTAGTAAAAATGGAGGAAAAATTATTCTCAAAATGATCGAGATCAGGTAAAAATGAAGACCTATGATGAAGATCTTCCCATGGTAACTCATCGACCAACAAGAATTCACGAATATGTTCATCAGTATTGAATACTTTTTTACCAAGATCTGGAATTGATGTCGAAGCTGAGCTTGATATTGAAAATGACTCCTCATTGATCACATTCACTGGATCAGATTCGGTTGAAGGAGTATCAGAAAATGATTGTACAGTGTGATATGCTAACTCAAAAGGACTCAAAGGCATCGTGCCATCGAAAGAATCCAATTCTGATTTTGAAGGTACTATCCAAGGATCATCAAAGGAAATAATACTTGATGTAATCATATTGATATTAGCAATAGGAGGCTGTACGTTGGGAGCAGGTAGGGAAAAAGTTCCCAGTAAAGCCGAATCTTTAAGCAAACCTACTCCGACATCCTTATAAGGGATAGTCGATTTTCCGATATGTTGGATGCTATTAGTAGAGGCTGGGTCGGATGAATAATATGAGAGCTGATCTATTTTAACGATCTTTCCTTTATGAGGAAACATGATAAGACGAAAGATCGATGATACAACAGCAGTCATGGCGTAAGAGAAATTGCAACCCAGGAGAAGGTTGTAATCCAGAGGGGCATCAACCACTTCCACATCTAGATTAACCATTTTGCCTTCAACCTCTATTGGTAGATCTTGTAAAATACCATACAGCTGAAAACCTCTTTTATCAAAAGCTTTGAGAATAGTTTGCGATTGTTTAATTTTCAGAGAACCAAGTGATTTCCAACATTTTAATGACATAATACACGTAGAAGCCCCTTCATCAACAACAGTACGAAAGATACATTTGTTTTTTACTATTACCGGAATTTGAAAAGCCATTTGATGGGGTAGGCGGGGTGTAAAATTCGCTAAATCGAAGATCATGAGGTTCGAATCCTGGAGCTCTACGGCTCCTAAGGCTAAAAATAGTAATTTTCTTTGGGCTGGCCATGATTGCAACACTTCCAAATCCGACATTGCTGAAGGGGAAATCGCCAAGTATTCAATGATATTGTAATTCTGAGCAGCTCTCGCATGTGGATTGAAAGCTGATTTATGAAGTACACCTTTAGCAGGCGGTTTGATTACTAAGTCAGGATTTTGTTTCTCAATATGTAACAGATCATAAACTGAGGGAGATGTAGTTGATGTTGAATTAGATGTTTCTTCTTCTTTACCAGGATTTTTACTACCGTAATCTTGCGATCGCGTCGCAACCATCAATATATTCTCTAGCGCATTTGAGGAAGATCCAACCATGTTATTAACTTGAGCAGGAAAGGGATCCTTCAAGACAGCAGGTATGGGCGAACCCTTAACGAATTTTTATACCTCGGCTCTATGCGAGAATTCTTCTGTAAAATGATCCTCGTCACATATCAGACAAGGATATCGAGGTTTGTGTTTTTCATCAGTTGGTTCAGTGGTATCGTTTTTATCTTTTGAATATTTTTTCTTTTTATTCTTACCTTTCTTCTTACCACCATTTTTAGGTTTGGTTGTAGATTATTCTACAACATGAATATCGACAGAAGCTTCAATAGAAGAATATCCTTTCGGTGAATCGGGTAAAGTGATAATAGGAGAAGTTGTCTTGCAAGATTTCTTCTTACTTTTACCAGTGCTAACAGAACCAATTACACCATTAGCGACATGATAACCAGAAGGAGTTGTAGTTAATTGACCAAGGCTTGGTAGATCGGGGATTTTATCATACAGAGTACCTGACTGAGTATATAAAAGGTCAAGGTACTGAGCTTGAGCAATGACTTTCTCTTCTGTAACAATGCTTCCTTTGGCCACATCTTCAGTAATTTTGGGCAATAACGATTTAATAAACCATTCAGCCAAAATTTGATCCAGAATAGACCTTCACTAAACGCCTTCTACGTCTCCATTCATGAATGTGATCGAATATGTACGTAGACGTAGACTGTTTTAATGAAGTCAGCAATTATGTGCCATTGTCGTATCTGACAGGCAACTGAAAATGGGTTAAGAAAGCAGTAGCTAGTGCATTAAAATTATTAAAAGAGCCGCGTGGTAACTCAATGTACCATTTGGTATCTAGACCAATGAGAGTTCTCTAAAAAAGACGCAATTGAATCGAATCATCAATAAGTGAATTGGATGCACACCAGAGATGATAAGCCATAATGTGATTAGATGGGTCCTCTCCTGACTTACCCTCAAACTTTGGAATATCACTGGGCAACTTGTTAGGCATCGACGGCCAATATGGAAGATAAAAGATAGGATCGTTCATAAGGCACGATAGATCCGGTAAATCTAAAGTTGCTATAAATGGTAACTGATGGCTAGGGTCTTGATAACCTTGTGTGATCAAACCAGTGCTAGGAGGAGGATATCAAGGATACCCTGGAATTGGATGCGCATTTCGAAACGTGAAACCTCCTGGGTAACCAGGATTAACCGGACCATATTGGGGTTGTTGAGGTACTTGATAAGTATACCCAAGGTACAACTGATATTGATATATTTGATTTTGTGTAGCCTGTCCAAATTCATATTGTCCTTGGTACGGTTGATAAGTAAATTGTGGTTGACTAGCAACAATTGTACTAGTACCAACTTGTCCTGTAGGCATCTGGATCATAGTTTGAATTGTAGGTCCTTACTGTGGTACAGATACTTGAGGAATTTGCACTGATGCAGGGATAGAAGAGACCGGAGCTGAAGATACTCTAGAAACAGGTGTGGTAGGTTGAACAGAAGTTGCAACAGTAGCAAAAGTATGAGGCAGAGTCTAAGGTGTACTAGGCCCAGGCTTCTGAACAAAACTAGGTGCAGGGACTTGAACAGTAGGCTGGACAGGTTGTTGGATTGGACTAGAACCTATGGATTGTCCAGGTTGATTAGGTAACTGCACATTAGGTTGCATAGTCTATTGAATTTGAGATGGATCCCACACCATATTCATTACGAGGTATTGACCCATATAAGGTTGTGCATATGAAGGACCATAACCTGGTTGAACGTAGGGTTGATAATTAACTAGAAAATTTCCAATTCCTTGTAATAATGGTTGACCGGAAGGAGGTTGGAAACCTTGAGTTTGGTACTGACCTTGAGGTTGATAACCTTGAGGCGTGTACTGAATCTAGGGTTGATATTGACCTTGAGAAATAAACTGACCCTAGGGTTGACCCTGAGGAATAAACTGACCCTGGGTTTGACCCTGAGGAATAAACTGACGTTGGGGTTGACCCTGAGGAATGTACTGTCATTGAGGTTGAAAACTTTGAGGTATGTACTGTTCTTGAGGTTGTTCCCCAGGCAGATAATATTGTCCTACAGTTTGACCCAATAAAAAATTACCCTAAGGTTGCCCTCCGGGTGGTAACTGACTTCCTTGAGGTTGCCCCCCAGGCGGTAACTGACTTCTTTGAGGTTGAGGATTAGGAATATTTCCAGACATCATATAAATTTTCTCTACGTTCAACATTTCAGTTTTAGTTTCATTTATACCAGATGATAGCACTTATTCAATTGGTTGAGGAGCTGCCCCCAGGAAAGTACCAGAGAGTGACTGGTATCCCGAAGGAACAGATGGACCACCATATAAAAATGTTTCTGGAGATTGGGAAAACATAGATGACTCACCCGACATAGTTGATGAAGGATGATAACCTCTTGGTGTAGGATGAAAAGGAATTCAGGGTGGTGAATAAGTAATACCCGCATTTTGTAAAAAATCTGTTAATGATAAATACCAAGCATCAGTTCTAAAAGGACTGTAGAATATTGATTCACGCTCCCTAAGATTCAAAGTTTCTTGGGTTTCGGGAAGAGTTACGTCTTCATCTAGACCAACAAGTTCTTCAATACATATGAGGTCAGAAGGAATATTTTCAGTAATGCGATGTCTTACCCTAGGTGAATCAGGATCACTAGAAGTTAGAGTAACAAATCCTGAAGATGGTTCCAATACAGCAGGTTCAGTGTCAAGCTCAGAAATTTCAGGTTCTTCAGCTAATTCACTGGAAGGAGAAATACTACCAGTAACTTCGGAAATTGAAATTGGCTCTTCGATATATTCTTCTATTTGTGATTGATGATCAGGATGAATAACTATGGATGATTCTCCTGGTTCTGTTGATCTAATTCTACTGACACTATGTGGTACTAGAGCTCGCAGCCCTTCAAGTTGGCTTGGTGTATACTCAGGGGGTTTTCCCTGGAGTCTACGCAATTGTCTTGGTAATTCAGCCACGATTAAAAATTATTAATCACACGCAATCAAAGAAAATTTCAATGAAAACACCTAGAGTCGCTAAGGAAACAAACAAATGAATCACACACCTAAAAATCTAGGGGATCAAACCACACACAAACAGTAACTTCCCACACTAAAAACACTATTTGGTGATGAAATCCAACATCGTAGTATTTTAATGTAGAAAGGGCAGTTGGAACAGTTACCCCAACAACTTGCTTAATGAAACAGACCGGTGCAAGTTTCTCCACTTAAACCATCTCGAGTGAAGATAACCCTCCGGAGAATCCAAGTGAGTCTAGTCGATGTCTGCTCCAGGTACAGTGGGATCTTTCCTCTGCCATCACCTTAGGAAAAAACCGTAAAGATTATGGCCACTATGGTTACCAACAGGAACTAATATACTTGGGGGAACAGTCTACGATCCAACATACACGCAAGGGAAAAGTAACAAAGCTCAATCCCCTTGAAGGCTCCTTGTCATAATCCAAGGTATACCGAAAAGTGACCCCAGGCTCCTCGACAATGGTCTATCTGAGGTTTATCATTGTTAATACACGCACATCTTATATCATTCCCAATGAGATAGAATTGATTATCCCACTGGTTCAGATATGACCTCATGCTTGACTCCTTTAAGAGGAGCTTCCCAGAGCATACAAGCGACTATTGGATTTTTCCTACCACAAGATCAACTACTTGTTTATTTTAATGGTCTTGAAGAGTTAATTGCTCCCTACTCCAAGACACTAGCCTAAGCTATATTGGTGAAAAGAGCCCTAGACATATAAAAAATTACTAGATTGATTTTAATTTAAGCATTGATTTTAATAGGTTGTTTCTTAGGAAAAAAGGTGTGAAAGTGAAATTGATGATATGTAGTGACCCAACTCAAAACACACTAAAAATGCATCTATTATGAGAAACAATTCTTTTACTTTCAATGAATTCTATCTAAAAGAAGAGTTGAGAAATGCAGTCTTTTAAAACAATTATTTCCTTCAAACAAGAATAAATGAAAAGAAATCTAATGTCATGAGAACTCAAAATGATCTATTGCTCAATAATAAATCCCTTTATCATTCAAGATCAAAACTACAAACAAAATTTTTCTTCAAAAGAACACTATAATTTCTAGAAATAACACTCAAAACTAAAAACACTAATTTTGAGATCTAAAAATTCTAAAGACTAAATCTGAATTAAAACTTTAAATATTTTGAGGATGTCTCACTTAGCTTGTTATCTAACTAATAAATTCTTTGCTTGGATCAGCAAGAACTCAAAAAACACCCAATTTTGGTTTTTTAAGTGAAATTCCAAACTTATCAACAAAAGTTTTTTAAAGATTTGCAAACGAGAAAATGGGATCTAAATCTCATAAAACAATTTCTGCTATGATGTCAAACTCAGCAAGAAATCAAGGAAATACCAGTGATCTAAAGGTATACCAAGGTTTCTAATCTTTGAGCGAGATAAAGACAAAGCAAAAATCACTATAACATGCAGATCTTTCATAAAATCATTCAAAACTAAAAATGTTGAAATAAACTCTTAATCAAAGCTTTATGACAGAAGATACAAGTCTGGGTATACACTGAGAATCTAACAAACTAATCCAGAAAAGAGGATTTTAAGATTTTCCAAAAATTTTCACAAGGTTCGCAATATTTAGTATAAACAAGTGCGGTCCCACACTGTTTGTACAAGAAAAAAGCGGAGATGCCCGCACTGTTTCTAAAAGAAAAGTGTGGATACCAGAAAACTAAAAGAAAAAATAAAAAACTATAAACCATTTCTCAGGGATTCTACAGGGATAAACTACCCAAGCCAATATAAATCAATCAAAATCAGAAAAAATAAATTCACAAGTCAAAAATAAAGAAATCAAATTTCAAGATTTATTCCCCAGTGGAGTCACCATTTTGTTGGACAGATAAGTCGTTCTTGCGGACAAAACATACCTCCCAAGTGTCCTACGGACAGCTAGCAACAAACGGAAAAATAAAAAATATTTCCTCTAGATACTGTTTGATTTGGAATTAATTATAACAGTGTTTTGGAAACCTACTTGTAGTCCAGCGCTGATCTTCTTTCCAGTGGCTTGAAGAAAGTCATCATCAAGGATCTGCAATCACAAAAAAAAGAAAAGATCAAAAGCACCTGCATAATAAAAATTAATTCGTGAACCAAAAATCTATCAAGATGATCAAGGAATTCAATAAATGAGATAATTAATTAAATAACTCATTGACAAAACATGATAAATAAGCTACTTAATTAAAGAACTCATTGAGAAAATAGTATTCATTCATATTATCTTTGATGAAGAAGAGCCTTACAACCGTGTCCGCCTTGATGTCGTACAAGCCTTCCTAGGGTCTGGAACAAGCGTTTCCTTTACTCTGACAAGCTTTGCACTCTCTCAGCTAAAATGCACATGGGTGTGTAATCATTCCCACATAATGATTAGTTAAGAGAGTAAGAGTCTCTACAGCATTTCTCCTCAAAAATTCTCAAAGTCTAACTCACTAACTCTCACCCTTGAAGCTGCACTATGGCTTCAATTTATAGGAAAAGAGAGGAGGTTATGGTTCCACATAAGAAGGGATAGAATGCTCTTTTGAAGGGATTGGGCTCCATAAATCAAGGGGTAGGCTCCCATAATGGAGGAATGAACATACATGATAGGAGCGAACCTTCGACCAGATAATTTCTAGAAGCTTCCAGATTTGACTGTTGGGCTTTTAAATGTTACTTTCCGCATTTGTTTTACCTTTTATAGGGGTCCGCACCCTTAATGAAGAAAAAATGTGTTTAGCTCTGCATGCTTTAGAACAAAAAGGTGCGGCACCGCAGGCAATGCTAAGAGAAAGTGCGGTACAAGTGTTTTTAAGACTTTTATGAGCTTTTCTCTCAATTTCAAGGCTTGATTTTAGGAACTTTGATGTTGTAGACTTCTAAGGGAGTACTAAAATTTCATGGTGACAAATTTCAGTGTAACAATTCTGTTGACCAAACCCTGGATATGATACTTGTTGAAATGAAGTTTGAGTTATTTTTTCCTAAGGCTGCCAAGGGGTCTATCTGTTGATAGTTATAACTAGGTTGTGGCTATGACATCCCATAAAATGATAAGCCAGCTTGTGAATAAATGATTCTGGATACAGGTTGTTGTAAATTAACCGAAGGATTTGGATTCTGTGGCCCAATACTTGAGGGTATTGAGTTGAACGACCTGCTTGAAAAGGTTATTGTACAACATTTTGATTCTGTAACAAAGGTAAAGATGTATTAACAAGTGTAAATGTTGTGGGTGTAATAGGTTGAACTGATTGATAATAGTGTACAACCGTTTATGGTTGGATAGGAAGAGTGGGTTGTCATTGACAAACATTCATTTCGACATTAGGTTGGCCAAAAAGTGACGGAGTACTGTCATAGTGGGTGACCAAATTTTTCCCCCCAGCATGAGGAGGATAATAAGACGAAAAATATTGCTCTCCAAATGTTGGGAGTCCAGTTGATATGGTACTTGATGGCATAGACCCAGAAGTACTGACTTGATATTGCCCTGATGATGTGTATAAAGAATCAAGTTGTTCATTACTCACTATAGGTTTACTAGTTATAATACCAGATGATGACATTATTAAAGTCTGTGGATTTAAAGAGGCACCAGAGAAAATTCCAGATAAATATTTATAACCTGATGGGACCATAGGGCCACCATGAAAATATGACTCTGGTGAAGTTGTAAACATCGACGGGGTAGCGAGGGCAGGTGTTGATGTAATTGGAACAGATGGCCCAACCGAATATGTTAGTTCATGCATGGTTACTTGACCTAATGTATATCCTTTTGGATCGATGATATTTTGAATAGGAACAGGATCAATAAAAGCAGATGGTGGTGATTGAGGAAAAGACTTTTACAGGTAAAGGTCCTCCCTCTCGTCTTGTGGGATTTCTTCAATCGAAATTAAACCAAGTGGAAGTATTTCACCGTTAGGCCCAAAGTATATTTCAGGTGGTTAACTGTGTGATATGGGAGACTCAATGGATACAGAAATTTGTGGGATGACTAATGCAAGAACAACTTCCGGTTGTTCGACTTCAGGATTTAGATGTTCTGGAAAAAAGGAGATAGGATCTGGATCAACCTCTGGTTGAACAACGTCGGGTCCAAGAGGTATGGTCTCACTGATTGGATGGATCGTGACAATGGGTAGCTGTGAGGACTCCGTTTCGAAAATAGTAGACGAACCGGGATGTGTAGGAACAACTTGAGCTAACTCCGGTATATGGGAAGATGATGTTTCACCAGAGGTACAAATAGTACTTGATTCAGTAGAGTGTTGTTGCCTTCACCGACTAAGAGTAAATTTTGGTGGTAAAGGTGGTTTCAATTCTAATCTACGCGAACGACGTGGGAAAGGATTTTTTTTCTTCCACGATTACTGATTTATTTTAACCAGAAACAAATAAACAAAATAAAATGGTATTTTTAGGAAAAAATGTTTACCAAGAAACTGTGAACTGCATAATACCTTCTGGCGAACCAAGAAGTATAGGCAGGCAATCTCCCCGAATGTTGTGTTTAGTGTATCACAATTTACAAGGCGGCCGACTCGGTTCACTATGGATGGATAGAAACCTAAATTTGTCCTCCCAAATATACCCGAAGGTATGTGGAGGCCCAAGTCCGTATTAGCACTGTCTGATGTGAAACCGCTCAGTGAGAGCACCCCTTTATACTTTTCGTACTGTAACACAGCCCGATATACCCGAAATTACGTGGACGAGCTACAATATACTTACGTACGTGGAGTGAGGTATCATACTCGGAATGTATCACAGACAATTAACGACAGCTGCTATGTTTTACGACGCCAAAACACGTCTCTAGCCTATACCTTCTAAATGTTATCGTTATGGTTCCAATGCTTTGTTAGGTAAATTGAGATAAATTTTAAGTTGATCTTGTTTATCAATTTTCCTTTCAAGGTTCACTGCGATGATGTATTGGAAATTCCTAAAATGCAAACTAAAATGATAAGCAATCTTTCATTTTTAGTTTTTTCAATGAAAATCCTAGCTACTAGAGGGAAAGAGCAATCAATTTGAGAGCAAACAATCAAAGAGCACGAACTAAAATGCAGCTTTCCTAACTATTCCTTTTGCAAAACACACAATCCACTACATGCAAATGCAGGTTTTTCTTTTCAAGCCTTTAATGTTATGAAGGTAGAAAAGGAAACTAAGTGCACCAAATCAATAAAAACAAATGCTTTTTACTTTTGAGAAATGAATAATTTAAACAACAATTTCTCTTTTGAAGGAAAAATGAGGGATTTAACAACAATTTCTCCTATCAGGAAAAAGAGAATTTAACGACAATTTCCTTTTTAAAAAACAAATGGATCTAATGCAGCAACGAAAATACTTTGAAATTAATTCGTCAATGATAAATAAAAACACTTTAAATAAACATTGAACAAGATTTTCTTTAAAAGGAGGAAGGAGTAGGTAATATCATTGGTCAATCTGAGGTATCGGGCTCTTTTAAACACAACAAACAACAAAATGAAAGCAAAAGAAATGACAAACTCAATGGAATTTGGTTGATTCTAGGAGGCAACGAAGTCTCTAAGGGGAGACAGTGCGTTGCAACGCACCCCTGGAAGGGAGACAGTGCTATGCAAAGCACTGTGTCCTGTTCAATAGTGCATTGAGTGTAGTCATAGAATGAAAACTCAACTATTTAATAAACTTCTAATGCAAATTTTTATTTCAAAAAGCCTAATCTTTCTAAGTAAATTCTACTGGGTTAATAAATAGAGAAAATCAGAGGCAAATACACTAAGGATGAAGGGTAAACTCCCCAGCGGAGTCCTCAATTTTTTATGCGGAATTATGGATTACGGATAAAAAATTCTTCCCTAGATGTAGTGATCATCTAGAACAATAGGTTAAAGACTTTGCAACTACTTTTCCTAATAGTAAATAGACACACAAAATAGATCAAAGAACTTACTTGGAGTCCAAGCGCTTCCTATTCTCCTTATGTCGCTCTTGCTGTAGCTTCAAATCTAAGCCAGATCGCCAAAATATTTCCTGCAAAGATGAACACTAAATAGCAAAAGATAGCAATAATACAGATGTCTATTCAAGTTATTCAGTTAAATCAATAAAATATGAACGATATGCATCAAATAAGAATTCATAATATGAAATACATAAGCTTATACAGATACATATGTGGGAAAGTAAGCATCAATCTTTACTAATGGATAGTAGGGGAGGTTACAACCCAGTGATTGATTTAGTGTCACCATCTCCAACAGCATCCCAGCCTCATCACAATGCACATCTCTCCAGCAGCATGTCACTCAAATCAATTCCTCAATTGAAATTCCACCAGCATTTCTCTACTCAAATTATTTCTTCTCAAACACTAAGATCTGTGCTCAATTTATAGAGGAGCTGAAGGTAGTTTTACAATCAATGAATTTCTAATAATAGGCAAGACATGTTCCCAGTCTCAGAGGTATCAAATGGACACATGGATTCGAAGTTTGACACATGTGAACTCTTCTAGAAGAAACTGGCCAAGTGGAGATTCTAGAACTGAGAATTTCGCTCCCAATGTGACCAATGCACCCATGAGTGTCAGGAAGTGCTTTGCAGAGCACCCTTGAGTGTGGTTACTTGCATATGCAATGCACTTAGTCCCTTGAGAGGCAATGTTGGTGAGCTCTCATATGGTATATTATAAACTTCAAATCTTGGAAACCTTTGCAAATGAAATTCATGGATGATTTGTCTTGTTCTTTGTCTTAGGGCATGTAGCAAATGAAATGATAGGGGATGATAGACCCTATTCATTGGTTCTGGAGATGATGTCTATTTAACCAAGTCATTGGGAATGGTGCCCAAATTGACCTGTAACATAGGGATTATCTGATTGTTGTGTGAGGGCCGAATTATACTATCCATTTTCACAAATATATGGCCCTGTTTAGGTTGCAGACCAAGATTTGTTAGGGGTTGAGTTTTCTCAGTATAGGCCACAAGATATTACCCCTATTTTGGTCGTAGAGGAAAGAGGCAGATTAAAGGAAAAATTTGGATCTAATATAAATATTAAAAAGGGTGTTTCGAGGCTGCAAATTTTGGGCTAGGTTTAGACATTTTTTGGGAATATTAAGGCTTGATCTAAGATTGTGTTGACAAACCAGTTTTCCATAGTCCATGTTAAAGCATGTTTAGGCCCGAGATTTAGAGCTAATTCAAACTCTGGTTAGGCTAGAATTATAAAAAGAAACTTGTGGTTTGTTCTGACTTCAACTTAAGGGCTATATCTAATGTAAACCATGGTAGAAAGGCATACCTTTGACAACAAACTTAAGTTGATTTTCTCATGAAAAATGAGGTATGAAATAAAGCATTTATAATTTTTAATTGTTTAGCCTGTATTTTAAATATTTATTTGAATTTTTTCACAAAATAATTTGGACATAAGGGTAATAACTTATAAAGGTTGACATACAAATGCATTTAAGGATCAAATATGAAGTTTGTTGAGTTTGAAGCTCGACTTGGTTAGTGGCCACTGTGCATATATCAGTAGAGACAATAATACAATTTTATTTGTATATCATTTTTGTAAGTGGGTCATTGTCCTTGATACAGAAACGCAAATTTTATTCTTCTATATTTTATTTTAAGGTGGTAGGGTGGTGCGAGGCAGAGAGTGAAGTATCCTTCAGGTTGGATCCTGAGAACATTTTAGGGTGGCAAGGTAGAGCTAGGGAAAAATATTGATGCTAGCAGGCTGTTGGAGCATCCCTCCAGTTCAAGCTGGTAAAATCAGGGTTTTGTAGCATCCTTCCAGTTCAATCTTGTAAAACCAAGGTGTTGGGGCATCCTTTCAGGGAGTTGGGGCCTCCTAAAAAAACATAATTCTTTCCTAATTGTGTAGTAGGGAGTTGGAGGTGATAAATTATTGTACTCATCATTTATATTATAAAGTGTTCGATGGATTTTCTCCCGGAAGGGTTTCCACCAAAAAATTTATTATGTATTTTTCATGTGATGTGATGTGTCGCTAATTATCTCTTTTGATCTAATACTATTGATATTTAATACTATGTAAGTTAAAAATTAACTAATTGAAGTGAAATATTGATTCACCCCCCTCTTAGTATTTCCAACATATCCAATAGATTGTTTATAATATCTGCCATCAATAGGGTTTCAGTGGCAACTAAGAGTTTGGAAAATTCTAGTAGTTTGAGCCTCTTGTGCGATTGATTTAGCACTCAAATTTTGTTTCTTTCAAATACAAATGCATCCAAAACTACAACTTCATTGGATTTGGAAGGGGGAGACATTCCCAAGACAAGTTCACTTAAGGGAAAGTGGCCCCTTGTGATGGATGTGACCAAGATGTTTCATGAGGTTTCAAGATGAGAATAAATGATATCGATTTATGAAGGATAAAAATGAAATACATATTTAAACAAAAACACAGAGCTACAATGAAAATTGAAATTCAATTAATTAAATATAAATATTGAAAACCGTTTACATGCAAAAGGGAAACAAACTAGCTCAGACGATGGTATTTTATCTCTGAGAATATGTGATGGCTACTGCCTCTCAACTATGTTACAATGAAGCTTAGAGGCATTTTTATCATAAATCAGAAGGGTGAAACCCTAACCCTAAGAGATGAATAACCAAATATTTTGAAGCGAACAAAGTTCCTTCTCAAGTTAAATGCTCCAAAAGACTTGGAATACAAAGATATCCATGAGGATAAAAATAATATATTAGATAGTATGATGAATGAGATGAGATGATTTAGAATTACAAATGAGGCCTGCTTATATGCCTACGCAGGTGCCTCTTCACGAAAGGTCATGTCTCATCATACATGGCCTTTCAACCTAATTACTAATTAACTAATTAATCATTATTTATATTATTTTATTCATTACATTGCATTCCTCCTCAAAAAGCTTTGTCCTCAAATCTTGTTGATGAAAGGCCTTGATTTCGTTTCCTGATACGAATGTCTTCTCATCTCGGGGAAGTCATCCTTGTCGATACAAGTCGATATGATCCTCTAAGTGACAAACAAAATTGTCGCACTGAGAGGAGATCAAACCAACCGAGATCAATCTTCTATGGAAGCTTGCGATGACTGGCAATTTGTGACGATTGGTAATCGCATGAGTGGATTGCACTAACATTAGTATTCTTCGGAATATCAGCTTTTTGATTCTGTTTTGAACACGTAGCTTGGTCAAGTTGTTTGCTCCCATGATTTGGATGTCAATAGGGAAATTTTTTGGTTTGACTTCTTTGATTTTCTTCTAGCGAGGACGTTATTGAGTTGGTTATAGAACCTTCACTTAGAATGTTCCTCGTCTGAACTGTAACATCTAATTTTGCATCTTCTGCAACTTTCTTGTCTTCTTCTTGAGTTGTGACATTTACTATATCAATTTTCGTTTTTCTTCAACTTGAACTTCTACATTTGAAAGTTTCGATAATTCTTTTTTGACAAGTTGTTGCACCTTGTTTTGTAATGACTTCTTGCCTTTCTTCAGCTTCTTAATTTGCGTTAGTAACTTTTCGTTGTGGTCCTTGAGGCGAGAAAATTCTTCATTCTTGTTAGTGGTGATTTTTTCAATTTCCTTTTGCATATTGTGGATCACCTTTTTACCTTCTTGAGAAACTACTTTTGAAATATCTAACATGTCTTCCGGTGTTACTGAATTCAGCTTCACTGTGACATCCTGTAGTGTTATTTTTTTCTTTTTGTAAGAAAATGTCATGAACTTCTTTTTCATATTAAGGATGAATGACCCTAGTGATTCCATCTAGATCAAACCCAAAACTATATCAATATTGTTACAAAATAACGTTCTAACAGTGAATTACGAGACAAAGGAATACTCCCAATACTTAGGTGTAAATTCCCTATGTCTTATTGTTTTTCATTTGCGCGAAATGAATTTGTTTCAGTTATATTTGATTCAGGGATCACTAATTGGTTAGCACATTCAGTACTAACATAATTATTCTTTTGAGTAAGATCGATAGATATGAGAACCTCCTTTTGCGCAAGTAACCCTTTGATTTCAATTAGTGCATAGACACACATACTATAATTTTTAGGAAATCTTCCCTCCTTTAGTTATGTTTTGGATGCCATTTTGTCAAGATAACTTCGGGGTTCTTTTTTTTAAGAGTGACCCTTCCTAATATTTATAATAAAATATTATTACTTTCCTTTTTATATTTTAAATAATGGATATAACCTTCAAACTTTTATTACTCCTTCAATCTTTTGTAATTAATCCTTCACTAATATTCCTTCAATCTTTGGTGATGAATCCTTCACTAATATTCTTTTTTTAAAAGAGGCTCAAATTCTTTTATATATGTATATATTTCTTTTTAAGTAAAATCTTTAGAATATAATGATTTATCTCCTTTTCCACTTTTCCAATACTTAAACCTTTAATAACCTCTTTTTCCTTTTATATACCTTCCAGCTTTAATAATGATTCCTTAATGTTTTAAGAAATATTTAATAATATTTTTCCTTCCAATTTTTTTGAAAATTACTTCCTTAATTTCTTTTTATGAAGATGTTTTAACTCTTCTTCTTTTTTAAAGTTACAACCCTAGTGAAACGTGGCTATTCACATATATTCACCTATAAAATATATGTCCACTTATGTGTATTTGACTCGGTTAATTTTCTCCACATAAAAGTAAACTTACCATTTACACAGAGATTTTTTATTCCTTTTGTTCTATTTTACCTTGAAAAAACCATGGGAAATTACCATGGGCTTCTAAAACCACGAGCTTGTAAACCACTTAAAGAAGAATCAAAATAACCTTATCTACTCTTCCTTCTCTAACGTATAGTTTTTTTTATCATGCACTTTTTATCAATAATGTAGAACCATTTTTTATTTTTTTCTTTTGGAACTATTTTCTTTTAAATCTTTTTTTTTTTCCTTTTAATTTATTTCCCCCTTTTTTTTAAACTTTCATTCTCTCTTATATATATATATATATATATATATATATTTCTTCATTTTCTTTTAAATCTTTTTTTTTTCCTTTTAATTTATTTCCTCCTTTTTTTTAAACTTTCATTCTCTCTTTTATTTATTATATATATATATATATATATTTCTTCATTTTTTTTTAATTTTTTTTTTATTATGGCCAAAGGCCTCTGACGAACTCGGCAACGGAGAAACTCCAAGATTTGTAGCGAATGCTTCAGTCACAACGGCAACAAAGTTGACGATTTTTATGGTCAAGGACCTAGATCGTAGAGTGTAGCTCTGTGCAGCATGAGCAGCCAGAATATCAAACTACTCTGATACCAAATGAAGCGAACAAAGTTCCTTCTCAAGTTAAATGCTCCAAAAGACTTGGAATACAAAGATATCCATGAGGATACAAATATTATATTAGATAGTATGATGAATGAGATGAGATGATTCATAATTACAAAAGAAGATTGCTTATATACCTACGCAGGCGCCTCTTCACGAAAGGTCATGTCTCATCAGACATGTCTTTTCAACCTAATTACTAATTCACTAATTAATCATTATTTATATTATTTTATTCATTACATATTTTGGGCCCCATTGGGGTAAGATGGACCACCAACTTCTAGGGGTCATAGCTTTGGCATACAATCTCTGTTTGACTATAACAATACCTCGTTTCAAATATCTGCATGGGGAGGAAATAAATGAATTTATGAAACACATTCTAGCACTTTTCGGGTCCCTCCATTTTCCCAAAAAACATCTTTTTGGTCCTCAAAACGACTCCGGAAGTTTAGGACCTGAAAAACTACCAAAAATAGGTTGTGTTATAATTAAGTAAGTTGAAATAAAATAGTGTTGGTGGTCCAAGTGGAATAGGCGGTTGGCCAAAAATATCCACCTAGATCAGTCCTCCCCCCTTAGGAAGCAATGTTATCCATTGTGTTGAGTGCATTTATGAGATGGGGAAACTTTTGCTAAACTTGGTTCCTAGTGTGCCACTTGCCTTGGTGCAGAAGCTAGCCAACATTAACAACTCGATACCGTTGGAGCCTCTTTTTTCGAGTGTTCTTAATCTTTGTGTCCATGATATGATCAGCTGTGGTATTTTCAATGTAGTATGGGTTGATACTTGTTGGTGTAAGTTGCGTAACAATGTTTGATGTGTCCAACAATGGTGGAAAGTATGTCTGAATGCAGTCGAAATTGAATTTGGGGTGAAAGACAAGGAATGCGGTATATTGAGCTCAAAATTGTTTTCTACCACACCTTTGGTGATGTTGTAAGACCCATATCAGAGTGGTCAAAGCTTTCGATAGGATCTGACAAGGTATTCTTTCTGCAGATTTAGATTCAGAGTAGATTCCATTCTCCATCGGTGTTTGACCATCGAGGAGGCTAAGAGAGTTCTAAATGATTGCCACAATGGTGCTTGTGGCGGTCACATGTCTGGGTATGCCACTGCACAAAATATTATTCGTGCTGAGTATTTTTGGCCCTCTATCTTCAAGGATTTCATTGTTGTTGTCTACAAATGTCATGATTGCCAAATCTATCAGCGCAAGATGTGCACGGCGCCTGCACATCTCCACCCTGTTATTACCGTTGGTCCCTTTGCAAAGTGGGGCATTGACTTTATGACGTGTAACCCTCACTCGGCCAAGGGGCATGCATATATTATCGTAGTCATTGACTACTTCACCAAATGGGCCGAAGCAATGCGTACAATTGCCGCCGACGGTAAGGCAATCACTCGGTTCATATTCAATCACATCATTTCTAGGTTTGGTGTCCCTCAAGCCATCATTACTGATCATGGTTCCCATTTTCGGCATTATATGGTGGTGAATTTAACTTCCCAGGTTGGGCTTACGTCACGACAGCTCAACGTCGTACTATCCTCAGGCCAATGGCCAAGTGGAAGTCGTGAAAAAAGTTCTAGTCACTATGCTTCAACATACGATTGGGATCCACAAATCCAATTGGCATCTCATGTTATTTTTGGCTCTCTGGGCATATCGAACCTCAGTCAAGGATGTGACCGGACTCACTCTCTTCTAGCTTTTTTATGGTCTGGAAGCTACCCTTTTGATTTAATGTAAAATTCCTTTGCTCAAATTAGCTGTTGAATTATTTCCCAACACTTCACCTGAAGAAGAGCGTCTTCTCTACTTAGAGAGGCTGCATGAAACTCGTCGCTTTGTTGCTTTAGTCATCGAGGCACAAAAGAAGTGGGTCAAAGCCCATTTTGACCAATCAGTTTCCCCTCGCTCCTTTGTAAAAGGAGACCTCATCCTCTTTTACAATCAAACTCACAATAAGCTGGGGGTAGGAAAATTTCAACCCATGTGGCATGGGCCTTACATCATTAAATGTGTTTTGAAGAACGGGGCCTATGACCTTATTGATTACGGAGGTCATCCTTTAGATCAGCCCAGGAATGGGTTGTATCTCAAGAAGTATTATGCATGAGTCATTCGTGCAGGTGTTTCGTACATAGATGCTTTTTTCATTTTTGTACATTTTTTAGCTTGGGGTGTTTTGTGAGTGTTTTCCTGCTTATTGGGTCATTGCTTATTGTGCAAATGTATATTACCCCTTATGTCAGTTTCGCGTATGGTGCTTCCCGCAGTACCCGAAACTTGTCTTCAACATCCTAGGTGATTTATGATCCTGTTGGTGAGTTGATAGACCTGCAAGGTATTTTTCTAGGACGAACTACAAACAATGTCGCTGAATATAGTGTTGTCATTAAACTATTAACAGAGGCAATTTCCCTCGGCATTAGTGCATTGGTTGTAAATCTAGACTCACGGCTTGTTGTTCTTCAGCTTAATGGGCATTATTCAGTTAGAAACCCGCACATTTTAACATTGTATTTACATGTTCGTTTGTTAGAAATACATTTTGATTATATCACATATCAACATATTCCTAAACAAATGAATACATTGACTGATATAGTGGCTAACATTGTATTAGATATTCATTTGTGTAATCTATAAAATTATCATCACATGAGAGACTCATATAAAATAGGAGAATAGATGTATATATATATATATATATATATATATATCGAAAGTTTGCATCAGTGTGCACCATAAGCTTCAAAAAATATGTGTGTTTCTGTTACATCCTGAGACATCATGTCTCTCAACAAAATGAAAAAATAAAAGTCTAGGTGTCTAATCGGCATGATGATCATGATAGCATGTCACTACCCGAACAAGCCACCTCAGCAAGCAGTGAACTCGATTTGACACCCCTACAGTATGTCTTTGATATGCACGAGGAACAACTCCGAAACGCACATAGTGTGGGATCCCACGAGTGATTCCCTCCAAGTTGTGCACAATCTCCTCCTCCTCACCTTGAGGGGAAACGTCAAAATCACAAGGTATTTGCCTCGCTATCGGAGACATCCCTGCAGATCTCTCTAGGCCTACATCTGCAAATGCATGGATAAAGTGTCAGAACATACTTACCAAAAAAAAAAAACATATTACTCATAAAAATTAAAAATGAGTCTTACCAAATGCTTCATCCTAATCCTCTCCTTCCGGGAGTGGGAGGTCCTGATCACCAGTAAAATCTGTGCCGGAATAGGACCAGTCCTCCACGACAATCAACTATCGACAAAGCCAATCAAAAAAGTCTGGTCTCCAAGACATCTGTTGACCGCCCCCTGACCTTGGCATCAGAGCTACCCATCGGGCCATCCGTGGTTCCAGTGTTGGTGGTGTCAGTACTATCACCTCCTGACACTGAAAGATTAGTATCTGTTCCAGAATGAACGATACCAGGATAGATCCATAACCAAACTATTTCAATTTGGTCTTCTTGCACTTTGTTAACTAACGTTTTATATTGATTGTCATGGCCTCTGCCCAGTTGTAAATGGTCGGTGACAAGCACTCTACAGCAAGAAGTAACTACATTTTTGTTGCTTCGTGCAGTGCCTGTGATCCCACAGCTCGCGCAATTGTGTGTAGCACTACCCTCAGTATTAGATTTGGGATAGTCTGGATGTCCACCTTCCTGCTTCCTGATCCTTTCCATGCCCCTGGACATACATTGTCAATTACCATGCCCATGCTCTCAATGGTGGGCCAGGTACCAATCATGATTGGTGCTAACCCCCTCTGCGAAAATCCTATAATGAAGTAGATATTTAAGACATCAATCTCGAACTCCTGATCTCAAAGAGTGAATTTTTCTTGATCCTCATCCCAGATACTGATCAAGTATTGTAGCAGCTCCAGTTGAGCTTTGAAACACGGTGTCAAGAATAATTTTGTTATTCCACAGTCTCTGAGAGCTTCCATGCATCTCTCATTACCCATGGTAATCTCATCCTCTTCACTGTGTTCCCGTTCCTTCCACTCGACCATCATTTTCTCACTCTTTCACCTAAAAACATGTTCATATGGACATTATTAGCTAAATCAAACGCTGAAATTTGTGAAATTGGATTTTTCTTGCTAACATTATGAGCTTTGAAGGGTATCCGCGATTGGCGTGACTGTTTTAGAAACAGTCGCGCCGATGGGGCGCCCCAGTGCAAAAAATCGGGCAGTTGGCGCGAGTCCATGCCCGAAACCTGCGCCGACAGTCGTGCCTTAAATTTCGCAATTTCTTATTCAGAAATCAAAATTGAAGGTTGCAGGTAATGAAAGAATGCTTAAAATGTAGGGAAGTTTTTCGGCTCTTACCTGGAACTAACGGATCTGAGATTAGTCTGCTAGATTGCCCGCTATCATCATCGCAAAATCGCAAGGTAAAATGGGTCACTATTGCTCCACAATAGGTAAAAGTGAAAAGTAATTAATTTTTACCATTTTTGGCATTTTATAACTTTTCAGAACCCTAATTATGTTTTAAGACATGTTTTTCGATTATTACATCATGTTTTTTCAAAAAATGGGTTTTACGTTTGCTTCTTGTGCAGTGACAGGTTTTTAAAGTGATGGTGATGAATTCATGAGTTGTATTTTATACATTTTCAGACTCAGTAAAAACACGAAAAATTCACTACTGGAGTCAACTTTCAGCTCTTTTCTGACTCTTAAAAATTGAAAAGATTGTCGAGACTCTTGTCATTTTGAACTCGTTAAATGGCTGCGAAACGATATCTACCTAGTATACGTTTACCCCTTTTTCGAGCTAGGATAGATTATTTACGAAAAAGGAATACCTTACCCAATCGCAACTGAGAGGTTCTTTCAGATATTGTTTTCTACCTTTTCGGATCTAAGAGACTATTTAAGAAAAGGGACATATTGGAGTTTTATTTTCTGCTTCTATTCAAACTCTCTAAACATGAAAATATACTGAGTTCTTCCTTTGTCAAACTCGTTATAGGCTGATAACATCAGACATCATCGCCATGACGTTCATCGAGTTCCTCCTTCCTAGGGCTCATAAAATGTACTAGGATGTGTTATCAATATAGTGATTTCTTAAGTTGTGGGATTTTGAGTTTTTAGTCAAAGAATACTAGAGGTAACCATAAACCTACTTCAAATTCTAGGATCTAGCCTTCCTAGAATTCAGAGAGGGCTCTCTCTTTAAGATTTATCTTTGTTTGATTTATAAATGCTAGGCTCGTTATGAAAGTACAATTTGGTTTTGGTTTAAAGGGTTTGGTGGGGAAAATCACTTGGAGGTAAAATAGAGAGAAATCTACTTGTCCATTGGGCTTTGGAGTCTAAATCAAGCTATAAACACTATAAATCAAGACTAAAAAGGTACAAATATATTCAGGGCAAGATAGATAACCCTCAGAGATTTGGGAAAGTGATTTTTGTGAGGTGGTATGATCGGGAGAAAGGGCACTTAAGGATCCTTTGATCCGGAAAATGGAAGTAGGAGGCAGAGGTCAAATGGGAGTGAGAGAAATTAAGAATTATCAGCACCAGAAATCAGAAGAAAACATTAAAATGGCAACTAGTTAAGGACATGGAGCACTTGACTAATCTTGTAGTAATAATCCTAGTTACACATTCAGACAGGAACAAACATATAATGAATGCATGAAACTTAGAAAAGGAAATAGTGATAAGTAGGAAGTACTTCACTCATCATCTTATCATAGGGATCCTGAATTATGATGCCAGTGAGCTTGTCCAGTCTGCTACTTTGAAATCAAACACACAATAGCCTCCAATGTTCAGCAAAAATGTCTATAGTAAAGTCAAGCAATTTTATTCCACCCTGAATACTTCTAATGTAGAAGTATTTATACAAAATGTACTTACAAATATCCTAGGAGAAATCTAGGAATATATTTAGGAAAAAGAAAATATATTTACATAATAAGAGGTACAGCTACTTAACAAATCAGAAATTTGTCCTCTTATCCAAAATAAATAGAATTGTTTTATCTAACAAGGATCTTTTGATTGACTAGTTGTCCTTCTTGTTGGATGCTAGAAAATATTAGGCTTTTGACTTGCCTTCGCTGACACTCTTTCATATGATACTCTTTACCTGATACTCTTTAACGCTGATACACTTTTGACTATTAGATCGTTGTTTACTGCTGTAAAAATATGTCTTTTTGCAGTAAAATCAACAGACTGTCTTTTAATTTCACTGTTCTTTTTTACTATTTTTCAAGGTAACCTTCCTTCATTGTTTTACCTCTTATTGTTACATTAAATCAGTAAATGGTTGCCACTGTTCTGCCTTGGGAATTTGAACATTCTTTAGCTTCCTAAAATTTTCATCAGCCTCTGTGTATTTAGCAAAAGTGGGCTTGAAAACAAATATATGTTTAATCTCATGTTGTAAAAAGAAAAGATCTTCAAAATGCTAAAGGAGGACTTTTCCTGTGGGAGTGCCTTGTGGTAATGGTTTATTGACTTGTTCCTTAGAAAATTCCCTGATCTTTTTATCATAATATTTCTAGGGCATTAGTTTTTCATTAAAAACATGGATGTCTGGCAGGCCCCTCTGTCTTAAGTTTGTGTATTTTACCATAAACTTTGTTATGGCAATGTTCATTGATTCACATTTCTCTTCCAGATTGTTCATCAAATTATTCTTAGTTACAATCTTTTTAATCTGTATGATTGTTTCTGTTCTGTCCAATACCTGTAATTCCTCCAGTTCTGCCCTATTCTTGTTGTTCAAGAATCTGATGAGTTTTAAAGCCTGAGCAGGCTTATCAGTTAACTCATCCTTCGCCTTTTGAATCTCTACTTGAGCTGCTAATAATAAATCTCTCTGCTCATATATAACCTTAATTGAAGGCCATTGAGTGTGAATGGCTTCAATTTTGTTTTTCCATAGATGATTTTTTACAAATGAAATCTGCTCATTGAAACTTAGCTCTTTTTGTAAATTCTTGATCTATTCTCCCAATCTGATTGCTTTTTGTTCATGGTTTTTAGCATTTATCAGAGCTATCTTATTTGTGGCTTCAAGATTATCAATCATCTTCTTTAGGCTGTTGATTTCATTAGTTTTCAAATACATTTCCTCCATAGCTTTAACAATCTGGTATGCTTTATATGTTTGTTGAACATGTGTAGTAGAGGAGTCTGTTGTTGAAGTAGTAGCTGAAATCACTGGTACTGCAGTTTCCAGTGGTTCTTTTGGTGCTATTTTCTCTCCTAAAGTGGAGGGCACTGATGTATTTATTACTGGAATAACTGTAGGAATTGTAGGAGTCTCACGTTCTGTTACAGTCGCTTTTTCTTTGACAAGGTGGTCCATTTGGTTCTCCATCTCTTTGATTTCAGCAATCAGTTTAAGAATGAGGTTCATCATTTCTTCTTTCTCACTCTGATCTTGAAGGATTTCCTTGGTTTGTGGATGCTCACTTTGAGGAATCTTGAGCTATTTCCTCAAAGCCGCAATATCATCGTTCTTTTTCTTTATCAATAGCTTTGTTGCTTGAATGTTTGAAGGATCATATCCCACCTATAAAACTAATTCCTCTAATGCTTTAATCCTTAGATCCTTGGCATATAAAGATGCCTTGTCAATCTTCATCTGATCCTGCATATTAATGATGGTGTTCTGTAGCTTATTTTCACTCATTTCCTTGGTTGCTACTGTAGAATAAAGCATCTCTAAGCTTTGTCTGCGAAATTTAATTTGGTCTAGCTCATGGACCTTTTCTGTATCAACCTCAAGGTCCACCTTTTGATAATCTGTTGTTGTTTTAGGTGTGGAGGTAGTAGGTTGTATAAATTACATGATCATCTTGTTACTAGAATAATCAAAGGCTGACAATAGCCTATTTTGATTTCCAAGCTTCTGTTTGAGGAATTGAGAATATATCTATGTTTTGATCTCCTCATTCTTCTGCTTTATTTGCTTGTATTTCTACTTGATGTCTAAATCCTTTTCCTCAGTTGTTTGTGAGGAAGAGGCCTCCATATTATGTTGCTTCTTAATCATCTTTGTTTCATCTTGATTGATTTTTTATTCCTTTTCTATTTCCATAAGTGTTTCATTGATTATAGTTGTGGCTATATCATCATTAGTTACTGGAGCATATGTCTCATCAACATCAATGGTTATTTTCTCTTTGTCAACTGAACTAAATTTAAGCCTCTTATTATAGATCAGTTTGAATTTTGTTTCAGTAGTTGTTTCTATTGTATAACCTCCTTCCTCTCTAATTCTTTTTACTGATGTCTCTGGTTGTTTTACAAGTTCTAGAGTCTGTGTTGTATCCATTTTACATGTTGTCTCTGCATTACTTGTTGTATCTATCAATGTATTTTCCAGCCATTCAACTTGGTTGGAAAATTTCTCAATCTCAGGCTTAAGCTCATGTATGAAGGGAGTCAATTTGAATTTTACCCTTAAACTGCTCAAGATCCCTTGAGGATCATAGTTCCATGGAAAACTTTCTTGAAATTTAAACTCTGTTAATCTCTTTGTGACCTCTTTTTATGCCTCTTTGTGGTTTATGATAAAGGGACCCACCTGATTCTTTAACTTAAATTGAGTCTTTTTCTAGCAGCCATGAAGTTAATAGAATCAAAATTGAGAATTTGTCTCAAATACTCCAGTGCAAAAATTCTCATGCTCATATATCTAGGAAACTTATAAGGTAATAAGTTGGATCCAAAAATTCTTAATTCTGTATGCTTCTCATAGAGATACCAATCTCCTACTTTACTCTATTCTGAAAGTTCCAAGATTCTTTTCATTTCTTCAATGACTCTGGGTTGATCTGCTTTATTTAAAATGTTCATTCCTGGTTGTAGAAAGAGGTCTGAAAAATCTATGTAGGTGAAATCAGTACCCTCTTTCCTAAGCAAGGAAGTCCAGAAGATAATGGATAGAGGCTTACCCTTCAAGTCCATCTTTTGCAATGAAATAGGAAATTTATCAGCTTGAAAGAATAAAAATAAGTGAAACGGATAGGATGAGTATCTAAAAACTCCTTCAATGGGTAATTTTATTAGTTGATGATGGATATTGTTGGCTATGAAATCATCATAGTCAAAGATGGCTGATGGAGGTTGGCCTGAAGATAAGGTGGACAGGAAGCCTAGAATGGACTCATCAGTGTGTCCATCTGTAAAGTATCCAAGTATAAAGGAGAGCATAGAGATGATATGTCTAGACCCTTCAGGGAATTTAGAAGTGGAAAAAGGAGGGTTTATTTTAGGAATATCAACATGGGAAGGCATAAAGTTTTGAAATATCATGAAATTCTTGGGGAAGTCAAGGCCTAAGTACAACTGGGTCAAAGCTTCTATAGACAAAGGAACTGACTGAGGATCAAAATGTAATTGAAGCATCTCATTTAATGACTTTGCTGTGATGGTGAAAAGGATTTCTCTATCAGCATTGACTATGGCCCTTTGATTTGGGTCATAATATTTTTGACATAATCTGATAAGATCTTGGCCAGGATGGGTCAATGGAACTATATATTTGGGAAAATCAGTCTCCCAAATGGGTATTTCATCCTTGTCCAGGTAATTTTCATAAGACCAACTGTGTATATCCAAGAGGTTGAATTATACAACAGGATCAACAATTTTCTAGTCAACATCAGTCAAAGGGAGGCTTTCCACAGCAACTACAGGTGGTTGGAGGGGATTCACTGTTGCAACAGATTTGCAGTGATAACTGGGTAGGTTTAGGGGCTTTAGATTCTTCAGATTTAAGTGTTTTGGATCTACTAAGGTTTGCTCATGCTCTGTTTCTTAGTCATTTTGTATAACTACTACAAGATTAGATTGTTTGCAGGAGTATTTTTCTTCAGCACAAGATGAATTGGGCAATTCTTAGGCTAAAGATAATTTATGTTGGTTTTATTGCTCAATTAGACTTTTCAGAGAATGAAAACTGGGATAAAACAAGAAATGAGGGTTTCCTGAACGAATTTTGACTGAAAAAATAAAATAAAATAAAATAAATAAATAAATAAAAATTTTAAGGTATCTTTAGGCTTTAAGTCCTTCTACGTTTTTTAATTTGGTCTTCAAGGGCTTAAAAAATTGTGGAAATTGGCTTCAAGGAGTGATTTTTGCAATACCAAACTTCCTGGAAAAAATTGGCCAGGGTTTGGCCTCTTTTTGGAATTTTTAGGCAATTTTAATCTGGTGAAATCTCTTAATTAAAACCTGGTTCTATTACCGAAGGTTTTAAATTGAATTTTCAAGCTTGAATTATTCGAAAAATACCTTTAAGTGAAAGTATTTGACTGTTGAAAAGGCTTTCAGAGGGTCTTTCTTGACTCTGAGGTCTGGTCCAGCTTATTGGAGTAGCAAATAGCTCTTGGTCAATCTTTAATGGTGGAATTTGTGGTCGAATTCGTAAGTTCTGGGCATAAGTTGACAATCGTGGCTAAAAAGGCTTTTACACAGTCAAGTGGAGCTTTTCAAACTTCATAACGTGCAAATAAACATAAAAATGTTGTATCAAAGGTTTTAACCCCTGATATTTTTCATCATAAATATTTATTAAATGTGAGTCTTATCAATGGCGGGAGTGGATTCAGATTCAAACAGCGAAACCAATAGTGGTTATCATGTTCATTTGAGTGGTAAGATGTTTTAATAGAAATGAACGCGGTCAAATGGAAAGCTGACACGTCATGGAGGGTGAAATGGGGAATACCACGCATTTCGCGTTCATTTTTCATTTGGGTGGACGATCATTTTTTGGGCGCGATATTGATCTTGCGCCATCGGATCTGGAGTATGGGAGCGAAGGGTGATGATTTAATTGAAAGCTGCAGGCAATCAAAAGTGGGACCGGGGTAATGTTAAGCGGGTGTTTAAAGTTTAAAACCTTTATAAAACATGACTTTTTAACCAAGATTTCGATGTGAAAGGGGGGTTGTGCATATAGCGTTTATATATACATATAAAGCGTGAGGCTTATATTGTATGGTGGACATATGTATATATGTAGTTATTTAAATTAAAACAAACCTTAGTCTTTTCGTGATTGCACCTGGGATTAAAAATAATCATGGAAAAAGAGTGATAAAATGTAAGATATAAATAGAAACTTTATAAAAGTCTTTATTTGTTTCAATAACTTAGATAAAATGTGATAGGAGGTAGTATGTTTACTTTTAAATATATATGTATGGGAGTGTACCATATTTTATTATATAGTTTTAAACCATCAAGGTTTATCCAAAAAGTCCTGGGGGTAAGATATTTTTATATTTGTTTAAGGTTAGCTTAATCAAAGGGCGTATTTATTTTGGTTTTCATTTTAACATGTGGATAATATCTTTGGTCCAAAATCTTTATAATAGTGGGTTTTAGGGGGTATTTTAGATAAGGGAATTATATAGATAGGACAAGGTATTTATTTAGGGATTTAATAAACTAAGTTAAAAATTAATATGAAAAGGGGAAATGGAATACACAAAAATACACAAAATGACTAAGTAAAGTGAATAAGTAAAGCAAAGCTTGTCTTTTCATTATTTCACCAATTACTTAGGATAAAGTATTTTTGAGGGTTTTTGTATGTTTTTTGAATGAAGGAAGTCAATTAGATGGGGTTTTATGTTTCATTAAGTAAGAAATATTCTTTACTTATGAAAATGAGTTAAAATGTATGAATGAGGGATAAATAATGGTAAATGGGGATTTAACATAATAATTCAACATTTTCAACTAATCAGTCACCGAGCCTTGGGTCCGGTCCCAACAAAAGTCAGAGAAATGCTCTAAGCCTTTTTGACTGGTAGTATAGAATACTGAATACTTACAGGGGAAGGAAAATTAGTGATTTTTTCTCGGTGATGAATATTACATGCTTTTTCCTACTTATTTCTACCTACCCAACATTACTCTAACATTTTTTCTTCCTTTTAGCAGGTGCATTTAGGCTTGCATCCTTGAAACATTTATTCTTTTGAAAGCATAAACTATCTAATTCTACTTTATTTCATCCGAGGGCTCAGATTAAATTATTGAGCTCCTCATTATTTTCTACCTAACTAATGATTTGTCAACATTAAACTATCTGAAAAATATTTATTCACTGTCTAAAACATGGAAATTGAAAACATGATAAGTCAAGTTTAAACAATTTAACTCATCATGGATTATGGCATTTATTGACACTCTGCCATAATCATTTGCAAAAAGTAAAAATTAGTGGCATTTGGACTTGCACACTTTCATGTTTTATTTTCGTCCTTTTTCTTTTGGGGTCTATATATTTTTTAAGTCCTTTGATCTTTCTTTTAGGACTTTTTACCCTCTTTTTGATTTTTTTTTTTTTTTTTTTTTTTCAAAATATGGGAAAACAACTTGCAGAAAGAAAGGTATGTACATATTTTCCGAGACTATCAAAATTCAATTCAAAATTATGAATCCTATATTTATAGGACCCTAACAGCGGCTTCACATGGGGATGGCATTTCCTGGTGAAATGTCAAGAACTCTAAGACTAGTAGCCTTCAATTTTGACCATGATGATCCAGACATTGCCTTTTGAATTTTGCAAAAACTCATATTTATGACATCTTACTCTTCAAAGCTTAGGGCCTTCTCTTCGGGCTTCAACTTTGGAAAGAAAATATCCAATCCAATCTAAAAACTTCAATGGATATTTACAATGATGTAAAAGTAAATGGGACTAACTATTGGTTAATTCAGAGGAATAGTAGTGTTTGAGCATTCTACCATTAACTGGTCCTTCTTGAATATCTGTTCCATCCAAATCTTTGATAAAGAAAGCATTGTTACCCCTATATCCATAAATTACATAAGGTCCTTTCCATAGAAAGTCAAACTTCCCATGCTTACCTTTGTCCTCTCTCCTATAATCCCACTTTAAAACTTGATCTCCAATGTAAAAGTCATCTTCTTTACCTCTTCTATCAAAACATTTCTTAATTTTATCCTGAATGACTTGAGATTTTTCATAAACTTCTTCCCTTGTTTGTTGTAGATGAATAGTTTGATTTATCCTCATTTTTATATCATTGATCTCCACTTTTGATTCTTGAATGATCTTCATTATTGGAAATCCTAAGGACGATGGAAAAACAACATCCATCCCATATACAATTTGGTAAGGGGAAGTGTCAATTAACTTTTTGGTAGTAAGTATATCTGCCCATAAGGCATAGACTAACTTCTTATTCCAATTCTTTTTGTTATCTTCAAGTATTTTTTTAATGATAATTACAAGACTTTTATTTTAGGATTCAACTAGGTCATTACCCTAGGGGAAATATGCAGTAGAGTGACCTAGGGTAATATGATACTTGTGACAAAAGGCAATCATTTTCTTATATTTAAATGTTGTTTCATTATCAGTAATAATTTTCTGAGGGCATCCAAATCTTGATAAGAGGTTGTTTTCTATGAAAGAGATAATGACTGTATCAGTGGCTTGTCTGGTAGAAATTGCTTCAATCCACTTAGTGAAGTAATTTGTGGCAGTCAAAATCCACTTATGTTGGCCAGAGGATGGGGGGTGAATTTATTCAATGAAGTCTAAGACCCATTGTTGAAATGGCATTTCTGTTGAAAAAGGCTTTAAGGGTAAGGGTAACAATTTCTTTTTGCCTTCAAAGATTTGAAATTTATGACATGAAGTAATAAATTTCTTAACATCGGCAAATAAGGTAGGCTAGTAAAAATCAGCTCTAAGGATCTTATCTGCATTACTTTTCCAATATAAATGCCCTCCACAGTCACCTACATGAAATTCTTCAAGAATTTTATCAGCTTCTAATTTCAGTAAACAGTTTAATAATATCCCACTTTGTTATTTCCAAAAAATCACATTATCTAAAATACAAAATTTCATTGCTTTAAGTTTAAGAAATCTAGCTTTTGTCCTTGATAATCTAGGAGGAGCTTGTAAGCTGGTAAGTACAAAGATAATTTCTGAGTACCAAGGTGAATCTAGAAAGGCTTCACTGATCATTGGAGTCGCCATCTCTTCCTAGTCATCAATCTGAGCAATAAAATTTATGTCTAATGCATTGCAGTTGGATTCAGCCATCAATATGGCTAATCCTTGTCCTTTAATGAGTTTGGTTGGTTTAATTTCTATGTCATATTCTAGGATAGTGGCAATCCACTTACTTCCTCTTCCATCAGGGCCATCCTGAGTAAGAATGTCTTTAACTACAGAATTAGGTACATAGGCAATTATGTGGGAATAAAGAATGTAAACTTTGAAATATTTTATGGCCTTAACCAAGGCTAAGGCTTGTTTCTCCATTATGTTATATTTCAGAGGTACATCTCTAAGGGTCTTACTGAAAAAAGCTATAGGCTGTTCAAAACCTTGATCATTCTTTTGCAGTAAAACTGCAGCAATGGTATGCTCTAATGCAAAATAAAAAATTATAAAGTCTTTCTTGAAATCTGGACTGATTAGGACTGGTGTTTTAGTTAAAGTCTGCTTTATGGATTCAATTGTCCATTTTAAAGTTGAGTCTTTTTTTAGCATATTGTTCAGTTCTCTAATGATTTCAGCTATGTTTGAAATAAATCTTCTCAAAAAGTTAATTTTACCTAAGAAATCTTGTAATTCTTTGATATTTCTAGGTGGATGAATGTTCAAAATTACTTCTATCCTAGCAGGATCAATTCTAATTCCTTCTTTTGAAATTATATGTCCTAGTAACTTACCTTCCTCTAATCCAAAGAGAGTTTTCTTGGGATTATTTGATTTTGATCCAAGTGATCCAAGTGTTCATTATTTGATTTTGAAATACACTAATGTCATCTAGATAAATTACCAAGAAGTCATGAATCTCCTTTGCAAAGGCTAAGGGCATTTTCACATACATGAAAGTGCCCCAAGGAGTGGTGAAAGTTGTTTTAGCATGATCTTCCTTTTGGACTAGGATCTGGTTGTATCCTGAAAAACCATCTAACAAAGAAATTCTAGAGGAGCCAACTACCCTTTGTAATATATGATCCATCTTTGGTAAAGGGTAATTATCCTTTAAAGACACTTTGTTAGGATTTCTAAAGTTGACACATAACCTAATTTCTCCAGTTTTCTTTCTTGTTGGAACTAGGTTTGAAACCCAATCAGAATATCGAATTGGTGCAATAATCTGAGCATCATACATGCATTTTACTTCCTTTTCTATCAAAGGTAATAGAAAAGGATTAATTCTCTTTAATTTTTGTTTGAAGGGTTTTTTATCATATTTTATGGGAATTTCTTGTTGGATTATGTTTGTGTCATAAGCTTTGAGATCTTCATAACTCCAAGCAAACACATCTTGATATTCCTTTAAAAGATCAATGTATTTTTCCTTTTCTTGTGGAGGTAAAGATTTAGATAGTTTAATCATTTTTGGTTTTAATTCTGTCTCAATGTTATATTCCTCAATGTCAGGCCTAACTGGTTCCATTTTTGGCTTTTTAGGTACATCATTAGAATCAAAAAGGTCTTCCAAAGGAGTTAAACCTTTAAGAAAAAAATTATCTTTTAGATCTAACATGTCAATTTCTTCTTCAATGATTTCATCAATATCTACTTTCTCTAAGTTGTCTATGTCAGATTGAGTAAATACAGTTGGTTTGTTAAATTTATGTACATCTATGTTATCTATTTAACAATCAAAATCTGAATCTATTTTATAGTCTGTATCTACTTTACAATTTTGAAATTCTTCCTCATTATTTAAAAAATGGTAAATCTGTTCATCCTGAGAGAAAATCTGCCAGTACTTGAGGTTTTCTGTGATAATTGGTCTATGTTTAACCTCAGCAGTGTACCTATGAGTTGGTTGGAATGGTAAGTTACAAGTACTAGAAAAATATGCTAGATAGTGTGCTTGAATGTTTTGTTTTCTGGGGATAGCAACAAATTTGCATTCCAATAAATCATCAATTAAATCAGTTGTTGTATCTCTGTATCTTGCTAGTCTAGGATTATAAACAGAATGATCTCCATTTATTTGATTTATGATTAATTTCGAATCTCCCATGATTAGTGTTATTTTTCCTCCTAAGTTCCTGATGATCTGGAGGCCTAGAATGAGTGCCTCATACTCTGCCATGTTATTGGTACATTTGAAGTTGAGTCTAAAGGCATGTCCTTCTGAATGATTAGTTTCCATATTTGTAATCCATACTCCTGCTCTTGCTCCAAATTTTTTCACAGAGCCATCAAAGTCTAAGTGCCAAAGGGACTCATGAAATATGTTGTCATTGTTTGGTCTTGGCTTTTTATCAATTAGTTCAGTTTGGATTTCATTGTTATCAAAGTTACATAAAATAAAAAAGTCAAGGTCAGTTGGTGTAGAATAAATGGAGTAATTTATGGATCTCTCAGCACTATTAACCATGAATTTCATTAATGTTTCCCTATATAGATTTTGTGTTAACCAAACACTAATATAGTAGCATAGCTCATGTCCAATTGTAGAGATCCCTGCAACTTTGCTCCCCATGAGCGAGAAAGAATCATACCATAATTTGGTGGGATGTCAGCTACTACAATGTCCATTACCATACTCTTACCGGGGTACTGAAGTAAATTCACACATAAGTCTTTAATTAATCCTAAGCACTTAACTTTGCTAGAATCAAATGAAAACAAATCTTTGTAAGGCCTCATTATTTCTAGATTAAGAGTTTCCATAATAGCTTTGGGCATTAAGTTATGGGAAGCTCCTGAATCTAACATAGCATTGTGTAAAATCTGATCATAAATGGTAAGACTGATATAGAAAGGAGGGATTGATCCATCTGAATGCTTTCCATTCACTTCAGGGCCAAAAATCAACTCTGGTTGATCATCATTCAAATTAATGGCATCTTCACCATCATTCATATTCAAAGTTTCAGTTATAGTTGATTTGTATAAGTCATTTTTAACTTAACTTAGCAATTTCAGATTGAATATTGAATGAGGGTTGAGATTTACTAATTTAAACTAATTCATCTTCAGTAACTGTAACCTGAGTTGGTTTTTCTTGATTTTCAACAGTTGTATTTATATCTTCAATTGTCTTGACATTCTCTATCTGAGTTTCTTGAGTTTTGCTACTTTTAATTTTCCTTTTAGGGACTGTTCATGTGGCAACAGAAATTTTATCAGACTTAGAATCATCAGCAAGTGTTCTGGGATTATATGTTCTAGGATTTGCTGATTTAGAATTAGCAGAAATATTTTTAGGATCAGAATTTGATGTTTTTACTGAATTATAAGCTTTATCAGTATTAGCTTTCTATGCATCTTTGGAATATTGAGCTACTTCATCAGTAATATCAACAATTTTGGGACTTGTTGATTTTTTATGACTGGAGGGATTGGAATTTTGCTCATTTTTCTGTAACATCAAGTTACCGATGAAATAGGTAGCCTGACCTCAAAATGGGAATTCTAGCCCAAAAAGTCTCAAAAAACATGAAAAAACACCCCAAAAACAAAAAGTATGTCTTCCAGAATGGACTTGGTTTTTTTTGAAGGTCAAATTTCAACATTTTATAAAATTATGCTAAAAAAAAAATTGTTTGTTGGAAAAAGGATTGAAAAAACACCCTCAAAACAAAACCAGTTGATGCTGGAATAATAAAAAGAAAAAATGTGTCATAATTTTCACACTTGTAACAATGGAATTAAAGACAACATATTAGGACATTTTTTAAAATCGTAAATTTCTAACATTTTTGATAAATAATGTTAAATATAAACAAATATATGTCTGAAGGGCTTATCATTTTGATCAATTTTCATCGATGTGGTTAAACATAAAATATCTTGACTTTAAACAACCCCAAAATTGTAATTATTGTCAACCATAACATTAAATATAAAATTTGGTAGCGCATAAAAACTTTAATGACAAGTTGTAAATATAAAGTTTTTCAATCTTAAGTTTTCAACATACTTGAACAATGAAATTATGGAGAAATTATAAGACTTAACAATTTTAAAAATGAACAAGTAAATGAAAAAATTATCATTGAAATTTAAACAAATAAGATAATTTTAATTTTAAAGGATAAAAACTTATTTTTTCAAATCTTAGCATAAGACAAATTTAAATATAATTTCAACCAAAACCTAAAAATCAAGCATCAAAACAAAGTGTTCGCTTTCAATGACGCATATTAAACTTTTAAAAGTATCTTATACCAAATGGTAACATAATATCATGGTAATATCATTGCATAATCTAAAAATTTAACGTTAGTTTCTATTTTCTATTTTACTTATAATTAAAATATCAACATTGGTACATTGAATATAACATAAATTATTTTTGTAATTCATTGTTGTGTTGTCGATATTCTAAAGAGATGAATTCTTCATAATTATAACATATAATCCAACAAACATAGAAATCCCTCATAACTTCATAAAAAATGAGATGGAAGTCAAAAATTTTATTTCAAGTTACAATGCAAACATCAATTAAATAAAAGTGTATTATATAGTTATTCAAAATCAACCATAGGTTCTGGCACACCGTCAGAACCTACATCTTTAGATGAATGGCTCAATGTAGATGAAGATGATTCATATTCTTCTCTTTCATCAACTAGTGCTCCATCTGAGTCAACATGCATGTGCACCATTTCAGAGTTCAAAAGTCTTGTAGATCTACGACTACATTTTGCAGAGTCCCATCTCAACAATAATTGTTCTGGTAGCAATTTCTTCAAAATATTTATGTTCTGCAACTGAAGAGTTCCTCTCTTCACCAAATTGAAGTCATACACAAGTATGTAAACATCCTCCAATTTTAAGACATCTATGTAGCAACGATTTATATTTGTGCCCTTTATTTTTCTCTTTTTGCCAATTCTTTTTTCAACTACCATCTTCGGCTTATACACACCATTGAAAGGGTGGGTACTTGTGGCATACCAATGTACATCAAAAGCTGTAATATCTTCATTTTCATTAATGACCTTTATAACCTTGGCAATCCAGAATGGATAGCCAAGTGGATCTTCATCTACTAACATTGCTATCATGCAACCCTCCTTAACATCCTACACAGAACCCGTGTAAAGGTCTTCCATGGCTTCATGTTGTGCACGTGATATTCTAGAACCAAAATAGATTTCTCTTTCCTCTACCTATGGGGAATTAATAATAGCCTGAGGTTGTTGTTGTTCAACAATGTGTGTTTACTAATGTTCATGTTTTCTCGATGTTCATCTTCATTTTGCATATTTTATGGCCAAAAAAAAGGAGTCTTCAAAAGCGTATCCCCATTTATTGATCTTGAAATCATATCACTTTGATTAACAAAAAACTCCCACCAAACTGAATCAGCAACATCGAAGTATTCATATGTATCTCTAATACATATTTTAATTTCATCTAGACATTCAGAATAATTTATGTTCCCTTCGCCTTCGTGCATTATGGAGTTCGAAACTAACCGTAATAACAATATCTTTGATGAAAACATTGGACGCCCGGAATGAACTTCAAAATGCTAAACCTAATGATGGTCCCCATTCTTCAATAGTTGAATACTTTTGCCCCATATGTTATCCCATCAATTTTTTTGATACGTAACATTGATGCTAGAAGCTAATGTCGTTAATTTTTTCAATGCATTTATCCTCACCATGCAATCCAAAAATAAACCTTCGCATGTCAATAGTTTCTTCCAACACATGAAAAACAGGCTCTGGAATGTACGATTTCTTAATACATTCAATTAATGCTGGCAAGCTCCCAACACCTTTCCTCCTTAATGTTACTAAAAAACGACTGAACATTTGATCAATATGATCATAAGAATGCCAAACAAGAAGGAAACCAACCTTTATCTTTTTTTAAATCCCCAATTCAACGAGCATGTTTAGATACCCAAAAAGAACTTGATTTTTGTTCTCGCGACTTGTGTTGTCTAATTGTAAATACAAAACTTTAGGAAGAATCACAGACCAATGAGTAACCACATAATGGATTATAGTTATGGTCAGATTTGCATCATTGTGAATATTTGGAGTTGTGACGAAAACTGTTGGAAACATCTTCCCATTAAATATCATATAACCAACCAAGTGAAACTAATGAAATTTTCTCATTGTGAATTTTTTTAGCTACATGGACAAAATGTGGAAGAAGTGTTTTCTTTTGGTCGATACCATCAATTATCAAACCCAGATATTTATTTGGATGATCACAACACTTCTTTCGATGTTTATACAACTTTTTCCTTTCACTTGTTTTTTTATTGTGATTCTCTTGAAGTTCTTTGACAATGTAATCTGTACATAAAATAAAAGAAACATATTAATAAATATATTTTCATAGTTGATAACTATCCAATTTAAAAAAACAATGTTTTGAACGCATACTTATTTTTTCCCCTTGACATTTATCTCTTTTTGCGTTAAGAGAAGCACATGTGCTGCAAACCCCCATCCTTGTCTTCCTAGGAATACAAACATTGTTGAATTCGTTTTTCCATAACCTTGTAAAATAATAATATGTAATAAAATTACCAACTCCTTCAACAACTTCTGCACAATCTCTATATAAGATTAATATTTCACATCTCGAGAAATTATCTGGAATATGTATTGTGTCTTTATTTGGCATACACTCTCCATGCTTTGAAAAGAAGTCTTTCATCCATGTCTTAGAAGTATTTTCAAACGACCCAACCTCCCGTTTATAACATACTTCTGAATTATATGTGGGATACTTTTCCAGTTTTTCTTTGATTCTTGACAAATGAAAATTACCAATTGAATGCAGCATTTTGAAAGCCTTTCTGCAGAGCAATACATTCCCAATATGATAATCATAACCTGCTAGCGTAGATTGTCTGCAACCCACTAAATATGAATTTTGCATTCTTTTATTCATTGACATATATCTTTTCCTTTTCTCCAAAACAAAGTTGAAATCCATACGTTTCAAGCAATCTCTTCGATAACATTCACTTGAAATCAAATGAATGACAAAACCTTTTTTTATGAGATATTTGGTCCTCACCCTTGTATAACTGGAATGTTTTGGATTGATATGAAAAGGTCTACTCACTCCTAGTTGCAATATTTTCTTGAAAATCGCTTCATCATTCCATCATCCTTTGTAAGTAGTTTCATCACCATTAGGAGGAATATTATCCCCACTATCATCATCCTCAACATAGGTAAGAAATTCAAAGATATCATTGGCGTGGAAAATTTTCTTTACCATCATCATTGAAGAAAACATTTCACAAGAATCATCAAGACCAGGGGGACCCCGACCAAAAAGAACATTCACCATCTTGACCCATGCTTTTCACCCTTCCCCGAGGATTCAATTCTTCATCACCATGGGTGCCTTTGAAACGATCACTTAGAGAAAATGCATTATTCATATTTGTGCCTCTAAAATTATCATTTGCAATAAAATTTTCATCCTCCCATTCCTTAGTGTTGCTCTCATAATCCTTGGGACTAGGCCTAAGTGGAAGCTTTGAATCTATATTCACTATAATTTCTTCATCTCCTCCCTCCCCTTCCTCACGGGTGCTCTCATACTCCTTAGGATTAGGAATAAGTGGATGCCTTGGTAGTTATTGCTGACTGCGGTCAGCTCTGAACTACCATCGCTGGTTAAATTATAATCTTTATGATTAGGATGAAGTAAAAATTTTAGCTTTGGAAATTCATCCCCGTCTTCATCAGTGGTGCTGGCATAATCCTTAGGATTAGTAGGATTAGGACGAAGTGGATATTTTGACACTGCAAATTCTTCATTCCCCTCTTCCTCAGTGGTGCTGACATAATCCTTAGGATTATGACGAAGTGCATATTTTGACTTTGCAAATTCTTCATTCCCCTCTTCATCTGTGGTGCTGACATAATCCTTAGGATTAAGACGAAGTGGAAATTTTGACTTTGGAATTTTTTCGTCCCCCTCTTCATCAGTGGTGCTTGCATAATCCTTAGGATTAGGATGGAGTGGAAATTTTGACGCTGCAAATTTTTCATTTCCCTCTTCATCAGTGGTGATGGCATAATCATTAGGATTGGGACGAAGTGGATGTTTTGACTCTGAAACATTATCATTCCCCTCTTCATCAGTGGTGCTCACATAATCCTTACGATTAGGACGAATTTGATATTTTAACTCTGGAAATTTTACATCCCCCTTTTCATCAGTGGTGCTGGCATACTCCTCAGGATTAGGACAGAGTGGATATTTTGACTCTACAGATTCTTCATTCCCCTCTTCATTTGTTGTTCTCGCATAATCCTTAGGATTAAGCTGAAGTGGATATTCTTCATCTCCCTCTTCATCAATGGTGTCCTCATAATCCTTGGGATTAGGACGAAGTGAAGCTTTTGACTCTGGAAATTCTTCATCATGCCCTTCATCACTGTTGCTTTCATAATCCTTAGGATTAAGAGTAAGTGGTATAACTGGCGCTCGATTTACAGAAATTTCATTTTGCTGCACCTCATCAATTTTGTTCTCATCATCTTTAGGATAACGACCAAGTCGATTTTTTGACTCTCTATTCATGGTGAACGAACTCCCGTTATATTCATCACTTTGAATAGAGTTGTTGCGTGACGAAGATGTTGATGTTCTAGAAAGAAAAACTTCGCTATCAGAAGAAACCATGGCTTTCAACAAGAATAGGTTGAATGATACAAATTCCTCTCCCACTTACAATATATAGCTTAAAGACTGAAATTTTCCCTCCAAAAAATTTCGCGAAAAAATTTGCCTCCAAAATTTCCCCCCAAAAAATTTCGCGAAAAACTTTCCCTCCAAAATTTTCATTTCAAATATTTGGTACAAATATTAGTCAAAACATTTTTTTTAATAAACTGTTTATATTGAAATATTTTACCGATATTTATATTCAAAATATCCACAAAATATTTCTATCATGGATGCCTTCCAAACTAAAATAATGTTTTTATTTGAATGATTTAACATTGACTAGATGTAAGTATTAACTATAATATTACTATAATACCTACATGCAAATATTAACTATTTTAACTATAATGACTACATGTGAATATTTTAAATTTTAAATTTTAAACTTACGTTATATTCATCTAAAATATATTTCAAAATTTATTAATAAATTGTTGGTCTTCAAATATTTCACCATACTTTCTATTCAAAATATCCACAAAATATTCCTTTCATGCATGTTTTCGAAACTAAAATAATTTTCTTATTTGAATGGTTTAAGATTGACTACATGTAAATATTTACAAAAATAACATGTAAATATTAACTATTTAAACTATAATATTAACTATAATTAACTACATATAAGTATTTCATATTTTAATTTTTAATCTGAGATTATATTTGAATTATTCAACATTCAGTACATGTAAATATTAAATAAAATATTAACTATGATAAATATATGCAAATAATAAGTATTTTAACTATAGTATGAACTATAATAAACTAAATGTAAATATTTTAAATTTTAAATTTTAATCCCACATTCGTTAAACAGTAAACCAATCAGATAATATTCGTTATTTAAAAGGAATGATTGTTTCTATTCATCACATCACATCAAGTTTTCTGGTATTTGTTAGAGCAAATTTCTGGAGGTGTTGCGTTGGCATTTGTAACTTCGTGGAGGCATTACATTGGCATTGGAGGCGTTGTGTCGTTATTGGTAATTTTGTGGAGGTGTTGCATTGGCATTGGTAACTTCGTGAAGGCATTGCATTGGCATTGGAGGCATTGTGTTTCTATTCGTAATTTTGTGGAGGCGTTGTGTTGGCATTGGTGACAGCAGCTTTTTGCATTTCAAAGGTTAGTTTTCCTTCTATTCTGTCAATTTAAAGACGATTTTGGGGAAAATCTGTTTTTCTATAGTTTTTTTGTGTCCAAAAACTATTTTTTTAAGCTTTTTAGGTTCAAAAACCTTAATTTTTTTATATTTTTTAAGTGAAGAAAATGCAAAAAAAACTAAATTTTTTAGAGTTTTAAGGACAAAAATTTAGATTTTTTTCTTTTTTAAGACTTATAGGTTCATCTAGACAAAAAAATCCATAAAACGACCATGCACATTAAAAAAAAAAAGAAGAAAGTAATATTATAACATTTTTTATTTGTTTTTTTTTTTAATCATATTTCATTATTTATTTATTTATTTATTTATTTTGAAAAAAAATTTATTTTATATTCTATTTTTTTTATTTTATTTTTAAATCTTAGTTTTATTCTTTTTAATTTTAAATCTTTAATTTTTTTTTTTTTAATAATATATATGTGTGTGTGTGTGTGTTAATTGTATTGTAATATTTTTTTTTTTGATTTATTATATTGTTATATTAAAACAAATGTTTTTTTTATTTATTATATTGTTTGTTTTTTTTTTAATTATATAATGTTTAGAAACCAAACACAATTGTGATTTAATATTTTTTTTTTTTTTTTTTGTTATATTTTATATTTTTAACATTTTTTATTATTATTAAATAATGTTTTAATAATTATATTATATAAAAAATATTAAAAATTAAAAATCGAAATTAAAAAAATAAAAAATAAAAAACAAAATAAAAATTTTAAAAATTAAAAATTAAAAATTAAAAAAAAAACAAACGTGGCAAGCCCCGCCCGCGGGCGCCCGGGGCCGGCCGGGCGGCGTCACCGGGGGCTGCCCAGCCAGCCTCACGGCCCCCGGCGGCACACAGCCCGCCTGTTGGGCGTCGGGCAGCACCCCGGGGGCGCCCCAGCCGGGGGCCGTGAGGGCAGCTGAGCTGCCCCCGGGGCGCCGCCCGGCCGGCCCCCGGTGCCCAACGGGCGGGCAACATGCGCTATTCTTTTTTTTTTTTTTTTAAATAAAACTTTTTTTTTTTTTTTTAATAATTTGTTTTAATAAAACATTTTTTAGTATTGATTTTTTTTAATTTTATTTTGTTCTTTAAATTTTTTTTAAATTTTTTTTTTAAATAATTTCTTTTAATAAAACAATTAAAAGTTCATAGAAACATTGTTATATATAAAAATTTTAAAAAAAAAAATGTTATATAATATAATAAAAACATTGTTACATAATAATTGTTAAAAATTTCAAAATATAACAAATATATATATATCAAAAAACAAAAAAAACAAAATTCATTAAACAACAATTATGTTTTGTTTTTAAACATTATATATATTAAAAAAAAAATATACAATATAATAAATTTTAAAAAAAAACATTTATTTTAAAATAACAATATAATAAGTTAATTTTTAAAAAAACTATATAACAATACAATTAAAAAAATTTTAAAAAAATAATAATAATATTATAGCATTTGTTATAAATAGTTAGTAACTTTTTTGTTTTTTTTTTTAATATTAAAAAAAAACTGAAGTTTGAAAATACTAGTTTATTTTTTTTAAATTATTTTATACATTTTAAACACATTTTTAATTTTTTTTATAAAATGTATTCAAAACATATTATATAGATATATATACATATGATTTATAATATTTTGTTTTTAAATGAAAATTTTTATAGTTAATTTTACTGCTTTAATTTCAAACTATTTAGTTTTAGAAATAAATTTTGTTTATTAAATTTATTTTATCCGCAATATTTTTCCATTAACTTATATATATATATATATCAGGGAAATGGCATAAAAAAAATTTCTGTGAATGTTTCTGCACCTAGGGCAGCAGCTCCCAAATCTACGGCAGCAGCTCCCAAATCTACAGCTGCAGCTCGACGCACTATGGATACAACTCCCAAATCTAAAGTTGCAGCTGGGCGCACTATGGACACTGTTGGACGCAATAAGGATATTGTTGCACACACTAATAAAAGTCAAGCAAGTGGGGCACCAGGTTCATTAAAGCTTATTTCTGATTGGAAGAACGCCGAGGAAATAGATAAAACCGATTTCTCATGGTATCTTGAAGATAGTGAAATGGAGGCTGATATACACATCTATCTGATTTGTGGTATGATTGACTTAAATGAGCCATATGATGTGATGGGCAGAGTACGAGACATATGTATGGTCCCGAATACAAACACTATTTATGTTCTTGCAAGGAAGGCTCAGAAACGTGAGAAGGTTAGATATCATCTATCAATCGTCAAATATGACACAGATGAAATAACTTCAAAATTTTCTAAAGAAATATCAAACAACATTGCAAATAACATTGTAAGTATGCTTATTTTTATTTCCTCTATGCATTATTGTAAGGATTATTCAATTTTTTATAAATTATTGATCATTGACATGTTTTATTTTGTTTCATAGGATTTTGTTCCGTGTCTTTCAAACATGTTTGATGGTATTTATATGTTGGTGCCAAATGTTATGGATGTGATCAAAACTTTCCACAAAGACAAAGCAGAGGAAAGGAGATTGAAGCAAAGAGCAATAGCTCGTGACACTGCAACAGTACAAAGAGGGGATCAACCAAAAGTCACTACGGTGGGTCAATCTAATAAACTTAAACATGTTTCTTTTGAAGGTGTCGAACATGAAACAGAAAATTATGATAGAATTAGTGAGGAAGAGATGAGAACTATTGTGCAAAAGGAGAAAACATATCAGACACCAAAAAGAAAAATTGTCAAAGATGTCTCTCTTGTACCTCATGAAGGAGAGCTTGTTTATAAAAAAACTGATATGTTATCCAATAAGACTAGGAAATCAAATATCGGTGAACCTGTAAAGGTCATGAGCAGCAGTGAAGAACAAATTGAAAGCTCTTATGGAAGCAGAGAAATCATAACACCAGGTGCTGAGTTAGAGGATGGCATTATTAAAACAAAACAAAATGCTATTCGACAAGAGTTGAGGAAGAATAAATTAATTCTTGGTGGCCAAACATTTGAGCTTAATGTTAACCAATTTTATGGCCCAGATGAAGGACAATCTCAATATCAAATTAGAAAGGCCCATCACCTACATGTACATAATCTGAAAACATTGTTCAGGTTCAATCCATATGCGCATGTGGTGAATTGTGTGGTTCTTGTCGATCCATGCCAGGTTCCCAACAAACAAGCATTTGACAAGACAAAATGTTTTAATTATAAATATTATGTAATTGGAGGGAACCATTCAATAGAGGCTAAGAGACAATTGATTGCAGAATATCCCAATAACTATCTTTTTCAAACAGTGAAATGCATCATTTACGTTGGCTTAACAGAAATCGAATCAAAGTTATTGGCATGGGATCATAATGCAGATAATGAGTACAGAATGAAAATGACTTTCATCCAAAGGGTCAAATTTATTCATAATGAATTCATAGAAAAATGTCGTGGGGATAAGACACAAGTTAGTGTAGCATTTCGAATGAAATGTTTAATGGAAACAGGTTATCAAATTGATGAAAAAAAAGCAAAAGATGGAAAATTGAATACAAATCTCTTCAGAGGCACAGATAACATTTTTCAGTTAGCATTTAGAACTAGGGAGGTATGGGATTTGATTGATGAGATTTTTGATCGGTGGGAGAATATTTCCATAAAAAATCAGAAGGTTAGAAAGAGTAAACCCATAATATGTACCAACAGTAAGGGGGGTCCTGAAATGAAGCAGCTTCGAGAGGATATGACTATTACACCTTGGAGAACAATGCAAGGTGTGAAGGATGATAAATTAGTCAAATTAGTATTATCCCGTGTGAAGTCGGGTGAATTATCAATGGAAGAAATGTGTGCAGAATTTCTAAAGTAAGTTTCTTGAATTATTTCTTATTTTTCTTTCATTACAATTTTTTTTAAATAAAACATAATGATGTTGGTAGAATTTGTTATACATGTCACTATATTAACGCTTTTAACTTGATTTATTCAGTCAGAAAATTTTTATGAAAATACAAGAACACATGGTTAAAATGTTGAATGAAGACAGTTGGGATGATGTTGTACGCAACTACCCAGAAGCAAGTTCTACATCAACACTAAAAGAGTTTTATATTGCATTCAATAAGGTATGTTGATTTATAAATTCATTTTATTCATATTTAAACTATTTTTATTTTATTACTTATACATATCTATATATCTATATATATATATATATATATATTTATGTCTTTAAAGATGTCGAAGAAGGATGGAAATGGAGTACCGGATACTTTCAAAAGCTTTATTGAAAAAATTAAGATGGAGAACATCAGAAGGAAGCGTCTTATGAATGTTGAACTAGATCCTACTCTTAATCATTACATTTGGAATGGGCTCGACAGTGTCCAATATCAAATAATACAAGGTGACTGTGAAGACATTACATCACTAATACCTAAAAGGGAATATGGCTTAGTTATTGCAGATATTCCTCATGGTTTCAATTTCTGAGACATTGAATATGATAGAGAACCATATACTTATCAAGCTTTTAGTAAAGTGGTTACGGGTTTTCAAGAAGTGACAACATCACCACTTTGGCAATTTGTGACATTTCATTCAGACACACAATTTCCAATGTTATTAACAAGCTTCAAGGGTAAAGCAAACTCAAGGATGCAACTTACATGGTAAGATTTTGAAATTGTATGTTTGATTCCTCCTAAATTTTTGTATTCATGTAAAATTTAATTGAACTTTTACTATGTTATGTTACAGGCAAAAGTCAAATATTGTTTCTTCCAAAGATCATCCTATTATAAATGATTGTGAGTTCATCCATGTTGAATTTTGGACAAAAGATGATAGCTATAAGCATATTATTATGAATCGAGTAGATGGGAAGAGTTATAGTCAAGTATTGGTTTATGATACAGTTGTAAGAAAACTAACATATGAGGATAAAGATGCAAAAGGAGATATAGTTAACATTTATCAAAAACCACAAGCATTGATTAACTATCTTATAGATCTATGTTCAAATGAAGGAGAATGGGTTTTGGATTTATTCTCAGGTTCAGGTAAGTTATATTATACAAATTTAAATTTAAATATTGTCTTTTTTAATTTTTATGTCTCCATACTAATTTTCTTACTTATTTTTTTTGTGCTTGATGATTAGGTACAACACTAGCATGTTGCCTACTAAAAGGAAGAAATTGCATTGCCATTGAGAAAGACCCAGCTCAATGCAAATTTATTCAACAAATAATTAATGCTCTTAAATTCCTTCTAGATGTGAAGCAAGAAGTTGGTTTGAGGAAAGGAGATTTTAATGAATCACGTGTGGCAAAAAAAGCAAAGGAACCTCAACCACCATTATATGGAATGATTGGAAAGGGACACTTTGGAAGATTTGTTGACATGAAAGATCCATTAGAAGACGGCAATGATCAAAATGAAGAAGAAAATGTTGCGGAAGAAGCCATCAATGTTGTTCTAGATGATGTTGAAGATGTATTAGTTGATATTGTTGATGATGTTTAAGTTATGCTTGCAAACAAAGCTTATTTTTTAGAACTATTAATTAGTTTTACTTGTAATGTTTAGACTTTGATATTTTATGAGAAAAACCCTTTTTTTTTGCAAAAAACATGTGATTGCTATTATTTTTTGACATAAAATTCAATAAAAATGTTGTTTTCTTAAGTTTTTTTGTTAAGATTCTCCAAAAAAATTAGTTTATTTAACATGTTTTTTCCAACAAAAACTCTGTAAAAGTGTATTTTTTGCATTGTATTTATATTGAAAAATTGTATTTTTTTGTCATATGGTTCAAAATATTGGTTTTTTAGCCACAATTTTTTGATGTGCATTGAAAAATTATTTAACAATACATAAACATGTAGAAAATATAAACTTTAGAATATTGACCCTTTTTCCATCTTTTATGTATGTGAAAAAGTGAAGATATCATTACAAGTTTTTATTTTTTATTTTTTTTTTTAAAAAATTATTTTTAAAACACAAGTACATAAATGCACGTAAAAATAAACATCTCACAGAAGAAGAAGACATTAGAAAATCTATAGTGTCAAAACCAATCCTATAAAAAAACGTTGGTGATGATACACCACCACTATTCAAAATCGACATAAAAAACATCACTTTAAAAAAAAAAATTAATTAAAAAAAAACAAAATGAAAAAAATTTAAAGTGCCAAAAACATGCTCAAAATTTTTTTTCTTGATTCTACATCGCCACTTTTTCAAAATCAGGTGTTTTTCTTGATACTTCAAAAAGTAGGTAACAATGAGGTTACCTATTTCATCGGTAACATTCTTTGTGAGAATTTGAAAAACTTTTGTTTTTGGGGCTTCTACATTTTTCTTATTTTGATTTTGGGAATTTTTTTTAGTAGAAGACTCATTATTTTTCTTGTTTCTAAGGTTATACTGACTGTGAATTTCCTTTATAGCAAAGTCATAACCTTGTTTATAGTCAAAGGATTCACTGGATTCTAATCTGAGTTGTTGAAGCTCAAATAGTTCTTGATCCTCCTGAGTGAGGAAAATGGTATTGTTTTCATCTATTCCCATTATAAGATTGATGTCATCCTCGTCTTCATCATTATTTTGAGAACTTTCAGCATAGTTCTCCTAGAATGGGGGCCTAATGTTTTGGACTGGAGCAGCTTCTTTAGCTTTTCCAAGGTTATTATTTTTTCTGAAATTGGGATTTCTGATCTGAGGTTGATTATCCCTTTGAGGTTTCCTTTCTATATTATCTAATCTATCTACCACCCTTTCTAAAATTTTAGCAAGTAAATCTATTTCAACATCTGAGTTTGAACTTTCTTCTTTAATTGTAACTCTTCTTTCATTTCTAAGTCTGGCCTTCCAAGATAAAATATTGATTCCTACAGTGACAACATCTAATTGCATCTGTTCTAAGGTTTGGGCATCTCTTTCTCTTAATTGATAGGCCATATCTGTATCAAATTCATCAGGTAATTTGAGCAGAACAGAGTAAGGTGTAGGTTTAAGATTTGCAGGTATTGTATTATAGACATTGTTGTACCTAGTGCAATAGTCTTAGACAGGGAGATATTTTCAAGGCATCAAACTCAGACAAAATTTGAAGGGGGTTTTTTTTCTTTTCCAATTTATTTAAAAATATTCTATCAAATACAGCTAAATCAGCTACACTACCATGAGCTAAATTTTTGAACCATTTTTTAACTTCTCCTGTCAAACTCTGGGAAAATAACCTCATCTGGACATCTGACTCATCAATTTCATAAATTTCACAAAAATCTGTCATTTTAGTTACATGTTGTTGAGCATTATATTGTGAAATGTCATCAAACAGTGGTACATGTTTTTGGTAATCTTGAGTCATGTCATGGAGGTTTTGGGGTAAGACAAAGGGAGCATACCTAGCAGCCATGGCTTGAAGCTTTTCTAAGCTGGGAGGTATAACAGTAATGATAGCGGCAGTGCTGGATATGGCAGCTGATGAACTGAAAACTGTAGTTGAAGAGCCGGGAAATGAAGCTGGTATGTAAATGGAATTGCTGGGAAATAAAGATGTGGTGCTTATAAAATCTGAATGCAAAGTAGTGGATGCAGTGGATTGAGTGGATGAAGGAAATAATATCCTAGGCTGCAAAGGTAATCTAGGAATGAAATGATATGTAGATGAACTTGCAGTAGTATCTATAAATGAAGTAACAACATATAAAGACGAATCTTTTGTTGGTATTATTGTTGTATGCAATTGAGAAACTGAGGGTTTTATGTAAGACAAAAAATGAGCTAATTCAATAGCTTCATTAATATCTTTAATCAATGAAACATTAATCTTTTCAACTGTATTTTGATATTCAAATTTATTTGATTTTGTTCCTACTAAAATATTTTTCTTTTTTGCATTCAAAAATGAAATGAAAACAGGATCTATAACAGTATTTTTCAAATCAGTTTCAGATTTAGTTTTAAACAATGAATATTCAAACTTCAGATCAAAATCGATATCATTTAAACACACTAACTCTTTGGGTGAAGAATTGGCTTTTCTTAATGGTATTTCAGTTTCTAAATTGACAGTGTGTTTTTTCTTTTTACCAATTTGATCTGGGTTATCTACTATAACTACAGGTTTAGGATCTGGGTTAGACCTGGTATAGTAGGTTTTCTTAGAAGCCAGAATGACTGTTTTGAATACCCACAACCTATAAAAATAATCTTAAAGTAAAAAGATAATTGAAAAATCTTCCTTTAAGACTAAATTTAAGAATGGGGATTGGTTAGTTTCCCCAGTATGGTCGCCATTATGTTATCACTCTAGTAATTTCTTAAGTTGTGGGATTTTGAGTTTTTAGTCAAAGAATACTAGAGGTAACCACAAACCTACTTCAAATTCTAGGATCTAGCCTTCCTAAAATTCAAAGAGGGCTCTATCTTTAAGATTTATCTTTGTTTGATTTATAAATGTTAGGCTAGTTATGAAATTACAATTTGGTTTTGGTTTAAAGGGTTTGGTGGGGAAAAATCACTTGGAGGTAAAATAGAGAGATATCTACTTGTCCATTGGGCTATGGAGTCTAAATCAAGCTGGAGGCACTAGAAATCAAGACTAAAAAGGTACAAATATATTCAGGGCAAGATAGATAACCCTCAAATATTTGGGAAAGTGGTTTTTGTGAGGTGGTATGATCAGGATAAAGGGCACTTAAGGATGCTTTGATCCAGAAAATGGAATTAGGAGGCAGAGGTAAAACGGGAGTGAGAGCAATTAAGAATTCTCAGCACCAGAAATCAAAATAAAACATTAAAGTGGCAACTAGTTAAAGACAGGGAGCACTTGACTAATCCTGTAGTAATACTCCTAGTTACACATTCAGACAGAACAAACATATAATGAATGCATGAAACATAGAAAAGGAAACAGTGACAAGTAGGAAGTACTTCACTCATCATCTTATCACAGGGATCCTAAATTGTTATGCCAGTCAGCTTGTCCAGTCTGCTACTTTGAATTCAAACACAAAATAGCCTCCAATGTTTAGCAAAAATGTCTATAGTAAAGTCCAGCAATTTTATTCCACCCTGAATACTTCTAATGTAGAAGTATTTATACAAAATGTACTTACAAATATCCTAGGATAAATCTACCAATATATTTAGGAAAAAGAAAAAATCTTTACATAATAAGAGGAACAATTGCTTAACAAATCAGAAAGTTGTCCTCTTATCCAAAATAAATAGAACTGTGCTATCTAACAAGGATGTTTTGATTGATTAGTTGTCCTGCTTGCTAGCTGCTAGAAAATATCAGGCTTTTGACTTGCCTTCGCTGACACTCTTTCATTTGATACTCTTTACCTGATACTCTTTAACGCTAATACACTTTTGACTATTAGATCACTATTTAATGCTATAAAAATATGTCTTTTTGCAGTAAAATCAGCAGACTGTCTTTTAATTTCACTATTCTTTTTTACTGTTTTTCAAGGTAACCTTCCTTCACTGTTTTACCTCTTATTGTTACATTAAATTAGTAAATTCTTACCACCGTTCTGCCTTGGGAATTTGAACATTCTTCAGCTTCCTAAAATTTTCATCACCCTCTGTGTATTTAGAAAAAGTGGGCTTGAAAACAAATAGATGTTTAATCTCATGTTGTAAAAAGAACAGATCTTCAAAATGTTGAAGGAGGAATTTTCCTATGGGAGTGCCTTGTGGTAATGGTTTATTGAATTGTTCCTTAGTAAATTCCCTGATCTTTTTATCATAATATTTTTGGGGCATTAGTTTTTCATTAAAAACATGGATGTCTGGCAGGCCCCTCTGTCTTAATTTTGTGTATTTACCATAAACTTTGTTATGAAAATTTTCATTGATTCACATTTCTCTTCCAGATTGTTCCTCAAATTCTTCTTAGTTACAACCTTTTTAATCTGTAAGATTGTTTCTGTTCTGTCCAATACCTGCAATCCCTCCAGTTCTGCCTTGTTCTTGCTGTTCAAGAATGTGATGAGTTTTAAAGCCTGAACAGGCTTATTAGTTAACTCATCCTTGGTCTTTTGAATCTCTGCCTAAGCTACTAATAATAAATATTTATGCTCATATATAACCTGAATTGAAGGCCATTGTGTGTGAATGGCTTCAATTTTGTTTGTCCATAGATGATTTTTTACAAATGAAATATGCTCAGTGAAACTTAGCTCTTTTTGTAAATTCTTGATATGTTCTCCCAATCTGATTTCTTTCTATTCATGGGTTTTAGCATTTATCAGAGCTATCTTATTTGTGGCTTCAAGATTATCAATCATCTTCTTTATGATGTTGATTTCATTAGTTTTCAAAGACATTTCCTCCATATCTTTAACAATCTGGCATGCTTCATTTGTTTGTTGAACATGTGTAGTAGAGGAGTCTGTTGTTGAAGTAGTAGCTGAAATCACTGGTACTGCAGTTTCCAGTGGTTCTTTTGGTGCTAGTTTCTCTCCTAAAGTGGAGGGCACTGATGTATTTATTACTGGAATAACTGTAGGAATTGTAGGAGTCTCACGTTCTGTTACAGTCGCTTTTTCTTTGACAAGGTGGTCCATTTGGTTCTCCATCTCTTTGATTTCAGCAATCAGTTTAAGAATGAGGTTCATCATTTCTTCTTTCTCACTTTGATCTTGAAGGATTTCCTTGGTTTGTGGATGCTCACTTTGAGGAATCTTGAGCTATTTCCTCAAAGCCGAAATATCATCGTTCTTTTTCTTTATCAATAGCTTTGTTGCTTGAATGTTTGAAGGATCATATCCCACCTGTAAAACTAATTCCTCTAATGCTTTAATCCTTAGATCCTTGGCATATAAAGATGCCTTGTCAATCTTCATCTGATCCTGCATATTAATGATGTTGTTCTGTAGCTTATTTGCACTCATTGCCTTAGTTGCTACTATAGAATAAAACATCTCTAAGCTTTGTCTGTGAAATTTAATTTGGTCTAGCTCATGGACTTTTTCTGTATCAACCTCAAGGTCCACCTTTTGATAATCTGCTGTTGTTTTAGGTGTGGAGGTATTAGGTTGTAGAAATGACATGATCATATTGTTACTAGAATAATCAAAGGCTGACAATAGCCTATTTTTATTTCCAGGCTTCTGTTTGAGGAATTGAGAATATATCTATGTTTTGATCTCCTCGTTCATCTGCTTTATCTACTTGTATTTCTCCTTGATGTTTAAATCATTTTCCTCAATTGTTTGTGAGGAAGAGGCCTCCATATTATGTTGCTTCTTAATCATCTGTGTTTCATCTTGATTGACTATTGATTCCTTTTGTATTTCCATAAGTGTTTCATTGAGTATAGTTGTGGCTATATCATCATTAGTTACCGGAGCATCTGTCTCATCAACATCAATGGTTACTTTTGCTTTTTCAACTGAACTAAATTTAAGCCTCTTATTATAGATCAGTTTGAATTTTGTTTCTGTAGTTGTTTTTGCTGTATAACCTCCTTCCTCTCTAATTCTTTTTGCTGATGTCTCTGGTTGTTTTACAAGTTCTAGAGCCTGTGTTGTATCCATTTTACCTGTTGTCTTTGTATTACTTGTTGTATCTATCAGTGTCTTTTCCAGCCATTCATCTTGGTTGGCAAATTTCTCAATCTCAGGCTTAAGCTCATGTATGAAGGGAGTCAATTTTCATTTTACCCTTAGACTGCTCAAGATCCCTTGAGGATCATAGTTCCATGGAAAACTTTCTTGAAATTTAAACGCTGCTAATCTCTTTGTGATTTCTTTTTCTGCCTCTATGTGGTTTATGATAAAGGGACCCACTTGATTCTTTAACTTAAATTGAGTCTTTTTTCTAGCAGCCATGAAGTTAATAGAATCAAAATTGAGAATTTGTCTCAAATACTCCAGTGCAAAAATTCTCATGCTCATATATCTAGGCAACTTATAAGGTAATAATTTGGATCCAAAAATTCTTAATTCTCTATGCTTCTCATAGAGATACCAATCTCCTACTTTACTCTGTTCTGAAAGTTCTAGGATTATTTTCATTTCTTCACTGACTCTGGGTTATTCTACTTTATTCAAAATGTTCATTGCTGGATGTAGAAAGAGGTCTGAAAAATATGTGTAGGTGAAATCACTACCCTCTTTCCTGAGCAAGGAAGTCCAACAGATAATGGATAGAGGTTTACCCTCCAAGTCCATCTTTTGCAATGAAATAGGAAATTTATCAGCTTGAAAGAATAAAAATAAGTGAAACAGATAGGATGAGTATCTAAAAACTCCTTTAGTGGGTAATTTTATCAACTGATGATGGATATTGTTGGCTATGAAATCAGAAAAGTCAAAGATGGTTGATGGAGGTTGGCCTGGAGATAAGGTGGACAGGAAGCCTAGAATGGACTCATTAGTGTGTCCATCTGTAAAGTATCCAAGTATAAAGGAGAGCATAGAGATAATATGTCTAGATCCTTCAGGGAATTTAGTAGTGGAATAAGGAGGATTTATTTTAGGAATGTCAACATGGGAAGAGATAAAGTTTTGAAATATCATGAACTTGCTAGGGAAGTCTAGGCCTAAGTACAAGCTGGTTCAAAGCTTCCATAGACAAAGGAGCGGCGAGGATAAAAGCGTAATTGAAGCATACGGTTTATTGACTTTCTGTTTGTGATGGTGAAAGGATTTCTCTATCGGCATTGACTATGGCCCCTTTGATACGGATTTCATAATATTTTGACATAATGCGATAAGATCTTGGCCAAGATGGGTCGATGGAACTACATATTTGGGAAAATGAGTCTCCCAAATAGGCATTTCATCCTTGTCCAAGTATTTATCATAGCACCAATTATGCATTTCTAAAAGGTTGAATTCTGCAACAGGATCAACAATTTTGTAGTCCATATCAGTCAAAGGGGAGGCTTTCCATTGAAACTACGGTGGTTGGACGGGATTCCTTCTTTGCGGCCCGGTTTGAAATGATAACTGGGGTAGGTTTACGGGCTTTAGATCCTTCAGATTTAAGTGTTTTGGATCTAACAGGTTTTCTTTTGCTTTGTTTCTTAGTCATTTTGTATAACTACTGCAAGATTAGATTGTTTGTAGGAGTATTTTTCTTCAGCACAAGATGAATTGGGCAATTCTTAGGCTAAAGATAATTTCTGTTGGTTTTATTGCTCAATTAGGCTTTTCAGAGATTGTAAACTAGGATAAAATAGGAAACGATGGTTTCCTGAGTGAATTTTGACTGAAAAAAAAGGTTTTTATGGTATCTTCAGGCTTTAACTCCTTCTACTTTTTTGAATTTGGTCTTCAGGGGCTTAAAAAATTGTGGAAATTGGCTTCAAGGAGTGATTTTTGCAATACCGAACTTCCTGGAAAAAATTGGCTAGGGTTTGGCCTCCTTTTGGCGTGTTTAGGCAATTTTAATCTGGCGAAATCGCTTAATTAAAACCTGGTTCTATTACAGAAGGTTTAAAATTGAATTTACAGGCTCGAATTCTTTGAAAAATACCTTTAAGTGAAGGTATTTGATTATTGAAAATGTTTTCGGAGGGTCTTGGTTGATTCTGAGGTTTGGTCCGACTTATTGGAGCAGAAAATAGCTCTTGGTCAATCTTTAATGGTGGAATTTGTGGTTGAATTCATAATTTCTGGGCATAAGTTGACAATCGAGGCTAAAAAGGCTTTTACACAGTCAAGCGGAGCTTTTCAAAGTTCATAACGTGCAAATAAACATAAAAATGTTGTATCACAAGTTCTAGAGCCTATGTTGTATCCATTTTACCTGTTGTCTTTGTATTACTTGTTGTATCTATTAGTGTCTTTTCCAGCCATTCATCTTGGTTGGCAAATTTCTCAATCTCAGGCTTAAGCTCATGTATGAAGGGAGTCAATTTTCATTTTACCCTTAGACTGCTCAAGATCCCTTGAGGATCATAGTTCCATGGAAAAATTTCTTGAAATTTAAACTCTGCTAATCTCTTTGTGATTTCTTTTTCTGCCTCTCTGTGGTGATCCACTTGATTCTTTAACTTAAATTGAGTCTTTTTTCTAGCAGCCATGAAGTTAATAGAATCAAAATTGAGAATTTGTCTCAAATACTCCAGTGCAAAAATTCTCATGCTCATATATCTAGGCAACTTATAAGGTAATAATTTGGATCCAAAAATTCTTAATTCTCTATGCTTCTTATAGAGATACCAATCTCCTACTTTACTCTGTTCTGAAAGTTCTAGGATTATTTTCATTTCTTCACTGACTCTGGGTTATTCTACTTTATTCAAAATGTTCATTGCTGGATGTAGAAAGAGGTCTGAAAAATATGTGTAGGTGAAATCACTACCCTCTTTCCTGAGCAAGGAAGTCCAACAGATAATGGATAGAGGTTTACCCTCCAAGTCCATCTTTTGCAATGAAATAGGAAATTTATCAGCTTGAAAGAATAAAAATAAGTGAAACAGATAGGATGAGTATCTAAAAACTCCTTTAGTGGGTAATTTTATCAGCTGATGATGGATATTGTTGGCTATGAAATCAGAAAAGTCAAAGATGGTTGATGGAGGTTGGCCTGGAGATAAGGTGGACAGGAAGCCTAGAATGGACTCATTAGTGTGTCCATCTGTAAAGTATCCAAGTATAAAGGAGAGCATAGAGATGATATGTCTAGACCCTTCAGGGAATTTAGCAGTGGAATAAGGAGGGTTTATTTTAGGAATATCAACATGGGAAGGCATAAAGTTTTGAAATATCATGAACTTCTTCGGGAAGTCAAGGCCTAAGTACAACTGGGTCAAAGCTTCTATAGACAAAGGAACTGACTGAGGATAAAACTGTAATTGAAGCATCTGGTTTATTGACTCTGCTGTGATGGTGAAAAGGATTTCTCTATCAGCATTGACTATGGCCCTTTGATCTGGTTCATAATATTTTTGACATAATCTGATAAGATCTTGGCCAAGATGGGTCAATGGAACTATATGTTTGGGAAAATGAGTCTCCCAAATGGGTATTTCATCCTTGTCAAGGTACTTTTCATAACACCAATTGTGTATATCCAAGAGGTTGAATTCTACAATAGGATCAACAATTTTGTATTCAACATCAGTCAAAGGGAGGCTTTCCATAGCAACTACAGGTGGTTGGACGGGATTCACTGTTGTAGCAGATTTGAAATGATAACTGGGGTAGGTTTACGGGCTTTAGATCCTTCAGATTTAAGTGTTTTGGATCTAACAGGTTTTCTTTTGCTTTGTTTCTTAGTCATTTTGTATAACTACTGCAATATTAGATTGTTTGCAGGAGTATTTTTCTTCAGCACAAGATGAATTGGGCAATTCTTAGGCTAAAGATAATTTCTGTTGGTTTTATTGCTCAATTAGGCTTTTCAGAGATTGTAAACTGGGATAAAACAAGAAACGATGGTTTCCTGAGTGAATTTTGACTGAAAAAAAAAAGTTTTTATGGTATCTTCAGGCTTTAACTCCTTCTACTTTTTTGAATTTGGTCTTCAGGGGCTTAAAAAATTGTGGAAATTGGCTTCAAGGAGTGATTTTTGCAATACCGAACTTCCTGGAAAAAATTGGCCAGGGTTTGGCCTCTTTTTGGCGTTTTTAGGCAATTTTAATCTGGCGAAATCTCTTAATTAAAACCTGGTTCTATTACCGAAGGTTTAAAATTGAATTTACAGGCTCGAATTCTTTGAAAAATACCTTTAAGTGAAGGTATTTGATTATTGAAAATTCTTTCGGAGGGTCTTGGTTGATTCTGAGGTCTGGTCCGACTTATTGGAGCAGAAAATAGCTCTTGGTCAATCTTTAATGGTGGAATTTGTGGTTGAATTCGTAAGTTCTGGGCATAAGTTGACAATCGGGGCTAAAAAGGCTTTTACACAGTCAAGTGGAGCTTTTCAAAGTTCATAACGTGCAAATAAACATAAAAATGTTGTATCAAAGGTTTTAACCCTTGATATTTTTCATCATAAATGTCTATTAAATGTGATTCTTATCAATGGCAAGAGCAATTTCAGATTCAAACAGCGAAACCAACAGTGGTTATCGCATTCATTTTGAATGGTAAGATGTTCTAATACAAACTAATGCAATCAAATGGAAAGCTAACACGTCATGGAGGGCGAAATGGGGAATACCACCCATTTCGCGTTCATTTTTCATTTGGGCGCGATATTGATCTTGCGCCGTCGGATTTGGAGTATGGGAGCAAAGGGTGAGGATTTAATTGAAAGCTGCAAGCAATCAAAAGTGGGACCGGGGTAATGTTAAGCAGGTGTTTAAAGTTTAAAACCTTTATAAAACATGACATTTTAACCAAGGTTTCGATGTGAAAGGGGGGTTGTGCATATAGGGGGGGCTTATATATACATATAAAGCATGAGGCTTTATATTGTATGGTGGAATATGTATAAGTGCGGGGTTATTTAAATTAAAACAAACGTTAGTCTTATCGTGATAGCACCTTGGATTAAAAATTCATGCGGAAAAAGAGTTGATATGTGCATTGCAAAGGCGCAGGGGTTGAAACTTTATAAAAGAATTTATTAGTTTCGACACTTAGGATAAAATGTGATAGGCAGGGAAGTGTGTTTATTTTTTAAACATATGTATGGGAGAAAAAATTGTTTTATTATATATTTTTAAACCATTGAAAGGTTTAATAACCATAGGGGGTGGGATATTTTATTAAGGTTAGTTTTAGAACAAAGGGCGCATTATTTGGGTTTTCATTTTAACATGTGGATAATATCTTTGGTCCAAAATCTTTATAATAGTGGGTATTAGGGGGTATTTTAGATAAGGGAATTATATAGATAGGACAAGGTATTTATTTAGATATTTAATAAACTAAGTTAAAAATTAATATGAAAAGGGGAAATGGAATACACAAAAATACACAAAATGACTAAGTAAAGTGAATAAGTAAAGCAAAGCTTGTCTTTTCATTATTTCACCAATTACTTAGGATAAAGTATTTTTTAGGGTTTTTGTATGTTTTATGAATGAAGGAAGTTAATTAGATGGGGTTTTATGTTTCATTAAGTAAGAAAGATTCTTTACTTATGAAAATGAGTTAAAATGTATGAATGAGGGATAAATAATGGTAAATGGAGATTTAACATAAGAATTCAACATTTTCAACTAATCAGTCATCGAGCCTTGGGTCCAGTCCCAACAAAAGTCAAAGAAATGCTCTAAGCCTTTTTGACTGGTAGTATAGAATACTGAATACTTACAGGGGAAGGGAAATTAGTGATTTTTTCCCGGTGATGAATATTACATGCTTTTTCCCACTTCTTTCTACCTACCCAACATTACTCTAACATTTTTTCTTCCTTTTAGCAGGTGCATTTAGGCTTGCAACCTTGAAACATTTATTCTTTTGAAAGCATAAACTATCTAATTCTACTTTATTTCATCCGAGGGCTCAGATTAAATTGTTGAGTTCCTCATTATTTTCTACCTAACTAATGATTTGTCAAGATTAAACTGTCTGACAAATATTTATTCACTATCTAAAACATGGAAATTGAAAACATGATAAGTCAGGTTTAAACAGTTTAACTCATCATGGATTATGGCATTTATTGACTCTCTGCCATAATCATTTGCAAAAAGTAAAAATTAGTGGCATTTGGACTTGCACACTTTCATGTTTTATTTTCATCCTTTTTATTTTGGGGTCTATATATTTTTTAAGTCCTTTGATCTTTATTTTAGGACTTTTTACCCTCTTTTTTATTTTTTCAAAATATGGGAAAACAACTTGTAGAAAGAAAGGTATGTACATATTTTCCAATACTATCAAAAGTCAATTCAAAATTATGAATCCTACATTTATAGGACCCTAACAGCGGCTTCACATGGGGATGGCATTTCCTGGTGAAATGTCAGGAACTCTAAGACTAGTAGCCTTCAATTTTGAACATGATGATCCAAAAATTTCCTTTTGCTTTTTGCAAAAACTCATATTTATGACATCTTACTCTTCAAATCTTAGGGCCTTCTCTTCAGGCTTCAAATTTGGAAAGAAAATATCCAATCCAATCTAAAAACTTCAATGGATATTTACAATGATGTAAAAGTAAATAGGACTAGCTATTGGTTAATTCAGAGGAATAGTAGTGTTTTAGCATTATACCATTAACTGGTCCTTCTTGAATATTGGTTCCATCCAAATATTTGATAAAGAAAGCATTGTTACCCCTATATCCATAAATTACATAAGGTCCTTTTCATAGAAATTCAAACTTCCCATGCTTACCTTTGTCCTCTCTCCTAGAATCCCACTTTAAAACTTGATCTCCAATGTAAAAGTCATTTTCTTTACTTCTTCTATCAAAAAATTTCTTGATTTTATCCTGAATGACTTGAGATTTTTCATAAACTTCTTCCCTTGTTTGTTGTAGATGAATAGTTTGATGTATCCTCATTTGTATATCATTGATCTCCACTTGTGATTCTTGAATGATCTTCATTATTGGAACTCCTAAGGATGATGGAAAAACAACATCCATCCCATATACAATTTGGTAAGGGGAAGTGTCAATTGACTTTTTGGTAGTAAGTCTATCTTCCCATAAGGCATAGACTAACTTCTTATTCCAATTCTTTTTGTTATCTTCAAGTAATTTTTTAATGATATTTACAAGACTTTTATTTGAGGATTCAGCTTGGTCATTACCCTGGGGGTAATATGTAATAGAGTGACCTAGGGTAATATGATACTTGTGATAAAAGGAAATCGTTTTCTTAGATTTAAATGTTGTTGCATTATCAGTAATAATTTTATGAGGGCATCCAAATCTTGATAAGAGGTTGTTTTCTATGAAAGAGATAATGACTGTATCAGTGGCTTGTCTGGTAGGAATGGCTTCAATCCACTTAGTGAGGTAATCTATGGCAGTCAAAATCCACTTATGTTGGCCAGAGGATGGGGGGTGAATTTATCCAATGAATTCTAAGCCCCATTGTTGAAATGGCATTTCAGTTGAAATAGGCTTTAAGGGTAAGGGTAAAAAATTCTTTTTTCCTTCAAAGATTTGACATTTATGACATGAAGTAATAAATTTCTTAACATCAGAAAATAAGGTAGGCCAGTAAAAACCAGCTCTAAGGATCTTATCTGCAGTACTTTTCCAATATAAATGCCCTCCACAGTCACCTGCATGAAATTCTTTAGGAATTTTATCAGCTTCTACTTTCAGTAAAAAGTTTAATAATATCCCACTTTGTTCTTTCAAAAAAAGCACATTATCTAAAATACAAAATTTCATTGCTTTAAGTTTAAGAAATCTAGCTTTTTTCCTTGATAATATAGGAGGAGCTTGTAAGTTGGTAAGTACAAAGATAATATCTGAGTACCAAGGTGAATCTAGAAAGGCTTCACTGATCATTGGAGTCGCCATCTCTTCCTGGTCATCAATCTGAGCAATAAAATTTATGTCTAATGCATTGCAGTTGGATTCAGCCATCAATCTGGCTAATCCTTGTCCTTTAATGATTTTGGTTGGTTTAATTTCTATGTCATATTCTAGGATAGTGGAAATACACTTACCTCTTCTTCCATCAGGGCCATCCTGAGTAAGAATGTCTTTAACTACAGAATTAGGGACATAGGCAATTATGTTGGAATAGATAATGTAAACTCTGAAATCTTTTATGGTCTTAACCAAGGCTAAGTCTTGTTTCTCCATTATGTTATATTTCAGAGGTGCATCTCTGAGGGTCTTACTGAAAAAGCTATAGGCTTTTCAAAACCTTGATCATTTTTTTGCAGTACAACTACAGCAATGGTATGCTCTGATGCAAAAGAAAAAATTATAAAGTCTTTCTTGAAATCTAGACTAATTAGGACTGGTGTTTTAGTTAAAGTCTTCTTTATGGATTCAAATGATTGTTTGGCTTCAATTTTCCATTTTAAAGTTGAGTCTTTTTTTAGCATATTGTTCAGTTCTCTAATGATTTTAGCTAAGTTTGAAATAAATCTTTTCAAAAAGTTAATTTTACCTAAGAAAGCTTGTAATTCTTTGATATTTCTAGGTGGATGAATATTCAAAATTGCTTCTATCCTAACAGGATCAATTCTAATTCCTTCTTTTGAAATTATATGTCCAAGTAACTTACCTTCCTCTAATCCAAAGAGAGTTTTCTTGGGATTTAAAGAGATGCCAAATTTCCTACATTTATTAAAGACCTGTCTCAAGTGATCCAAGTGTTCATTATTTGATTTTGAAAATACAATAATGTCATCTAGATAAATTACCAAGAAGTCATGAATCTCCTTTGCAAAGGCTATGTCCATAGCTCTCTGAAAGGTTGCTCCTGCATTCATTAGACCAAAGGGCATTTTCACATACATGAAAGTGCCCCAAAGAGTGGTGAAAGTTGTTTTAGCCTGATCTTCCTTTTGGAATAGGATCTGGTTGTATCCTGAAAAACTTCTAACAAAGAAATTCTAGAGGAGCCAACTACACTTTGTAATATGTGATCCATCTTTGGTAAAGGGTAATTATCGTTTAAAGACACTTTTTTAAGATTTCTAAAGTCGACACATGACCTAATTTCTCCAGTTTTCTTTCTTGCTGGAACTAGGTTTGAAACCAATTTAGAATATCTAATTGGTGCAATAATCTGAGCATCATACATGCGTTTTACTTCCTTTTCTATCAAAGGTAATAGAAAAGGATTAATTCTCCTTAATTTTTGTTTGAAGGGTTTTTTATCATCTTTTATGGGAATTTTGTTTTGGATTATGTTTGTGTCATAAGCTTTGAGATCTTCATAACTCCAAGCAAACACATCTTGATATTCCTTTAAAAGATCAATGTATTTTTCCTTTTCTTGTGGAGTTAAAGATTTAGACAGTTTAATCATTTTTGGTTTTAATTATGTCCCAATGTTATATTCCTCAATGTCAGGCCTAACTGGTTCCATTTTTGGATTTTTAGGTACATCATTAGAATCAAAAAGGTCTTCCAAAGGAGTTAAACCTTTAGGCAAAAAATTATCTTTTAGATCTAACATGTCAATTTCTTCTTCAATGATTTCATCAATATCTACTTTCTCTAAGTTGTCTATGTCAGATTGAGTAAATACAGTTGGTTTGTTAAATTTATGTACATCTATGTTATCTATTTCACAATCAAAATCTGAATCTATTTTACAGTCTGTATCTATTTTACAATTTTGAAATTCTTTCTCATTATTTAAAAAATGGTAAATATGTTCATCCTGAGAGAAAATCTGCCAGTACTTGAGGTTGTCTGGTGTAATTTGTCTATGTTTAACCTCAGCAGTGTACCTATGAGTTGGTTGTAATGGTAAGTTACAAGTACTAGCAAAATTTTCTAGACAGTGTGCTTGAATGTTTTGTTTTCTAGGTATAGCAGCAAATTTACATTCCAATAAATCATCAGTTAAATCAATTGTTGTATCTTTTTATCTAGCTAGTCTAGGATTATAAACAGAATAATCTCCATTTATTTTCTCTATGATTAATTCCGAATCTCCCATGATTAGTGTTCTTTTTCCTCTTAAGTTCCTGATGATTTGGAGGTCTAGAATGAGTGCCTCATACTTTGCCATGTTATTGGTACATTTGAATTTGAGTCTGAAGGCATGTCCTTCTGAATGATTAATTTCCATATTTGTAATCCATACTCCTGCTCCTGCTCCTGATTTGTTCACAGAGCCATCAAAGTCTAAGTGCCAAAGGGACTCATGAAATATGCTGTCATTGTTTGGTCTTGGCTTTTTATCAATCAGATTAGTTTGGATTTCATTGTTATTAGAGTTACATAAAATAAAAGAGTCAAGGTCAGTTGGTGTAGAATAAATGGGGTAATTTATGGATCTCTTAGCACTATTGACCATGAATTTCATTAATGTTTCCCTATATAGCTTTTTGGGTTGACCAAACACTGATATAGTAGCATATCTCATGTCCAATTGTAGAGATCCCTGCAACTTTGCTCCCCATGAGAGAGAAAGAAGCATACCATACTTTGGTGGGATGTCAGCTACTACAATGTCCATTACCATACTTTTACCAGGGTACTGAACTAAATTCACACATAATTATTTAATTAATCCTAAGCACTTAACTTTTCTAGAATCAAATGAAAACAAATCTTTGTAAGGCCTCGTTATTTCTAGATTAAGAGTTTCCATGATAGTTTTGGGCATTAAGTTATGGGAAGCTCCTGAATATAACATAGCATTGTGTAAAATATGATCATGGATGGTAAGACTGATATAGAAAGGAGGGACTAATCCATCTGAATGCTTCCCATTCACATCAGGGCCAAAAATCAACTCTGGTTGATCATGATTCAAATTAATGGCATCTTCACCATCATTCATATTCAAAGTTTCAGTTATATTTGATTTGTACAAGTCATTTTTAACCAATTCTGTTAAACGAATAGATATTTTTAACTTAGAAATTTCAGATTGAATATTGAATGAGGGTTGAGATTTACTAATTTTAACTAACTCATATTTAGTAACTATAAAATGAGTTGGTTTTTCTTGATTTTCAAGATTTTCAACAGTTGTATTTCTATCTTCAGTTGTCTTGACATTCTCTGTTTGAGTTTCTTGAGTTTTGTTGCTTTTAATTTTATTTTCAAGGACTGTTTGTGTGGCAGAAGAATTTTTATCAGACTTAGAATTATCAGCAGGTGTTCTAGGATTATCTATTCTAGGATTTGTTGATTTAGAATCAGCAGAAATCTTTTTAGGATCAGAATTTTTTGTTTTTACTGAATTAGAAGCTTTAGCAGTATTAGCTTTTTGTGCTTCTTTGGAATATTGAGCTCCTTCATCAGTAATGTCAACAATTTTGGGACTTGTTGATTTTTTAGGACTAGAAGGATTGGAATTTTTCTTATTTTCCCTTGGGAGAATTTGCAAAACTTTTGTTTTTGGGGCTTCTACATTTTTCTTATTTTGATTTTGGGAATTGTTTTTAGTAGAAGACTCATTATTTTTATTGTTTCTAAGTTTATACTGACTGTGAATTTCCTTTATAGCAAATTCATAACCTTGTTTGTAGTCAAAGGATTCACTGGATTCTAATCTGAGTTGTTGAAGCTCAAATAGTTCTTGATCCTCCTGAGTGATGAAAATGGTATTGTTTTCATCTATTCCCATTATAATATTGATGTCATCCTCATCTTCATCATTATTTTGAGAACTTTCAGCATAGTTCTCCTGGAATGGGGGCCTAATGTTTTGGTCTGGAGCAGCTTCTTTAGCTTTTCCAAGGTTATTATTTTTTCTGAAATTGGGATTTCTGATCTGAGGTTGATTATCCCTTTGAGGTTTCCTTTCTATATTATCTAATCTATCTACCACCCTTTCTAAAGTTTTAGCAAGTAAATCTATTTTAACATCTGAGTTTGAACTTTCTTCTTTAATTGTAACTCTTCTTTCATTTCTAAGTCTGGCCTTCCTAGCTAAAATATTGATTCCTACACTGACAGCATCTAATTGCATATGTTCTAAGGTTTGGGCATCTCTTTCTCTTAATTCATAGGCCATATCTGTATCAAATCCATCAGGTAATTTGAGCAGAACAGAGTAAGGTGTAGGTATAAGATTTTCAAGTATTGTATTGTAGACACTGTTGTACCTAGTGCAATAGTCTTGGACAAGGAGATATTTTCAAGGCATCAAACTCAGACAAAATTTGAAGGGGTTTTTTTTCTTTTCCCATTTATTTAAAAGTATTCTATCAAATACAACTAAATTAGCTACACTAGCAGGAGCTAAATTTTTGAGCCATTTTTTAACTTCTCCTTTCAAAATCTGGGCAAATAACCTCATATGGACATCTGACTCATCAATTTCATAAATTTCACAGAAATCTGTCATTTTAGTTACATGTTGTTGAGCAGTATATTGTGAAATGCCATCAAATAGTGGTACATTTTTTTGGTAATATTGATTCATGTCATGGAGGTTTTGGGGTAATACAAGGGGAGCATACCTAGCAGCCATGGCTTGAAGCTTTGCTGAACTGGGAGGTATAACAGGAATGATAGGGGCAGTGCTGGATATGGCAGCTGATGAACTGAAAACTGTAGTTGAAGAGCTGGGAAATGAAGCTGGTATGTAAATGGAATTGCTAGGAAATAAAGATGTGGTGCTTATAAAATCTGAATTCAAAGTGGTGGATGCAGTGGATTGAGTGGATGAAGGAAATAATATCCTAGGTTGCAAAGGCAATCTAGGAATGAAATGATTTGTAGATGAACTTGCAGTAGTATCTATAAATGAAGTAACAACATATAAAGATGAATCTGTTGTTGGTATTATTGTTGTATGCAATTGAGAAACTGAGGGTTTTATGTAAGACAACAAATGAGCTAATTCAATAGCTTCATTAATATCTTTAATCAATGAAACATTAATCTTTTCAACTGTATTTTGATATTCAGATTTATTTGATTTTGTTCCTACTGAAATATTTTTCTGTTTTGCAATCAAAAATGAAATGAAAACAGGATCTATAACAGTATTTTTCAAATCAGTTTCAGATTTAGTTTTAAACAATGAATATTCAAACTTTAGATCAAAATCAATATCATTTAAACTCACTAACTCTTTGGGTGAAGAATTGGCTTTTCTTAATGGTATTTCAGTTTCTAAATTGACAGTTTGTTTTTTCTTTTTACCAATCTGATCTGGGTTATCTACTATAACTGCAGGTTTAGGATCCGGGTTAGATCTGGTATAGTAGGTTTTCCTAGAAGCCAGAATGACTGTTTTGAATACCCACAACCTATAAAAATAATCTTAAAGTAAAAATATAGTTGAAACATCTTCCTTTAAGACTAAATTTAATACTGGAGATTGGTTAGTTTCCCCAGTATGGTCGCCAATATGTTATCACTCTAGTAATTTCTTAAGTTGTGGGATTTTGAGTTTTTAGTCAAATAATACTAGAGGTAACCACAAACCTACTTCAAATTCTAGGATCTAGCCTTCCTAGAATTCAGAGAGGGCTCTCTCTTTAAGATTTATCTTTGTTTGATTTATAAATGTTAGGCTAGTTATGAAAGTACAATTTGGTTTTGGTTTAAAGGGTTTGGTAGGGAAAAATCACTTGGAGGTAAAATAGAGAGAAATCTACTTTTCCATTGGGCTATGGAGTCTAAATCAAGCTAGCGGCACTAGAAATCAAGACTAAAAAGGTACAAATATATTCAGGGCAAGATAGATAACCCTCGGAGATTTGGGAAAGTGGTTTTTGTGAGGTGGTATGATCGGGAGAAAGGGAACTTAAGGATCTTTTGATCTGGAAAATGGAAGTAGGAGGCAGAGGTCAAACGGGAGTGAGAGCAATTAAGAATTCTCAGCACCGGAAATCAAAAGAAAACATTAAAATGGCAACTAGTTAAAGATAGGGATAACTTGACTAATCCTTTAGTAATGCTCCTAGTTACACATTCAGACAGAACAAACATATAATGAATGCATGAAACTTAGAAAAGGAAACAGTGACAAGTAGGAAGTACTTCACTCATCAGCTTATCACAGGGATCCTGAATTATGATGCCAGTCAGCTTGTCCAGTCTGCTACTTTGAAATCAAACACAAAATAGCCTCCAATGTTCAGCAAAAATGTCTATAGTAAAGTCCAGCAATTTTTTTCCACCCTGAATACTTCTAATGTAGAAGTATTTATACAAAATGTACTTTCAAATATCCTAGGAGAAATCTAGCAATATCTTTAGGAAAAAAAAATATCTTTACATAATAAGAGGGATAGCTGCTTAACAAATCAGCAAGCTATCCTCTTATCCAAAATAAATAGAACTGTGTTATCTAACAAGGATCTTTTGATTGATTAGTTGTCCTGCTTGTTGGCTGCTAGAAAATATCAGGCTTTTGACTTGCCTTCGCTGACACTCTTTCATCTAATACTCTTTACCTGATACTCTTTAACGTTGATACACTTTTGACTATTAGATCATTGTTTACTACTATAAAAATATGTCTTTTGCAGTAAAATCAGCAGACTGTCTTTTAATTTCACTGTTCTTTTTTACTGTTTTTCAAGGTAACCTTCCTTCACTGTTTTACCTCTTATTGTTACGTTAAATTAGTAAATTCTTACCACTGTTCTACCCTGGGAATTTGAACATTCTTCAGCTTCCTGAAATTTTCATCAGCCTCTGTGTATTTAGCAAAAGTGGGCTTGAAAACAAATAGATGTTTAATATCATGTTGTAAAAAGAACAGATCTTGGAAATGCTGAAGGAGGACTTTTCCTGTGGGAGTGCCTTTGGTAATGGTTTATTGACTTGTTCCTTAGAAAATTCCCTGATCTTTTTATCATAATATTTCTAGGGCATTAGTTTTTCATTAAAAACATGGATGTCTGGCAAGCCCCTCTGTCTTAAGTTTGTGTATTTTACCATAAACTTTTTTATGGCAATGTTCATTGATTCACATTTATCTTCTAGATTGTTCATCAAATTCTTCTTAGTTACAACCTTTTTAATCTGTAAGATTGTTTCTGTTCTGTCCAATACCTGTAATTCCTCTAGTTCTGCCCTGTTCTTTATGTTCAAGAATGTGATGAGTTTTAAAGCCTGAGCAGGCTTATAAGTTAACTCATCCTTGGTCTTTTGAATCTCTGCCTGAGCTGCTAATAATAAATCTCTCTGCTCATATATAACCTGAATTGAAGGCCATTGAGTGTTAATGGCTTCAATTATGTCTGTCAATAGATGATTTTTTACAAATGAAATCTGCTCAGTGAAACTTAGCTCTTTTAGTAAATTCTTGATTTGTTCTCCCAATCTGATTGCTTTCTTTTCATGGGTTTTAGCATTTATCAGAGCTATCTTATTTGTGGCTTCAAGATTATCAATCATCTTCTTTAGGTTGTTGATTTCATTAGTTTTCAAAGACATGTCCTCCATAGCTTTAACAATCTGGCATGCTTCATCTGTTTGTTGAACATGTGTAGTAGAGGAGTCTGTTGTTGAAGTAGTAGCTGAAATCACTGGTACTGCAGTTGCCAGTGGTTCTTTTGGTGCTAGTTTCTCTCCTAAAGTGGAGGGCACTGTTGTAGTTATTACTGGAATAACTGTAGGAATTGTAGGAGTCTCATGTTTTATTATAGTCTCTTTTTCTTTGACAAGGTGGTCCATTTAGTTCTCCATATCTTTGATTTGAGCAGTCAGTTTAAGAATGAGGCTCATCATGTCTTCTTTCTCACTCTGATATTGAAGTATTTCCTTGGTTTTTGGATGCTCACTTTGAGGAAGCTTGAGTTTTTTCCTCAAAGTTGCAATATCATTGTTCTTTTTCTTTATCAATAGCTATGTTGCTTGAATGTTTGAGGGGTCATATCCCACCTGTAAAACTAATTCCTCTAAGGCTTTAATCCTTAGATCCTTGGCATATATATATGCCTTGTCAATCTTCATCTGATCTTGCATATTAATGATGGTCTTCTGTAGCTTATTTGCACTCATTGACTTAGTTGCTACTATAGAATAAAACATCTCTGAGCTTTGCTTGTGAAATTTAATTTGGTCTAGCTCATGGAATTTTTCTGTATCAACCTCAAGGTCCACCTTTTGATAATTTGTTGTTGTTTTAGGTGTGGAGGTAGTAGGTTGTAGAAATGACATGATCATCTTGTTACTAGAATAATCAAAGGCTGACAATAGCCTATTTTTATTTCCAGGCTTCTGTTTGAGGAATTGAGAATATATCTCTATTTTGATCTCCTCATTCTTCTGCTTTATCTGCTTGTATTTCTCCTTGATGTTTAAATAATTTTCCTCGGCTATTTGTGAGAAAGAGGCCTCCATATTATGCTACTTCTTAATCATCTGTGTTTCATCTTGATTGATTGTTGATTCCTTTTCTATTTCCATAAGTGTTTCATTGATTATATTTGTGGCTATATCATCATTAGTTACTGGAGCATCTGTCTCATCAACATCAATGGTTACTTTCTCTTTGTCAACTGAACTAAATTTAAGCCTCTTATTATAGATCAGTTTGAATTTTTTTCTGTAGTTGTTTTTGTTGTATAACTTCCTTCCTCTCTAATTCTTTTTGTTGATGTCTCTGGTTGTTTTACAAATTCTAAAGCCTGTGTTGTATCCATTTTACCTATTTTCTCTGTATTACTTGTTGTATCTATCAGTGTCTTTTCCAGCCATTCATCTTGGTTGGAAAATTTCTCAATCGCAGGCTTAAGCTCATGTATGAAGGGAGTCAATTTTCATTTTACCCTTAGACTGCTCAAGATCCCTTGAGGATCATAGTTCCATGGAAAACTTTCTTGAAATTTAAAATCTGCTAATCTCTTTGTGATTTCTTTTTCTGCCTCTCTGTGGTTTATGATAAAGGGACCCACCTGATTCTTTAACTTAAATTGAGTTTTTTTTCTAGCAGCCATGAAGTTAATAGAATCAAAATTGAGAATTTGTCTCAAATACTCCAGTGCAAAAATTCTTATGCTCATATATCTAGGAAAATTATAAGGTAATAAGTTGGATCCAAAAATTATTAATTCTATATGCTTCTCATACAGATACCAATCTCCTACTTTACTATGTTCTGAAAGTTGCAGGATTCTTTTCATTTCTTCGCTGACTCTGGGTTGTTCTGCTTTATTCAAAATGTTCATTGCTAGATGTAGAAAGAGGTCCGAAAAATCTGTGTAGGTGAAATCACTACCCTCTTTCCTAAGCAAGGAATTCCAAAAGATAATGGATAGAGGCTTACCCTCCAAGTCCATATTTTGCAATGAAATAGGAAATTTATCAGCTTGAAAGAATAAAAATAAGTGAAACAGATAGGATGAGTATCTAAAAACTCCTTTAGTGGGTAATTTTATCAGCTGATGATGGATATTGTTGGCTATGAAATCAAAAAATTCAAAGATGGCTAATGGAGGTTGGCCTGGAGATAAGGTGGACAGGAAGCCTAGAATGGACTCATCAATGTGTCCATCTGTAAAGTATCCAAGTATAAAGGAGAGCATAGAGATGATATGTCTAGACCCTTCAAGGAATTTAGCAGTGGAATAAGGAGGGTTTATTTTAGGAATATCAACATGGGAATTCATGAAGTTTTGACATATCATGAACTTATTAGGGAAGTCAAGGCATAAGTATAACTGGGTCAAAGCTTCTATAGACAAAGGAACTGACTGAGGGTCAAAATGTAATTGAAGCATCTGGTTTAGTGACTCTGTTGTGATGGTGAAAAGGATTTCTCTATCAGCATTGACTATGGCCCTTTGATTTGACATAATCTGATAAGATCTTGGCTAGGATGGGTCAATGGAACTATATATTTGGGCAAATGAGTCTCCCAAATGGGTATTTCATCCTTGTCGAGGTACTTTTCATAACACCAATTGTGTATATCCAAAAGGTTGAATTCTACAACAAGATCAACAATTTTGTAGTCAACATCAGTTAAAGGAAAGGCTTTCCACAGCAACTATAGGTGGTTGGAGGGGATTCACTGTTGCAGCAGATTTGGCAGTGATAACTGGGGTAGGTTTAAGGGCTTTAGATCCTTCATATTTAAGTGTTTTGGATCTAACAGGTTTGCTTTTGCTCTGTTTCTGAGTCATTTTGTATAACTACTGCAAGATTAGATTGTTTACAGGAGTATTTTTCTTCAACACGAGATGAATTGGGCAATTCTTAGGCTAAAGATAATTTATGTTGGTTTTATTGCTCAATTTGGCTTTTCAGAGAATGTAAACTGGGATAAAACAAGAAACGAGGGTTTCCTGAGTAAATTTTGACTGAAAAAAGGTTTTTAAGGTATATTCAGGCTTTAAGTCCTTCTACATTTTTGAATTTGGTCTTCACGGGCTTAAAAACTTGTTGAAATTGGCTTCAAGGAGTTATTTTTGCAATACCAAACTTCCTGGAAAAAATTGGCCAGGGTTTGGCCTCTTTTTGGCATTTTTAGGCAATTTTAATCTGGTGAAATCTCTTAATTAAACCCTGGTTCTATTACCGAAGGTTTAAAATTGAATTTACAGGCTCGAATTCTTCGAAAAATACCTTTAAGTGAAGGTATTTGACTGTTGAAAAGGCTTCCGGAGGGTCTTGGTTGATTCTTAGGTCTGGTCCGGCTTACTGAAGCAACAAATAGCTCTTGGTCAATCTTTAATGGTGGAATTTGTGGTCGAATTCGTAACTTCTGGGCATAAGTTGACAATCGGGGCTAAAAAGGCTTTTACATAGCCAAGCGGAGCTTTTCAAAGTTCATAACATGCAAATAAACATAAAAATGTTGTATCAAAGGTTTTAACCCTTGATATTTTTCATCATAAATGTTTATTAAATGTGATTCTTATCAATGGCGGGATCGGTTTCAGATTCAAACAACAAAACCAACAGTGGTTATCACGTTCATTTTGAGTGGTAAGTTGTTTTAATAGAAATGAACACGATCAAATGAAAACCTGACATGTCATGGAGGGCGAAATTGGGAATACCACCCATTTCGCGTTCATTTTTCATTTGGGCGGACGATCATTTTTTGGGCGCGATATTGATCGTACGACATCGGATCTGGAGTATGGGAGCAAAGGGTGAGGATTTAATTGAAATTTGTGGGAAATCAAAAGTGGGACCAGGGTAATGTTAAGCAAGTGTTTAAAGTTTAAAACCTTTATAAAACATGACTTTTTAACCAAGGTTTCGATGTGAAAGGGGGGTTGTGCATATAGGCGGGGCTTATATATACATATAAAGCGTGAGGCTTTATATTGTATGGTGGAATATGTATAAGTGTGGGGTTATTTAAATTAAAACAACCCTTAGTCTTATCATGATAGCACCTTGGATTAAAAATTCATGTGGAAAAAGAGTTGATACGTGCATTGCAAAGGCGCAGGGGTTGAAACTTTATAAAAGTCTTTATTTGTTTTAACACTTAGGATAAAATGTGATAGGCGGGGAAGTATACATTTATTTTTTAAACATAAGTATGGGTGCAAAAATTATTTTATTATATAGTTTTAAACCGTTGAAGGGTTTAATAACCATAGGGGGCGGGATATTTTATTAAGGTTAGTTTTAGTCCAAAGGGCGCATTATTTTGGTTTTCATTTTAGCATGTGGATAATATCTTTGGTCCAAAATCTTTATAATAGTGGGTTTTAGGGGGTATTTTAGATAAGGGAATTATATAGATAGGACAAGGTATTTATTTAGGAATTTAATAAACTAAGTTAAAAATTAATATGAAAAGGGGAAATGGAATACACAAAATGACTAAGTAAAGTGAATAAGTAAAGCAAAGCTTTTCTTTTCATTATTTCACCAATTACTTAGGATAAAGTATTTTTGAGGGTTTTTGTATGTTTTATGAATGAAGTTAATTAGATGGGGTTTTATGTTTCATTAAGTAAGAAAGATTCTTTACTTATGAAAATGAGTTAAAATGTATGAATGAGGGATAAATAATGGTAAATGGGGATTTAACATAAGAATTCAACATTTTCAACTAATCAGTCACCGAGCCTTGGGTCTGGTCCCAACAAAAGTCAAAGAAATGCTCTGAGCTTTTTTTACTGGTAGTATAGAATACTGAATACATACAGGGGAAGGGAAATTAGTGATTTTTTCCCGGTGATGAATATTACATGATTTTTCCCACTTCTTTCTACCTACCCAACATTACTCTAACATTTTTTCTTCCTTTTAGCAGGTGCATTTAGGCTTGCAACCTTGAAACATTTATTCTTTTGAAAGCATAAACTATCTAATTCTACCTTATTTCATCTGAGGGCTCAGATTAAATTGTTGAGCTCCTCATTATTTTCTACCTAACTAATGATTTGTCAGGATTAAACTATGTGAAAAATATTTATTCACTATCTAAAACATGGAAATTGAAAACATGACAAGTCAAGTTTAAACAGTTTAACTCATCATGGATTGTGGCATTTATTGACACTCTGCCATAATCATTTGCAAAAAGTAAAAAGTAGTGGCATTTGGACTTGCACACTTTCATGTTTTATTTTCATCCTTTTTCTTTTAGGGTCTATATATTTTTTAAGTCCTTTGATCTTTCTTTTAGGACTTTTTACCCTCTTTTTGATTTTTTATTTTTTTATTTTTTCAAAACATGGGAAAACAACTTGCAAAAAGCAAGGTATGTACATATTCTCCAAGACTATCAAAATTCAATTCAAAATTATGAATCCTATATTTATAGGACCCTAACAGGATGGATTTGTCTGAAGGACAAAATTACAACACAAGCATATGCTATCCCCTTTAAGCTTGTTTTAAAAAATAATTGGGGTACTTGCCAAAAATGCTGGGGGGAAATTGAACCACTCGTTAGTTATGTTGGAAGTATGTCACTCTTGAACATGACACTCCTCTGCATTCGGGTCGGGTTGGGGACATCTCATTTCTTCATTTTTGCCTCCGTGGGTATGGGTAATATGTTTTGACCTCTCATCTTCTCTTTTCCACATCACCATGACCTCAGATCCCTTGATGTCAAATACTGCCAAATCTAGAGTCATGTTGCTGATATGTTCAAGAGAAGTTTGCCTCTGCAGTTTTCAATCTCCCTCTTATTCTTTGTTGGTCCTAATTCACTATTATTTTGTTCCTCTATCTTGTGTCGATGATGTGGGAAACATTATGGCCCTCCTTCGACCAGATCACTCCCTGTCAACTTCAGCTCATTATCCAAGAAGTTGATCTAGAGACTCTCTATCGGTACCTTGGAGCCTGCATGCCTCAATGGCAGGTTCTTCGCATTCGATGACAGGTCCACATCATTTGCCTTCGATCGAGTGATTCTACGGGTGTTCGATGCCAGCTCACTGTTCACATTCTGTGGATTGTACCTACTATACCTTGAGGATGATTGTCATTATTGGTGGTTTCTCTCGCACTTGTTAACAGCTTTCATCATTGGCTGGTAATTAGGTGATTTTTTTTCATGTTCGACTTTAGTTCATATATTCGCATGCTTGAATTTGTACTTGTACGAGTCGAGATGGAGCGCAAGACCCTGGATTTTGTCTGATAAAATCCAAGCTACGGGATATTATGATTTATCATGACTTTATTACATGACTCATTGATGGGATGGTTGCGACCATACCTGAGTCTATTTGTTGATCCCTACTGCTGGATGGTTGCATCCATGCCATGGATCTCAGTTTACATGTACTCTATTATGGATGGTTGCGCCCATGCCACATGTTCATGTCTTAGAGATATCAGTTGTACTTGTCATGGAAGGTCTTCGACAGCGATGTTTGGTTCAAAAGCGTTCTCGTAAATCATTTCACCCCTTCCTCTCTCTCGGACTTCATGCTTTAGGGAGCATCTGTTACACAACATTTTGTCACTGTCCCTGCAATCCCCATCCCGCACATTGGAGGCTCATTTCAGTGGTCATAATAAAGTGTCATGCCTTGCAAATACCATCATTGCATCCCTTATCATGATTCTAACATTCCTTCTGTTGACTATTTCCTGAACAGACCACCAAAAACCCTTTTTTTTTCTTGGCGTTGGTAGCAAGTTATGCCCTCGCGCCGATGAGGCAGATTAACACTAGCCCCCGCGCCAGCTGGCACTCTGTCTCTGTTAGCCACCCGTGCCAATCTGTTTATGGAAATATTTTTAAAAATAGAGGTGAAGTTTCGATCACAACAACTTCGTGGATGAGTCATGGGGAGTGGTTCGACTAAATAACCACGGCCTTCCTTCTTTGGCCTCTTGTTTCCACTTTTTGGGGAAACCTCCCAAGGGATAAGGCCTCCCTTCCACTATATTAGGGATCCCAACCTCCTCCTCTCCCTCTATAAATATAGCCATCCTCCATTGATGAAGCTAGCTGAACCGAAGATAATATAGCAGAAACGTTAGAGAGATAGAATAGAAGAGTCCCTCATTGAGAGAGCTTAGGCTTGTGCCTTCATCCCATATGAATTCCCTGACATTCATCAAGATGTGCTCCAATCGAACCCCGCTGAAGGAGGCTGCGACATCAAGGCTTGGTTGTAACTCTTTCTTCTATTTAATACAAATGTATAACTATTGTCTGGATCCCATTTTGCGTTGATGTGTTCGATTTGATGTAATATGCTTAACCATCCTTGACTAGTTAGTAATTATGAGTGAGTTTGTTGTTTCATATGTTTCTCTCATTTGTTGATCTTGTGCAGGTATCCAAGCATCGCTGCGAATGGATCATGATTTTTCGAGGCAAGAATCGAGAGGCCACCACTACAACAGTTACGACGACAGCGTTGGACTCCAGGTAGGTCAATCTATTGCATCTATTTCATTCAGTAATTAGTTACCTACACTCTAGTTTGTCCTATTGTTTCTAGACCCACTCTCGGGCTAGAGGGATCGTCTTTGTCCACAGAGAGGATTTACCTTCATAACACTTCTGAAGGCACGATCAGGCCTTCAACCCCATTCCATTTGTGGGGGCTATTCATTTAAGAGCCTTCACCTCCTACACTATCAATCAGATTAAATGGAGAAAGGCCTATGATACATTTGAAGAAAACCAAGTTACAAGGCCAATAATGATGAGGAGGGAGCATGGCCAAGAAAAAAAAATTTATAACAAGCATTATACCTTTTTACAGATTGAGGGACATAGGGGACATATGTTAACAACCCATAAATGGTGTGCTGACCTCTGTGTCAGATAGATAGTAACTTTGCAAAACGAAGCATTGGATAGTTGTCAAAGGAGGTGGATGTTGTCAGCATCAGTCGTTAAAGGTCGAGAACCTTTTGGAGCACCCAACTTTGCAAGAGCATTAGAAAGAGTGCCATGTTTTGTAGCATGCATTCAGACTCGTGGGGTCCAGCGAATGGGGCTGAGGTTTCAGTTTCCCCTCATTTGGTTTCCAGCAGAGCAATATACTCTTGCATACAATGTCAGCCGAGACTGGTTGAAGGATGTTGTTTTGACAGAAGGTTATAAACCCCCTGGGACAGAGATGGCCAAAGAATATGATCTCGCACAGCTTCATGCCATCCATAGTCAGTCCAACCCAGATCTCAGGAGACGACTAGCTACATGAGACATGCAGATAGACCAATTGGGGGAAGATTTTGGGTACAAAATTTGTACACTTTTCTCTCCCATTTTTGCCCACCTTTCTATCTCTTTGTATCATTAATTGTTCTAAAACATACGAGGTAAACCCCTTCCCATTGTCTTATATGGAATATTTAATTAATGAAGTAATAGTCGTTGAGGTTTTACATTCGCAAGTATTAACTCTGTTATTTCCAAAGATTTGGCAAAGTAAAAGGAATTACATTTGCAAGTCGTGAAGCAGCTCCAAATTCTCAGTGCCATCTCATCATGCTTCAACAGCACAATAGATTCCTACTTAGCCATCTCTATTTCAGGATTTTTGTGGTTCCCTTTCGAAAAATAGGTTGTTGTTGTAACAAATGTATAATTGTAGATATTTAGTTGTTAGAGGGAAATTATAGTTCCCTGAAAATTTGTATAAAAAGGGCCTCAGAGCTGTGAGTCGAGGGTTAAGCAAAAAGAACGGATATTGTAACAGAAGTTTTTTTAATCAATTGAATATAGTGTTTTGTTGTTCTATTTGTGAGCTGTGAGTTTGCTGCAACCCTGATCAGAGAGTTGGGCCCACTCTTCTGATCAGGTGATGAGTTATTTTCCTTTTTGTTGATTTCATATTTTGGTTTAACATTGTAACTGTTGTTCCGGTATGATTATGTAATTGTTGTGAATACTTTTATAATTTTGCAATCCATCTTTAATTTTTTTTACAGTAGTTTGCTTTCTTTCACTGATTAAGCGTGTGATTCAATAGCAGGTTATGTTATTTCTCTTACATATATTGTGCGCGTTAGTCTAGAAATAACTAACGCACATGGATTGATAATTAATATGGAAAAAGGGTTTGAATATTTTTCACATCTGGACACCAACAACATGCATAACAATTTTTTGTTTCATTTGGGAAAGTTATGTATTCCACAAGGAGAGAGGCTAAGTGTCATGAGAGAAGCTCATTCTTCTCTTATTGTTGGACACTTTGGGGTAATAAAAACAGTGGCGCATCTACAGAGGTATTGTTATTGCTCTCGCATGATAGATATTGTGTCAAGTTTTATAAGAGGTTGTTCTATGTGTGCAACAAGTAAGCCTAGTAATAGGAAGCTTGGATTGTACACACTGCTACTGGTACCATCAAGGCCATGGGAGAGTGTCTCCATGGAATTTGTTGGAGGTATACCTATGTCAATAAAGCAACATGATTATATTTTTGTAGTTGTGGATATATTTAGTAAAATGTGTATACTTATGCCATGTAAGAAAACCATTACTGTTGAACAAACTGTTGAAGTTTATTTTCAAAATGTTTGGGTTCATTTTGGATTGCCCACTTCTATTGTTAGTGACAGGGATTCCAGGTTCATTGGGAATTTTTGGTCAAATCTATGGAAAATGATGGACACAAAGTTGAAAAAGAGTACCTCTTTTCATCCACAAACAGATGGACAAACCGAGGTGGTGAACAAAACAGTTGTGCATCTATTGAGAGGATATTGCAGCAAACATCCTAAGTTGTGGGATGAACAACTGCATTACATTCAACATGCTTACAACTGGGAAAAGCACTCTTCAACACAAACCTCACCTTTTAAAGTATGCTTTGGGTATTTTCCAAAATCTCCATTAGAATTCATCTTTGGGAAGGATGTTGAAATTGACGGCCATCGTGACATTGATAAGGCTCGAAATTTCATTGATAAAATTCAGATTATACATCAACAAGTTCAATAATAGCTTGAGAAAAGTCAAAGCAAATACAAAGAGAGGAATGAAAAACACCGGGTTGATCACAAGTTTCAAGAGGGAGCTGAGGTATGGTTTTACATTAGCAAAGAAAGGATGCAAGGGGAAGGTAAAAATCTCAAACCCATTCGCTATGGTCCTTTCAAGATCATAAAACAAGTTGGTAATAATGCATTCCAACTTGACTTGCCTTCTTACATGCAAATGTATTCATTTGTTAATATTAAAAACTTAAGCTTGTATAAGCCACCTTTGATCGATGATCAAGGAAGTGATGTTCAGCTACCTTCTATTGAATATTTCTCGCCAGAATTTCTGGATGAGCTCAAAGAAGATATAATTCTTGACAAGAGATAAGAGCATCAAAGAGGGGAAGTGTTGACTACCTTCGAGTTGGGCTCAAAGGCACTAAACCAAGCAAGGAAAAATGTATGGAGGTTGGAAAGGTGAGGGAGTTGTACCCTGATCTACTGAATAGGTAATCAAGTCTTTTGGGGTCCAAAAGCTTCTCAATGGGGAGGAATGATCAGGAGTTCATAATTTTTTCTCAAAATTCAAAGTTATAGGATTGGGTTGAAACCATTATGGTTTTTTAGATCTTGTCTTCCTGATTCCGGCGCCATGAACAGTTCGATAAACCGATGTCGTATGAGTAAGATATTGCATTCTGATCGAAATGCCAAATAGGTAAATTTGTAATAGTTTGACCAGGTTTGACTGGGATGCATAGTCATCAAAGTGGAATGTATAGTCAGATAAAAATAAAAATAATATTCCTTTCCACCAGGCCAATCGGGGTTTGAAAAGTGTCACAATTTTATTTGTTGTACGGTGTTTGAAGGGCCAATCAAAAGCTGCCACATGGCCCTGAAACCATAGTGTAAAATTTTGTGAAGGTCTGCAGGGCTCAACCCCGAGACCTCTCGTTGGGCACGCATATGCTATACCGTCCGCACTACGCAGTAGTTCTTAACTATGTTAGGTGGTGATTTATACTTATGTTATATGGAAATCATGTATGGGGGTTTGGGAACCGTCGGCCGTCCCAACCCGCTAGTGGTCCACGCGTTACATATCACATGAAAACGTTAAAAAATTAACTCCATCTGCACGGTTATTGCAAACCTGACAACCCAACCAACAATTCAAATGCTTAAACGCAGTTTGCGCCTCGGGTTCCGCTAACAACCACGATAATCGTGGTTTCGAGGGTGCACATGTGGCCATCCCCAACCGCAAACATTTAATGCAATGGTCAGATTCGATAAAACAGTTGGAGGGCACACCATTTTTTGTGGGTGTGCCTTTTTTAACTCTAGTTAAGTGGAGTTCTCCACTTTTAGTGGAGCTTTCCTAGGTGAAACTGGGCAAAAGTGTAGGAGGCCCAATTTTCGCCCATTATGAGTGAATGAAGAGTCATTTTTTACTAATTGGAGCATTCTGGAGCCATTGGTGCAAAGAAAAAATCCATTCGAGCACTGTAACTATATGTAATAGCAAAAATTTTAGTATAGTGAAATATGGACAAGCCATTGGGAGCTGGACCAGCAAATGTAGCCCAGGAGGGGTGAACTGCTTCATCATGCCTGTTGTGTAAATTTCATGTGGTGACTTATATCTCTATTTTAAATTGTTTTAAAATGTTATTTAAGCTTGTTTTATGCTTCTAATTCACCAAAAATCATCTACAATTCATGGAAAAATACCTTAAACCTTATGCAAACTAATGAGGCAATTATGCACATGTTTTTAAACTGAAAAGACACTTAGCATAGAAAAAATAATACAGTCATTTCAGATCAAGAAGGCATTAGGAACATCATCGGGAGATACATCAAAACAGACACCCAACGATCTAAGGAGAGAATCTTCACCATAGCACAAATCTGTGTGGAAGTGGATCTCAACAAGGGGCTACCAGAAAGCATTCAATTGATTCATAACAAGTAAAAATGGACGCAACACCTTGATTATGAAAACATTTCATTTAGATTTAGAATATGCAGGAAAACCGGTCACTTACAAAACACATGTCTGGATGCGAAAAGAGAAAATAGAAAAAATAAGAAGATAGGCAAAGCAACCAAATGATGGAAATTTCCCTCAAGTGGACCTAAGCAGGAGACAGAAGAAGAAGCGGATGTATCCATCCCAAATCAGAGTAAACAAACAGCAATTGATCTAGGGATACAAGAACATTAAATACAAGATCCATTTGAACTTAACACGATAGTTCAGTCAGCACGCACCACGATGGATCCTACGCCAACTAAAGCTTGATCAGAAGTAAGCTCAAGTGAAAATAAAATATCACATGCATCTAAAAGCTCAAATTCTGACAAAGAAATTACCACAAGGAACAATGAGTTGGACTTGGATTCTTCTTCCCTGCATTGGGGACTTGGAAGATTGTCCAAAAGAGAAAAGGCAAGCATGAAAATCCCAGCCCTTCTGGACATCTAAAAAAAAAAAAAAAATCTTCTGGTAGCCTCGCTACACTGTGTTCTTAAGCACATGGGCCTTCTAGGCGTCTTGAATGCTTAATTGCATCTACAAAATGTAACTTTTCTTTATTCATTATGTTAGACTCCTATATTTCACAGTATCACAAGGTGACTGATTATTGATTATATTTTTCATACTGAAAATAATATTCTATGGCTATCATTTATTTTCAAAGAAAGAAAGGGAGATTTTGACTGTTAATAGCATCAAATGAATCTATCTGCCTTTTAGTTCAGTTGAAGGAGGAAATTGTTGTTGATTAAGTGTGATGGTGAGAAAAATCCATACTGCCCTCATTCATTTCATCTACCCTCTTCTTACCTTTCATTTTTCCAATTTCTGAACTCCAATGCTTTGAATCCCATTTAAACCCCCAAGACCCACATGCATAACCGTTCGGGACTTCATTAGCAGCTCTTCCCCCCCATCAAGCAGTCGGGACATATAACGTTATATCATAAACCTTACCCCCTCCTTGCCTTTTTCGCATTCACGCTCTTTACCGTTTCGCAGCCAAGTTAGTAACCCTATAACTCTGGTGATGCGATATAGTGGGAACCTTCCAAACCCCGTCACCCTTCCCCCACATCGCATCGCATCACAAATACTATTTTTCATGTCGCAAAACTTAACTTATCGCATCTCTGCCAACCTCTAAATCTTGCAATCATCGATGTGAGATAAAACTTAAATGTTACAGTATGCGATAAACCCCAAAATCTACGGTATGAAATTAAATCTAAACTCTGCGATGTGTCATATGGGTGGGACCCAATCGCATATCGCACTTCGCAGGTTTAAAGGGTTAGCACTAAGAAATATGGTAAAATATGCAATCTGCGGGTTGCGGGCGGGCCCACCTCTCTTTTCCATGTCACCTCCATTCTCACTGCACGTCACACTTCGTGAGGTTTAGCACTTGCCTTCACCGCCCATAACAAAACCTTTCCGACATGCGATTGCGATGTGGGTCAGGTCCCACCTTCCTGCCACATCACCTCCCCTTCCCCGCACTTCACACTTCCCAAATCTTAGAACTTACCTCCCGCTACTCTTAACAAAACATTGCAATCTGCGGGCTGCGGGCAGGCCCACCTCCTTGCCACGTCATCCCCACCATTAAAAAAATCCCCTCACCTATCTGCCATCTCCACTCCACCCCTCCTCATTTTACGGTCCTTGTTTCATTTCGCACTCCCTGTAGCCTTCAAACTTTAACCATGGGGGAGGGGTCCGAAATAGGTGGTATCCCTTACCACCATCCTCGCTACATATTGCCCCTCCACTAAATCGCACCCCCCTTCTCCGATACCACTTACTTTCTGCACCCCCTCCAAAAATGGTTTTTTACTATTTAAACAAACCGCCCCCACTGCTCCATGACCGCCAACCAATGTACTCCACCATTGTATCGCGCCGACTCCTGCCACCATGCCTCACATAGCCATTCCACACCGTGTCCGTCCAAATTTTTGGATTACTACTGTGCATTTAAAAAGGAAGGTAGTGGGTTGTTCATTTCCAAGCTCCACCACAACAAAAACCGGCGTAGAAGAGACAGAGGCAGTTAGAAACAAAATTACAGTTAACACACTCTGCTCGGCAACCATTTCACACCAAGGAAAAGCCAAGATGTCGGTGTCGTAATTGCCTCTTCAGCATCATTCAAGCCAGACTATGACTTTGCAATTAATAACGGACTACTACAACCACCATCTTGGTCTGAGTTATCTTGTCACCACCTACAGGTTTCCACTTGTCAAAGTTTTATTCCATCATAGCATCTTTGTGATCCCAAGAGGAAATTCCTTCCTTATTATGTATTTAATGACAGACTACTAAATCCATTTCTATGGCCGAACTTGTCTTATCACCCCCTGCATGTTGCCACTTGGAAAAGGTTTAGCTCGAATGTAATTAATGACTATCATTGAAACAGAAGGAGGAACTGACATAAGTTTTGTATAAATATTGCATGCATTAGCAGTATGAAGGGGCGGGAAGGGGAAAACCATTGTAATAGACTCAACTGGTTGTAAGCATTCTCTTTTGGATGAATGAATGAGTATGCTATTTTCCAGATTCTTGTGTTATAATCGGTGGTGAAGTGCTCCTTTCCTTGTAGTCTGTTATCTCTATTTTTACATATTGTCTTCTTGTCTTTACTACGGATAGAAAATTTTGTGTAGGATTTACCATGGGGTACCCTGCTCAGTCTTGAAATAGTACATTATGATTTCCTCTGAGACTTGGATGCAGAATTCAAAGATGGTCTACTCTGCATCCATGTTGAACCACCAGAATGTAGAATTTAGAGATGGTATTCTCTGCATTCTCGTTGAACCTTAATCTCCTCCTCCTTTCCATTTCATGAACTGTAAAGATCCATTGACATGGCTAGCTTGCCTAGTTGCACCTGACCTCACTTGTTCATCCATTTGAATCTGTTTGCACCTGTTTGACTCCATAGTCTAATGGACCCCTTCTACTACCTCAACCAAATATTCAAACAAACCCCTATGCACTAATAGCTAGCCTAAAACGCCCCTATAAGAAAAGCTATATCTAACAGAGAGATCCATCTCTGAGTCCAGGAAGGCTAGGTCCTGGATTCCAAATCGGTTTGATGTTTCCCCCCGTGGTTCTGTCTTCAGCCTTTGGAATTATGGGGTGATGACATAATGGCGACTCCGCTGGGGACGAAATTTAATTTTCCTCAGAAATTACATCAAATTTCAGATCTGATTACTGATGGTGGACAGTGATCAGAAACAAGAAGGTTGTTCCATTCACCTGGAGACTCCATTAGCAGCAAAATCCACAAACAAAGATTCACTGGAGACTCCACAATTTTCAGTTGACCTAAAGGCTCCACTGGTAGAAGAATCCAGATTTGTTGCGGACTTGGGGTCACTCCATTCTTTGATTGATTGACAAGATGAATCCAATGATACAAATCATGTATGCTCCAATGAACAGATATCACATTCCCGAATTCCCACACAAAATGCCTCAGGTAAATTGGCAAAGAAATCTTCCTATTTTTCAAGATGAGAATGTTGATGATGCTTCGTTACATTCATTAAATTTCATATACATTCATGGAAGTTGAAGGTTGAATGGCATGAGTATTACCTCATGAATATATTCATGGTATCATTAGAATGGAAAGCGAGGGATGGCATGAAGGTTTTAACTCTGGTAGTTTGTTTTCTTTAAAATATTTCCACAAGGAGTTTTATGAGCATTATAAATAAAATTATCCATCTTTATCATTAGCTGAAAATTGTTGTGATCAGTCTGAGGATCTCATACAATACATTGTAAATATTGATGAATATATAGGAAATTGGCATACTGAGCTTCTGTTAGAAGTAATTCATGAATTTCATTCTCAAGTTAACTGTCATGATAACCAAGAGAAGTTAGGTGAAAATGAAAGAAATCAAGAAATGAAAGTAGATCCACAGGATCTCTCTGTGGAGACAAATGATCACTCATCTGCTCTTTTGTGTCAAACTAAAGAAGACATCCAACCTCATGATAAGTCTTCACAAGAGAAAAAAAACAATTGTTGTTTAATCCGAAGAAAAAAAATATTGCCTCCTCCTCTAACTGAAGAAAAAATTAATTAGATTCTAAGCATGAAGCGAGCCTCTCAAGTTTTATGTAATGAAGAGATTATTTCTATTTTTTCTACTATTGATTTATGTACTAAAGTGTTGTCTCATGAAGAAACAAATGTAGAACATATTGATATTGATGTTGTTTTACATTCTCAATAAGGCTTGTTGCCAGAAAGTGCTCATGTTCATCAAAATGATGGCCTTCAAACAGAATTCAGCAATCTCAATAAAGGTATATCAGATTTTCTTGAGGACGGCATATTGATATACAATGAGGATGCCAGGTCCGATGACCATGAAGAATGTGTAGACATTCTCTTTCAGAAGGACCCTAACAAGGACAAATTGGAACAAAGAGTGGTCCTAGATGAAGCTTGTTATTTGAATCCTCATGACCAGGTATTGTTCCAAGATCCTTTTGTTGGCCTTTTAGAATCACCTAAGGAAGGAGTAGGATATGCCATGAATGGTTTGCTGCAAATCGTAGGGAAGGGTTTGAACACTGTTGTTCAAAGGCAAGTAATATGGGAGTGGCCCTTTTGTTTTCCCAGCCTACTTAAAAAGTGAACAGGAATCAATCATGTAGTCATTTACTTGAGTGTTTAATGTTGGCTTGAGGGGTCCTGACCTAGGTTCGGAGGTTAAGGTTTTCCAACAAACCCCTATACTACTGGCCCTTTTGGCAGTGACCTGCATGTGCAGGCCAAAGTCTCACCCGAAGCAGTATGCAAGGGTGTAGGAACCAGGTTTCCACACCCTAGGAGAGAGTAGGTAAGTTAAGCAGATCCACGTTCGCATCCTATCAGGTTCGCACAAGACAGGTCTATTCGCAGGTTTATTAACAGTATAATCCACATTATAACAGAGCTATTACCATGAACAGATCTAATCAATACCTTCGCATCCATGTGCATATCAGCAGTTATTATTACATAATATCATAATGCATCCTTAACAGATTACAGATATACCATAACACAGTCAGATTCACAGCATAAACAGATAACGCAACTGTATTCGTAGCTACAATAGATCCCAAAGGTTCGCATCAATAGCAACATATTAGATCAAATACCACAGAGATACTTTAATTATATTTGCATATATTAGCATCTGCATCCCAATACAATCCAAACACAGTCTGTGCACACAGCCAGCAGGCTCCACACATAGCAGGACTGAGGATCTCCGTGCACACAGCCAGCAGGAGTCCTTACCCAAACGACCCAACAACAGATCTAACAATTCGCACTTAGCATCCGACTCAATTCTTGCCTACCTTAACACTCAAAATGTTCATCTATTTATATCGACTTAGCCTACGCTTCCAATGGTCTGCAAACCGTGGTTTTCGGTCTCTTGGTCTACCCTTGACCCATTACAATGCATTTGGGGCTTTGACCCACCCCCAAACCCCTACGCTAGACTAATTAAGACCAAAAATATACAAAATTTGCAACTTTAGGGGACCCTATTTCTACAATCCCCCAACACAATATTATGACTCGTCCCGAGTCACTATGGCCGTGGGGTCTCCACCTGCGCCTACAGCAGCCTGATCGCCTCGACCAGTTGGGGTATAACTCCTTCACTCTGAGCAGCAGCGTTCTGAGCAATAACCACCAATTTTTGTGACGTTGTTCCCTCTGTCACAATTATGACACTCTCCAGAGTCTAGTTCAGTTGTTTAACAGCAACATCAATATCCTAAGAGAGCTTGAGGGCTTCATCAGCCCATGGTTTAAGGCGGTCACTGAAAGTCTTCTTCTTCTGGCGGAGTTCATCAATATCATCCCGAAGGGCATGGCTAGTTCACAGTCGTGCCAATCGTTGAGCAGGAATTAGAGTAAGCATAGTGGCTTCCAACTGCTCGAACGCTTCTTCCTTCTGTCACAGGTCCTAGTTGATTTCTCACAGGAGAGGGTCGCGCTGCACCTTGGTCCATGACTGCATAGTTGTTTCCAATAATTGGGCACCCTAAGAAATCTGTCCTGGAATCACATTCGTGGCCATAGTAACCAGCGCAGCTCGCTGGGCTCGTACCTCCAGTGGTGTCTCTGGCTACAACTTGGCCTGCATCTCTGCGATCTGTTGTTCCATATCTGTTTTGATAGCCTGGATCTCGATCCTTGAGGCCCGTAATGCTGTGACCAACCCCTCAATCTTGGCCTGGGGGGTGGCAGAAGCTGGAATATCTTCAGAGACATCCGTGCAGAGCCTACTAATGAGGTGTTCCAGCTCCGTCTATTGCGCGGTGGCGAGGGTACATGCAGCCTGTACCTGGGAAACTTCATCATTTTTTTCCTCAATTGCCTGCTCAGCTACAATGAGCTGATGGTGCACTTGGTGGTCCCAATGTTTAATTTCCTCGAACAAGGAGGTGTGGAGAACCTGCAGTGATTCCTGTGGCAACCTAGTTAGATCCCACTGTACCTCTGCACAAGCCTAGACTTGCGCTCCCAAGTCGGGTGGACTTATCGCAAGGGTTGCGCCTGGCAGGGACTAGAGGCAGCTTTCCGCTGTAACAAGTGTTGGACTGCTAGTTGCTGAGGTCATTCATACCTGAATCATACTTTTTTTCAGTGTGTTCATCTTCAGCTATAGAGCTCGGTGCTCAACCTGAATTTTTTCGACCGTACATTTCTGTTGTTCTTCAAGAACCAGACATTTTTCCTCTGCAACCAAAGTAACCGCATCTATGATTTTCTCGAGGTCCCCTTCGGTCAGTGTAACCGCTTCGTCACCTTATGGTCGTTTGGAATGCTACTTCTTTCATGGCCCTTTCGCAGGGTCACCCGTTCGCTTTGTTCCCTGAGGGAAGTCAGCACCTCCTGCCTCCTGACCTTCGGTACCAAGCTCCTGTTGTGCATCCTTCTGAACTGCTACTTCCACGCCCTTCCCCGTACTCTTACCAGGCTACGAACCCTTCTGCGATGCAGCTTCGGCACCCTTCCCTGTGATTTTTCTCGTTCCTCTGATTTCTTTGGTGATGACAGGCGAGGTAACCTTCGTGGCGCTTGTTCCCTCAGTGCCCTTCGCACCTGTTTTGAAGCTAAGCTTCCAGTGAGGAGGCCGTTGTGAAATTAAACAGTCAATCTCTTCATCGGCAGCCATATACGGGAGCGAAACCCACCCAGGATCCTTGCGGCCTCAGAGATGGACTTTATGCATAGTCACCTGGAATGCATTGATGCTTTTATACTTATAGTAGATGGTTGGCGATAGAAGCGGCTAGAAATTGATAGCTACTGCGAGCCCACTCTAAAACAACACTTAGAAGACTTGATTGTCCTTGATGTGCTGTGCATCCTTAGAGTCCCACAAGTTCATATATCGAGCCCCCTCACACATTTTTGGGGTGAGATCAAGGAGGATTGATTCCTCAGGTGCTTTACAGGCGACCAACGCGATGAGAAGTAGCAGCCAATAATAAAAAAATTCTCCTCCCTGATCCTGGGATTTGCGGACATTGGCCAAAAACTCGTTGCACAAGTATTGGGACCAATTGAAGCAGACCCCTTTCTCGCACCGGCCTGCCAACTAAATTACATATGCGGGATAGAGGCCACCTGGAAATTTTGCATCATCTTGCATGCCAATAACAAGGTACCCAACTGCATACCAGGGTCACTGATGGATTTGATCATGAAGCCTCGAGTGTTCCGCTCCACATGGTAGGTTTTTCACACATGTTGAGTGATCTCCCCCTCATGCTAATTACCGACGCGTAGCAAAGGGTCTGTCCCTTCCATGGGAAGACCAGTAATTCGATGAATAAGTGCAGCATAAATGGGGATTCGATCCTAGATCCATAAGTAGCCATCGTGGACCAGGGTGAGAAATTGACGTACCAGACGGTCCATGATATTGTAGTGTCCGAAGTGTGGTATCCTTAGCAAGTTTAAGAGCCTGAACCCTGCCAATCCGCGTACCCAGCACATGGGGAAAATATGTATCCCATCGTCTTCTTGTATTCTGTCAAGATATAATGCAGGTGCCAACTCAAGGAAGGCCTCCAAATTGGCCAAGTGATGATCATAAAATTTCACCTCATAAAGCCTTCCAATGGGTTTGCCAATGACGGGGACCTCACCCGGGGTCAGCAGCATCTACAGGTAGGTGCGCAGGCCATCAAGACTCTTCGGCATGCATGTGGAGGGCCTGCGGGGCTGAACAAAGGGTGGTAGACAATTGATGGGTTCGGCTACCTGGGCCTCTTCTTGAGCAGACAGAGGTCGCTTTGCTAGGTTTGGAAAACGTGCCTAGGGCGTCATTCACGAAGACTTTACATTTCGTGGGGAAGTACAGAGCTTCACCCCGACCATTTCACGGGTTTCCCCAACTCCTGCTCTTTTTCTTTCCCATTCTTCTTTGCTTGACTCGGCATCGATATAACTTCCTCGGCTTCTGGTTCAACTTCCACTACTTCCTTAGATTCTTGTTCCACCGAGGTCACCCGTTCTGAGGCTACAACAGGATTAGTGGTCATCATTCTGGCGCGGAAGATGAACTCCGGGTTGCTACTGTCAGAGGGTGTAGGATGCTCAAACATGAAAGGGACACAATAGGCACAGAAACTCTTACAGCACAAACTTGTCAAGGAAAAACACACCAAGTACAAACTATTCAAGTGATACAAAACCCTTGTCCGATCTATCCTTCTTATTTTATATTCACAGGGATCGATCAACAGTTGGGTGAACCTAACTTGGAACTTACCATCAAGTAAACGCTAAAAAATCTTCGGAAATCGCCTCATTAAATGTCGGTCGCTCGCTCCTTTCAATGGTAAGTTTTTCCTTTTACCGGATTTTATTGTTCCAACGGCTGTTTTTCGCACCTCCTGTGTGCCCAACGCACCCCTGCATTCCCAGCGGACCTCATGTGCGCCCAGCGCACTTCTACGCATCCCACGCACCTACTGCGTTCTGAACATATGGATGCGCCTCCGACGCACCCCTCCGAGCTTCCAAATCTGTGGCCACTTCTTGTGCGTACCATGGTACCTTCCATGCTTACCTCCCTTGGTGGGCATACTCCACTTCATACAGTTACTCCAGCCATATTGTCATTTGATCTGATATGGTTTGAGCCAGCTACCATGGACATAGCCGAGTAGCATATCACTGCATAGGGTGGCTAACTAAACAGCTCCACCATCCATGATTTCTTTAACTGTATAGGGCCCTTGCCGGTGCTGTCGGAACTTCCCCTGGTGTTTCTCCCTCCACAAAGGTCTTTTGTCGAATATGTCAATCATTCCATGCCTTATCCCGAGCCTTTTGAACCTGCTGATGGAAGTTAGCAATGAAACGATCTTCCTCCAAAGCCACAAGTTGCACTAACCGCTCCTCCATGATATCAGACTTCGCCATATTCGTAAAGGTTGTGATGCGTAGGCTAGGAATAATATATTCCATGGGCATAATGGCCTCCTTACCATAGACCATCCTAAACGGTGTTTTCCCTGTCAAATTCTTACAGGTGGTTCGGTAGGCCCAAAGAACAGACAAGATGCACACGTCCCAGTCACTGCGATCGGCGTTACAGACCTTTGCTCCAAGTCTTTAGTAAAAGCTTCGACCGCTCTGTTTTCCTGGGGATGATACGGAGTGATTTTCGCATGATGGATCCAAAATTCTTTCGTCAAGGCCTGTATTGTTTCATTAACAAAATGCGTACCTCTATCACTCATCAAGATTTTCGAACATCCAAATTTGGTTAGAATCTGCTCAAAGATGAAGTGCGCAGCGGTATCTACAATGCAATCCTTCACCACTTGTGCTTCAGCCCACCTAGTTACATAATCAGTGGAATTTATAATGTAACGCGCACCTATCTTCTTTCCAGGTTGGTTGATAGGTCCCATAAAATCGATGGCCCATTTTTCAAATGCTTGCAGGGCCATTTTTAGTTGAAGGGGCATTTCATCTCTACGTGATGGCCTTCTTGTGCATTGGCATGTATCGCAAGCTTTACAATAGTCGTGAGAGTCATTATGCAGGGTAGGCCACCATAGTCCAACTCTCAAGATCTTTTGCGTCGTTGCTTTCCCTGCGTAGTGACCTCCTGCTACACTGTCGTGGGCTTCTGCCAAGATAGCATGCCGTTCATGCTCCAAAACTTACCTTCATAGCACTTCATCAAGTCCCATCTTATATAGATGACCTGGGATGATGGTAAAATCTGTAGCGCGGGTTACGAGCTCTTTATTCTATTGTATCGAATACTCTGCAGGTGTCATGTTGTAGTTAGGAACTGAATGATGTTGATGAAGTGCGCATCAACTAACTTAATAGCAAACAGTTGCACATCAGGCAATCCTTCTTCCAGGTTGGTTGGTTCCTCACCACTCTCAATTCGGGACAAGTGATCTGACCTAGCATTCAACTTCCCTACCTTGACAGTGATCTCAAAGTCGTATTCCTGAAATAGCAGAATCCATCGGCAGATTTCCCCCCCCAACACAGGCTTATTCACCAGGTTCTTCAAAGCCAAATGATCTGTAAACATCTTGAAGTGTCCTCCTAAAAGATAGTGCTAGTACTTTTGTAATGCATAGACCTTGGCCAATCTCTCCCGCTCCATAGTGCAATAGTTGCGCTCTGTGTTGAGTCCCAAATTTGCATCTTTTCCATACACTTTTCCGTACCTTTTTCACTCTCCTAAACCTCCCAAATTGTCAATATCATGTGCAAAAGAGCATTTAACATGGTTTTTAATTATATTTTTGTGTTTTCTATTTGATCTAGATTTTGTTCATACGAGTGCGATCTTGCTGCTTTTAAAAATTTCTTTGACTTTTATGTTTCCTTTGTGACTTTATGCTACGAGGGTGTTTACAAGGGAAACGAGCCACATGGGTAGGTCGGGAATGACGAGGGGCAGGTCGGGAATGACGTGGACATGGTTCGTGTCCTATTGGTTCAAGCAAACTCGTCCAAAGAAGCCACGGTCAAAGGCGTCCACATGGAAGTCAACCATGGAGTTTCATGTCGGCCGGACTCTGTTTCGTGTCACATAAAGATCCATACGGCCGTTTCTAAGCCTGCGGAGGTTAAATCGACATCTGTACGGGGTTCTAGAGTCGAATTCAAGCATCCACCTCTCGTAGATCTACTTTCCAACACGGCCATGCTCCTATATCCGTGGACGTAGTGGTCTACGTGCTCACCACCGGCATGAAACAGTTATATTTCTTTTGTTATATATATTGCGTTTGCATACGCATATGAAGTTAGTCGTTGTCAGTGAATATAGTCTCTGTTATTTTTAATTAGTTTGCTCTGTAGTGATTACGCTGCACTTGTGTCGTAACATTACCATTCTGTAATGACTGCTTTTTAATATGAGAAAACTTTGTTTTTCAACTTAATTCGTATTTGAGGACCGTTGCCAAGGCTATGTAGAGGGCCCCTGCTCAGCTAAGGTTTTGTGTATTAGTGTATATTTCTCATTTTGTTTCTTTAGAAATCATTGTATCATAATCCATTCATATGTTCATACTTTGCAGTTGTTTCATTTCTGTTTATACACTTCCATAATTTCCATTTCATTTCTGTCTTTCATGCTTTATTATTGTTAATCACTGATCAGTGTTTATTTTTTTCAGGTTTTAGATGGGCAGCCCAGGCATTTTTATAGCTTTTTGACTAATGACATGAAACTAACATTGTTCTGCTGCTAGTTTGCTTTTCATAGTTTTTTGTTTAATTTCAGTATTGCTCTGTACATTTCAGTTTTGCTTATCTGCTTCAGTAGTTAAATTTAGATATACTAATCTGCTCATAGCATCTTCAGTTGCCTCCGAAAGCCACAGCTGGACTGATGGTGAGGGATTGCATTATGAAATGTGTATTTTAGTATTAGTTTCTTTTCTGCAAATTTAGATATACTAATCTGCTCATAGCATCTTCAGTTGCCTCCGAAAGCCACAGCTGGACTGATGGTGAGGGATTGCATTATGAAATGTGTAGTTTAGTATTAGTTTCTTTTCTGCAAATTTAGATATATTAAATTATGCATGACATCTTCAGTTGCCTCCGAAAGCCACAGCTGGACTGATGGTGAAGGATTGAATCATGGGTGTATGGTTTAGTATTAGTTTACTTTCTGCAAATTAAATATCAGTTACTCAAGTTGTTTATGATTACTTCCGAAAATCATAGCTGGACTAATGATGAAGGGTCAGAAGATAAATTGATGTAATCTGATTTAGATTTATTTTGTTGCAATTTTGAATTTCATTAAGCATAGTTTCTTTTGTGTTTAGTCGGCAGCAAGAATAGTTTGGTTTTCATGCTCACTAGTTTACTGTTTTGATTTATTAGATTAGCAGCACCTTTTCATTTCAGCAGTACATTTCCATTTTCCTTTTCAAGTCTTGTCATTGTAAATTTCAATTTGCTTTTTAAAAGTTTCAAGTTGGTAAATCATTATAAGGGATATCACTTCCTTGAACAAACATAACCAAACTTGTTTTCATCTTAGAATTTCCATTTCACCTTAGAAAACCAAAAACGACAAAAAGTTAAGAAATAGGTTATCTTGCACATATAGTGCGTCGCACTTCATCAGCTTACAATTCCCGGATTGACAAATTAAATGCAGCAATTTAGGACACACTAAATTGACCAAACATTTTGGCGCCGTTGCCGGGGAAGTGTAACTAGGTAGCCAATTTCTTAAAAAAAAAAACATAAAATCATAAAAGAAGGGAAACTTGATAACTTCTTGAAGTATGCTCTCCTCTTGCACCTAGTGTGATCTGGAGGATCAGAAAAGAGAGTTATTGGTTTAGTAATTTCTTAAGTATGCTCTCTTCTTGCACCTAGTGTGATCTGGAAGATCAGAAAGAGAAATATTAGCCCAACTTTTTAAAAAATAAAAAAAATGACATGCATAGAGCAAGAGATTCTAGGGGAAGGTTTATAGCTAAAGCCAAGAGTTCGATTTTCATAACTCCATCTTCTTCAAGGCATAGACCAGATTCACCACCATCTACCCCTAGCCTTAAGATTTTTGGAAGTCGAGGAACAGTTGAATTAGAGGATTCTCCTATACCACCTACTAAAACCCACTTAGAAAACAAAGAGACTTTCTCTCATCCTTCCTTGGTAGAAGAACTAGAGGACTATAAGGACTCTAAAGAAACTATCATGGAAGAGGAAGTAATAAATAGAGGTGGAGGTAGAAGAGGAGGAGATAATGGAGATAACAATGGTGAAGGAAATAATGGTAGAAATAGGGATTTGTTGGGATTCCCTATAGTTGATGAGGAAACTCATGCAACAATGAAAAATATCTCACCATCTGTTCTCTCTAACTTTTATGGATTGCGAAGTGAGGATCCTGAAACATTTCTGTTTGAGTTTGAAGTAGTGTGCCGAACTTATGACTATATGGAAGATTCTCAAAAACTCAAACTGTTTCCTTCAACATTGAAGAGATCTGCTTTGAAATGGTTCATGGGATTAGCCACTCAATCTATTAGGACTTGGAATGATATGAAACAAACATTTTTGGATAGATACTTGGACTATTGTATGCCCACCAATCACAAGGATGAGGTATTCAAAATGATGCAAAAAAGAAGATGAAAATTTGGAAGACTTACTTGAAAGATTTCAATACAACTTGAAAAGAGCAAAGATGAGCAACTTAGATGATGAAACCTTGAAAGCCCTCATATTAAAAGCCATTAGAGATGAATGGATAGATATTTTAAACATGATGGGGAAAGGAGACATTTCTCAACTTCCACTTCGTGACATAACAGAATTATGTGTCCATCTCTCGAGGGGAAAATCTAAAACAGGAAAAGGGCCTAGGGATCCTTCTCTTATTAGGGCTAACAAATCTGCAACTGGATCAGTAAGTAGGGCAGAGATTGGTAACATGCTTGATGAGTTTAAAACTGATATTTTAGGGAGCCTTAGTGAACAACTAGACACCCTTAAAATTCAAAACAAGCAGAAAGCAGAAACAGATGCTTTAGCCATCTTTTGTCCGAAATGTAGGAAGAAACATGCTTTAAAGGAATGTCCCTTGGATGCAAAAGTTGTAGAAACATGTATGATTTGCTCAGAAAATCATGAGATCAAGGATTGTCCTTCAATTCCTGGACTCAAAGCTGTTTTTCAAGAAGATCCAAATTCGGTAGAATCTCTCTGTTTTGTCGCAAGGAGACCTTGGCAGGGACAACAATCTCAAGGGTTTAACAACCCTATGAATCTTCAAACCCAACCAAATTGGAATCCTTGGAAACAACCTTGGCCCCAACATCAAAATTCATATCAGCCATGGGTACAAGGGATGCAAAATCCTTATGGGAGATTTGCTCAATTTTATCAATATCCTCCATCTTTTCAAAATCAACAAGCTCCACAACTTCCAAGCCCAAATCCACAACTTTCATTGCCATTTTCACAACAACAACCTTCTCAACAAAATAAAAATCCTCAACTCATGCTCCCATACCAACAGAAGACAAATCAACTTCCAGCTCAGCCACTGCCAAATCCTAACAATAAGAATCCTCAAACTACTTATATGGTAGAAGGACAACAATTTCCTACCTACATGATTGTTCCTCTCAACGATGTACAACTCAGATCTGGTAGAGTTTTAGAAAAACCTTCTATAGATATTCAAGAGAAAGATACCTCTGAGGAGGACTCTCTTCAAGTCAATAAGGGTTCTGAGGAAGAATCTCTTCAAAATTCAAGCATGCAAAAAGAAAAAGAAAAGTTAACACCCACAACTCTTATAGTTGAGCAACCTGTATCTTCATCTACACCTCCTTTTCCGGAAAGACTACAAATTGATAAGGGGGTGGAAAAACAAATCTTGTTGCCTAACTATGACTTTCTAGATGAATTGAAGAATGTTTGTATCAAGATTCCATTGCTACAAGCCATTCGAAAAATTCCTATTCTAGCAAAAACCATAAAGGAGTTGAGTTTCAAAAGACCAGGAAGGAAGCTAAAGGACACAAGAAGAATCCACCTGGTAGGAAAGATTGCAGACATTATGATGGGAAAAATTACTATGCAGAAGTATGTAGATCCAGGAAGTCCAATTTTCAAGACACATATAAATGGAATAGAAATTCCAAACACATTGATTGACTTAGGGGCTGCTATCAACATTATGAGTAGACAGACTATGGAACAGTTAAAACTTCCTAACCTTCTTTTACACCTACTTTATTGCAACTTGCAGATCGATCGGTTATTAAACCAGATGGTGTATTAGAAGATATTTCAGTCTCCTTAGATTCTTGGGAATATCCAGTAGACTTTATGATTTTGACTCCCAAGAATAATCTAGGAGGACATACAATTATCTTAGGAAGACCTTGGCTGGCCACAGCTGATGCTTTTATTAGTTGTAGATCTGGAGACATGTACATTTCTAATGGTAATTCGACAAAGAAATTCAATTTGTATCCTCCAGCAAGAGCAATCACAGAAATAGGAGACGATGAATGGGTCGATGATGAGAACACTATACAACCTGTCTTTACCATTTCTGAAATTAGTGAGGATAGTCAAATTCTGAACACATTAGAAAATTTTGAGATAACTTCGGAATATGACCCCACACAATTTCAGTTGGAATCTGACATAGAATATTTATCATCAAGACAAATGTCTCTTTACTCTATGGAAGAATTTGGTAGTTATACTATTGAGATTTTTCCAGGAAAAACATTGAATATCAACAAACATTTGGAAAAGTCACAACAAGAAGAACTAACCAAAATCTTGCAAAAACATTCTACCGCATTTGCATGGGAGTATACTGACATGAAAGGTATTGATCCTAAGACTTGCATCCATCATATCTATATTGAGGAAAACAGTAGACCAATCGGACAACCTCAAAGAAGGATGAATCCAAATCTTAGGGAGATAGTGAAAGAAGAGCTCCAAAAACTACTCAATGTAAACTTCATTTATCCAATTTCAGATAGCCGATGGGTTTCTCCTTTGGTTATAGTGCCTAAAAAGAATGGTAAATGGAGGGTATGCATTGATTACAGGGAATTGAACAAAGCAACTTTGAAGGATCACTTTCCTTTGCCTTTTATTGATCAGGTATTAGATACATTAGCGGGTAAAAAGTACTTTTCATTTTTGGATGGTTTTAGTGGCTATAATCAAATACAGGTAGCACCTGAAGATCAAGATAAGACCACATTTACTTGTCCATGGGGAACTTTTGCCTACCGAGTGCTTCCTTTTGGGTTATGTAATGCACCAGCAACATTCCAAAGAGCAGTACTAGGAATTTTTTCTGATCTAATCCCTGATTGTGTAGAGGTTTATATGGATGATTTTACAGTTTATGGTAATTCATTTGAAGAAGCATTAGAAAATTTGGAAAAAGTTCTTATAAGATGTAAAGAAACAAACCTTTCATTAAGCCATGAAAAATGTTTTATGATGTTTACTGAAGGGATTGTTTTAGGACATCATATTTCAGGAGATAGGATTAAGGTTGATAGATCAAAAGTTGAAGTCATCTCCAAGTTGCCTATTCCAAATTGTCAAAGAGATGTTAGAAGTTTTCTAGGATTTATTGGTTACTATAGAAGATTTATAGAAAAATTCACTAAAATAGCATCTCCACTCTTCAAATTGCTTACAAAAGACTGTGAATTTAAATGGGATCCTGATTGTCAATCATCTTTTGAAACTTTGAAAACAAGAATATCTGAAGCACCTATTTTGAGAGGACCAAATTGGAAACTTCCTTTCCATATTTCTACGGATACTTCAGATACAGCTCTTGGAGCTGTGTTGGGTCAAAAAGATTTAATTCCTTATGCCATTTATTACACCAGTAAAAATTTGACTCCCACAGAGTTGAACTATACTGTGACTGAAAAAGAGTTTTTAGCTGTTGTTCATGCAATTAATAAGTTTAGACATTGCATAACAGGCTATGAAACTTTTATTCATACTGACCATTCTGCAATTAGATATTTAATGAACAAACCTGTTACTAATGGCAGAGTGACAAGATGGATTTTACTTTTGCAAGAATTCAATATTACTGTGTTGGATAGACCAGGAAAACATAATACAGTAGCTGATTTCTTGTCTAGGATTCAGAATACTAAAGAAGATTCTCCTGTAGAAGATAAATTTCCTGATGAATACTTGTTTGCAGTAACTATTAAGACCCCTTGGTATGTAGATATTGCTAACTATTTGGTTACGGGGAAACTACCTTCACATTTATTTCCAAGAGAAAAATGAAAGATTATTCAGGAGAGTTCAAAATATTTATGGATTTCTAACGAATTGTTTAAAACAGGGCCAGATCTTGTGATCAGAAGATGTGTCAGGGAAGATGAAATGCCTGATATTCTTAAGGCATGTCATGATGAACCATGCGGCGGACACTTTGCAGACCAAAGGACGGCCTATAAAATCCTCTCTTTAGGATATTATTGGCCTTCCCTCTTCAAAGATGCAAAACAATATGTCAAAAGGTGTGATAGCTGCCAAAGAGTAGGGAAACCTACCCTTTCAAATGAAATGCCATTGCGAACACAGGTACTCATTGAACCCTTTGAAAAGTGGGCTTTAGATTTCATTGGACCTATTAATCCACCATCCAAGCAAAAGAAGTATATATTGGTTTGTATTGATTATGTTACTAAATGGGTAGAAGCCAAAGCATTAGTATCTGCTACTGAAAATTCAGTTGTTCATTTTCTTTATGAGGATATTTTTACTTGCTTTGGTGTTCCAAGAGAAATTGTGACAGATCAAGGAAGCCAATTCACATCCAACTTGGTGGAGAAGTTGATGGAAGAATACAAAATCAAGCACGGAAGATCTACTCCTTACCATCCGCAAGCAAATGGTCAAGTGGAGTCCACAAACAAAGTTCTTGAAAGTATCATCACCAAAACTGTTCATCTACATAGAAGAGATTGGGCAGAAAGGCTTCCCGAAGCCTTGTGGGCCTACAGAACTACATGGAGGAATACAACAGGACATTCTCCCTATGAACTTGTTTATGGGAAAGAAGTCTTACTCCCCATTGAGTTCCAAGTCAAGACCTTCAAGATAGCAGTTCAGTTGGGGATGGACTTATCAGAAGCCCAAAAGCATAGAATGGAGCAGTTGAATGAGCTAGATGAGATCAGACAAGAAGCAATTCTAAGAACTGATATAGTTCAATATCAAAGAACTAAATGGCATGACAAATATATCAAAGGGAAGAAGTTTCAAGAAGGAGATTGGGCATTGCTATTTGACTCCAAGTTTAAATATTTTCAAGGGAAATTTCAGACTCATTGGCTTGGGCCATATGAGATTGACAAGATCTTTAGCAATGGAGTTGTAAGAATCAAGACCATTGATGAGTTTCAAACTCCTCTTATCGTGAATGGCCATAGATTGAAAGTTTATCATAAGCCACTCTCAAAAGAGGACTTTGTCAAGATGTTTCAAGAAAGTTCTGCAATCAGGCTGGTACAGAAGAATTCTTCTTCTCCACCAGCCTAGCTTTTGTTTTTCAACTTTAAAAAAAAAAAAAAAAAAAAAATGGTATAAGCCTGAAAACCAATCATTGATTGGCAGTCTTATACAGAAAATATAGGGTGAAAATCAGGGAAACCTGACACTCTATATTTTCCAAAAAAAATCTCTCCTTCATTTCACAAGCTTTGTCACCACCCACTCCACTTCATTCCACTTCACTCCACTTCATTCCATTTCATTTCATCTCATTCCACTTCATTCACTTCATTTCATTCCATTCCATCAATAAAAATCTTTTTCATGACCATTTCCATCTGGTCATTTGTCATTTGTTCATTTCCATTCATCAAAGTAATAGCTGTGTCAGTTTCTGCAGCTGACATCTGTTTCCGCAGCTGACTCCAGTTTCCGCAGCCAGAAGCAGATTCCGCAGCTACTACTCTGTTTTCAAAGAGAATGTACAGTTAGATGTTATTTCCATAATTATGAAATAAAATGCAGGTGAGAGGATCAATGGAGCATTCAAGACACCAATGGAGATCAGTCAGTTGAAGACCAAGGGCAAAGGCAAAGATTCCAAAGGTATGAATAAAATTTATTTCAAATAGTATTGAAAAAACACATTTTTATATAGTTTTGAACCATGAGCTCTATCCATTACGCGCAATGATTATATTGACAGTTCCGTAACCTTTCACGATCTCCATATTATCCTCTTGCATTTATTCACAAACGGTTTCATCATTAAACCCCGATTTTCACTCATGATCCAATATCCGACCGGTGATAATGAAGCGTATTTGATTTGACCAAGGACTCTTACAAGCCGCATCAAGTCACAACCGTTGATTGAAACGTGTTCACATTTATTTCGTAGCCACCAAAATTCAAAATGCGGCTGAATGTGTTATATTCTATCAATCTACTCAGTCCTATCTTTGTTATGTTTTCGAAACCCCACTCTGTTCTGTTTCATCCAGTTTCGTTCCTTTTGCTCATTCTCACTCCCGAATATCTACCCACAGTCTCATTCATTCCCATTTTATGATACATCCCCACAGCCATTGTGCTCGTTTCTGAGCAGTCAACCATTCTACTTCCATTTGAAACCCTCACGAAGGCAAAATTGTGAAATACAGAGAAGTGAAATGGGTAAATTGCTAAGGGCAGAGCCGGAAGGACCAAAGTTTATAGAGGGATATCCGCAAGCAAAGGAGATATTGAAGAAAGCAAAATGGTTGCGTTTTATTCAGAAATTCAGAGGTTACCACAGAGAAGTTACGAAAGAATTTGCAAGGTCGTTTGATGGCTCAGAAGCAGAAATTGGAGACCTCAAGTTTTCGGTCAATGAAGCATCAATAGCAACAGCCACAAAACTTCTTCAGGAGGGAGAACGTTGGTTCAAAAATAAAAGCATCAGTGATGAGGCATGGAGAACAATCCTACGAAATCAAGGTATGGATATAACTGTTTTTAAGAGAGGAATTCCTGTGCATGCATTGAAGGAAGAATGGGCCACTTTATTGTTAATTGTTTAGAAATTCATTACATGTGAAGGCCGTTTTGGGTCCATGTACATGTACCATACCAGGCTATTAATGAATTTTCTAGAAAACCAAACTCTTAATCTCCCATATTTTCTATTCAATAGCTTGAAGAAAATGGCTGTGACTGTTCAAAAACACTTAGGAGATGTAGAGCCTCATCTATATCACCATGGCCTTATAAAAATTCTGATTGAAAAGGAGTTAAAGGAAAGAAAAGATACATGGGAACAATTTCTAGTTAGAAATTTCTTTGAGGAACCTCAGGAAATTCCTGAAGGTAGTTCAATAACAAGAAGTAGAAGAAAAAGAATAAATGTTGAAACCCAAATTACTCCTGCTCAGGAAATTCCCGCAGCTAGCACAGCAAGAAGAAGTAGGAGGAAAAGAAAAATTGAGGAAATCAAAAACACTCCTACTACTACTATGGAAAGAACTGATAGAGAAGAGAGATTGGTAAAAAGAAAGAAGAAGGAAATCAAGGGTAAGAAGCCAATAATACCAAAAGGGAAAGAAACTATTGAGGCTATACATAAAACTCCTTCTTCTGAAGAAGAAGATCATCAAATACTCTCTGAAAGATTAGTTTATCTTCAAAAACAGTCATCTATATCCAAGAAGGCAGAGAAAGGGAAACAAAAACAAAAAGATAATGTACCACAGTGTGTGAGGAGAAGCAGCAGGCTTAAGGAAAAATTGAGGAAAACGCAAATTAAGGGTCCTCATTTCATTGATTTGGGTGAGGAGACATATGAACAGTCCCCAACTGACCATAGTCCATCTCAGTCAGTTAGTGAACCTGGTTCCTTTCATTCCCAATCAGACAATGAGCATACTCCATCTTATTCTCAGCAAAATATTGATGTAAGCCCTCCTCGGCCAGATTTTGAACATAATTCTCCTTTACAGCATTTTGGGGACAGCCCAATCAAAATGACACCTGAAATAGACCCCAAGCAGCAGGAGGTATATGACTATATAGAATCCTTGGAAAAGGCAGCCAGAGATCCAAGTACTTCTTCCATTCAGCCACATACATTGCAGGATTATTTGGTCCAATCATTAAAACAGGAAATTTTTGAGCTTGAGCTTTTGAATAGGCACATAAAAAATGAAAATGAAACATTGAAAGAACAAGGCAAGCTGGACAAGATCATCCATGATAATACTATGTTACATTTGGGAATATGGCAAAAGAAGAATAAGAAATTGAAAAGGAAATGCCAGAAATTGAGCAGAGCACTTGTAAATATCAAATTTAGGTGCTTAATGAAGAAACCCAGAATGATGGCAGTACCAAGGAGGAAGAGAAGAGGATTGGATGTGCTGGCTGAAGTATTAAGGCACATGAATTGAAGAAAGAGTATCAAAATTTTGGTTGCATGAGGACATGCAACACCTTCACAGTGGGGGTATGTTGAGTCCCAAATTTGCATCTTTTCCATACACTTTTCCGTACCTTTTTCACTCTCCTAAACCTCCCAAATTGTCGATATCATGTGCAAAAGAGCATTTAACATGGTTTTTAATTATATTTTTGTGTTTGCTATTTGATCTAGATTTTGTTCATTCAGCTGCGGAATCTTGCCACTTTCCGCAGCTGCTGCAACTTTCCGCAGCTATTTTGTGAAACTCTATGCTACAGGTGTCTACAAAGGAAACGAGCCACATGGGCAGGTCAGGAATGACGTGGACATGGTTCGTGTCCTATTGGTTCAAGCAAACTCGTCCAAAGAAGCCGCGGTCAAAGGCGTCCACATGGAAGTCAACCATGGAGTTTCATGTCGGCCGGACTCTGTTTTGTGTCACATAAAGATCCATACGGCCATTTCTAAGCCTGCGGAGGTTAAATCGACATCTGTACAGGGTTCTAGAGTCGAATTCAAGCATCCACCTCTCGTAGATCTACTTTCCAACACGGCCATGCTCCTATATCCGTGGACGTAGTGGTCTACGTGCTCACCACCAGCATGAAACAGTTATATTTCTTTTGTTATATATATTGTGTTTGCATACGCATATGAAGTTAGTCGTTGTCAGTGAATATAGTCTCTGTTATTTTTAATTAGTTTTCTCTGTAGTGATTACGCTGCACTTGTGCCGTAACATTACCATTCTGTAATGACTGCTTTTTAATATGAGAAAACTCTGTTTTTCAACTTAATTCGTATTTGAGGACCGTTGCCAAGGCTGTGTAGAGGGCCCTTGCTCAGCTAAGGTTTTGTGTATTAGTGTATATTTCTCATTTTGTTTCTTTAGAAATCATTGTATCATAATCCATTCATATGTTCATACTTTGCAGTTGTTTCATTTCTGTTTATACACTTCCATAATTTCCATTTCATTTCTGTCTTACATGCTTCATGATTGTTAATCACTGATCAGTGTTTATGTTTTTCAGGTTTTAGATAGGAAGCCTGGGCATTTTCATAGCTTTTTGACTAATGACATGGAACTAACATTGTTCTGCTGCTAGTTTGCTTTTCATAGTTTTTGTTTAATTTCAGTATTGCTCTGTACATTTCAGTTTTGTTTTTCTGCTTCAGTAGTTAAAATCTAGATATACTAATCTGCTCATAGCATCTTCAGTTGCCTCCGAAAGCCACAGCTGGACTGATGGTGAGGGATTGCATTATGAAATGTGTAGTTTAGTATTAGTTTCTTTTCTGAAAAATTAGATATATTAAGCTACTCATAGCATCTTCAGTTGCCTCTGAAAGCCACAGCTGGACTGATGGTGAGGGATTGCATTATGAAATGTGTAGTTTAGTATTAGTTTCTTTTCTGCAAATTTAGATATATTAAATTATGCATGACATCTTCAGTTGCCTCCGAAAGCCACAGCTGGACTGATGGTGAGGGATTGAATCATGGGTGTATGGTTTAGTATTAGTTTACTTTCTGCAAATTAAATATCAGTTACTCAAGTTGTTTATGATTACTTCCGAAAATCATAGCTGGACTAATGATGAAGGGTCAGAAGATAAATTGATGTGATCTGATTTAGATTTATTTTGTTGCAATTTTTGAATTTCCTTAAGCATAGTTTCTTTTATGTTTAGTTGGCAGCAAGAATAGTTTGGTTTTCATGCTCACTAGTTTACTGTTTTGATTTATTAGATTAGCAACACCTTTTCATTTCAGCAGTACATCTTCATTTTCTTTCAAGTCTTGTCATTGTAAATTTCAATTTGCTTTTTAAAAGTTTCAAGTTGGTAAATCATTATAGGGGATATCACTTCCTTGAACAAACATAACCAAACTTGTTTTCATCTTAGAATTTCCATTTCACCTTAGAAAAACCAAAAACGACAAAAAGTTAAGAAATAGGTTATCTTGCACATATAGTGTGCCGCACTTCATCAGCTTACGATTCCCGGATTGACAAATTAAATGCAGCAATTTAGGACACACTAAATTGACCAAACACTCTGCACCAGAGAGTTTCCTACTAGCGAACGCAATAGGATGATCAATTTCGTCGTCTTTAGGCTGCGTAAGGACCGCTCCTAGGGTGATCCCTGATGCATCTACGTGAACATGGAATACTTTTGCCCAATCAGGAAAGATGAGAATAGGCGCAGAGACCATTTTCTCCTTGAGTAGCTCGAAGCTCTTTTGACATTTGTCATCCCAAAAAAACGAAACATCCTTCTTAAGCAGCTTTTCCATAAGCATTGTGATCAGCGCGTACACTTGAATAAACTTCATTTAGTTGCATGAATGTCTGAGGATCGAACCCAGTTGTTTCTCAGTTGTAGGTACTGCTAGATTTATGATAACTGCGACCTTGGCAGGATCAACCATCAATCCTTGCCGACAAACTATATGTCCGAGAAAGATTCCGAAGGGTACGCAAAATATGCACTTCTTGATATTCAGGGAAATCTGGAATTTTCAACAGGCATCCAACATCATGCGCAGGTTCTAAACGTGCTTATTCACTAAGCCGAAGACAATCCAATCATCAAAATAAACCTCCAAAAATTTGTGTTTGAACTCTTTGAACACTACGACTACTACTCGTGAAAAGATGGCAGGGGCATTCTTGAGTCCAAACGGCATGAAGGTATACTAAAAGGATCCCCATTCAGTAGAAAATGTATTTTTTCTATGATATTCAGGTGTGATTCTGATCTGATGGTAGCCCGAGAACCCGTCAGTAAATGAGTACGCTTCCTCCCCTCCTACGCTATCAAGGATTTCATCTCAGAACGGTGTGGGAAAGAGATCATGCACATAGGCATCATTCAATTTGCGCAAGTCCACACATATTCTTATTTCCCCCTTCGTCTTTTTCTCCTAAACCACCATCAGACTTACCCAGTCCGATTGTTCGACCGGTTCGATGATACCTGCGGTGAGCATTTTATCGATTTATTCCTTAATATTTTTCTTATACTTACGATTCAAGCAATAAGGGCACTGCTTCACAGGGCACGCATATGGTTTTAACATGATGCGCATGACCCCTAGTTCCCCTATGATCCCCTTAAGCTTTGAAAACTTCGTCGGGAATAAGTCCTAATATTCTGTGAGAAATTCTGAAACTTTTCCTACTATATCATCATCCCAGTCATCCCCAATTTTAACCAACTTAGGCTACTCTTCCGTGCCAATGTTAACTTCTTACAGCTTCAGAGGCTTCGTAACATTGACACTTTGTAGTGGGGGTCCAGCGATGCGTGCTCTCCCTCTGATTCTGCGATAGAGACATTGCGCGGATCTTCATCGCATTCTTTTATTGCTATATTGCGATAGTTGACAATATCCTGCATCTGCATTTCCCATGTTGGTGCCCCAAGTGCTACGTAAGGGCGTGATTCATCAAATACAAAGGTATATATATCCTGCAGAGCTTTGTTAAGCACCTTCGTCACCCCTGGTAACCCAAATGTCCCTACAAATTCATCCTTTAATGTTTCCCAGTGGCGGGTGTGCTGATGTAGCTCCGCATCTAAGTACCATGTGGTGGGAATTGGTCCCAAGGCATGAATAAACAGGTGAACACATTCTTTGGTAGTTCGGTCACACCATTTCTCCATCCAAGCAAACAAATGTTCGCGCGGGTCCCTTGGCCCAAGGAATTTATTTACGCACAAGTGAACCGGAGGTTCAAATCGCAGGATCATCATATCCCGACACTCTTCCCAATCCTAGAATGCCCCCTTATGCGTGTCCCACCACCTCGCAAGTATTGCGCGCATGGCTAAATTAAGGGCCCATAACCTTCGCTCCCTCGGAACCTCAGCTTCAAATGCTCACAAAAACTCCTTAATAATAACAAAACCATCAAAGTAGGGCAGTTCTCTTACCTCGGAGGAGATGCATCGGAATTTCTCGGTGATTCTAGGACATCGCAGCACAGATACATCATGTAACTGATTTTTCCAATTTTCCATCTCTCCCTCTAAGTCAGAGAAACATTCTCTATCTTTTTCCCAGCAAAGTACACCATCGGTCATGCGATTAATGCAATCTTCGTCCCGCGCAATTAACTTATAGATATGATCCACATCCTCTTCTTCGCACACCGGCTCCGTATTTCGTTCTCCTTACACAGGGTCTAATGGTACTATTACCCGCGTACCTTAATTTTCAAACACCATGCTTCTTTTCTTTAGGTTGATGATACCTTCCATATCTATGGCCCAGTCCAACCCTAGGAGCACAGGATAGGGGTCCACATCTTCTACAGTCTGAATGACCTCAAAGTCAGCCCAGACCTTAACCCCTACAATATCTACCACGATCTTTGACACTCTTACCAATGGTATGATCTTCTGTTGATTGGCCATGCGCAAATGGATAGTGGACCATTCCAACTTAGGTTCTCCCATTCGCTGCCAAATTTTCTTGGGCAGTACATTCACATCTGATCCTAGGTCCAAAATAACCTGATCCATTTCATAATCACCAATTTGCACTGTTAGCCGCATTTCCCTACGAGTGTGTTTCTTATGCTTGTACAGTTTGTGCACATCCCTAACTTCCAGGGGTCGATTAGTTGTTTCTGCGCAGTTGTCTATTAAGGCTTGGAGGTTTTATATAGCCCATTGGTTGCGCAGCAGCTTCATACATACCTGCAAAAATGGTTTGACCTCATCATCTACTTTGAGGTTTGTGGGGGCTTGAGAAGTATATGCCTCAGCCTTAACAAATTCTTGGCGAGCTGCGACAAAGGTTTCCTTTTCCTTCTGCAGGTCCAAACCTTCTGGTTTCATGGCTGCTTTCCAGATAAGAGGCTCAGTCGCAGCTTTTTCCTCAGCTCCCCTAGTGGCCATGCCACTGTGTGTTATGACATTAAGGCATGGTCCTTCGTCTCGAGGTTCTGCCTTAACCCTCTGTAAGTTCTGCGTAGGTGTCTGTTGCTTTTCCTGAATTTTTGCTATCAGAATTGGGAAGTCTTCAATCACATGGTCCAGCTTTCTAGAGTATCTGCAGGATTGTCTTGTATGGTTCGAGTATTCCCTCGAAAATTTCCCTGCCTCTCTGTAGTTATAGCAGATCAGTTGTCCTCTTCCCCTACCTATGCTTCCGCCTCGGCCCCCTCTCCTACCCCTGGCTAGGCAGCCACCTATGCCTAAGGGGGATCTTGGTGAAGAAGGGTTCGATTATACCCTATATAGGTTTTCCCGGTCTATCATCAGATCATAAGTTTGGAAATTCTACTCATCATGTCCCATGGATTGGAAAAACCTACACCATTGTTGCTTCAGTTCTGGTACATACGCATCCAGACGGGGATAGTGATTAGTATCATGCAGGCCAGATACGCGACAATCATCACACCATAACGTTGGTCCACTTGGTCCCGGGCGCAATGGGCTAGGTCCCCCCACCTGTAGGTAGTCTGCCAGCAGCAGGCACTGATCCTTGGTATGGCCAGATACCCTGCATCATATGCACCATATGTCTAGGCTAGCTTCTTTCTCTCGAACCTTTCGCAGGTTCTGGATCTCCATGTGCATCGCCTCCAGCTGACCCATACGTACGCGCAAGTGAGGTAGTAACATAGCAATGAAACATTCCTTGTGTTGTATGTCATCATACAGAAATTCCCCTTCCCTGATTACCTTCTTTAGCCATTGGTCAGCCTCCCATACAGACTCGGAGGGCCCTTATTTAAAATCTTTTAGGTCATTCACTATCTGAGAGTAGGATTTAGGCTTCCGAAACTGTTTTTTTAAGGCATTCTTAAGCTCTGGAATGGTCGCATTCGCATGCTGAGCTACGTATCCCATATATCAGTCCAAGGCTCTTCCTTCAAAGGCAAGGTACAGTTGCGCCCTTTTCACAACATCGTTGGCCACACTCTGCGCAATCCATACCGACTCTGCGATGAACCAGAACCGATCCATCTCTTCATCCCCTATGCCCTTGAAGATAGGTAGCTTCATGTGCGAGGCCATTTCGTCTTCTGATGGAGGTGGAGGTACGGGTGATTTTTTACCCCTATGTTGGCTTGAAGGTGGTGTAGTTGGGAGGATATGCGCAGCTGAATCCCTTACTGAGCTGTAGACAAATCTATCTCCTTCTTAATTAGTTCTGTAGTATTTACCACTTCCTGTTGTACCCTCACTCTAATCAAAGCTCATTCACTCTGTATGGATGCATAGAATGCTTTTTTCGCACAGCAAAATTTTGATTAATGAGGGCAGTGTTTTCAGGAACTTACCTCGGAACCCTTTGAAGAACCTCTGCTCTGCTTCTGAATAGGACACAAACTGATCAACTGCAAATTCCATCACAAATCCTCCCAACATACTATCCACCCAGTGATCTAAAGTACGAGTGATGGTATTATCAGTTCTTTCTAACTGCTGGATCAACTATGTAGTCCACTGCATGACCTGCTCGTCCTTCCAACATGTCTGGAAATCTACGAGCCTTGCCAGCCACTCTTGAAGCTAATTTGAAAATGTTACAAAGGAGATTTCATAGACTTCAGTGAAAATGTACTTATTCTTCCACTTCCCCGCCATCAACTTCGTGCTGCGATTCTCTTTTACCATAAATTTTTGAACCTATTTTTCAGAACACTTCAATTTCTTTCTTCTCAGGTATCCAATGTTCTCTTTGCATTACCTGATCCCTCTCTAAAAATTCTCTCGGTACCGACAAAGGAACCATTTTTTGGCTTGAAGGGTCTTGACCCAAGTTCGGAGGTTAAGGTTTGCCAACAAACCCCTATACTACTGGCACTTTCGGCAGTGACTTGCTTGCGCAGGCCAAAGTCTCACTAGAAGTAGTATGGGAGGGTGTTGGAACCAGGTTTCTGCACCCTGAGAGAGATTAGTTAAGTCAAGAAAATCTACGTTCGCAGCCTATCATGTTCGCACAAGACAAGTATGTTCACAGGTTTATTAACAGTATAATCCACAGTATAATAGAACTATTACCATGCACAGATCTAGTCAATACCTTCACATCCATGTGCGTATCAGTAGTTATCAGTACACAATATCATAACGCATCATTAAAAAATTACAGATATACCATAACACAGTCAAATTCGCAGCATAAATAGATAACACAATTGTATTCATAGCTACAACAGATCCCAAAGGTTCGCATCAACAGCAACACATTAGATCAGATAACACAGAGATACTTTAACTATATCCGCATATATTAGCATCCAAAACCCAATACAATCCAAACATATCTTGCGCACACATCTAGCAGGGTCCGCACACAATAGGACTAAGGATCTCCGCGCACACAGCCAGCAGGAGTCCTTACCCAAATGACCCAACAACAGATCTAACAATTCGCACTTAGCATCCGACTCAATTCTTGCCTACCTTAAGACTCAAAATGTTCATCTATTTATATCAACTTAGCCTACGCTTCCAATGGTCTGAAAACTATGGTTTGCAGACTCTTGGTCTACCCTTGACCCATTGCAATGCATTCGGGGCTTTGACCCACCCCAAAACCCCTGCGTTAGACTAATTAAGACAAAAAATATACAAAATTGTACAAAATTCGCAGCTTTAGAGGACCCTATTCCAACAGCTACATTAGAAGAAATAGTTCACTTAGTGTATATATCTTCTCTAAGTTAGATTAGGATAGGTAGGTGTGAAAATAAGCTCTGTACTCTGAGCATCTTTTTAGTTTTAATTTCAGATTTCTTTCTAGTATTCAGTACAAGTATATTCTAGACTTCAGTTTGCAGAGAGTGCTAATTTCAGCTTGGAGACTATTAGCCACAGAGGTTGTGTAGCAGATTAAGTTGCAGGTTGGGGATCAGCCCAATGGATCCAGCCACTAGTCTATAGTGTTCTTGAAACCTCCTGAAGGAGATGCAATAGCTAGCTGGATCCACTGTTAGAATCCTGTATTTCACAGTATCACAAGGTGACTGATTATTGATTAGATTTTTCATACTAAAAATAATATTCTATGGCTATCATTTATTTTCAGAGAAAGAAAACGATATCCTAACTGGAAAGATCATCAAATGAATATATCTACCTTTTAGTTCAGTTGAAGGAGGAAAGTGTTGCTAATTAAGTGTGATGGTGAGAAAAATCCATACTACCCTCATTCATCTCATCTACCCTCTTCTTACCTTTCATTTTCCCAAATTCTAAAATCCATTGCTTTGAATCCCATTTAAACCCCCAAGACCCACATGCATAACCTTTGGGGACTCCATTAGCAGCTCCGCCCCCACATCAAACAGCTGTGGCATTTGACATTATACCATAAACCTTACCCCCTCCTTGTCTTTTTCGCATTCGCACTCTTTACCGTTTCGCAGCAAATTTAGTCACCTTATAACTTTGCCGACACGATATATTTGGACCCTTTCAAGCCACGTCACCCTTCCCCCACATCGTGAATACTATTTCGCATGTCACAAAACTTAACTTACCGCATCTCCGCCAACCTTTAAATCTTGTGATCATTGATGTGCGATAAAACTTAAATGTTGCGATATTCGATAAACCCCAAAATATACAGTATGCGATAAAATCTAAACTCTGCGATGTGCGATACGGGTGGGACCCAATCGCATATCACACTTCATAGGTTTAAAGGGTTAGCACTAAGGAATATGGTAAAATATGTGATCTGCGGGTTGCGGGCAGGCCCACCTCTCTTTTCCATGTCACCTCCATTCTCACTATGTGTCGCACTTTGTGAAGTTTAGCAGTTGCCTCTGCTGCCCATAAAAAAACCTTTCCAACTTACGATTGTGATGCGGGTCAGGTCCCACCTTCCTGCCACGTCACCCCCCATTCCCCGCACTTCGTACTTAGAAAATATTAGAACTTACCTCCTGCTGATCTTAACAAAACATTACGATCTGCGGGCTGTGGGAGGGCCCACATCCTTGCCACGTCATCCCCACCATTAAAAAAATCCCAGCATCTATCTGCCATCTCCACTCACCCCCTACTCATTTGACAGTCCTTGTTTCATTTCGCACTCCCCGCAGCCTTTGAACTTTAACCATGGGGAGGGTCCAAAATAAGTGGTATCCCTTACCACCATCCCCTCTACGTGTCGCTCCTCTGCTAAATCGCAGCCCCCTTCTCTGATACTAATTACTTTATGCACCTCCTCCAAAAACGGTTTTTTACTATTTAAACAAACCGCCCCTGCTGGTCCACGACCACCAACCAACGCCCTCCATCGATGTGTCACACCGACTCCTGCCCCCATGCCTCACATAGTAATTCCACACTACGCCTGTCCAAAGTTTTGGAATATTTTTTTGCATTTCAAAAGGAAGGCAGTGGGTTGTCTATTTCCAAGCTCCGCCGCAAAAAAAACGGGCGCATAAGAGATATAGGCAGCTAGAAATAGAATTACAAACAACACACTCTTCTCAACAATAATTTCACACCAAAAGCAAAGCCAAGATGTCAGAGACGTCATTTCCTCTTCTGCATCATTGGAACCAAACTATGATCACTTTGCAATTAATAATGGACTACTACAGCCACCATCTTGGTCTAAGTTATCTTGTCACCACCTGCAGGGTTCCACTTGTCAAGGTTTTATTCCATCACAGCCTCTTTGTGATCCCAAGTGGCAATTCCTTCGTCATTCTGTATTTAATAACATATTGCTAAAGCCACTGTTATGGCCGAACTTGTCTTATCACCCCCTGCATGTTTCCACTTGGAAAATGTTTAGCTCGAATGTAATTAATGACTATCATTGAAACAGAAGGAGGAACTGACTTAAGTTTTGTACAAATATTGCATGCATTAGTAGTATGAAGGGGTGAGAAGGGTAAAAAACCATTGTAATAGACTCTACTGATTGTAAGCACTCCATTTTGGACGAATGAATGAGTATGTTGTTTTCCAGATTCTTGTGTTATGATCTGTGGTGAAGTTCTCCTTTCCTTGTAGTCTTTTACCTCTAGTTTTATATATATTTTTTATTTTCTTTGCTACGTCTTAGCCCCCTATAAATTTTTGACAAGCAAACAGGGGGCTAAAATGTTTTTGAGCCTTCAAGAAATGTATTTCCCTCTGAAAACACATCATCCTTGAAGCCTCCTTGTGCCTTTGTCCTTTGATAAATTCCCTCTGTTGACTCCCATTATAAGGTCTCACTGATTGCGATAAAATTTGTGCTCCAAATGACCTACTTTTGCCCCTTGTACCCCTGCAAAATGTCCCATTTCAACCCATTTTCCCTTTGCCCAAATTCCCCTTTTTACCCCCAAATTCCATCCCCTAGTCCTTCTAAACCTTATAAAAGAGAGGAATGATCTGTTATTGAGTTTTTTTAATCACCCAATAACAGGTCATTCCTCTCTTTTATAAACTATCTCACCTGTATGGATTCTCTCTTTAAAAACCTTCTAAACCTTCCCAAAACCCCCTCTAAACCATACACACATCCCTGGTGTGGTTTAATTTCCCCTTCTTTCCCATATCGTTACCCTTTATTGGCCTAAAAATGCACTAAAACTAGGCCAAATAATCATATTCTTCATGTCTATGGGTTTAGCACCTTTCGGCTAGCCCCAGAACTGTATTTCCCCCCATGTGACCCGGGCACTAAAACCACACGCTAGCCCGAAAAAGCGCTTAGCGCAAATATGTATCGAGTGCATTTTGAACCGTCGACCTGTATAGATCGGACGGTCGTCTCATTCCCCATAGCGCCCATCACCCACCTCCTTTCACCGTTCATCGCATCTCCACCGTTCATTTACCCACCAAATCGACGGTCAGAGGTTCACCCGCCCTGTGGTCCCCGCGCCGCGCACTGTTCAAAAACCGGTGGTATCCATCGCACCGCGTTTGGAGGATGGGTGGTAATTTTATTTTCGGAGCGATTCCACTCACCGCCTGACACATGGCTCCGTCACTATTTCAAAACCGCCCCCCCATCGCGCATTATCGTTCGGAATTTGACCTGGCGCGCTATGCATATGCACCGTCCGATCTACGATTGTCCATCCAACGGTCATCGCACCCCGAAGATGCGCGAAAATTAACCCAAGGTATCCGTACCCCTGGCCCGCCATCCGTCGCCCTCCGATGCATTTTCAGTCGTCGATCTCCTCCCAAGATCGGACGGTCCAGATTCAATCACCCTCCGCCATGTCCCCAGCCGTCGATCTCCTCCTGAGATCGGATGGTCCAGATTTATTAGCATGTCTCGTCGCTGACCGGTCCCGCCACGTCACCCTTTCCACGTGTTTCATCGTATTTCTCACCCGTCCCTGTATATATATGCGTTAAAAGGTCAAATTTTAATGTTTTACATTAAAATTTCCGTTCTTGCAAGCCTCCCACTGCATTTTCCACCGTAATCCCGCACTATTCCACCATTTAACCATGCCACATCACCATTTTTGTAGTCATCCACAGCATCCCTCCCCGTGCATGTTTTTCTTAACGTTTTTTCATGTTTTGCAGGGTTGCAAGTGGCAAAAAACCGCCATGATTCATATTCACTATTGTGGTGGTAAAGTGCGTAGAAGAAGCTGAATTCAGAGCCTGATATTATAGGGAAATGTCCGGAAAGGTGTCTGCAACATAATTTTCATCGAAGGACAGATTTCAAACTCTGCAAAATCTCTTCGGCGCCATTAAAGCTCGATTTTTCACTGACAGAGACAGCTCGAAGTGGCAAGGAGTATCAGTGAGGGAATTAAAGGTCTAAAGCACATTGTTGAAGATCTTAAGCCTTAATCCAGTGTTTAAAGGGCAAGGTACCAGAATCGAAGACCCCGAGGATCAACCAGAAAGTCCAATACACGGAAAATAATGGTAGCAGGGTTTTCAAATCAGCAGAATGTTTTTCCTAAGCAAGGACACGGTACACATTGTTGTCTCAGTTTACATTGTGTCCAAGTGAAATTTCCTCCCTGAAAACAGTCATGATGCTATCAGAGCATTTGATTCATAGTATGGTAGACCCTAGCATCATTATTCTGCCTTTTTTGTGCAATTCACCATAACACTGCAGCAAGTACATCAGAGACATACCTGGAAGTAAATTATAGCCTGACGAAGACCATTCTTCTCATCCAAAGAGTACCAGAAATAAATGCACAAATTTTAAACAGAATGGGCTGCGACCCTCTTTCTTTATTGAGTTTTAATGCTTCATTTAGTTTTTAACCTACCTTCTCTGCTCCACTTGAGCTATAAGAATCCTCGAGAACATATTGTAAAGGTTGTTGTTCGGTTGTTGCCGATTGTAGTTAGAGGGATTCAGTGTTGACTGTTAGAACAGTTTTGGGAGAAAGTAGTAGAGTAGTTTGTAATGTAGTAGGATGGGAAGAGAAAGTTTGGACTGAATTAGCCATTGAGCTCAGTGTATGTGACTGGTTTTTCATCAATTAGTCAAGAAAATTTCACAGGATCCTGGTCTATTACTATTGGTGATGTTTTTCTAACACTGTTTATTACATTTTCATATTGTTTCATTTTCTACTGGCTCGCATCAGAATATTGGCATATGATTTACCCTTGTTAGGTACCCTATGTTTCTTCTCTCCTTGCCTTTAATGTTTTCTGCTAAAAGTGTTATCTAAGGGTTGATTTCAGTTAATTTAACCAGTGTAGTGGATGTCATTTCCTGCTAGTTGATGTATGAATTAATGAAATCTATCTTTAGTTTTTCTTGTTGGGTTTAAGCTGGAATATTTGGGAACACTGGGGATTAGAGTTAGCCCTGTCCACTAGAAGCCTTGTGCGACCAGCTGGCCTTTCTAAGATCTCTTGCTGGTGTCAAAGCATTGAAGGTTCAAAGTCCTTCTCTGATCTACAGACCTTGGCTCTGTTAAACTTATCTTTGTTTTCCCTTGGAGCATGCTAAAGCTGACCTGGAGTTAAATGACCTTTGGTCTGATCTATAAGCTGCCCCTTTGTCCCTCCTTTGAGAGTTGCCTATGAGTATGTCCAAGCAGGTCTGGAGTTAAATGACCTCTGACCTAATCTATAGACAGAAATTGGGTGTCTTTCCTTCTTTCACCTTCTTTCCTTAATGTTCCATGCCACCATCTATCTAAAAATATCCTTTAGTGTAGATGACTTTCCCTCTAAAAGCCTGGGCTAGTTGTTTCAAGTAATTCCCTTTCATGACTCCATAGCCCAATGGATGGCACTTTCTTGACCTATCCTCTTTGCTGAAGCATCCTGTTTTTTTGTTCCTTTCCTCCCATTACTTTCTCAGTCTATGATCTCATGACCAACCCAGCAACCAACCAACCAAATCATTTTAAAACCCCCCTCTGTGCTTCATAGCTGGCCTAATACCTTATTTTGAGCTTCAAATATATATCATTCTTTGTTTTATTAGAGAGATCCCTCTCCGGATCCAGGAGGGCTAGATCCTAGGATCCCAAAGTGGTTCTGATGTTGTCTCATCTTTTGGTCTTGCCAATCTGGCCAAAACATGGGAACTCCAACATAATGGCGACTCCGCTGGGGAAAATTCTGAGTGCCTAAACTGCTAACATTTATCTGTCTCCCATTGTTGTCCCCAACATAATGGTGACTCCACTGTGGAATTGAGTGCATTTATCTTACATAATCTTAGGCACTCAAAAGACCCAAAATCTCTGGTTAGATTGGCATTCAATTGCTGATGGTGGACAACATCCTGCTTCAAATATTCATATACATCCACCTGGTGACTCCACACTCCATAACTCCTAGAAGACCAAATGACTCCACTGGTGGAGGACTCTGAACTGGTTGATAAGAAGCAGTAGCCTTCTTTGCATAAATATGGATCCAGACATGGACAGGGATACAAAGTATGATGCTTTGTATGATCAATTTAACGAATTAACAAAAATGTTTGGTAAAGTGTTGGAAATGCTCATGGCTAATCTGAATGCAAATGATGATTATTTAGAATAGCCCATGCCTCTTCCAGAACATGAACAAACTCAAGACCGAGAAGATGAGCAAGACATGTATGATGCTCAGGATTCTATAGAAGATGAGGAGGAAAGTGATCAGGAACTACCTGAATGCTTACCTATTTCTTGTGTTACGCTGAACAGAGAATATCAGGACCTAATAGCAAAAGCTAATAGGGAATGTTGCTTTGAGGAAACAAGAGACCACATAGAAGATGCAGAATCTGATGTGGAAGAAGAAACCACTCATGAGCCTTGTAGTCTAACTGAGCATCATCAGGTTCATGAGGATTTGCTTGAATCAGAGAGAGATCAAGAAACATCAGAATATCCTCAAGATTTCCCTGCAAGCACAACTGAAGATATTCTAGAAGAGGTTCAAGAAGATATCCTGCCTCCAAATTAGCTAGTACAAGAAACAGAGAGCTGATATACTTCTGCACAAAGGAACACAAAACAATATTCTCCTTTGACAGAAGAAGAGATTGATCAGATACTAAATCAGCAGTCCACCTCAGAAATCTTCTATGGAACACACACTCCTGCCCATTCATCTTATAAGTTTGATTGTACAAATCCATAAAACTCCTCTGCGGATCAAAGCGAAGAAGAACCTGCTGATAATCCAGTATGCTCGGTTGGTAGCATTACTTATATTCATGATTTTCCTATTTTTGATCTATCTAATGATGATGTTTTCCATATAGAAGGTAATCTTGCAGGGTCATCATTAGTAGATTTATGGGAGGAAAATCAATTCCCTTTACTTCCAGAAAGTAATGATCCAATGTAGGCTATTTATGACACTGATGGGGAGAGCTATGATAGTATAATAGCAGATGAATATTCCTTGAATCTTCATTCTGCTTTACCATAGATCATCAGTGAGACTGGTAACTAGCAGTTTTTCCTTTCAGAAGATGAGGAGGAAAGAAAAGAAGAGATTCTTGAGCAAGGTGAAAACAAGGAACCTTCTCTTGACATAGAGGAATAAATAGACCAAACCCCTGCTCAAGAATACATGGATCTCTTCACAGAGCTCAGCACCTCAGAGCAGAACATATCATAGCTCCAAGAGGACTCAGCTGCAATATACGATGAGTCCTCCAGTTCAGAAAATGAAGAAGATGAGGGAGATTCTCTCCCTCAAGAGAGTCTTCTTCTTGATCCAGTGGAAGAAGAAGAGATCCTGGTTGAAGCCTGCCTGCCAAATGTTCATAGCCAGGTATCTTTTCATGATCCTTATGCTCATTTCCTGCAAACATTTGAGGAAGGATCAAAGGTATTTTTGAGCAGCATGTTGCAAACAGAAAGAAAATTTTTCAAAGTTGTTGTTATTGAACAGAAAGAATGGGAGCTGCCCTGCCTATCCAGCCTGCTCAAGGAGCTGAGTAGAAAGGACTAGTCATGGGATCACTTGATGGACTGGTTACATTGGAAGACAACGTTTGTAAGCTAGACTTGTAAATATTCCAGTTAGAGTAGGGTAGGTAGGAAAAGCTCAAATAAGCTCAGTCTGTGAGCATGTAGTTAGTTGTTTTAATTTCTGCAAAGTCCAGCAAGTCAGACAGTCTAATCCTGGCTTGATTGTTTTCAATTTCTGTCTTAGAATGTAGAGAAGAAATCTGCTAGACAGTTTAATCCTAGAAGATATTAGATTAGGTAGAGAAGTTATGAGTCCAACAGTCTAATCTAGTCTCATGGAGTAATAAGGGTAGAAGTAGAATAGGTTTATTTTCTTGTTTGTAAAAAATAAATGATGTAAAGGGTCTGCTAGTCCAAATGCACCCTAGAAGAAAAAATGCTAGGATTGTAGGATGGGTAGGTAGATTGTTTGAGAGTTTTTCTGCTGATATGATGTCTTCACAATCTGTGGCAGCTGATCCAAGAGAAGAAAAGAATGAGTCAAGTACTAGGCATCTAGCCTACGCCAAAGATTTATCCTCTGAATTCTTGACTCCTTCAAGAAGAAGCCATCCCCATGTGGAGCCACTGTTAGCCCCCTATAAATTTTTGACAAGCAAACAGGGGGCTAAAATGTTTTTGAGCCTTCAAGAATGCATTTCCCTCTGAAAACACATCATCCTTGAAGCCTCCGTGTGCCTTTTTCCTTTGATAAATTCCCTCTGTTGACTCCCATTATAAGGTCTCACTAATTGCAATAAAATTTGTGCTCCAAAAGGCCTACTTTTTCCCCTTGTACCCCTGCAAAATGTCCCATTTCAACCCATTTTCCCTTTGCCCAAATTCCCCTTTTTACCCACAAATTCCCTCCCCTAGTCCTTCTAAACCTTCCCAAAACCCCCTCTAAACCATACACACATCCCTGGTGTGGTTTAATTTCCCCTTCTTTCCCCTATCGTTACCCTTTATTGGCCTAAAAATGCACTAAAACTGGGCCAAATAATCATATTCTTCATGTCTATGGGTTTAGCACCTTTCGGCCAGCCCCAGAACCATATTTCCCCCCATGTGACCCAGGCACCGAAACCACGCGCTAGCCCGAAAAAGAGCTTAGCGCAAATATGTATCGGGCGCATTTTGAACCATCGATCTGTATAGATTGGACGGTTGTCACATTCCCCATAGCGCCCATCACCCACCTCCTTTCACCGTTCATCGCATCTCCACCGTTCATTTACCCACCAGATCGACGGTTAGAGGTTCACCTTCCCTGTGGTCCTCGCGCCACGCACTATTCAAAAACCGGTGGTATCCATCGCACTGCGTTTGGAGGATGCGCGGTAATTTTATTTTCGGAGCGATTCCACTCACTGCCTGACACGTAGCTCCGTCACTATTTCAAAACCACCCCCCCATCACGCGTTATCGTTCGGCATTTGACCTAGCGCGATATGCATATACACCATCCGATCTACGATCATCCATCCAACGGTCATCGCACCCCGAAGATGCGCGGAAATTAACCCAAGGTATCCGTACCCCTGGCCCGCCATCCGTCACCCTCTGATGCATTTTCAGCCGTCGATCTCCTCCCGAGATCAGACGGTCTAGATTCAATCACCCTCCGCCATGTCCCCAGCCGTCGATCTCCTCCTAAGATCAGACAATCCAGATTTATTAGCATGTCTCGTCGTTGACCGGTCCCGCCATGTCACCCTTTCCACGTGTTTCATCGTATTTCTCGCCTGTCCCTATATATATATGCGTTCAAAGGTCAAATTTTAATGTTTTACATTAAAATTTCCATTCTTGGAAGCCTCCCACTGCATTTTCCACCGTAATCCCGCACTATTCCACCATTAAACTGTGCCACGTGACCATTTTCGCAGTCATCCACAGCATCCCTCCCCATGCATGTTTTTCTTAACATTTTTTCATGTTTTTCAGGGTTGTAGGCGGCGAAAAACCGCCATGATTCATATTCACTATTGTGGTGGTACAGTGCGCAGAAGAAGCTGAATTTAGAGCCTGATATTACAGGGAAATGTCTAGAAAGGTGTCTGCAACATAATTTTCATCGAAGGACAGAGTTCAAACTCTGCAAAATCTCTCTGGTGCCATTAAAGCTTGATTTTTCACTGACAGAGACAGTTTGAAGCGGCAAGGAGTATCAGTGATGGAATTAAAGGTCTGAAGCACATTGTTGAAGATCTTAAGCCTTAATCCAATGTTTAAAGGGCAAGGTACCAGAATCGAAGACCCCGAGGATCAACCAGAAAGTCCAATACACGAAAAATAATGGTAGCAGGGTTTTCAAATCAGCAGAATGTTTTTCCTAAGAAAGGAAACGGTACACATTTTTGTTTCAGTTTACATTGTGTCCAAGTGAAATTTCCTCCCTGAAAATAGTCCTGATGCTATCAGAGCATTTGATTCACAGTATGGCAAACCCTAGCATCATTATTCTGCCTTTTTTTTGCAATTCACCAGACTGCAACAAGTACATTAGAGACATACCTGGAAGTAAATTACAGCCTGACGAAGACCATTCTTCTCATCCAAAGAGTACCAGAAATAAATGCACAGAGTTTAAACAGAATGGGCTTCGACCCTCTTTCTTTTCTGAGTTTTAATGCTTCATTTAGTTTTTCACTTACCTTGTCTGCTCCACTTGAGCTATAAGAATCCTTGAGAACATATTGTAAATGTTGTTGTTCGGTTGTTGCCAATTGTAGTTAGAGGGATTCAGTTTTGACTGTTAGAACAGTTTTGGGGGAAAGTAGCAGAGTAGTTTGTAATGTAGTAGGCTGGGAGGAGAAAGTTTGGACTGAATTAGCCATTGAGCTCAGTGTATGTGACTGGTTTTGCATCAATTAATCAAGCAAATTTCACATGATCCTGGTCTATTACTATTGGTGATGTTTTTCTAACACTGTTTATTACATTTTCATACTGTTTCATTTTCTACTGGCTCACATCAGAATATTGGCATAGGATTTACCCTTGTTAGGTACCCTATGTTTCTACTCTCCTTGCCTTTAATGTTTTCTGCTAAATGTGTTATCTAAGGGTTGATTTCAGTTAATTTAACCAATGTAGTGGATGTCATTGCCTGCTAGCTGATGTATGAATTAATGAAATCTATCTTTAGTTATTCTTGTTGGGTTTAAGCTGGAAGATTTGGGAACACTGGGGATTAGAGTTAGCCCTGTCCACTAGGAGCCTTGTGCGACCAGCTGGCCTTTCTAAGATCTCTTGCTGGTGTCAAAGCATTGAAGGTTCAAATTCCTTCTTTGATCTACAGACCTTGGCTCTGTTAAACTTATCTCTGTTTTCCCTTGGACCATGCTAAAGTTGACCTGGAGTTAAATGACCTCTTGTCCGATCTATAAGCTACCCCTTTGTCCCTCCTTTGAGAGTTTCCTATGAGTATTTCCAAGCAGGTCTAGAGTTAAATGACCTCTGACCTGATCTATAGACAGAAATTGGGTGTCTTTCCTTCTTTCACCTTCTTTCCTTAATGTTCCATCCCACCATCTATCTAAAAAGATCCTTGTGTAGATGACTTGCTCTCTGAAAGCCTGGGCTAGTTGTTGCAAGTAATTCCCTTTCATGACTCCATATCCCAATGGATGGCACTTTCTTGACCTATCCTCTTTGCTGAAGCATCCTGTTGTTTTCTTCCTTTCCTCCCATTACTTTCTCAGTCTATGATCTCATGACCAACCAGCAACCAACCAACCAAATCATTTTAAAACCCCCCTCTGTGCTTCATAGCTGGCCTAATACCTTATTTTGAGCTTCAAAGATATATCATTCTTTGTTTTATTAGAGATATCCCTCTCCAGATCCAGGAGGGCTAGATCCTAGGATCCCAAAGTGGTTCTGATGTTGTCTCATCTTTTGGTCTTGCCAATCTGGCCAAAACATGGGAACTCCAACACTACGGATAGAAAATTTTGTGTCGGATTTTCCATGGGGTACCCTGCTTAGTCTTGAAACAATACATTATGATTTCCTCTAAGACTTGGATTCGGAATTCAAAGACAGACTACTCTGCATCCACGTTGAACCATCAGAATGCAGAATGCAGAGACGGTATGCTCTGCATTCCCGTTGAACCTTAATCTCCTCCTCCTTTCCATTTCACAAGCTATAAAGATCCATTGACATGGATAGCTTGCCTGGTTGCACCTGACCTCAGTTTTTCATCCATTTGAATCTGTTTGCACCTATTTGACTCCATCACCCAATGGCCCCTTCTACTACCTCAACCAAATATTCAAACAAATTTGTATGCACTAATAGCTAGCCTAAAATTACCCTATAAACAAAGCTATATCTAACAGAGAGAGCCCTCTCTGAGTCCAGGAAGGTTAGGTATTGGATTCCGAAGTGGTTTGATGTTTCCCCCCGTGGTTCTGTCTTCAACCTTTGGAATTACGGGGTGATAACATAATGGCAACTCCACTGGGGACGAAATTTAATCTTCCTTAGAAAGTACATCAAATTTCAGATCTGATTGCTGATGGTGGATAGTGACCAGACATAATAAGGCTATTCCATTCACCTGGTGACTCCATTGGCAGCAAAATCCAGAAACAGAGATTCATTGGCGACTCCACAGTTTTCAGTTGACCTAAAGGCTCCACTGGTAGAAGAATCTAGATTTGTTGCGGACATGCGGTGACTCCATTATTTGATTGATTAACAAGATGAATCTAATTATATGACGCAGGTATGATCCAATGAACAGATATCACATTCCCAGATTCCCACACAAAATGCCTCAGGTAAATTGGCAAAGAAATCTTCCTATTTTTCAAGATGAGAATGTCGATGATGCTTCTTTACATCTCATTAAATTTCACATACATTCATGGAAGTTGAAGGTCGAATGGCATGAGGATTGGCTCATGAAGATGTCCATGGCATCATTAGAAGGGAAAGCGAGGGAATGGCATGAAGGTTTGAACCCTGGTAGTTTTTTTTCTTTAAAATATTTCCACAAGGTGTTTTATGAGCATTATAAATAAAATTATCCATATTTATCATTAGCTAAAAATTGTTGTGATCAGTCTGAGGATCTCATAGAATACATTGTAAATATTGATTAAGATCTAGGAAATTGGCATCTGGAGGATCACTTAGAAGAAATTCATGAATTTCATTCTCAAGTTAACTGTCATGATAACCAAGAGAAGTTAGTTGAAAATGAAAGCAATCAAGAAATGAAAGTATATCCACAGGATATCTCTATGGAGACAAATGATCATTCATCTGCTATTTTGTGTGAGGCTAAAAAAGACATTTAGCCTCATGAGAAGTCTTCACAAGAGAAACAAAACAATTGTTTTTTAATCGAAGAAAACAAAGACTACCTCCTCCTCTAACTAAAGAAGAAATTAATCATATTCTAAGCATGAAGCCAGCCTCTCAAGTTTTATGTAATGAAGATATTATTTCTATTTGTTCTACTATTGATTTATGTATTGAAGTGTTGTCTAATGAAGAAACAAATGTAGAACATATTGAGATTGATGCGGTTTTACATTCTCAAGAAGGCTTATTGCCAGAAAGTGCTCATGTTCATCAAAATGATGGCCTTCAAACAGAATTCAGCAATCTCAGTCAAGGTATATCAGATTTTCTTGAGGACAACATATTATTATACAATGAGGATGCCAGGTCTGATGACCATGAAGAATGTGTAGACATTCTCTTTTAAAAGGATCCTGACCAGGACAAATTGGAACAAAGATCGGTCCTAGATGAAGCTTGTTATTTAAATCCTCATGACCAGTTATTGTTCTAGACAGATTCAATGGAACAGTTGGAGGGCGTGCAATTTTTGGCGGGTATGCCTTTTTTAACTCTAGTTAAGTGGAGTTGTCCACTTTTATTGGAGCTTTCCTAGGTGAAACTGGTCAAAAGTGTAGGAGGCCAAATTTTCACCCATTCTGAGTGAATGAAGAGTCTTTTTTGACTAATTGGAGCATTCTGGAGCCAGTGGTGCAGAGAAAAAAGCAATTAGAGAATTGTAACTACATGTAATAGAAAAATTTTGAGCATAATGAAAGATAGACAAGCCATAAGGAGTTGTACCAGCAGATGTAGCCTAGGAGGGGTGAACTGCTTCATCATGCCTGTTGTGTAAATTTCATGTGGTGACTTATTTCTCTATTTTACACTATTTTTAAATGTTATTGAAGCTTGTTTTATGCTTCTAATTCACTAAAAATCATCTACAATTCGTGGGAAAAAAACCTTAAACCGTATGCAAACTAATGAGGCAATTATGCACATGTTTTTAAACTGAAAATTCACTTAGCACAGCAAAACTAATACAGTCATTTCAGATCAAGAAGGCATTGGGAACATCATCGGGAGATACATCAAAATAGACACCCAACGATTGAAGGAGAGAATATTCACCTTCACACGAATCTGTGTGGAAGTGGATCTCAACAAGGGGCTACCATAAAGCATTCAACTGATTCATAACCAGTAAAAATGGACGCAACACCTTGATTATGAAAACATTTCATTTAGATGTAGAATATGCAGGAAAAATTGTCACTTACAAAACACATGTCTCGATGAAAAAAGAGAAAATAGAAAAAAGAAGAAGACAGGGAAAGCAACCAAAGGATAGAAATTTCCCTCAGGTGGACCTAAGCAGAAGAGAGAAGAAGAAGCGGATGTATCCATCCCAAATGAGAGTAAACAGACAGCAACTGATCTGGGGTATAAGAACATGAAATACAAGATCCATTTGAAATTAACACGACAGTTCAGTTGGCATACACCACGATGGATCCTACGCCAACTGAAGCTCGATCAAAAGTAAGCTCAGGTGCAAATAAAAGATCACATGCGTCTGAAAGCTCAGATTCCAACAAATAAATTACCACAAGGAACAATGAGTTGTCCTTGGTTTCTTCTTTCCTGCATTCGGAGACTTGGAAGATTGTCCAAAAGAGAAAATGCAAGTGTGAAAATCCCAGCCCTCCTTCCCATCTGAAATTTTAAAAATAAAAATAAATAAATAAAAAATAATTCTGGTAGCCTCGTTACGTTGTGTGCTTGAGCACACGGGCCCTATGGGCATCTTGAATGCTTAATTGCATCTACAAAATGTAACTTTTCTTTATTCATTATGTTAGACTTCTGTATTTCACAATATCACATGGTGACTGATTATTGATTCTATTTTTCATACTGAAAATAATATTCTATGGCTATCATTTATTTTCAAAGAAAGAAAGGGAGATCCTGACTTTCAAGAGCATCAATTGAATCTATCTGCCTTTTAGTTCAGTTGAAGGAGGAAAGTGTTGTTGATTAAGTGTGATGGTGAGAAAAATCCATACTGCCCTCATTCATTTCATATACCCTCTTCTTACCTTTCATTTTCCCAAATTCTGAACTCCAATGCTCTGAATCCCATTTAAACCCCCAAGACCCACATGCATAACCTTTCGGGACTTCATTAGCAGCTCTGCCCCCCATCAAATAGTCATGGCATATAACATTATACCATAAACCTTACTCCCTCCTTGCATTTTTTTCATTCGCACTCTTTTCTATTTCGCAGCCAAGTTAGTCACCTTATAACTCTGTCGACGCGATATAGTGGAACCCTTCCAAGCCACGTCACCCTTCCCTCGCATCGCATCACATCGTAAATACTATTTTTCATGCCGCAAAACTTAACTTACCGCATCTCTGCCAACATTTAAATCTTGCGATTGTCGATGTGCGATAAAAATTAAATGTTACAGTATGCAATAAACCCCAAAATATATGGTATGCAATAAAATCTAAACTCTGGGATGTGTGATACGAGTGGGACCCAATCTCATATCCCACTTCGTAGGTTTAAAGGGTTAGCACTAAGCAATATGGTAAAATATGCGATCTGCGGGCGGGCCCACCTCTCTTTTCCACGTCACCTCCATTCTCACCGCACATCGCACTTCGCAAGGTTTAGCACTTGCCTCCACTGCCTGTAACAAAACCTTTCCGACTTGTGATTGCGATGCGGGACGGTTCCCACCTTCCTGCCACATCACCTCCCCTTCCCCGCACTTCGAACTTTGCAAATCTTAGAACTTACCTCCCATTGCTCTTAACAAAACATTTCGATCTACGGGCTACTGGCAGGCCCACCTCCTTGCCACATCATCCCCACACCTATCCGCCATCTCCACTCACCCACTCCTCATCTGATGGTCCTTGTTTCCTTTTTCACTCCCCGCAGCCTTAGAAATTTATCCATGGGGGGGGGGGGGGGGGGGGGGGGGGGCGGGTACGAAATGGGTGGTATCCCTTACCACCATCCCCGTTACGTGTCACCCCTATGTTAAATCATACCACCCTTCTCTGATACCACTTACTGTCCACACCTCCTCCAAAAATGATTTTTTACTATTTAAACAAATTTCCCCCGCTGCCCCATGACCGTCAACCAACGCCCTCCATCGCTGTGTCGCGCCGACTGCCGCCACCATGCCTCACATAGTCATTCCACATCGTACCCATCCAAATTTTTGGATTACTACTATGCATTTCAAGAGGAAGGAAGTGGGTTGTCCATTTCCAAGCTACACTACAACAAAAAATGGCGCATAAGAGACAAAGGCAGTTAGAAACAGAATTAAAGTCAATACACTCTGCTCAGAAATCGTTTCGCACCAAGGCAAAGCCAATATGTTAGATTCGTCATTACCTCTTCAATATCATTCGAACCATACTATGATCACTTTGAAATTAATAACGGACTACTACAGCCACCGTCTTGGTCCGAGTTATCTTGTCACCACCTGTAGGGTTCCACTTGTCAAAGTTTTATTCCATCACAGCCTCTTTGTGATCCCGAAGCCTTATTCTTTCCTTGTTCTGTGTTTAATAATGAGAGGCTGCTGCTAAAGCCAGTATTGTGGCCGAACTTGTCTTATCACCACACACATGTTTCCACTTAGCGAGTTTAGCTTGAATGTAATTAATGACTATCATGGGGATAGGCCTTTTCAAAGCCAGGCTTAAGTTTTTATATAAATATTGCATGCATGAGCAGTATGAAGGAGGCCCAGAAGGGGAAAAAACCATTGTAACAAACTCAACTGGTTGTAAACACTCTCGTTGGATGAATGAAAGATGATGTTGTTTTCCATATTACTATGTCATGTTCTGTGGTGAAGTGAACCTTTTATCATAATTTTTCATCTCTAGTTTTACATATTGTTGTTCTTTCTTTACTGCGGATAGAAATTTTTTTGTAGGATTTACCACGGGGTACCCTGCTCAATCTTCAAATAGTGCTTTATGTTTTCCTCTAAGACCAGAATGTAGAATTCATATACGGTCTGCTCTGCATTCCCATTGAACTTTAATCTCCTCCTCCTTTCCATTTCACAAGCTATTAAGATCCATTGACATGGCTAGCTTGCCTGGTTGCACCCGACCTCGGTTATTCATCCATTTGAATTTGTTTACACCTGTTTGACTCCATAGCCCAATGGCCCTCTTCTGCCGCCTCAACCATACCTTTCAAACAAACCTGTATGCACTAATAACTAGCCTAAAAATCCCAATCCAACAAATCTATATCTGACAGAGAGATCCCTCTCTGAGTCCAAGAAGGCTAGGTCCTGGAATCCAAAGCGGTTTGATGTTGCACCACCGTAGTTCTATCTTCAGCCTTTGGAAATTTATGGGGAGCTAAAATAATCGTGACCATACTCGGGAACGAAATTTATCTTCCTCAGTAACACTTATCAACTTCAGTTTTGACTTTGATTTTTAATAGAAGTCAAACACAAGAAGGTTGTTCCATTCACCTGGTAACTCCATTGGCAGCAAAATCCAGAAACAGAGATTCCTTGGCGACTCCACAGTTTTTAGTTGACCTAAAGGCTCCACTAGTAGAAGGATACAGATTTTTTTCGGACATGTGTTGACTCCATTATTTGATTGATTGAAAAGATGAATCCAAGAATATAATGCAGGTATGCTCCAATGAACAGATATCACATTCCTGGATTCCCACAAAAAATGCCTGAAGTAAATTGGGAAAGAAATCTTCCTATTTTTCAAGATGAGAATGTTGATGATGATTTGTTACATCTCATTAAATTTCATACACATTCATGGAGGTTGAAAGTCGAATGTCATGAGGATTGCCTCATGAATATGTTCATGGTAACATTAGAAGGGAAAGCAAGGGAATGGTATTTTCTGAACCCTGGTAGTTTGTTTTCAATAAAATATTTCCACAAGGTGTTTTATGAGAATTATAAAGAAAAATATCCATCTTTATCATCAGCTAAAAATTGTTGCGATCAATCTGAGGATCTCATACAATACCTTGTAAATATTGATGGAGATCTAGGAAATTGGCATCCTGAAGATCGCTTAGAAGCAATTCATGAATTTCATTCTGAAGTTAACTGTCATGATAACCAAGAAAAGTTAGTTGAAAATGATAGACATCAAGAAATGAAAATAGATCCACAGGATCTCTCTGTGGAGACAAATGATAATTCACCTGCTCTTTTGTGTGAGGCTAAAGAAGACATTTAGCCTCATTATTAGTCTTCACAAGAGAAATATAAAAAAAAATTTTAATCCAAAGAAAACAAAGACTACTTCCTCCTTTAGTTGAAGAAGAAATTAATCAGATTCTAAGCATGAAGTTGGCCTCTCAAGTTTTATGTAATAAAGATATTATTTCTATTTGTTCTACTGCTGATTTATGTACTGAAGTGTTGTCTCACGAAGAAAAAAAATGTAGAACATATTGATATTGATGTTGTTTTACATTATCAAGAAGGCTTATTGCTAGAAAGTGCTCCCACTCATCAAAATGATGGCCTTCAAACATAATTCAGCAATCTCAATCAAGGTACATAAAATTTTCTTGAGGACAGCATACTGGTATACAATGAGGATGCCAGGTCTGATGACCATGAAGAATGTGTAGGAATTCTCTTTCAGAAGGATCCTGACCGGGACAAATTGGAACAAAGAGAGGTCCTGGATAAAGCTTGTTATTTGAATCCTCGGGACCAGGTATTGTTCCAAGATCCTTTTTTTGCCCTTTTAGAATCACCTAAGGAAGGAGTATGATATGCCATGATGTAGAAATTTGAATAACTGTTAAATCATTCACCGAGATTATCCTAATCACACACTATTTGAGCTTCGTGCATAATACATAACCTCTTCTACTATTGATCATTAATTGCGGAAATATAAACAATCGCATGCGCACATTAAAACCATAAACAATCACACATATAAACACAGTATTTATGGGAAAGCTTAAAGCTGAAAACCCCCAACTATCTGTATATTATAATGATAGAGATCATGTAACAATCATTATACAAACTCCTCACAAGCTCTCAGTACAATCTCCAATTGTTACACACTACACAAGCTCAGATCTAGCAAAACACATGCTCCAATCTGCTCCACCTGTTAGCCTGCCTCTACTGCGCAATCCAAGATGAATAATGGCCCAATCTGAGTTCGAATCCACCTGGTATGCACTGTGCAATCCTCATTGGCATCTCCATCAATGTGTGGTGCAAACTCATGCACCAGTATAGTCACAACTGATAGTCACACTGCTCTTTCACCTACCTCTTCTCTGGTCTCCACTGAAACTGTCCATGCACTGAAGTTAACTGATGTATTCTTTAGTTGATTAATGAGTTTATAATTAGTGAATTAATTAATAATTAATTCACACCAATCTCACTAGTGTATCAATCAGTTAGACTAGATACAACTAGCTCAACTATGTTTAACTCAGTTAAACTGAACACAACTCCATTAACTTCCTCAATCAACTCCACCAAACTCTCTCACATGAGTTCTAACTGAATTCTCCATGCAATAGCTCCACTTGACCCTTAGGAATAGCGTAATTCCTTCTGGCAGCTTCTGTGCCACATCTGTGCACTTAACTGAAGTGCTCCAAGAGAATAAGATAATGTTTAGAGTCCAAATATTATTAAGAGCTAATAATATTCGACATATCTATTTTTAGGCTGGCAATCTAAAAATAGATTCTGCCCAATATGTCTAAAAATAGAAGTCCATCTATTTTTCCAACTTGACCAACCATCCACAAATAGCATCCCGCAACTCATAGAACATGATCCATATGTCTAAAAATAGACATAGTCTAAAAATAGACTTTGCGCCAAAAATAGCCTGCGGGCCCACTTAGTGAAGGCGACTCCTTTCCACTAAGCTCATCATCTTGTTGCAATCTCAACACTCCCTCTCAACAAGATATGGATTATATGCAACCCCTATCCTGCCTCTGTGGTATTCGAATTTGCTCCTAGTGAGCGCCCTCGTCAAGATATCAGCATCCTGATCCTCCGTAGGAATGTATGAAAGTAACATGATCTTCCGCTACATACAATCTCTGATATGATGATACCAGATGTCAATGTGTTTAGATATATCATGAAATACTGGATTAACCGAGATTTTGATGCAACTCTGATTATCACAATAAATCACAGTAGGATCCAAGTGTGAACCGAACAACCCGACCAGGATCTTCCTCATCCATATAGCCTCACATGCAGCCAAACTCGCTGCCATATACTCGACCTCTGCTGAACTGAGTGCCACGGATCTCTGCTTCCTAATGTACCAAGAAACTTTTGTCGACCCAATACTAAAAATCCCTCCAGATGTGCTCTTTCTGTCCGTTGGGCTCCCTGTGTTGGCCGGATAAATCGTTCTTGCGGACAAGACCGATCTCCCTAGTGTCAGAAGACAATATAGCAACAAACGAACAACTAAGTTTGTCTTTCTCTAAATATATTCTTTTTACAAATAAATGTTATAAAGGTGTCGATCCTACCTTAGATCCAAATGCTTATTTGCGGTCGTAGTGCTTCCGTCGCATCAAAATCCTTCCGTCGCAACAAGAGATCTTCCGTCACAACAAGAGTTCTTTCGTCGCAAGAAACAAGAAAGTGTCGTATTTCTTCGACCTGCAATCACAAACAAGAAAATATTAAATAGCACCTGTATAACAAATAATCATAAAACATACCTATCATAGTGATCAAGTAATCTATGAAATAAATGATCAAACGACAGCATATTGAATTAAACAATCGAATGACAATTTATTGAGAAAAACAAAACTTGATTGTATTAATCTTAAAAATAACAGAAGAACCTTACAACCTTAGCCTTGATGTTTGAAAGGCTGTTGGGAAAAATATTGAGAGGGGGGGTGAATCAGTATTTAGGGCTGAACAATTTTTCTTTTCTTTCTCTTAAAACCATATGTTACATTATTGCATCCAACATGTATGTCCAGATATCTTATTATGTCTTTACTTAGAGCATTGCATCATTCATTCATCAGATGAGCAGTAAGCATGAACATAAATAACAGAACAGACCATTAAAAATAAACAACACATATGAACACCAGGATTTAAGGTGGAAACCCAATTCGGGAGAAAACCACCGCTGCTGCAATCTCAGTCTTCAATATTTATTATAGAGAAAACTTCTTACAATATATGCTGGTGCAGACTTATACCAGCACACAGGCACCCACCTGTAGAAGGCTACAACCTTCTCTCGTTTACCAGCCTCTCCTGGAAGGGAGCTACTACCCCCTGCTCTCATTTACCAGCCTCTCCTGGAAGGGAGATACTACCCCCTGCTCTTGTTTACCAGCTACCACTGGAAGGGAGCTACAACCCCCTCACTGAAGGCTTCGACCCTTAGCACCATTGCGGATCACGTTTCATCAATTTTCATACTGGATCCACCAGTTTCCACATGACATACCTCGCAGGCCACCAGATTTATTCATTCAGTATACTCTCACCAGTTCTTCATGATTTCGTCCATCGTTCAAACCAGAGATTCATCATCGTCAGATCATTATATCCATGGGTGCATCATAGTTTCAGATTTATCAGTTAAGAACAGAGCTCGCCCATACAGATATTCCTTGGAGAAACTTCTTCATTCACGACCCTTGTGATGCACCCCTCGTTCTCTATTTCTCTTCTCCTTATATAGTTTTGCCTTTAGTAAAACCACGAGTCAGAACCATGAACCGCTAATGGTATTCCTAGACGGGGTCAAAATAAATAATCCAGCGTATTAAAAATCGAGCCAATCCAATATTGAAACCCCAACCTTCGTTCTTCCATGCACGAGTCGTCCCAAAGGTATTCTTTTATCTCCGCCATATAATATTATTTCAATTCGGGGGCTTCCTTCACACTTCATAACAAAATGTTCGAATTTTATAACTATAACCCCAATGGTTAATAAATCTGCAAATCATAACCATGACCAACGCATTCGTATGCATGGGCCCCAGTGTTAATGGTCATATCCATCCGACGGTTGTTATCTCATCGCGCCACCTCATTTGATCGGATAGATATCGCTCGACGAAGGTGCGCGAACAATAACGTGCGATGGCCTGTCGTACTTTGGTTAATCTTCGTGCATCTTCCTCATATGACCACCGTTCGATGGCTTCTCTCCAGATCAACGGTGCACAAAAATATCGCTGGGCATCCTGGGTCGAACAATAACGCGTAATGGCGCGCAGTGACAAGCGGTTTGGTGAAGTCGTACAGGGATACGTGTCACCCGTTCTATGGAATCAGAGCCAACCTCTTGAATACCGCTCAACCCGCAAAAGCGGTGCGATATGGGAAATTTTCTTCCGCAAATCCACTCGCGGTTTTTAAACAGTGATCAACCGTCCAATCAAATTCCCGCTCCATACTCCAGGTTCCGTCTGTGAATATATATGAACTCTGCCCTTCATGTGAAATAAATTAATTAATATATATAAACTTTGGACCTTTGTAAAATATGTAATGCACTGCATATATATGTATTATGCTGCATATATATATATGCTTTTATGTTCCAGCTTTAGAGTATCCTCCAGCAGGGTAGGCGATTCTCGGAATTTATTTATATATATATATATATGATGCCCGGCTGGGTAATGATTCCCAGAATAAGGTTTTATATATACATACATTGCCGCTGTTTGTTTAACTGATCTTTAAGAATAGCGTCAATTCCTTTGTAAAAGTTTCGGCACTACATTTCTTAAGTTCAACTCTTTTGTACCCATCCTTCGGAATATTATGATATACACTTGCCCTGTAGGACCCATATCCTTATATCATCGCATCGCATCGCATATACAAATATCGCATCGCATCTTCGCTGCCTCTGCTTCATAGTCTGCCTTGCTGCCTTTTCCTATTGCGATTTGTGATCGCATCGCATCACAAACCAATCGCATACTCCGCCTCTCTGTTTATTTCGCCGATTGCGATGTGCGATCTCATCGCATCGCACATACAAATATCGCATCGCATCTTCATTACACTGCTTTGTCTGCTGACCTTTGTTCTCTGCCTTGCTTTTCTCTTTTCATAGTTACTGTTTCAGATGCCAATTCCTCTGCAACAGTTTTCTCTGATGTCTCTGCTACCTTTCCAGAACTCCAATCAACTAACCCTTCTAAAACTGCCTCAGCTTCATATTTCATTTGATCTGTTGTTTCAAGTGCTCCTCTTTTGGAATTGATGGAGATACATCATTCTTACATCTTTAACACCTAGGTTTCTTATCATAGGCAACTTATCAAGTAGGTTTCCATCAAGGACAACTTCATCAAGTAGGTTGCCATCCAAAGACAACTCATCAAGTCAGTTTCCATTAAGAACAACTGCATCAAGCAGGTTTCCATCAAGGACAACACATTGCATCATATAGCCAACAATCTCATTTCATCAAGTAGGTTGCCATCAAGGACAACATATGCCAACAATCTCCCCCTTTGGACTTGATGGCAACCATGATGGTGTTTGATCACCACAATAGATAGATACATTGATTATAACCATTATTCACACACCATGATACTCTCCCCCTATTCAAACACCATGATACTCTCCCCCTTTGACATCAAGGGCAAAGGGCAGATCAAAACCAAATCAAGGCTTTTCTTCTCATGTAGAAAGAAGAGCTCTATAGATCTGAAGTGTACTGAAGTTACCATGCTCCCCCTGAGTTCATGTTGAATCTTCAATGCTCCCTCTGAGGACATGTTGAATCTTCAAGCATATTTTTCAATGAAGTACATTACTCTATGACCTTTCGTATCACCAAGGACTCATACTTACATCAATGATCCAACCAAGTGGATTTAAATATGTGACTCAAGTAACCAACCAAGTGGGTTTACATATTTTGACTCAACTACCCAACCAAGTGGGTTTTACAAATTTGAACAAGTCCTTTGAATATTACAATTTACATCATAGGTCTTAACATGACCTTTTCATCAAATTACAACTATGACCTTTTATGACCAACATCAAAAAGACCTCAAGAGAGAGATCATATTTCAGAACCATCATAATGCCAACAATGCATCCTTTCCACATGACCAATGCTCCCCCTTATCTTGTGCATCCTGAACACTTTCAACAGCAAATAATCAATGCATCTTGATCAAAAACACCAGAGAATGAACCAGAATTATGAGAGCTGGAACACCACCAGAGATACCAAACAGTACTGCAGTTGTGCTGAAGAATGCTGACTTAGAAAAATTCTGTCAGCAAACATCCATATGATCTGTTATCACCAAGATCTTCATGATTTATATTTATTTCATAATCATGATGTAACATGTGTAGGAATTATGTATAAAAGGTCTCAACCGTGACAAAATTCATCAGCAACAAAATCTGCATGATCTATCCTTATCTCTGCATCATAAGACTTCCATCTCATCCATGTGTGAAAACAAAAGATACCCTTCAGCAAAAAGCAATCAGGGCTCATCCATAATCTCATCATAAGAAACCATGTATCATGTCATCATCATTTGAATATGAGTATTACGAGAACTAAGGAATAAGCAGATACAATGCCAAAAATGCAATCATTAGTAGTTAGACTGATGCTCCCCTTGAACCTGTACCACTTGTACCTGTCTTCTTCACATCAGAAATAAACATAACCAGAATTACCAAACCAATCATGAGAATCACCATATATTGCTCCCCCTGTAATAATACATTACTGATTCTTATAATGTATCTCACATTACTCCTGAAGTCATTATGATAAGTAAACTTTTGAAACAGATGACTGCAGCAAGGTCAATATTCCCTATGTTTCTGACCGTCCTCCTTCTTTTTCAAGCTTTTCTTGAAATTTCTTTTTGTGTGCTGGAAATTATCCAATTTCTCAGATCTATTCATCCTACATTATTTTTCTATATGTCCATACTTGTTACAAGCATAACATCTTGTGTGACCAGAAAATTAAGCATAGGGATCATAATGTGTTTTTCTATTCTTTCTTCTATTGCAATCAGCTGCTTTATGACCAAACTTGCTGCATGAAAAACAATATCCCTTAAAGAAACCTGAATACCTTTCTATGTAGAATATGTTAGTTTGTGACTGAAATAATCTGCTTCTGTAATTCGCTGCAACATGCCCATAATTATGACATTTAAAACCTTCAACATTATTGATCAAAGGAGGGAGTGATTTCTTTTGAGAGTTCATGATTGTCGGTTGACCTTTTTTTCTTTCAACACTTCAGGTTCTGCATTGATATCCTTTGAATCTTTAGCACTTTCTTGTGAACTAGATTCTCCTTTAACAGTTTCATGAAAACCAAGACCAAACTTAACAGAAGGAGACCTTTGACTACTAAGAATATCGTCCAGAATCTTAGTACTTTCTTGAAACCTCAAGAGTTTATATTTTTCTTCTAATTTACCGTTCAAAATATTTACCTCAACCTCCAATTTTTGGCATTTATTCTTCATACTTTATTCGACTCTTCTTCCTTCTTCTACTTGATCATTCAATTTTAAAATCTCTTCCTTCAACTCATTTTCTTGTTCTTCAAATGTTTGTAGAAGTTCTTCATTCTTCTTATTTGATTTTTCCAAATCTGTTTTGAGCGAGATGATTTCTGCTTCACGTCCTTCTTTTTCAAATGATTGTAGAAGTTCTTCATTCTTCTTATTTGATGTTTCGAGATCTGATTTCAGACAGATGATTTCTGCTTCAAGTCTTTCACTTCGATTGGTTACTTTATCCTGTAGTCTTTGATATATTTCTATCTGTTCCTTCATTGTTTCTATCTGTCCATTCATTCTAGAGATCATATCTTGGTAGATAGATTCCTTCCTTTTAAATGGATCTTCATCATTGATTTTGAGATTTGCTTCTAGAATCATATTGTTACCTTCACCATTGCATGCACAAGAAAGTGAATCACAAGAACAAAAATCAGTACCTGTTTCATCTTCTTCATTTTCTGCTGCACATGTTTTCTGAGATATCTCCTTTTGAGTAGCCTTCTTCTTTTGCTTCCTTCACATTGTGACAGATCTCCTTCAAGCGATCAAGCTTTTGTAGAAGAACCTGGCTCTGATACCAATTTTTGGGAAAAATACTGAGACGGGGGGTGAATCAGTATTTAGGGCTGAACAATTTTTCTTTTCTTTCTCTTAAAACCATATGTTACATTATTGCATCCAACATGTATGTCCAGATATCTTATTATGTCTTTACTTAGAGCATTGCATCATTCATTCATCAGATGAGCAGTAAGCATGAACATAAATAACAGAACAGACCATCAAACATAAACAACACATATGAACACCAGGATTTAAGGTGGAAACCCAATTCGGGAGAAAACCACCGCTGCTGCAGTCTCAGTCTTCAATATTTATTATAAAGAAAACTTCTTACAATATATGTTGGTGCATACTTATACCAGCACGCAGGCACCCACCTGCAGAAGGCTACAACCTTCTCTCGTTTACCAGCCTCTCCTGGAAGGGAGCTACTACCCCCTGCTCTCGTTTACCAGCCTCTCCTGGAAGGGAGCTACTACCCCCTACTCTCGTTTACCAGCTACCACTGGAAGGGAGCTACAACCCCCTAACTGAAGGCTTCGACCCTCAGCACCACTGCGGATCACGTTTCATCAATTTTCATATTGGATCCACCAGTTTCCACACGACATACCTCGCAGGCCACCAGATTTATTCATTCAGTATACTCTCACCAATTCTTCATGATTTCGTCTGTCGTTCAAACCAGAGATTCATCATCGTCAGATCATTATATCCATGGGTGCATCGTAGTTTCAGATTTATTAGTTAAGAACAGATCTCGCCCATACAGATATTCCTTGGAGAAAATTCTTCATTGACGACCCTTGCGATGCACCCCTCATTCTCTATTTCTCTTCTCCTTATATAGTTTTTCCTTTAGTAAAACCATGAGTCAGAACCACGAACCGCTAATGGTATTCCTGGACGGGGTCAAAATAAATAATCCAGAGTATTAAAAATCGAGCCAATCCAATATTGAAGCCCCAACCTTCATTCTTCCATGCATGAGTCGTCCCAAAGGTAGTCTTTTATCTCCGCCATATAATATTATTTCAATTCGGGGGCTTCCTTCACACTTCATAACAAAATGTTCAAATTTTATAACTATAACCCCAATGGTTAATAAATCCACAAATCATAACCATGACCAAGCATTTGTATGCATGGGCCCCAGTGTTAATGGTCATATCCATCCGACGATTGTTATCGCGTTGCGCCACCTCATTTGATTGGACGGATATCGCTCGGCGAAGGTGCGTGAACAATAACGCGTGATGGCCTGCCGTACTTTGGTTAATCTTCGTGCATCTTCCTTATACGACCACCGTCCGATGGCTTCTCTCTAGATCAACGGCGCACAACAATATCGTTGGGCATCCTGAGTCAAACAATAACGCGCGATGGCGCGCAGTGACAAGCGGTTTGGTGAAGTCGTACAGGGACGCGTGTCACCCGTTCTATGGAATTGGAGCCAACCTCTTGAATACCGCTCAACCCTCAAAAGCGGTGCGATATGGGCAATTTTCTTCCGCAAATCCACTCGCGATTTTTAAACAGTGATCAACCGTCCAATCAAATTCCCGCTCCGTACTCCAGGTTCCGTCTGTGAATATATATGAACTCTGCCCTTCATGTGAAATAAATTAGTTAATATATATAAACTTTGGACCTTTGTAAAATATGTAATGCGCTGCATATATATGTATTGTGCTGCATATATATATATATATATATATATATATATGCTTTTATGTTCCAGCTTTAGAGTATCCTCCAGCGGGGTAGGCGATTCTCAAAAATTATTTATATATATATATATGATGCCCGACTGGGTAATGGTTCCCAGAATAAGGTTTTATATATACATACATTGTCGTTGTTTGTTTAACTGATCTTTAAGAATAGCGTCAATTCCTTTGTAAAAGTTTCGGCACTACATTTCTTAAGTTCAACCCTCTTGTACCCATCCTTTGGAATATTATGATATACACTTGCCCTGTAGGACCCATATCCTTATATCATCACATCGCATCGCATATAGAAATATCACATCGCATCTTCACTGCCTCTGCTTCATAGTCTGCCTTGCTGCCTTTTCCTATTGCGATTTGTGATCACATCGCATCGCAGACCAATCCCATACTCCGCCTCTCTGTTTCTTTCGTCGATTGTGATGTGCGATCTCATCGCATCGCACATACAAATATCGCATCGCATCTTCATTACACTGCTTTGTCTGCTGACCTTTGTTCTCTGCCTTGCTTTTCTCTTTTCATAGTTACTGTTTCAGATGCCAATTCCTCTGCAACAGTTTTCTCTGATGTCTCTGCTACCTTTCCAGAACTCCAATCAACTAACCCTTCTAAAACTGCCTCAGCTTCATATTTCATTTGCTCTGCTGTTTCAAGTGCTCCTCTTTTGGCATTGATGGAGATACATCATTCTTACATCTTTATCACCTAGGTTTCTTATCATAGGCAACTTATCAAGTAGGTTTCCATCAAGGACAACTTCATCAAGTAGATTTCCATCCAAAGACAACTCATCAAGTCAGTTTCCATCAAGAACAACTGCATCAAGCAGGTTGCCATCAAGGACAACACATTGCATCATATAGCCAACAATCTCATTTCGTCAAGTAGGTTGCCATCAAGGACAACATATGCCAACAAAGGCCTTCACGGGGTCCGAAGCAGGAGTCTCCTCTACTTTGATAAGTATTGCACTCTTCCTCCAGGAGCACAAAGAGGTATGTGATCTTTCCTCTCAAAAGCTCAGCAGAAAGAAGTCTAAATATCAATAGCACTTCAACTCAATCACACATAAATCTGAACTCCAATTCTCTATCTCCAAAATCCAACCCCAAAAACTTCAATCTCCAAAATCTTAACAAAAACTTAACCATTTGAGGCTACCCAATGTCTCCTTTTATAGAGTAGATGATGAGGTTAGGATTCCACCTTTGTATGGATAGAATCCTCCTTCAAAGGGATAGACTCGTCACATCAAGGGATTAGTTCCTTAAGGTGAGGGATACATGCACCTTATCAAAGCGTACTCATCCCCAAAAATTCTCATCTAGAACCTTCTAGAATTGACCTCAAATCAGTTTTTTGACTTTACGTTCTCGCCTTTTTTACTTTGAGGAGGGTATGCAGGCATTGCAAAGGAAAACTGCATTCTAAAACGCAGGTAAGCAGTGTATTACCTGCGTACCCAAGCTAGGAACGCAGGCAGGCCTCATGTCACCTACGTACCCAAAGTTTCAGAGATTTTTAGGGTTTTTCCTCCTGTTTTAGGGCTTGACATGAGGAGTAAAGGTTGTAAGACTTGCAGAGGAGGCATGTATGAGTGTTAATGAGCTCATACAGTCAGAAGAATGTCAAGGTGACAGTTTTTAGTGTAACACCCTGCCCAATCTGCATCCGTGAAGCCACATAGCTTCACCTCATCCGACTGTCTGTACCACAATCCATATCCCGATGTGCCTCTGAGATATCTCAATACATGCTTGCCTGCCTTCCAGAAGAGCTTGGTAGGCTTAACCATATCTTGTGAAAGCTGGTTAACAGCATAGCATATGTCGGGTCGTGTATTGACCAGATACATAAGCGACCCCACCAACTGTCGATAAACAGTGGCATCCACTACCTCCGCTGAAGTAGCATCCTCCTTCCTCCAACCTCCAGGAAGAGGAGTATCAACAGGCTTGCAGCCATGCATGTTGAACTTCTCCAGTATCTCCCGGGCATACTTACCCTGAGAAACAAATAGTCCATCACTGCGCTGCCAAATTTCCAATCCCAAAAAATAATGAAGGAGGCCCAAGTCCTTCATCTCAAACTCTCTAGCAAGATCCTCCTTGCATGAAAGTATCAACAGCTCATCACCTGTCAGAATCAAATCATCTACATAAAGTATAATGATCAGCAACTTACCCTCCACCACAATCTAGTATAGGTTAGGATCTGCCTCACTCTTGGAGAATCCAAGTCCGGTGAAATAACTGTCTATTCGTGTGTACCAAGCACGAGGTGCTTGTTTCAACCCATACAACGCTCTCTTGAGCCTGCACACATGCGACTCGCTGCTAAAGATCTCGAAACCTTCGGGCTGCTCTATGTACACCTCCTCCTCAATCACTCCGTTGAGGAACACAGTCTTCACATCCATCTGATGAATGTGCCACCCCATCTGCGCTGAGAGAGCAAGAATTGTTCGTATGGAAGAATACCTTGCGACGGGTGCAAAGGTTTCCTCATAATTGATCCCCTCAATCTATGAAAAGCCTCGGGAAACAAATCTTGCCTTGTACTTCTCCACACTCTCGTCAGCTGCCTGCTTCACTTTGTAGATCCATCTCGAACCCACCACTGATTTCCCTTCCGGCCTTGGGACAATCTCCCATGCACTGTTTCTGACAATCGAATCATACTCTTCCACCATGGCATCTACCCATGCGGGGTCCTCCACAACTTCCTCGAAAGAGGATGGCTCTGTAACGATACACTTGCTCATAAGAGCCATGTATCCAGTATACCGGTCAGGTGACTGTCTCTGTCTGCGCTGTGATGTAGGTGCTCCTACAACCTTCTCTGCATCTTGAGCCAGTCGCTCAGCTTCTGTAGTGCGCTTCCGCCCTCTGATGGTTGGCGTTGCATGAGTGGTCTCTTCCACTCCATGAACCTCCTCTTGTGGCTGATCCACATCCTGAGGCTCATCCTTAGGAACTAATAGCTCCTCATCTGCATGCAAGTGTGGCTCCCTCTCAAGAGAACACTTCATGGCTTTCTCCTCATGAAATTTGATATCCCGTCGCACAATAGTCTTGCGACTGTCTGGAAAATACACACGATAGTTGTGGGGTGTATTGGTGTACCCCACAAATATCCAAACCTCTACGGTCAGCTCTAGCTTCTTCCTGGCATCCTTCTTCACATGAATGTAAACAGGTGAACCAAAAATCCTCAAATGGGAAATATCAGGCTTCTTACCAGAAAACGCCTCCTCGGGTGTACTCATGCCAAGTATCCTGTGAGGACAACGGTTCTGCACATATACTGTAGTATTGCATGCCTCAGCCCACAAGTGTATGGGTAGGCCCTGATCATGCAACATCGCCCGTGCAGCACCCACGATCGTTCTGTTCTTCCGCTCAGCAACCTCGTTCTGCTGTGGGTTATGAGGTGCTATGAGCTCTCTTCGAATTCCTTCTGTGCTGCAAAAGTCCTTGAATTCGCCAGAGATGAATTCACCACCATTTTCGCTCCTAAGAGCCTTCACCTGCTTCCCCGATTCTTTCTCAACTAGTGCCTTGAACTCACAGAACTTTGAGTATGTCTCGCTCTTCTTCTGCATGAAGAAGATCCAGCACTTACGATAAAAATCATCAACAAAGATCACATAGTACCTATGCTTTGTTGTCGAAGCTACTGAGAAAGGTCCACACACGTCTGTGTGAATTCTCTCAAGGATCGTCGTGGCGTGACTATCCTTCTCGTGAAAGGTGGTTTTCACAAATTTTCCCAAGGTACACCCCTTGCACTGATCTGACTACGCAATATTGCCTTTAGGAAGCCCAGTAGAAATCTGCTGCAGTATCTTGAAAGCTCCATGGTGAAGGTGGCCCAATCTCCGGTGCCACAACTCGCCATCATCCCGGCTCACCACTCCTTCTGCCTTGCTTGCCATTGCTGCACAGCCATCTACCTGCAATTGATAAAGGTTCTTAACTCGAACCCCTATCCTTTGGGCTCACCAGTTGCCCTACTGCGCAGGAAAGCCTTTCCCTCGCTAAAGACAACATCATATCACTTGTCTTCTAACATTTCCACAGAGATAAGATTCTTCTTCAATCCTGGAACATGCATCACTTCCTTCAATATGAAGGGTTTAGCAGACTCCCTCTCAAAGGAAATGGTACTGATACTGGTTGCACTATATCTACCATCATCGCCCATCTCGATGTGCACTCCAAGATCTTTCTCATCCAGATTAGTAAACAAATCTCGATCTCCTGTCATGTGAAAAGACGCACCCTTTGTCCGAAACCACAACGAACCCATCACCGATGAGACCAAGCATGCGATCGGCGAAAAATCCAGCTCAAGCTGAGGCTAGAGCCTCTGGGTTGTAGATCAAGCTGACTTTGCTTATTTTTCTTCTTCTGCGGACAATTTGTGGCATAATGTCCGTTTTGGTGACAGTGAAAGCACTTCACCTTGGACATGTCCTGCTTCTTGCCTTTCGCACCGGAATGAGAAGCTTTCTTGCTCTTCCCCTTCTTTTCTTTTGCATCCAAAGCGCAATTCTCTTCATTAGCGTTATTTGATGACAATCCATCCCTGGTACTTCGCCTTATCTCCTCTTGCACAAGATCCAACCAAAGTCGCTCCCATCCTGGCAATTTCTCCCGACCATTGACAGAGTCCTGATAGGAATGCCAACTCTTCGGAAGCCCAAGGAGAACCAAGCTCACCAATTCCTCATCATCAACAGTCACCCCCACACTTCCCAGCTCATCCCTGCATTGGGTGAACTTCGTGAGGTACTTGGGCATACTTTCGCCTTTCTCCATCTTTATGTTTCTGAGTTTATCCTTGAGCGCCAACTTCCTCTGGTCGCTCTTGCTTTGGAATAAATATGTCAAGGCTTTCCACATCAAATATGGAGAAGCCTTACCATGCAGGCTGGACACTATGTGATCCTTCACGCCCTCCAACGAGAATCCTTCGACACTTTCTGTCTTTGCCATGCCTCAGGTACGGCGGCATCGGTAAGTAGGCTTTGGGACTCATAACCCATGAACTCCTTGACCCATTAACATCTAGCATCGCCTCAATCTTGTCCATTACATGCAATATAGTCGAGCTACCCTCAAGGGCATACTCCAATCGCAATCTGTTGAAAGACATCTCAACTTCGACACCAAGAAAACACTGTTGCAAATTCGAATTCCACCAGCTCAAAACTCAACCGCTTCAATGTTTTGCAATTGCTCCAATGATCAATATTGCTCCAATACCATGTAGAAATTTGAATAATTGTTAAATCATTCACTGAGATTATCCTGATCACACACTATTTGAGCTTCATGCATTAGACATAACCTCTTCTACTATTGATCATTAATTGCAGAAATATAAACAATATCATGCGCACATTAAAACCATAAACAATCACACATATAAACACAGTACTTATGGGAAAGCTTAAAGCTGAAAACCCCCAACTATCTGTATATTATAATGATAGATATCATGTAACAATAATTGTACAAACTCCTCACAAGCTCTCAGTACAATCTCCAATTGTTACACACTACACAAGCTCAGATCATACAAAACACATGCTCCAATCTGCTCCACCTGTTAGCCTGCCTCTACTACGCAATCCAAGATGAATAATTGCACATCCTGAGTTCAAATCCCTCTGGTATGTACTGTGCAATCCTCATTGGCATCTCCCTCAATGTGTGGTGCAAACTCATGCACCAGTATAGTCACAACTAATAGTCACATTGCTCTTTCACCTACCTCTTCACTGGTCTCCACTGAAACTGTCCATGCACTGAAGTTAACTGATGTATTCTTTAGTTGATTAATGAGTTTATAATTAGTGAATTAATTAATAATTAATTCACACCACTCTCACTAGTGTATCAATCGGTTAGACTAGATACAACTAGCTCAACTATGTTTAACTGAGTTAAACTGAATACAACTCCACTAACTTCCTCAATCAACTCCACCAAACTCTGTCACATGAGTTCTAACTGAAGTATCCATGCAATAGCTCCACATAACCCTTAGGAATAGCATAATTCCTTCTGTCAGCTCCTGTGCCACATCTGTGCACTTAGCTGAAGTGCTCCAAGAGAATAAGATAATGTTTAGAGTCTAAATATTATTAAGAGCTAATAATATTCGACATATCTATTTTTAGACTGGCAATCTAAAAATAGATTCCGCCCAGTATGTCTAAAAATAAAAGTCCATCTATTTTTTCCAACTTGACCAACCACCCACAAATAGCATCCTGCAACTCATAGAACATGATCCATATGTCTAAAAATAGACTTTGCGCCAAAAATAGCCTGCAGGCCCACTTAGTGAAGGAGACTCCTTTCCACTAAGCTCATCATCCTGTTGCAATCTCAACACATGAATGGTTTGATGCAGAGTAGCATTGATAGAGGTTGTTAGAGCTCTTACCTAAGTAACATATCAATTATAGCATGTGAGAGGACCCAGGTATCAATGATAGCGGTAGGGTTTGCCCTTGTTGGTTTGTCAATCATGAAATGAAGCTTGCGGGGTTTCCATTTCCCATCAGAATCAATGAATACTCATCCTCCTTCATCGTGGAAACCTCAATTGTGAAAGATACTCAACTGTAAAAGAAAGGAAATATTGATCACTCGTGCTTGAAAAGAAAGGTTCTCCCCGGTGCTTGTGGGTACAGTTTACTCACTGATGCTCAACCAATCAACATATCTAGGCAAGGAAGGAGAAACCCCTAACAAGTTAGGGAAAGGTTTGAACACTGTTGTTCAAAGGAAAGTAAGATGGGAGTGGCCCTTTTTTTTTCCCAGCCTACTTGAAAAGTGAATAGGAATAAATCATGTAGTCATTTACTTGATTGGCTACATTGGAAGAAAGGGTTCACTTAGTGTATATATCTTCTCCAAGTTAGATTAGGATAGGTAGGTGTGCAAATAAGCTCTTTACTCCGAGCATATTTTCAGTTTTAATTTCAGATTTCTTTCTAGTTTTCAATACAAGTATATTCTACACTTCAGTTTGCAGAGAGTGCTAATTTCAGCTTGGAGACTGTCAGCCACAGAGGTTGTGTAGCAGATTAAGTTGCATGTTTGGGATCAGGCCACTAGTCTACGGTGTTCTTGACACCTCCTGAAGGAGATGCCATCCCCAGCTGGAGCCACTGTTAGAATCATGTATTTCGCATTATCACAAGGTAACTGATTATTGATTATATTTTTCATACTGAAAATAATATTCTATGGCTATCATTTATTTTCAGAGAAATAAAGGGAGATCCCGACTGGCAAGATCATCAAATGAATCTATCTGCCTTTTAGTTCAGTTCAAGGAGGAAAGTGTTGCTAAATAAGTGTGATGGTGAGAAAAATTCATATTGCCCTCATTCATTTCATCTACCCTCTTCTTATCTTTCATTTTCCCAAATTCTGAACTCCAATGCTCTGAATCCCATTTAAACCCCCAAGACCCACATGCATAACCTTTCGGGACTTCCTTAGCAGCTCTGCCCCCACATTAAACAACTGTGGCATATAACATTATACCATAAATTTACCCCCTCCTTGTCTTTTTCGCATTCGCACTCTTTACAGTTTCGCAGCCAATATAGTCACCTTATAACTCTCTCAACACGATATAGTGGGACCCTTCCAAGCCACGTCACCCTTCCCCTACATCGCATCGCATCACATCACAAATACTATTTCGCATGTCGCAAAACTTAACTTACCGCATCTCCGCCAACCTTTAAATCTTGTGATCGTCGATGTGCAATAAAACTTAAATGTTGCGATATGCGATAAACCCCAAAATATGTGGTATCTGATAAAATCTAAACTCTGCTATGTGCGAACCAGGTGGGACCGATCGCATATCGCACTTCGTTGGTTTAAAGGGTTATCACTAAGGAATATGGTAAAATATACAATTTGAGGGTTGCAGGCGGACCCACCTCTCTTTTCCATGTCACCTCCATTCACACCGCACGTCGCACTTCATGAGGTTTAGAAGTTGCCTCCGCCGCCCATAACAAAACCTTTCCGACTTGTGATTGAGATGCGGGTCGGGTCCCACCTTCCTGCCACGTCACCTCCCCTTCCCCGCACTTTGCACTTCACAAATATTAGAGCTTACCTCCCACTGCTCTTAACAAAACATTGTGATATGCGGGCTGCGGGTGGGCCTACCTCCTTGCCACGTCATCCCCACCATTAAAAAATCCCCTCACCTATCTGCCATCTCCACTCACCCCCTCCTCATTTGACGGTCCTTCTTTCAGTTCGCACTTCCCACAGCCTTCGAACTTTAACCATGGGGGGGGTCAGAAATAGATGGTATCCCTTACCACCATCCTCGCTACATATCATCCCTCCACTAAATCACACCCCCCTTCTCCAATACCACTTATTTTCTGCACCCCCTCCAAAAACGGTTTTTTACTATTTAAAAAAACCGCCCCCGCTGCTCCACGACCGCCAACCAACGCCCTCCACCATTGTGTCGCGCCGACTCCTGCCACCATGCCTCACATATCCATTCCACACCGTGCCCATCCAAATTTTTGGATTACTACTGTGCATTTCAAAAGGAAGGCAGTGGATTTTCCATTTCCAAGCTCCACCACAAAAAAAACCGGCGCAGAAGAGACAGAGGTAGTTAGAAAAATAATTACAGTCAACACACTCTGCTCAGCAACCATTTCACACCAAGGAAAAGCCAAGATTTCAGTGTTGTCATTGCCTCTTCAGCATCATTCAAACTAGACTATGATCACTTTTCAATTAATAAAAGACTGCTACAGCCACCATCTTAGTCCGAATTATCTTGTCACCACCTGCAGGGTTCCACTTGTCAAAGTTTTATTCCATCACAGCCTCTTTGTGATCCCAAGAGGAAATTTCGTCCTTATTCTGTATTTAATGACAGACTGATAAATCCACTGTTATGGCCAAACTTGTCTTATCACCCCCTGCATGTTGCCACTTGGAAAAGGTTTAGCTCAAATGTAATTAATGACTATCATTGAAACAGAATGAGGAACCGACTTAAGTTTTGTAAAAACATTGCATGCATTAGCAGTATGAAGGGGCAGGAAGGGGGGAAAACATTGTAATAGACTCTACTGGTTGTAAGCACTCTCTTTTGGATGAATGAATGAGTATGTTGTTTTCCATATTCTTGTGTTATAATCTATGGTAAAGTTCTCCTTTCCTTGTAGTTTGTTATCTCTATTTTTACATATTGTTTTCTTTTCTTAACTGCGGATAGAAAATTTTGTGTAGGATTTACCATGGGGTACCCTGCTAAGCCTTGAAACAGTACATTATGATTTCCTCTGAGACCTGGATGCAGAATTCAGAGACGATCTACTCTGCATCCATGTTGAACCATCGAAATGTAGAATTCAGAGACAGTATGCTCTACATTCCCATTGAACCTTAATCTCCTCCTCCTTTCCATTTCACGAGCTGTAAAGATCCATTGACATGGCTAGCTTTCCTGGTTGCACCTGACCTTACTTGTTCATCCATTTGAATCTGTTTTCACCTGTTTGACTCCATAGCCCAATAACCCCCTTCTACTACCTCAACCAAATATTCAATCAAACCCCTATGCACTAATAGCTAGCCTAAAATTCCCCTATAAACAAAGATATATCTAACAGAGAGAGCCCTCTCTAATTCCATAAAGGCTAGGTCCTGGATTTAAAATTGGTTTGATGTTTCCCCCCATGGTTCTGTCTTCAGTCTTTGAAATTAAGGAGTGATAACATAATGGCGACTCCAATGGGGATGAAATTTAATCTTCCTCAAAAATTACATCAAATTTTTGATCTGATTACTAATGGTGGACAGTGACCAGACACAAGAAGGTTGTTCCATTCACCTGGTGACTCCATTGAAGCAAAATCCAGAAACAGAGATTCATTGGTGACTCCACAGTTTTCAGTTGACCTAAAGGCTCCACTGGTTTAAGAATCAAGATTTGTTGTGGACATGCGGTTACTCCATTCTTTGATTGATTGACAAGATGAATCCAAGGATACAATGCAGTTTTTCTCCAATGAACAGAGATCACATTCCCGGATTCCCACACAAAATTCCTCAGGTAAATTGGTAAAGAAATCTTCCTATTTTTCAAGATGAGAATTTTGATGATGCTTCGTTACATCTCATTAAATTTCATACACATTCATGGAAGTTGAAGGTCGAATGGCATGAGGATTGGCTCATGAAGATGTCCATGGCATCATTAGAAGGGAAAGTGAGGGAATGGCATGAAGGTTTGAACCCTGGTAGTTTGTTTTCTTTAAAATATTTCCACAAGGTGTTTTATGAGCATTATAAATAAAATTATCCATCTTTATCATTAGCCGAAAATTGTTGTGATCAGTCTGAGGATATCATACAATACATTGTAAATATTGATGAAGATCTAGGAAATTTAAATCCTAAGGATCACTTAGAAGCAATTCATGAATTTCATTCTCAAGTTAACTGTCATGATAACCAAGAGAAGTTAGTTGAAAATGAAAGCAATCAAGAAATGAAAGTGGATCCACGGGATCTCTCTGTGGAGAAAAATGATCATTCATCTGCTCTTTTTTGTGAGGCTAAAGAAGACATTCAACCTCATGATAAGTCTTCACAAGAGAAAGAAAACATTTGTTGTTTAATTCGAAGAAAACAATTGTTGGCTCCTCCTCTAACTGAAGAAGAAATTAATCAAAGAGATTATTTATATTTGTTCTACTGTTGATTTATGTACTGAAGTGTTGTCTCATGAAGAAACAAATGTAGAACATATTGATACTGATGTTGTTTTACATTCTCAAGAAGGCTTATTTCCAGAAAGTTCTCATGTTCATCAAAATGATGGCCTTCAAACATAATTCAACAATCTTAATCAAGGTATATCAGATTTGCTTGAGGACAGCATATTGGTATACAATAAGGATGCCAGGTCTGATGACCATGAAGAATGTGTAGACATTCTCTTTCAAAAGGATCCTGACCAGGAAAAATTGGAATAAAGAGCGATCCTAAATGAATCTTGTTATTTGAATCCTCACGACCAGGTATTGTTCCAAGATCCTTTTGTTAGCCTTTTAGAATCACCTATGGAAGGAGTATGATATGCCATGAAAGGTTTGCTGTTGAGTTTAGGGAAAGGTTTGAACAATGTTGTTCAAAGGCAAGTAAGATGGAAGTGGCCCTTTTGTTTTCCCAGCCTACTCAAAAAGTTAACAGGAATCAATCATGTAGTCATTTACTTGATATGTTACATTGGAAGAAAAAGTTCACTTAGTGTATATATCTTCTCCAAGTTAGATTAGGATAGGTAGGTGTGAAAATAAGCTCTGTACTCCAAGCATATTTTCAGTTTTAATTTCAGATTTCTTTCTAGTTTTCAGTACAAGTATAATCTAGACTTCAGTTTACATAGAGTGATAATTTCAACTTAGAGACTGTCAGTCGCAGAGGTTGTGTAGCAGATTAAGTTGCAGGTTTGGGATCATCCAAATGGATCTGGCCACTAGTCTATGGTGTTCTTGACACCTCCTGAAGGAGCTGCCATCCCCAGCTGGAGCAACTGTTAGACTCCTGTATTTCACAGTATGACAAGGTGACTGATTATTGATTAGACTTTTCATACTGAAAATAATATTCTATGTGTTAGAACAGGGTCTCCTACAAAGCTGTGAATCTGGTCCATTTTGTATATTTTTTATTATATTTAGTCTAACACAGGGGTTTTGGGGTGGGTCAAATCCCCTAATGCATTGTAAGCGGGTCAAGGGTAGACCAAGAGTCCGCAAACCACGGTTTTCGGACCATTGGATGCGTAGGCTAAAGTAGTATAAATAGTTGAACATTTTTTAGTAGATAGGTAGAGGATGAATAGAGATTGATGAAAAGTACGAATTGCTAGATCTTGGGTTGGGTTGTTTGTGTTAGGACTCCTGCTGGCTGTGTGCATGGAGTTCCTCTGTCCTGTTGTGTGCGGACCCTGTTGGCTGTGTGTGCAGGTGGTATTCAGGTAATGTAAGAGGATTTTGATAAGTAATATATGTTACGTATTGCTGAAACATATGATGTTCTGTTATGATTAATGCGAACTAAGGTTGTCTAATTAAGCTGCAAACTCGTTTGTTTTATATCTGTGGTATGAAAGTATCTGCACTTAGTATCTTACTGTGATGTGACTGTTGTTGCACTTACTGATTGCATCTCTGTTAATGAACGCGAACTATCTGTGTTGACAATATTGGCTATGATTATGTTGTTTTATGGTTGTAATTGATGATACGCACGTGGATGCGAACCTGCTAGAGCAGATCTGATAAGAACTATAGTCTGGTTACATTATAGAACCCTATGAATCACCCTTCTGTGTAGATCTGATAATTGCGGGTCTGCATTATTACCTACACTCTCTCAGGGTGCGGAAACCTGGATCTAGCACCCTCCCATACTGCTTCGGTTGAGACTTTGACCTGCGCAAGCGGGTCACTTCCAAAAGGGACAGTAGTATAGGCATTTTTTGGCAAAACTTCACCTCTAAACCTAGGTCAGGACCCCTCGAGCCAACAAATGGTTCTGTTGCCAGGACAGGGAGAATTTTGAGAGAGATCGGGTAATGCCAAGGCCGTACTGGAAACATGAAAGAAAAGAAATCGATGAATGGTTTGAAAAACAAGTTAAGGAATTTGAAGTAAAAGAAAATTGCATTTATCATAAACTTGCTAGTACCAACAATGGAGAAACAGCTGCGCTCAATCCTTGGACACACGGGCTACTACAAGAAATTCATTCAAGGCTATGCGCTGATTACGGCCCCTATGAAAAAATTGCTCAAGAAGGATGTTTCGCTCTTTTGGAATGATAAGTGTCAAAAGAGCTTTGAGTTACTTAAAGAAAAGATGGTATCGGTGCCTATTCTCATCTTTCCTGATTGGGAGAAGGTATTTCATGTTCACGTCTATGCGTTGTGCATTGCTCTCGAGGTTGTCCTTATGCAGCTGGTAGAAGGAGATATCAACCGTTTGGTTGCCTTTGCGAGCAGGAAACTCTCTGGTGCGAAACGCAACTACTCCACTACTGAGCGAGATGGATTGGCCATGGTGTATGCTTTGCAGAAATATCGGCATTACTTACTAGGAGGACACTTCAAAATGTTCACCAACCATTCAACCTTGAAGTACCTGGTAAATAAGCCTGTGTTGGGAGGGAAAATCTTCCGATGGCTACTGCTATTTCAAGAGTATGACTTTGAAATCATCGTCAAGCCAGGAAATTTGAATGATGGGCCAGATCACTTGTCCCGAATTAAGAGTGGCGAGGAGCCAACCAACCTAGAGGATGAATTTCCTGATGCACAGTTATTTGCTATTAAGGTAGTGGATTCACACTTCGCTGGTATCATTCAATATTGACTACTAGGAGGGCACCACCAGAGTACTCGGTACAACAGAAGAAATAATTAGTCACCCGGGCCGCAGATTTTACCATCATCGCAAGTCATTTATATAAGATGGGAGCTGATGAAGTATTGCGGAGATATGTTTTGGAGCATGAAAGGCACGCTATCTTGGCAGAGGCTCGTGATGGAGTAGCAGGAGGTCACTACGTAGTGAAAGCAACGGCACAAAAGATCTTGAGAGCTGGGTCATGGTGGCCAACCCTGCATAGTGACATTCACGATTATTGTAAAGCCTGCGATACATGCCAATGAACAGGGAGGTCGTCCCGCAGAGATGAAATGCCCCTTCAACCACAAATGGCTCTACAAGCATTTGATAAATGGGCCATCGATTTCATAATGCCTATCAACCCAACAGGGAAGAAGACGGGTGCGCGCAACATTATTACTGCCACTGATTATGTAACCAGGTGGGCCGAAACACAAGCAGTAAAGGATTGTACTACGGAGACCGCTGCACATTTCATCTTTGAACAAATCCTGACTAGATTTGGATGCCCGAAGATCCTCATGAGCGACAGGGGTACGCAATTTGTTAATGAAACAATCCAAGCTTTGACTAAGGAGTTCCTGATCCATCATGCGAAGAGCACACCATATCACCCATAGGCAAACGGCGCGGTTGAAGCTTTTAACAAAATCTTGGGGAAAGCACTGACAAAGGTATGCAACACTGATCGCAGCGATTGGGACATGTGCATCCCATCAGTTATTTGGGCCTATTGAACAACCTACAAGAAGCTAACGGGGAAAACCCCATTCAGGATGGTTTATGGTAAAGAGGTCATTATGCCAATGGAGTATATTGTTCCTAGTCTACGTATCACAGCATTTACGAACATGGCAGAACCTGACATCATGGAGGAGTGATTAGCACAGCTTATGGCGTTGGAGGAAGATCGGTTTCTCGCTAATTTCCATCAGCAGGTTCAGAAGGCCCGCGATAAATCCTGGAATGATCAACATATTCGCCAAAAGACATTCGCGGAGGGTGAATTGGCCCTTTTATGTGATAGCCAGTTTGCAAAGCATCCAGGGAAGTTCCGATAGCACTGGCTTGGTCCCTACACCGTTAAAAAAGTTACAGATGGCAGAGCTGTTAGGCTAGCTACCCTGCACAGTAATATGCTACCAATCTACGTCAATGGTAGTATGCTCAAACCGTATCGAATAAAATGACTATATGGTCAGAATAGCTATGCAGGCGTAGGTGGAGAACCCGCCATCACAGTGACTCGAGATGAGTCACAATATTGTGTTGGGGAACTATTGGAACAGGGTCTCCTACAAAGCTACGAATCTGGTCCATTTTGTATTTTTTTTATTATATTTAGTCTAATGCAGGGGTTTTGGGGTGGGTCAAAGCCCCTAATGCATTGTAAATGAGTCAAGGGTAGACCAAGAGTCTGCAAACCACAGTTTGTGGACCATTGGATGTGTTGTATATATTCATCCCTGCCGTAGCCTAAAACCCCATGACCCTGCTTGACGCTACTATTTCCGCCCGAAAACCTGCATCGCAATAGTTCAAAATTCAAATTTAAACAATCGGGCCGATCCTTTAAGATTTTGGCTCCCTCCCGCTTCGGCCTTCATATGACCCAGGTCAGAGAACCGCAGTTCAAAGCAAGAAGGGGCCTACTGTTTTAACAATCGGACGCAATATTGGCCATCCGATCTAGCTCAAATCAACGGTGCGGCAATTAACATCTATGGTGGGTCCGCGCGCAGTCGATCGGCGGTTTTCATAGCTCCACCACTTTATTTCCCTCCGATGCAAGCACAGCCATCGATCTTGTTTCAAGATCGAACGGTCCTGGGTTGATCGCAGCCCTGTTTTCAATCGCAATCGGAATATAAAAGATGTGCCACTCCCGCTCTACCCACTCTGCTTTCCGATTCCGATTGTCGATTCGGGTCCCACCTCCTGTGGCCGTGTCATCTTGTTTCACAAGTGTACGCTGCGTTCTTCATCCACCGTTAGTGTGTCTGGATGACGTGTCATGGTTTATGAACCCTTAGCCCGTTTATTCATTGTCGCCCCATTGTTTTCTGCCTCGTCACTCTCCATTTCCCCATTGTGTTTATGTGTTTCCTGTCACCCTGCATCCTCCCAAATGTCTCGTCTAAAATGTATTACCGACTTCATGGCCGCTGTTTGTAACCACACTCCATATCGCCGAGTCGTTTTTCTCTAACGATTTGCGGGTTTTGCAGGTTTTCATTCGGCTTTTTTGGCGCATTAACTTTCCGCCTCCATTGAAAAATCTAGAGCATAACGAAGGACAGATCATACTGGCAGCAATTAAAGGAAGGAGCCGAGGGTAGGTGGGAGAGATGACCACCATTAAAGAAGACAGGGATATGAACTCTCAGAACTCTCCGGATGCGTCCGCCCCGCATTAAAGATCCAGGATTCAAATCCATAGCCGGAAGCCGAGAGTACAGTACTTGAATCCAGATTGTTCCAAATCTCTTACGGCAGCAGATTTTCTTTCAGCCGTGGGCAACAAATTGTATATATTTTATTACTCCCATCTTGTATATAAGGAGATTTTATCTCCCAGCATTTATTTCTTGAACAGGTTGTTCAGTACCATCATTTATAGCCAGTCATTCATAAGAGAAGGCGCGAATGTTTTCCGCCATTGGGTTTCAAACTGAGTCATTAATTGTGCCTCATTTTCCTCCTCCTCGGGAAGTTTCTGTCTTCTCTATAAATACTCAAAAATAAGACATTGTAGAGGTTCCAGATTTCTGTCAGCAAACTGTGCAGCGAGAAGACTACTGTATTCATCTTGTAACATTTCTGTATGAAGTTTCAAAGCCCGTAGGGTCTCAGTGAGGAGGGGTTATGACTGTATTGAGGATTCTGGTCTTTGGTGTCTCACAGTATGTAACTTTTCTTATGTGTTAATATATCATCTCTTTTCATGCAAACTTTCTTCTTGTATCATGTTCTAGAATGCGAGTGGCTCACTAGTTTGCAGTAAGGATTCATCTTAAGTGGTGCCCTTTCTGGAATTAGTCAAGCGCTTTAAATAGGCCTAGAAGTGATATGTTGTTCCATCTTCACTCTTTTCATAATTTCTGCTATATTGGTGGCTTAAGGATTCGTAAATTGGTGCGCCCTTCTGCCAGTAATATCTCCTTATGTTTCCTCACTGCCTGCACATCCTAATATTTGATTTCTGTGATATATTATTTGAATCGGCCCTCTTTACAGTAAGCGGTCTCTTAACTGTCTGATACTTTCATGCTGAAGTTTTACATGATGTCTTTACATTACTCCTATCCTTGTATCAGCCTCTGAGAGAGAAATTGGACCCATTCAATCTAATTTAATTTCCTTGTTTAGAACAAGAGATAGTAGGTGAGTCCCTTGGACTGACAACCCAAACTATAAAGGACTCCTTGCTATATTAAGATGTCCTAGGCACTGGTCTATGGCAACTCTAGGCTGTCTCTAGGAGGGTGACAAAATCATCCACAACAGGATGCGTAGCCTAAAGTAGTATAAATAGTTGAACCTTTTTGAGTATATAGGTAGAGGATGAATAGAGATTGATGCGAAGTACGAATTGCTAGATCTTGGGTTGGGTTGTTTAGGTTAGGACTCCTGATGGCTGTGTGCAAGGAGATCCTTTGTCCTACTGTGTGCGGACCATGTTGGATGTATGCGCAGGTGGTATTCCGGGAATGTAAGAGGATTTTGATAAGTAATATATGTGACGTATTGCTGAAACATATGATGTTCTGTTATGATTGATGCGAACTAAGGTTGTCTGATTAAGCTGCAAAATCATCTGTTTTATCTTTGTGGTATGAAAGTATCTGCACTTATTATGTTACTGTGGTGTGATTGTTGTTGCACTTACTAATTGCATCTTTGTTAATGAACACGAACTATCTATGTTCACAATATTGGCTACGATTATGTTTTTTTATGGATGTAATTGATGATATGCACATGGATGTGAACCTGCTAGAGAATATCTGATAAGAACTATAGTCTGGTTACGTTCTGGAACCCTATGAATCAGCCTTCTGTGTAGATCTGATAATTAAGGGCCTGCGTTATTACCTACTCTCTCTCAGGGTGCGGAAACCTGGTTCCAGCACCCTCCCATACTGCATCGGGTGAGACTTTGACCTGCGCAAGCAGGTCACTGCCGAAAGGGCCAGTAGTAAGGGGTTTGTTGGCAAACCTTCACCTCTGAACCTGGGTCAGGACCCCTCAAGCGAACACTATGGCTATAATTTATTTTCAGAGAAATAAAGGGTGATCCTGACTAGCAAGAGCATCAAATGAATCTATCTGCCTTTTAGTTCAGTTGGAGGAAAGTGTTGCTAATTAAGTGTGATGGTGAGAAAAATACATACTGCCCTCGTTCATTTCATCTACCCTCTTCTTACCTTTCATTTTCCCAAATTCTAAACTCCAATGCTCTGAATCCCATTTAAACCCCCAAGACCCACATGCATAACTTTTTGGGACTTCATTAGCAGCTCTACCCCCACATCAAACAGTTGTGGCATATAACATTATACCATAAACCTTACCCCATCCTTACCTTTTTCGCATTCGCACTCTTTACCGCTTCGCAGCCAAGTTAGTCACCTTATAACTTTGCCGATACAATATAGTGGGACCCTTCCAAGCCACATCACCCTTCCCCCGCATCGCATCGCATCGCAAATATTATTTCTCATGTTGCAAAACTTAACTTACCACATCTCTACCAACCTTTAAATCTTGTGATCATCGATGTGCGATAAAACTTATATGTTGCGGTATGTGATAAACCCCAAAATCTGCGGTATGTGATAAAATCTAAACTTTGCGATGTGCGATAGGGGTGGGACCCGATCGCATATCGCACTTAGCAGCTTTAAAGGGTTAGCACTATGGAATATGGTAAAATATGTGATCTGTGGGGTGTGGGAGGGCCCACCTCTCTTTTCCATGTCACTTCCATTCTCACCGCACGTTGCACTTCGTGAGGTTTAGCAGTTGCCTTTGTCGCCCATAAAAAAACCTTTCCAACTTGTGATTGCAATGTGGGTCGTGTCCCACCTTCCTACCACATCACCTCCCCTTCCCTGCACTTCGCACTTTGCAAATTTTAGAACTTACCTCCAACTTCTCTTAACAAAACATTGTGATCTACAGGATACGGGCGGGCCCATCTCCTTGCCACGTCATCCCCACCATTAAAAACATCCCCGCACCTATTCGCCATATCCACTCACCCCCTCCTCATCTGACGGTCCTTGTTTCATTTCGCACTCCCCACAACCTTCGAACCTTAACCATGGGGGGGGTCTGAAATGGGTGGTATCCCTTAATACCATCCCCGCTATGTGTCGCCCCTCTGCTAAATCGCACCCCCCTTCTCTGATACCACTTACTGTCTACACCCCCTCCAAAAACAGTTTTTTACTATTTAAACAAACCACCCCTGCTGCTCCACAACCGCCAACCAACGCCCTTCACCGCTCTGTCACGCTGACTCCCGCCACCATGCCTCACATAAGTATTCCACACCGCGCCCGTCCAAATTTTTGGATTACTACTATGCATTTCAAAAGGAAGGCATTGGGTTGTCTGTTTCCAAGCTCCGCCGCAACAAAAACTGACGTAGAAGAGACAGAGGCAATTAGAAACATCATTACAGTCAACACACTCTGCTCAGCAACCGATTCACACCAAGGAAAATCCAAGATATCAGAGCCATCATTGCCTCTTCAGCATCCTTAGAACCAGACTATGATCACTTTACAATTAATAACGGACTACTACAGCCATTGTCTTGGTCCGAGTTATCTTGTCACCACCTGAAGGGTTCCACTTATCAAAGTTTTATTCCATCACAACCTCTTTGTGATCCCAAGAGGCAATTCCTTCCTTATTTTTTGTTTAATAATAGACTGTTAAAGCCATTGTTATGGCCGAACTTGTCTTATCACCACCTGCATGTTTCCACTTGGAAAAGGTTTAGCTCAAATGTAATTAAAGACTATCATTGAAATAGAAGGAGGAATTGACTTATGTTTTGTACAAATATTGCATGCATTAGTAGTATGAAGGGGTGGGAAAAGGAAAAAACCACTGTAATAGACTCTACTGCCTGTAACCACTCTCTTTTGGATGAATTAATGAGTATGTTTTTTTCCAGATTCTTGTGTTATGATCTATGGTGAAGTGATCCTTTCCTTATAGTCTGTTATCTCTAGTTTTACATATTTTTTTCTTTTCTTTAATGCGAATAGAAATTTTTTTGCAAGATTTACCATGGGGTACCCTACTCTCTCTTGAAATAATACATTATGATTTCCTTTGAGGCTTGGATGCAGAATTCGGATAAGGTCTGCTCTGCATCCACGTTGAACCACCAGAATGCAAAATTCAAAGACGTTGTGCTCTGCATTCTCGTTGAACCCTAATCTCCTCCTCCTTTCCATTACACGAGCTGTAAAGATCCATTGACATGTCTACCTTTCCTGGTTGCACTTGATCTCATATTTTCATCCATTTGAATTTTTTTGCACCTGTTTGACTCCATAGCCCAATTGCCCCCTTCTGCTGCCTCAACCAAATCTTCAAACAAACCCTGATGCACTAATAGCTAGCCTAAAATTCCCCTATAAAAAAAGATATATCTAGCAGAGAGAGCCCTCTCTAAGTCCAGGAAGGCTAGGTCCTAGATTCCAAAGCGGTTTGATGTTTCCCACCATGGTTTTTTCTTCAACCTTCTGAATTACGGGGTGATAACATAATGGTGACTCCACTGGGGATGAAACTTAATCTTCCTCAAAAAGTACATCAAAGTTCAAATCTGATTACTGATGGTGGATGTTGTGAAACCAGCTCCAAAAATAGAATAAAAGAGATATCAACGCCCAACAAAAATAGCCATTTACGAGGAAACCTCAATACATTGGTAATGAACGATTATTGGATGCTGTAAATGACCAAACCTCCTTCTATATGGGATTCATAGAACACAATATATAATCCTAGTGGGGCCACAATGTAATCCTAGCCGACCTAACAACAATAATGTAAGGGCACAATAATAACAATATGGGGGTTACAGGGGTACAACAATAACAATAAGGGGGGCTACACTAACATAATAAGGGACTACACTATTAATATAGGCACTTAACATGCCCCTCTCCTTCAAACAAGTGTTGTCCTCAACGCTTGATTATTTCTTGATGCTTCTATATAAAATTGTCATCCTCCCATGTGGAATCTTCTACATGAAAGTTATTCCACTTGCTGAGATACTCTGAAATTGATCGTACTTGTCGAGTTCTTGTTTTTGTGACTGCTTCAGAACTTCTTTCGATGTGATTTTGATATTCCTGTTGTTTCATTAGATTCTGCCCCAAAGTTAGGTTATCCTTTGAGAGTTGGAGAACTTGTTGTTGAAGCTCGATGTGATCTTCCACTAATTTATCATCCATATTAGCTATTATTTGATCCTTCAAACCATCCAACTTAGCCTCCATTTCTGCTTTTAAACCATCTATGTCATCTTCGGTTGCTCTTCGTAAGATCGAAATTTTTTGCACTTGGTACCATAATTTTGATATGTCATGTTGCCATTCTTCATCTTCATGAGTCATAGTAGAGCTTTCTAAAGGCTTAATGGGTGTTGAATTCTTTTTAGGGGCCATTTTAGAATCCAATACTAATATATATTCTACAATATGCCCTTGGAATCAATTCAACTTGATTCTTCAAACAAGACTTATGCAATTCGGAAACAAAATACACACCTTTTATTTGCTTTTGAGGAGCTTGATATTGACATTGAATTATCTCTATAATTGTGGATCCTCAATATCTAAAATTCAGCCCTATAGTAGCTCTCTAAAGCTTCTTTCAAATTCCACAGGTCTGATCTGATTTGGATTCTTCAAGGCATGGTTATGTCCAATCTCCCACAATGACCCGATTTTAGACTGGTTCAGTAGAGCAAACTTGTACGACTTGCCACGTGTCACTGTTTCCTCCTTTGGCTCTAAAATTGATAGAAAAAAAACTACCGTCTGTGCACTTGTGGCCACTTTTTACGACATTCCAATATGATGCTCAGAGAGAGAGCTATGAAGATTTTCCTACGATCACCTCTTTGAGATGAAATTCAGAAGCCTCAAAAAGCCCTAACTTCCACAGATCATATCTCCGAAAATATTGCGAACCAATATCTGAAATTTTTTGAAAATGTTCCTCAGGATTGCGGCTTCGCACTCTAAAAATTTCAGCTTCTGAACCTTCGTAGAAAAAAAATTATTACGAAAATACCATGATGAACTGTTTAGGTTAAATTCAGGAGCCTGCAAAATGACCTAACTTGCACAGATCATATCTCCTAAAATATTGTGAACCAAGATCTGAAAGTTTGCGACGATGTTCCTCAGGATTTTGGCTTAACACTCTAAAAATTTCAGATTCTTAACCTTCATAGAAAACAAGTTATAGTGAAAATTCCACGCTCACCTATTTGGAGCAGCGAAACCCTAGAATCTCAAAGCTCTGATACCAAATGTTGTGAAACCAACTCCAAAAATAGAAGAAAAGAGATATCAACGCCTTAGAAATAAGCCACTTCAAGAGGGAAACCTCCAATACATTACATGAATGAACAATTCTTGGATGATACAAATTACAACAATATCCCCATACACCAAAGTCCATATGACCTTTAATATAATCCTAATTAGAGACCTTAATTAATCTAATAAACCTAACAATAATAATGTAAGGGCACAACAATAACAATATGGGGGTTACAGGGGTACAAAAATAAAAATAAGGGGGGCTACACTAACATAATAAGGGACTACACTATTAATATAGGGACTTAACAGTGGACAGTGACCAGACACAAGAAGGTTGTTCCATTCACCTGGCGACTCGATTGGCAGCAAAATCCAGAAACATAGATTCACTAGCGACTCCACATTTTTCAGTTGACCTAAAGGCTCCACTGGTAGAAGAATCCAAATTTGTTACGGACATGTGGTGACTCCATTCTTTGATTTATTAACAAGATGAATCCAAGGATACAACGCAGGTATGCTCCAATGAACATAGATCACATTCATGGATTCCCACACAAAATGCCTCAGGTAAATTGGCAAAGAAATCTTCCTATTTTTCAATATGAGAATGTTGATGATGCTTCGTTACATCTCATTATATTTCAGATACATTCATGGAAGTTGAAGGTATAATGGCATGAGGCTTGCCTCATGAAGATGTTCATGGCAACATTAGAAGGGAAAGTGAGGAATGGTATGAATGTTTGAACCCTAGTAGTTTGTTATCTTTAAAATATTTCCACAAGGTGTTTTATGAGCATTATAAAGAAAATTATCCATCTTTATCATTAGTTGAAAATTTTTGTGATCATTCTGAGGATCGCATACAATACCTTGTAAATATTGATGAAGATCTAGTAAATTGGTATCCTAAGGATCACTTAGAAGCAATTCATGAATTTCATTCTCAATTTAATTGCCATGATAACCAAGAGAAGTTAGTTGAAAATGAAAGCAATCAAGAAATGAAAGTAGATCCACAAGATCTCTCTGTGGAGATAAATGATCATTCATCTGCTCTTTTATGTGGGGCTAAAGATGACATTCAGCCTCATGATCAGTCTTCACAAGAGAAAGAAAATAATTGTTGTTTAATCCAAAGAAAACAAAGACTGCCTCCTCCTCTAACTGAAGAAGAAATTAATCATATTCTAATCATGAAACCAACCTCTCAAGTTTTATGTAATTGTTTGGTTTGTGTTATATTCTTTCCACGACTAGTCATGCTCGGGGGGGTAACAGGGGGGTCGCAGGGGGGGCGGTAGCCCCCCCTGTCGGGGTCCGGGGCAGCCCCCCAGGAAAAAAAATTTGGTCCTTATTTTCCAGTGGGTGGAAGAAGCTGGATTGGAAGACAAAGAGCAGAATACGGTTGTGTGTCTCAGATTCAACATTGTTGAATGTATCTGGGGAAGCTATAGCGAAGACCTTGTGGGAAAATATAGGGACTTTGTACCAATCTAAGTCTCTGGTGAATAAATTTTTCCTGCGGAAAAAGTTGTATAACCTGAGGATGAAGGGTGGAGACTCGGTGACAGAGCATCTGAACGCCTTCAATACTGTGATAATTCTGCTATCATCTATTGATATTAAAATCTCAGATGAAGATAAGTGCATTAGTTTGTTGTGTTCTCTACCAGATTCGTGGGACAGTCTAGTTATTGCAATAGGTAGCAATACAACTACCTTGAATTTTCATGACATTGTCTCAGCCTTACTGTCGGAGGAAATGAGACAAAGAAATATGGAGGGTCAGAATGGAGATGCCCTATCTATACGAGGAAGGTCCCAGAAGAGAAACAAGAATAAGGTTTCGAGTGGGAGATCTAAATCTAGAGGGAGATCTAAATCTCTTGGGAAGTTTATAAAGGTGTGCTGGAATGCGGAAAGGAAGGGCACTACAAAAAGGACTGCATATCTAAAGCTCTTGAGAAATGAAAGGGATATGATGATTCTCCTTCTATATAAGCAAAAACCACCTCGAATGAAGGTGGGGATGTGTATTTGGCTTCTTCTTCAAATACATATGTAGATCATGAGTCATGGTTGATTGACTCGGGTGCATCCTTTCATTTCGCTCCCCATAGGGAGTGGTTTTGTGAGTATGAGAAATATGATGGCGGTGATGACTTCTTAGGTGATGATAGCAAGGCCATAATCATCGGACGTGGAAAATTCAAGCTAAAGCTGCAAGGTAAAAGGATTAGAACACTTCCTGGTGTTTTTCACATTCCTTCATTGGCCAGAAATTTGATTTTTGTAAGCAAGATGGATGAGGCAGGTGTAAAAACAGTGTTCGAGAAAGATACATGTAAGATGCTTCGGGGAGCACTAGTATTAATGCGAGGAGTTCGGATTGGAATTCTATACAAGCTTCAGGGTAGCACTGTTATTGATGGAAGTGGAGAGGAAAGCCTAGCGGTCTCTGGAGAAAAGACCCTGCTATGGCATCAAAGGCTTGGACATATTGGAAAGAAGTGCCTTCGAATATTGCATGGAAATGGTACGGTAGAAGGTATGTCTAATAGCTCTATGGATTTTAATTTCTGTGAACATTTTGTATATGGGAAGCAGAATCGAGTGAGTTTTCCTTCTGGTGCTAAGAGGGCGAATAAGATATTAGAGCTTGAGCACAGTGATGTGTTTGGACCTGTGTCGGTTCCATCACTAGGTAAGTCTGTGTACTATGTTTCATTCATAGATGACTTCTCAAGGAATACATGGATATATTTCTTGAGGAAGAAGAAGTCTTTGATAGATTTAAAGAATTTGAAATATGGTGAAAAACAGGGCAGAAGGCAGAGAAAGATAAATGTCTTGGTGAGATATAGGAATGAGTTCTCTGAAAGAATTTGAAAGATTTATGTAAAGTATGGTATGCTTCAGCGAACTATCATACACCTAAGCAAAATGGAGTTGCGAAAGAATGGACTAAAACGCTAGCAAAAAAAATAAAGCATACTCGATGGTCTGCAAGGTTGGGGCAAAATTGTAGGCGGTAGGCCCATGTTCATGGTTAACGAGATCACCCAACCATCGGCGTTGGAATGAAATCATGAGGTATGGACTGGTAAGAAACCCTCTCTTTCACATCTAAGGGTATTTGGATGTGATGCATATGTACATGTTCCAAAGGAGAAAAGGACCAGTTGGATAATAAATCTAAAAGGTGCATCTTTATTGGGTATAAGGATGGTTTAAAGGGTTACAAGCTTTGGAACCTAGAAACAAGGAAGGTTGTGTACAGCCGAGATGTGGTGTTTAGATAAGTGAAAGATGTTGTTAAATATGAAGTCCTACCAAAGGAACCTGAGAAGATATAGTTTGAGCTAAAGGAGGATGAATCAGACTCTACAATAGAAGAAGACTCAGAAGATGAAGAGCCACACAAACTCTGGTTGTGAAAGATACGATTAGGAAATAGCTTCGGTAGTGTACGCTACCATTTCAAGTTGCTATTTAACTATATTTGATGATGATCTGCTAACGAAGTACGAGGAGGCAATGGTTGGGAAAGGATGAAAAGCTTTCTTGGAAAATAATGGTTGATGAAATAGCATCCTTGCACAAAAATCAAGAGAGCATAGGATACGAGCACTTTCTTGGGGTGAGGAAAGAAACCATACGCGGCAAATGGTGTTTAAGAAAATGAATATGAAAACAGGTGGATAAATACAAGCTCTGATGGTAAAAGAGTTATTCCAATTAACAAAAGGTGATTTTGGTGATATTTTCTCTCCTGTTGCCAAAGTTACTTCTATTAGATTACTTTTATCTGTTGCTGCTGCATTTGATTTTGAGATAGAACAGATGGATGTGAAGACATTATTCACGAAATACGGAAAGATCTACAGCAAGGCAACACCAGAAAACATAGTGAAGAGGAAGAAAAGGAAAACTATTATACAGGTTAAATAAGTCCATATGGGTTCAACAGTCTTGAGATGTGGTATCAAAAATTTGATACCTATATACGGGGACTTGGCTTCACCAGAAGCAAGGAGGATCACTGTGTTTATTTTAAATTAATTGGTGACCGTGTTATTTATTTGGTCTTGTATGTGGATGATATGTTGTTGATTGGAAATGACAAAGAAATTATCCAAGATTTGAATACCCAACTATTCTCCAAATTCGACATGAAGGATCTGGGTGCTACAAATTATATTTTGGGCATGGAAATTAAGAGAGATCGGGCAAAGAGGAAGCTCTGGTTAAACCAGAGGAAGTATGTCGAGACTATATTGCAGAGGTTCAATATGCAGGATAGTAAACCGGTGAATGTTTCGATTCCTGTAGGTACAAAGTTGTCTGTTGAATAGTGTCCCAAGACACAAGAAGAAGAGGAGGATATGTCTGCGTGTTCCTTGTCTGATGCGATGGGTATCACAACGATGTATGAAAATGAGTACGCCTTCTGGGCCGGACATTGTACACATACGGTGGGAGTATTGAGTGATTTATATAAACCCGAAGGAACGTTGGACAGCGATGCATGATTTTCGAGATATTTGTGTGCTTTTAAAGTGATTGTAAACATGTTGCCCAGAAACCAGGGTTTGGAAAAAATTATTGGACATTCGTGGTTTTGTTGATGCAGACTGGGCTGGAGATTTGGACCAAAGAATATCTACAAGTGGGTATGTGTTTAGCCTATTTGGAGGTTCAGTCAGTTGGATGAGTAAAAGATAGTCTGTAGTGGCTCTTTCAATTACAGAGGCAGAATACATGGTAGCCACTCATGCAAGCAAGGAAGCAGTTTGGTTGCAGATATTGTGTTCAAGTATGGGGTTGGTGCAGCAAGCCATAAGGATAGACTGTGATATCCAAAGTGCAATTTTCTTGGCTAAGAACCCTACTTATCATTCAAATACAAAGCACATTGATGTTTAATATCACTTTGTGAGATATATGGTTGAAGCTAAAAGGGTGTTTTTGGTAAAGGTGGACTCGCCCATGGTTTTGTGCATGGGTTTGCACATGGTTTTGGGGCATGATGGTTTTGGGCCCCTGGTATTTTGTAGATCCGGTCAAGGGAACTACGGTTATGTTCTAATCCAGGGTTAATGGATTGGGGTTTATGTATGCTTCGGCATGTATATATGTGTGTTGTAACACTAAAAGGAATATAATGAAAAATCAAGTTGGTCGTCTTGATTTGGGATCTAGGGGAAAATATCTGTGTTTATCTGTTTTATTTTTTATGCTCTTGCTATTGTTTATTTTATGTTTTTAAGATTCGTTTGCAGATAATTTTTGTGCAGGGTTAAAACCTACAGTAATGAAGAGATTATTTCTATTTTTTCTACTGCTGATTTATGTACTAAAGTATTGTCTCATGAAGAAACAAATGTAGAACATATTGATACTGATGTTGTTTTACATTCTCAAGAAGGCTTATTGCCAAAAAGTGCTCATGTTCATAAAAATGATGGCCTTTAAACAGAATTCAACAATCTCAATCAAGGTATATCAGATTTGCTTGAGGACAGCATATTGATATACAATGAGGATGCCAGGTCCGATGACCATGAAGAATGTGTAGACATTCTCTTTCAGAAGGATCTTGACCAGGAAAAATTGGAACAAAGATTGGTCCTAGATGAAGCTTGTTATTTGAATCCTTGGGACCAGGTATTGTTCCATTATCCTTTTGCTGGCCTTTTATAATTATCTAAGGAAGGAGTATGCTATGCCATGAATGGTTTGCTCCAGAGTTTAGGGAAAGGTTTGAACACTGTTGTTCAAAGGCAAGTAAGATGGGGGTGGCCCTTTTGTTTTCCCAGCCTACTCAAAAAGTGAACAAGAATCAATCATGTAGTCATCTACTTGATTGGTTACATTGGAAGAAAGAGTTCACTTAGTGTATATATCTTCTCCAAATTAGATTAGGATAGGTAGGTATGAAATAAGCTCTGTACTCCTAGCATCTTTGCAGTTTTAATTTCAGATTTATTTCTAGTTTTTAGTACAAGTATATTCTAGACTCAGTTTGCAGAGAGTGCTAATTTCATCTTGGAGACTTTCAGCCACAGAGGTTGTGTAGCAGATTAAGTTTTAGGTTTGGGATTATACCAATGGATCAGGCCACTAGTCTACGGTGTTCTTGACACCTCCTGAAGGAGTTTTCATCCCCAGCTGGAGCCACTGTTAGACTCCTGTATTTCACAGTATCACTGTTGATTAGTGGTTGTCATTGATGTCAACCCAAGAAGCACCAAGGGCTACCCCAATATTGCATGGGAATTCTGACCTACCAAATTACTATATTCTAGGTCAAGAATTATTTTTATGGTTTCTACTTGTCGATATGTATGTTTTCGTTGATATATGGCATGCCACGTAATTCTTCACAGTTTGAGAGATATTCATGTTTGAATTTTGTAACCCCAGTTAGTGGGCTAAAACCCCATGGGGTTGTGGCATGGGTCATTGAAAATTCAATAATTAATAATTTTTAAGCTCCTAAAATCCCTCCCACATTCACATGTTGAAGTCCCTCTGAACCTAATCATTTATATAAATTTTGATCCTCATATCCTCCTCATGTAGGGATTTCACTACCTGAAACAGGTCATCGTGGCATTTCTGCTATAACGTTTTTTCTACGAAGGTTCAGAAACTGAAATTTTTATGAGGCGAAGCCGAAATCCTAAGGAAGCTCTTGTACAAATTTTAGATCAAGGTGTGCAATATTTTCGGAGATATGATCTGTGGAAGTCAGTGTTTTTGTAGGCTCCTGAACTTCATCTCAAAGAATTGATCTTGGGAAAATAGTGATAACTCTCTCTCTAAGTATCGGATTGGAATTCTTTAAAAATTGGCGGATAGTGCACGGACTTTAGTTTTCGTTGTATCAATTTTAGAGCTGAATGAAGAAACAGTGACACGTGGCACTCCGTACAAATTCTCTCTACTAAACCAGTCCATAACTAGGGCATTGTGAGATATTGGGCATAACTCTCCCTTGAAGAATCGAAATTGGGTCAGACCTCTGGCATTGGAAAGAAGACTTATATGACTACTACAAGACCGAAAATCACATATTGGGGATCTAAAATAACAGATATACACTATATTCAATATCGAGCTCGTATAAGGCAAGAAAAAGCTAGATCATGTGTTGTCAAGGGCTGCAAAGGACCATAATATCTAGGGCAGCAAAGAAAAGCAATGTGCGAAAGAGGGTAGCATGACAAGAGCAGCAATCAAGGTGTAGAACAGCAGTAAGAAGTTCACCACATGAAGTCTTCATGTGGGCAGCACTGCATACAGTCATTATAAAGGTATCATTATACTAAGTCATTGTAAATGTATCATTGTAAAAATTGTACAAGTGTATACCTACCAAGATTTGAAGAGGCAGTGTCGGGATGTCTATAATCATCATTAGGTGGTTATGTCATAGTTGGGGTTATGGTCTAGTGTGTATTGTTCTTCTACATCATTCTATATCATTGTAAAGTGGACCATTTTCCCTGGTACGGGATTCCATTCTTCTTTTATTCTTCTATAGGGTGGTAGGGTGGTGCTAGGATGGTGCATGAAGTCACAAATAGGTTCAAGCCTATGAAAAATTCAGGGTGGTAGGGTTGTGCTAGGCTGATTTGTAGCTCATTGGGTGTTGGGGAATCCATTCAGTTGACTACTGAAGAATCTCGGGCATTGGAGTGTCCATCTAGTGGGAGCTGGAGAAGAATGCTTTTCTAGATTCTAGGAAGTTGGAGATTTATTTTCAATTGTAGTTGAATATTAAAAAATTATTAGAAAAGCATTCAGGTGGTTTTTGTCCCGGAGAATGTTTCAACCTTAAAAAATGTGTGCATTTGTGTTCCTTTTGTTTACTGTTATCATTGTACAAACAATGATAATAATTGAATATTAACTAATGCTCTAATTGAAAGGAATATTGATTCACCCCACCCCCCCCCCACTCTCAGTATTTCCAAAAATTGGTATCAGAGCTTGGTTCCTTCAATAGTAGTTTAACAACTTGTTACACAGCATTTTTTCATTGTCCCTGCAATCCCCATAACAACACATTGGAGGCTCATTTCAGTGGTCTAAATAAAGTTTCATGCCTTGCAAATACCGTCATTGCATCCCTTATCATAAGTCTAACATTCCTTCTATTGACTATTTCCTGAACAGACCACCAAAAACCCTTATTTTTGCCTTGGCGCTGGTAGCCAGTTATGCCCTCGCATTGATGAGGCAGATTAACATTGGCCCCCTAGCCATTTGGCGCTCTGTCTCAGTTAGCCACCCACACCAATTTTTTTATGAAAAGTTTTTTAAAAATAGAGGTGAAGTTTTGATCACAGCAACTTCGTGGATGAGTCATGGGGAGTGGTTCGACTAAATATCCACGACCTTCCTCCTTTGGCCTCTTCTTTCCACCTTTTGGGGAAACCTCCCAAGGGATAAGGCCTCCCTTCCACTATAGTAGGGATCCCAACCTCCTCCTATCCCTCTATAAATATAACCATCTTCCATTGGTGAAGCTAGCTGAACTGAAGATAATATAGCAGAAACGCTGGAGAGATAGAACGGAAGAGTCCCTCATTGAGAGAGCTTAAGCTTGTGCCTTCATCCTGTCTGAATTCCCTGACATTCATCGAGAGGTGCTCCAATCGAACCCTGCTGAAGGAGGTTGCAACATCAAGGCTTGGTTGTAACTCTTTCTTCTATTTAAAACAGATGCATAACTATTGTCTGGTTCCCATTTTGCATTGTTGTGTTCTATTTGATGCAATATGCTTAACCCTCCTTGACTGGTTGGTAATTATGAAGGAGTTTGTTGTTTCATATGCTGCTCTTGTTTGTTGATCTTATGCAAGTATCCAAGCATCGCTTTGAACGGATCGTGATTTTCCGAGGCAAGAATCGAGAGGCCACCACTACAACAGCTACACTGATAGCGTTGGACTCCACGTGGGTCGATCTACTGCATCTATTTCATTCAGTAATTAGGAACCTACACTCTAGTTTGACCTATTATTTCTAGACCCACTCTCGGGCTAGAGGGATCGTCTCTGTCCGCAGCGAGGATTTACCTTCATAAAAATTTGGCGACTCCACTAGGGACCAGTCCGAGTTTGTCTTTTTTCCCTTGTCAAAGTCGACTTTGGTCGTCTGTCGGTTTGTCTATCTTTTCTGGTCTAGTTGCTTGTTTAGGGTCCTCTTGTTCAGCTCCAAAGTGTCAGGATTGACCTCTTCTCAGTGGATTTCTCATTCTCCCATAGATATCTGGCTTGGCACATTTTTCAGTTGAACAGTCGCGCCGATAGCCGCATGTTGCTTGTTTTGCACTAGCACCAACCCCTGTTCGACATGGATTACAGCCTTACAGTCGTGCCGAATCCTGTAGGGTTTGGGTTGACTATCTTTTTGAGTTTTAAGTCAATTGTACTTGCCTCTGGGTGGATTTTTTATTTTCAATTGTTTTTTTGAGATTTTTTTGACTGTCATAGGCTTGTTTTTCTCATTTGTACGTCTGTTTACTTATCAGTGCAGTTTATGGCCTTACGGTTTCTGAGTGTCCTAGCTCACTGAGCCTTCTAATTAGAAGTCAAGTATTTTTATTCTTGTCAGGCACATCTCTTAATCAATTGCATTTAGTCCTTTTTTATCCTTTGAGCATTTGTTCTGGTTGAATGATCATTTCTAGTTTCGTTTGATTTTTCTTCTTGCTCCTCCAAGCATAGATCACAATGCTTGTCAGTTTCGTTTCATAGCTTTCTCTTTGATTGGAAGAGTGCATCATTTGTTTGAGTGCATCTTTGTGTTTGTGTTTCTTTCATCGATCATTCGGATTAGCTCTTTGCATTCGCAATCCTCAAACTAGTGTTTATTTTTTTTTCTGTATTATTAGTGCATTGTGTGCTTCATTTTATTGAAAAATCAAAAATTTGTGTTCTTTCGTTTGCACGGAAAAGGAAATTTCTTTCGCACAACTAGTGCTTGATTAACAAGGAAATAATTTTTTCAGTTTTTGCTTGATTGAATTAGATGCATTAGCAATTTTCATCGCTTGATTTCATTTGATTGCTATTGTTTGAAATATCTCTATCCTTCTCGTAATTAGAATTCATTGAATTGAAAAATGGTGTTCAGTTGCATATAGTTTGAATTTAGGGAATTTGAGATCAACATTCTGTATGGCCTTGAAATTGAAACTTAATTCAAGATCAACTATAAAATTATTTGAATTAACCTAAGGAAACATTGGAACCTAACGCAAACATTTTAGTGGTCTAGGCTAGAGACGTGTTCCAGCGTCTTAAAACCTAGTAGTTGTCATTCACCTTTTGGATTTAGACAGTGCTAGTATGGACTTGTGCTCCCCGTACCGTCAAGTATATAAAGGGAGACCCTCATAGGTTGAAATCCTTTTTCCATAGGAAGTCGAGTCTGCCGCCTTGTAATCGTGATACACTGAACATGGCATTCGGGGAGACTACCTGCACGTACGGAAAGTCCTTGGTCATTTCTCTTTCATTTGATCACCAAGGTGTATATGGCAGTTCATGGAAACTTGGTACACTCTCTTTCTTAGATTACCAAAGCAGTCATTTCGATCTTTTCGTGACTCTTTAAACAGAGAAGAGATCATCGAGCACTTGTCCTTTCACGCTTGTTTAAAATTGAAAGTGACTAGAGTAATCGTTTGTCTGTTTCTCGACTTTTAAAACATGAAACAACAAAGTCTGGTTTCAATGTCGTAAAATAAAATGCCCACGATTACATACCTATTTAGAGTTTGTTACTTGGCTTGTTTTGTTTTTCCTTAGATTTTTCTCTTGAAGCCTTCTTTCGGCTATCTCTTTTTCCTTTTCTGTTTTGAAATACGGTCACAGTGGCAGAACTACCAGTTTTGTCATCTTCTTCACTGCCTCCTAGTGGTAGTTTTTTTCCTGATGTTTCTTACGAAACCCCTCAGTCCACTAGGTCTATTGATTTTTCGAAGCCTATTCTCCCGACTGTTTTACCTCTTGCTACCCGATCTCCTCCTAAAGAGTCAGTTGATTTCAATTGGCCTCCTCCAGGTGCTTGGTCGAGTTTTGGGGACGAGGAATAATTTCCTCCTATTACTTCGGGATCACCATTTTTAGTTGCTGCTATACCTCCGAGTCCCTGTCGTCTCTTTGAAGATCTTAAAACCTCTTCAGACATGGATTAGGACCTCTTGAAAGTGAAGGAATTCCTATTTCTACAAGTGAATATCAAATTTTCCCTGAAGATCTTCTGTGTGTTTTTGTTCAATCTTCCCCACCATCGGTGTCACTTCCACCTGGATATAGGTCCTTGAGTTATATTATTTCTGGTGTTGCCTCCAAATCACAATCCAGCACATCAACTCCTCCTAGGAGTACGATCCTCCCTTCGTTGGAACTCTCACCTTCGACTTTGAGTTCATCAATCACTGTTACGTTTGTTAGGGTCCTATAATAATAGGATTCATAATTTTGAATTGAATTTTGATAGTATTGTAAAATATGTACATACCTTGCTTTCTGCAAGTTGTTTTCCCATATTTTGGAAAAAATAATAATAATAATAATAATAATAATAAATCAACAAGAGGGTAAAAAGTCCTAAAAGAAAAATCAAAGGACTCAAAAAAAAAGACCCCAAAAGAAAAAGATGAGAATAAGACTTGAAAGTGAGCAAGTCCAAATGCCACTACTTTTTACTTTTCTGCAAAATAAATGATTATGGCAGAGTGTCAAAAAATTCCATACTCCATGATGAGTTAAACTGTTTAATCTTAACTTGTCATGTTTTCAATTTCTAGTTTTAGATAGATAATAAAAATTTGTCAGACAGTTTAATCCTGACAAATTAGTAGATAGGTAGAGAATAATGAGGAACTCAACAGTTTAATCTAAGCCGTCGGATGAAATAAGGTATATTAATATAGTTTATGCTTTAAAAGAATAAATGTTTCAAGGTTGCAAGCCTAAATGCACCTTCCAAATGAAGAAAAAATGTTAGAATAAGGTTGGGTAGGTAGAAAGAAGTGGAGAAAGCATGTAATAAATGATTATCAGGAAAAATTACTAATTTCCCCTCCCCTATAGGTATTTAGTGTTCTAAACTATCAGTCAAACAGGCTCAGAGCATTTCTTTGACTTTTGTTGGGACCGGACCCAAGGCTCGATGACTAGTTAGTTGAAAATATTAAATTCTTATGTTAAATCCCTATTCATCATTATTTCACCTCTCATTCATACATTATAACTCCTTTCATAAGTAAAGACTCATTCTTACTTAATGATGCATATAAACCCATCTAATTAACTTCCATTCATTCAGAAACATACAAAAACCCTCAAAAATACTTTATACTAAGTATTGGTGAAATGATAGAAAGACAAGATTTGCTTTACTTTTACACTTTACTTAGTCATTTTATGTATTTTTGTGTGCATTCCATTCCCCTTTTCATATCAACTTTTAACTTAATTTATTAAATCCCTAAAAAATACCCTATCCTACTTATTAATTCCCTATATTTAAAATATCCCAAAAAAACCCACTATTGTAAAGTTTAAGACCAAAGTTTATTACCCATGTGCTAAATTAAAAACACCAATTAAAATCCCTTTGGTCTAAATTATCATTAAATAAATATTCCGACCCTATAGTATTTAAATGCATATCCAAAGTTTAAATCACTATATAATAATACTATCACGCCCATATTTGCATTTGTCAAAACATTTCATTTTGAAGAATGTTTAAATACATATTATACTACCCTCCGCCCTCCCCACCCGCATACTTATAACCCAAAGTTTATTAAAAATAAACTAAGGTTTATTTTAAATAAATTAAACCTTTCTTGTATGCATATCTCCGCCATATTATATAAGCCTCTCGCTTTATATAATTAACCCATGCCATATATAAACCCCGCCTGATATATGATTAAAACCTTTGCCCTCAGATATATTTCATAAAGGTTAATTATATGTTTTAAACCGCCTGCATGCATATGAAGCTCGGTCCCACCATTTACTTTAGCCGCAGCTTTCCAATCAATCCTGACCCTTCGCATCTGATCTTCAGATCTAATGGATGATACTCAATATCGCGTTGACAAACTAATCGATCACCCAAACTCCAAATGCATGCGAAATAGGTTGTTTTGTGATTTCACCTCCCCTCCACGTGGCTACTATTCATTGGATCGTGTGGGCTTTGCTTCAAACAGATTACTACCATAACCCTGCGCGATAACCACTGTTTGGTTTTGTGTTTAAAATCGAAAATCGCCTCCCGCCTTATGTGACTAGAATTTAATGCCAATTAACGCGATCGTTATATTGTAAATGAAACCTTTGGGTAATGCTTTAATCAGTTAATCTGCACGTTTAAACCTGTTTCTTAGCTCCTCTCGACTGTGTTAAGCCTTTTCAAGCCCCTGCTTGCCATTTTATGCCCACAAACTCAGTATTTTACTGAAATCTACCATTGAAGATTGACTAAAAAGCTATTCGCCGCTCCAGTAAGCCGCTAAAGACCTAAAAGTCAACCAAGATCATCTGAAAACCTTTCAAGAGCCGAATACCTACATTATTAAGGTATTTCCCAAAAATGCAAACCTGCAAATTCAGTTTTAAACATATTTAATACAACCAAACCTTTAAATTGAGAAATTCACTGAAGCAAATTTCCTAAAAATACCAAAAAAGAGGCCAAACCCTAGCAAATTTCTCCCAGGAAACCCTGTTTTCTATTGCAAGCCTTTTTAAAGCTAATTTCCTCAAATTTCACAGTATAAGAATCAAATTCAAGGATCTAAATGGCTAAAACCTCTGAATTACCTTGAAAACCCATTTTTTCAATCAAACCAACTCAGAAAACCCTTGTTTTACGTTTTATGCCAGTTTTACATCCTTAACCTAAGTTGCTCAGTTTCCTCTCTATTAAAATAAAAACTCCCGCAAACATTTTAATCTTGCAGTAGTTACCCAAAATGCCTAAGAAACAAAGCACAAGTAGACTTGAAGGATCCAAAACACCTAAATCTGAGGGATCCAAAGCCCCTAAGCCTACCCCAGCCATCACTACTAAGTTTGCTATAACAGTAAACCCCCTTCAACCACCTGTGGTTGCTGCTGAAAGCATTCCTTTGACTGATCTTGACTATAAAATTGCAGACCCTGTTATTGAGTTTAATTTGCTAGATATACACAACTGGTGTTATGAAAAATATCTAGACAAAGATGATATTCCAATTTGGGAAACCCATTTTCCTAAGTATATAGTCCCAATGACTCATCCTGGTCAAGAACTCATCAGACTTTGTCAAAAATACTATGAGCCAGATCAAAGGGCTATAGTAAATGCAGAAAAAGAAATACTTTTTACCATTACAGCCTAGTCAATTAATCAAATGCTTCAATTACAACCTGATCCCTAGGCAGTCCCCTTGTCTATAGAGGCCTTAACTCAGTTATACCTTGGCCTATATTTCCCTAAAAAGTTCATGATCTTTCATAATTTTATGCCTTCTCATGTTGATGTTCCAAACATAAATCCTCCATACTCCACAGCTAAATTTCTCGAAGGTTCTAGACATATTATCTCTATGTTATCTTTTATCCTTGGATATTTTACAAATGAGTATATTGATGAATCTGTTCTTGGTTTCTTGTCCACCATGTCTCCTGGTCAACCTCCATCAGTCATCTTTGACTATGTTGGTTTCATAGTAGATACTATCCACTACTACTTGACTAAATTACCCACAGAAGGAGTTTTTAGATATTCATCTTATCCTTTCCATTTGTTTTTATTCTCTCAAGCAGAAAAATTTCCAGTTTCTTTACAAAACATGGATGTAGAGGGAAAACCTCTATCAATTTTCTTTTGGAATTCACTACTGAGAAAAGAATCCAGTTATTCCACTTATTCAAAGTTTTCAGAACTATTTTTGCATCCAGCAATGAGCATATTAAACAAATCAGAACAGCCTAGGATCAGTGAAAAAATGAAAAGAATATTGTAGCTTTCAGAGCAGAACAAAGTTGGAGATTGGTAACTCTATGAAAAACACACTGAATTAAGAATTTTTGGGTCAAACTTGTTACCCTACAAGTTGCCCAAGCATGTGTGTACGAGAATTTTTGCACTTGAATATCTTAGACAAATTCTCAATTCAGATTCAATTAAATTTATGGCAGCCAAGAAGAAGACCCAGTTTAAGTTAAAGAATCAAGTTGGGCCATTCATAATCAACCACAGAGATGCAGAAAAGGAAATAACAAAGAAATTATCAAAATTCAGATTTGATGAGAGTTTTCCATGGAATTATGATCCACAAGGGATCTTAAGCAAGCTAAGGGTGAAGTGTAAATTAACACCCTTTATCCATGAGTCAAAGCCTGAAATAGAAAATTTTTCCAATCAAATTGAATGGATTGAAAACACCTTGACAGAGGCAGCAAGCCAAAAAGATACAACACAAGCATTGGAAGTTGTCAAGCAGCCAGAAACATCAAGTAAAAGAGTCAGGGAAGAAGGAGGTTACACAGCAGAGAAAACAACTGAGACCAAATTTAAAATAATCTATAACAAAAGGCTTAAGCTCAATTCAGTTGATAAGGAGAAAGTAACAATTGATATTGATGAGACAGATGCTCCAGTGACCAATGATGATATAGCCACGACCATAATCAATGAAACACTTATGGAAATTCAAAAGGAAAATCCAGTCAACCAGAATGACACACAGATGATTGAGAAACAACACAACATGGAAGCCTCTTCCTCACAGTCAGTTGAGGAAAAGGATTTGGACATCAAAGATAGGTATAAGCAAATTAAGCAGAAAAATGAGGAGATAAAGACAGAAATATATTCTCAATTCTTGAAGCAGAAGCCTGGAAATCAAAATAGGTTATTATCAGTATTTGACTATTCCAGCAATAAAATGATGTCATTTTTACAGCCTATAAACACCATGATGTGATTTGCAAGAGTGGACACGGGGTGGCCTGAAATATTCATGAGTTGAATGATTGATTCCTGACAGACTTATGAAATGTTTAGCCATTTTACGGTGGAAACCAAAAAATGATGCCAATAAATACTTGTGTAGATACGGTGATGGATAAAGCATCACTTTATGCCAAGGACCTAAGGATCAAAGCCTTAGAGGAACTAGTTTTACAGGTGGGATATGATCCCTCAAACATCCAAGCAGCATAAATATTGGTTAAGAAAAAGAATGAAGACATAACAGCTTTGTGGAAATAGCTTAATCTTCCTGAAAGTGAGCATCCACAAACAAAGGAAATCCTCCAGGATCAAAGTGAAAAAGAAGAAATGATGAAGCTCATACTTCAATTGACAGCACAAATCAAGGATATGGAAACACAAATGGACCAGCTTGTCCAAGAGAGAGAGACTGTCAAAGAACCAGAAATTCCTATAATTCCTACAATCATCCCAATAATTACTACAGCAGTTCCTTATACTTTAGGAGAGAAATTAGCACCAAAGGACCCACTAGCAACTGCAGTGCTAGTGACTTCAGCCACCATTTTAGCTACAGAATCTTCTACCACAAACGTACAGCAAACAGATGAATCCATCCAGATTGTCAAAGCCATGGAAGAGATGTCTTTAAAGACAGATGAAATAAACAGATTGAACAAGATGATTGAAAATATTGAGAGTGCAAATAAGACAACTCAGATCAATGCCAGAACTCATGAGCAGAAAGCAATAAAATTGGGAGAGCAGCTCAAGAATTTACAAAAAGAAATGACTTTCACAGAACAGATCTCATACATTAAAAATAGTCTCTAGACTAACATAATTGAAGCCATTCATAATAAATGGCCTTCAATTCAGGTTATATATGAGCAGAAAGAATTGTTATTAGCAGCCCAAACAGAGATACAAAAGACAAAGGATGAGTTGACTGATAGGCCTGCACAGGCTTTAAAACTCATTACATTTCTAAATAGCAAAAACAGGGAGGAACTTGAAGAATTGCAAGTATTAGACAGGACAGGGACAATCTTGCAAATCAGGAAGGTTATCACGAAAAAGAACTTAATGAACAATATTGAAGAAAAGTGTGAAACAATGAACCCTTGCCATAACCAGATTTATGGTAAAGTATACAAATTTAAGACAAAAAGGCTTACCAGACATACATGTTTTCAATGAGAAACTTATGCCATAAAAGGACTATGACAAAAATATTAGGGAATTTGCTAAAGAGAAAGTAAACAAGCAACTAGCATAAGGCACCCTTACAGGAAAAGTTTTACTTCAGTATTTTGAGGATTTATTCTTTCTACAGCATGAAATTAAGCACCTCTTTGTTATCAAGTCTACTTTTGCAAGATATACAGAGGCTGATGAAAACTTTAGGAAGCTGAAAAATGTCCAAATTCCAAAAGCAGAAGAGTGGCAAACTTTCACAGATTTGATGTAAATATAGAAGGTAAAAACAGTGAAAAAGTTACCTAAAGACAGTCAAAAGAAAGATAAAATGAAAAGACAGTTTGCTGATTTTTACTGCTAAAAGATAATTTCACAGCAGTAAAACTAATGGTCAAAGAGTATCAGCGTTAAAGAGCATTAGGTTAAAGAGTATCAGTAGGAAAGAGTATCAGCGAAGGCAATTCAAATGCATGAAAATATCTAACAGCCAGCAAGCAGGACACATTGGCAGCTAAAAGCTCCTTGTTAACAAAACAGTTCTATTTATTTTGGATAAAAGAGGACAGCTTGTTGATTTGTTGAGCAGCTGTCCCTTTTATTATGTAATGATATTTTTCTTTTCCTAAATTTATTCCTAAAACTCTTCTAGGATATTTTGTAATATTTTTTGTATAAATACTTCAATTTCAGAAGTATTCAGGGTGGAATAAAATTGATGGACTTACTATAGACGTTGTTGTTGAACATTGGAGGCTATTGTGTGTTTGAATTCAAAGTAGCAGACTGGACAAGCTGACTGGCATCATAATTTAGGATCCCTGTGATAAGCTGATGAGTGAAGTACTTCCTACTTGTCATTGTTTCCTTTTCTAAGTTTCATGCATTCATTTTATGTTTGTTCTGTCTGAATGTGTAACTAGGAGTATTACTATAGGATTAGTCAAGTGTTCCCTGTCTTTAAATAGTTGCCATTTTAATGTTTTCTTCTAATTTCTGGTGCAAGGAACCCTTAATTGCTCCTTCTCCTGTTTGACCTCTGCCTTCTACTTCCATTTTCTGGATCAAAGGATCCTTAAGTGCCCTTTATCCCGATCATACCACCTCACAAAAAACCACTTTCCCAAATCTCTGAGGGTTATCTATCTTGCCCTAAATATATTTGTACCTTTTTGGCCTTGATTTCTAGTGTTGCTAGCTTGATTTAGACCCCATAGCCCAATGGACAAGTAGATTTCTCTCTATCTTACCTCCAAGTGATTTTTTTCCCACCAAACCCTTTAAACCAAAACCAAATTGTACTTTTTATAACTAGCCTAATATTATAAATCAAAACAAAGTTAAACTTTAAAGAGAGAGCCCTCTCTGGACCCTAGGAAGGCTAGATCCTAGAGTTTGAAGTAGGTTTGTGGTTACCTCTAGTATTCTTTGACTAAAAACTCAAATCCCACAACTTGAGAATTTACTAGAGTGCTAACATATTGGCGACCATACAGGGGAGCTTAACCAATCCTGAGTCATAAAATTATCTTGAAGGAAATTTATTTTATTCATCTTTTTATTTCAAGATTATTTTTATAGGTTGTGGGTATTTTAAAATTGTAATTCTGGCTTCTAGGAAAACCTACTATACCAGGTCTAACCCAGATCCTAAACGTGTTGTCATAGTAGATAACCCAGACCGAATTGGAAAAAAGAAAAAACAAACAGAAAACTTAGAAGTTGAAGTATCATTATTAAGAGTCAATTCGTTACCTCAAGAATTAGTTAGTCTCCAAGATTTTGATTTTGATCTGAAATTTGAACATTCCTTATTTAAAAGCAAATCTGAAAATGATATAAAAACTACTGTTGTAGACCCCGCTTTTGTTTCATTCTTGAATACAAAATAGAAAATTATTACAGCAAGATCTAAATCAAAGAAAGTTGAATATCAGACTAAAGTTGAAGAAATTAATGTTACAATTCTTAAGGATATTGATGGGGCTATTGAATTAGCTAAATTTTTAACTTATACAAACAAACCTCTTGTTTCTCAGTTACACACCACAATAATACTAGCTGCAAATTCATCTATGTATGTTGTTACATCATATGTAAATACCACTCCCAACTCATCCGCAGACCCATTTATCCCTGGATTGCCTTTGCAGCCTAGAATACTTTTTCCACCATCCACTTCATCCACTAAATCCACTAGTTTACCTTCTAATTTTACAAATTCATCATTCCCATTTCCTAGTAGTTCTACTCATATCCCAATATCATTTCCCAGCACTTATGGCACAGTTTTCAGTTCATCAGCTATCATTTCCAGCACAGCTCCAAGTTCTTTTACTAGATATTCTAGTCAAACTAAGCTTTTAGCCATGGCTGCTAGATATGCTCCCCTTGTCTTACCTCAACAGTTGCATGACATGCCTCAATATTATCAAAACAAAATACCATTGTTTGATGGTACTACATAATATACTGCTCAGCAACACATAACTAAAATCACAGACTTCTTTGAAATTTATGAAATAGATCACTCAGATGTTCAAATGAGATTGTTTGCTCAAACTTTGACAGGAGAAGTAAAGAAATGGATTAAACATCAAGCTGCTGGTAGCATAACTAATTTAGTTGTATTTTTTACAACGTTTTTGAATAAATGGGAAAAGAAAAAGAACCCCCTTCAAATATTATCTGAATTTTATGCATTAAAAATATTCCCAAATGAGTCAGTTCAAGATTACTGCACTAGGTATAACAGTGTCTATAATTCTATTCCTGCAACTCTTAAACCTACTCCTTATTATGCTCTGCTCAAATTCCCTGATGGATTTGATGCAGATATGGCTTATCAATTAAGGGAAAGAGATGCAGACACCTTAGAAAAAATGCAATTAGATGTTGTTAGTGTAGAAATAAATATATTAGCTAAAAAAGCTAGACTCATAAATGAAAGAAGGGTGACTATCAAAGAAGAAAATTCGAATTCAGATGCAAAAATAGATATCTTAGCCAAAACCTTAGAAAGAATGATGGATAAACTAGATAATATAGAAAAAATACCCCATTGGGATAATCAACAACAGATCAGAAATCCCAATTTTAGAAAAAACATTAATCAGGGAAAAGCAAAAGAAATAGGCCCAGACCAAATAATAAGGCCCCCATTCCAGGAGAACTATGCTGAAAGTTCTCAAAATAATGATGAAGATGAGGATGACATCAATCATCTAATGGGAATAGATGAAAACAATACCATTTTCCTCACTCATGAAGATCGGGAACTATTTGAGCTTCAACAACTCAAATTAGAGTCCGCTGAATCCTTTGACTATAAACAGGGTTATGACTTTGCCATAAATGAAATACATAATCAGTATAACCTTAGACACAAGAAAAACAATGAGTCTTCTACCAAAAACAATTCCCAAAACCAAAATAAGAAAAATGTAGAAGCACTAAAAACAAAAGTTTTGCAAATTCTCCCAAAGGAAAATAAGAAAAGTTCCCATTATTCTCAACCCATTTCTAGTCCTAAAAGATCATCAAGTCCCAAAATTGTTGATATTGGCACAATCTTCAAAAGATTCACAGAAAATCATTAGTGCTAACACCTCTAATTCAGTTAAATCAGCGAATTCAGATTCTAATAAACTTTATGCTGATTCTAAATCAGCAGAAACAAAAATTGATAATTCAAGAACACCTGATGATAATTCTAAGTCTGATAAAACTTCTACTGCTACACAAATAGTCCCTGAAAAGAAGGTTAAAAGCAGAAAAATTCAGGAAACGCGGACAGTGAATGTCAAAACAATTGAAGATAGAAATACAACTGTAAAAACTCAAGAAAAACCAAGTCAAATTACAGTTACTAAAGATGAATTACTTCAAATTAGTAAATCTCAACCCTCATTTAATATTCAGACTGAAATTGCTAAGTTAAAAAAACCCATTCCTTTGACATAATTGGTAAAAAATGACTTATACAAATCAACCATAACTGAAACACTGAATATGAATGATGGTGAAGATGCAATTAATTTGAATGATGATCAACCAGAGTTGATCTTTGGCCCTAATGTGAATGGAAAGCATGCAGATGGATCAGTCCCTCCCTTTTATATCAGTCTTACCATTCATGATCAAATTCTCCATAACGTTATGCTAGACTCAGGAGCTTCCCATAATTTAATGCCTAAATCTATAATGGAAACTCTTAATCTAGAAATAGCCAAGCCTTACAAAGATTTGTTTTCATTTGACTCTAGCAAAGTTAAGTGCTTAGGATTAATCAAAGACTTATGTGTGACATTAGTTTAGTACCCTGGTAAGAGTATATTAATGGACATTGTAGTAGCTGATATCCCACCTAAATATGGTATGCTACTTTCTCACTCATGGGGAGAAAAGTTGCAGGGATCTCTACAATTAGACATGAGTTATGCTACTATATAAGTGTTTGGTCAGCATAAAAAGCTATATAGGGAAACATTGATGAAGTTCATGGTCAGTAGTGCTGAAAGATCTATAAATTATTTTATTTATTCTACACCAACTGACCTAGACTATTTTATCTTATGTAACTCTGAGAATAATGAAATCCAAACTGAACTGATTGATAAAAATCCCACACCAAACAATGATAACATCTTTCATGAATCCCTTTGGCACTTAGAATTTGATGGTTTTGTAAAAAAATTAGGAGCAGGAGAAGGAGAATGCATTACAAACATGGAGACTAATCACTCAGAAGGACATGCCTTCAGACTTAACTTCAAATGTACCAACAATATGGGTGAGTATGAGGCACTCATTCTAGGCCTCCTGATCGTTAGAAACTTAGGAGGAAAAAGAATACTAATCATGGGAGATTCGGAATTAATTATAAAGCAAATAAATGCAGTATATTCTATTTATAACCCTATACTAGCCAGATACAAAGACACAGTGACAGATTTAACTGGTGATTTATTGGAATGCAAATTTGTTGCTATACCTAGAAAACAAAATACTCAAGCACATTTCCTAGCAACTTTTTCTAGTACATTCAATTTACCATTCCAACCAGCACACAGGTACACTGTTGAGGTTAAATATAGACTAATTATTCCAGATAACCTCAGGTATTGGCAGATTTTCTCTCAGGATGAACAGATTTACCATTTCTTAAACAATGAAGAAGAATTTCAATACTGTAAAATAGATACAAACTGTAATGTAGATTCAGATTTGGATTTTCAAATAGATAACATAGATGTACATAAATTTTATAAACCTATTGTATTTAGTCAATGTGACATAGATAGCTTAGAGAAGATAAATATTGAAGAAATTATTGATGAAGAAATTGACATGTTAGATCTTAAAGATAATTTTTTGCCTAAAGGTTTAACCCCTTTGGAAGATCTCTTTGACTCTAATGATGTGCCTAAAAATCCAAAAATGGAGCCAGTTAGGTCTGATATTGAGGAATGTAATATTGGGATAGAATTAAAACCAAAGATGATAAAACTGTCTAAATTTTTACCCCTACAAGAAAAGGAAAAATACATTGATCTTTTAAAGGAATACCAAGATGTTTTTGCTTGGAGTTATGAGGATCTCAAATCTTATGATACAAACATAATCCAACACAAAATTCCAATAAAAGAGGATCAAAAACCATTCAAACAAAAGTTGAGAAGAATTAATCATGTTCTATTACCTTTGATAGAAAAGGAAGTAAAGCGAATGAATGATGCCCAGATCATTGCACCAATCAGATATTCTAATTGGATTTCAAACCTAGTTCCAACAAGAAAGAAAACTGGAGAAATTAGATTATGTGTTGACTTTAGAAATCTTAACAAAGTGTCTTTAAAGGATAATTACCCTTTACCAAAGATGGATCATATATTACAAAGGGTATTTGGCTCCTCTAGGATTTCTTTGTTATATGGTTTTTCAAGATACAACCAGATCCTAGTCCAAAAGGAAGATCAGGCTAAAACAGCTTTCACCACTTCTTGGGGTACTTTCATGTATGTGAAAATTCCCTTTGGTCTAATGAATGCAGGAGCAACCTTTTAGAGAGCTATGGATATAGCCTTTGCAAAGGAGATTCATGACTTATTGGTAATTTATATAGATGATATTACTGTATTTTCCATATCAGATAATGAACACTTGGATCATTTGAGACAGGTCTTTATTAAATGTAGGAAATTTGGCATCTCTTTAAATCCTAAGAAAAGTCTTTTTGGATTAGAGGAAGCTAAGTTACTAGGACATATAATTTCAAAAGAAGGAATTGGAATAGATCCTGCTAGGATAGAAGAAATTCTGAACATTCATCCACCTAGAAATATCAAAGAATTACAAGCTTTCTTAGGTAAGATAAATTTATTGAGAAGATTTATTTCAAACTTAGATGAAATCATTAGAGAATTGAACAACATGCTCAATAAAGACTCAATTCTAAAATGGATTGTTGAAGCCAAACAATCATTTGAATCCATAAAGTAGGCTTTAACTAAAACAGCAGTCTTAATCAGTCCAGATTTCAAAAAAGATTTCATAATTTTTTCATTTGCTTCAGAGCATACCATTGCTGCAGTTTTACTACAGAAGAATGATCAAGGATTTGAAAAACCTATAGCTTTTTTCAGTAAGACCCTTATAGATTCCCCTCTGAAATATAACATAATGGAGAAACAAGCCTTAGCTTTGGTTAAAGCCATCAAAGACTTCAGAGTTTATATTCTCTATTCCCACATAATTGCCTATGTCCCAAATTCTGTAGTTAAAGACATTCTTACTCAGGATGGCCCTGATGGAAGAAGAGGTAAGTGGATTGCCACTATTTTAGAATATGACATAGAAATTAAACCCACAAAACTCATTAAAGGACAAGGATTAGCCAGATTAATGGCTGAATCTAACTGCAATGCATTAGATATAAATTTTATTGCTCAGGTTGATGACCAGGAAGAGATGGCGACTCCAACGATCAGTGAAGCCTTTCTAGATTCACCTTGGTACTCAGATATCATCTTTGTACTTACAAACTTACAAGCTCCTCCTGAATTTTCAAGGACTAAAGCTAGATTTCTAAAACTTAAATCAATGAGATTTTGTATCTTAGATAATGTACTTTTTTGGAGAGATCATAGTGGGATATTATTGAATTGTTTACTAAAAGAAGAAACTGATAAAATACTTGAAGAATTTCATGCAGGTGACTGTGGAGGGCATTTATATTGGAGAACTACTACTGACAAGATCCTTAGAGCTGGTTTTTACTGGCCTACCTTGTTTGCTGATGTTAAAAAGTTTGTTACTTCATGTCACAAATGTCAAATTTTGAAGGCAAAAAGAAATTGTTACCTTTATTCTTAAAGCCTATTTTAACTGAAATGCCATTTCAACAATGGGGTTTAGAATTCATTGGAGAAATTCACCCCCCATCCTCTAGCCAACATAAGTGGATTTTGATTGCCACTGATTACTTCACAAAGTGGATTGAAGCTATTCCTACTAGACAAGCCACTGATGCAGTCATTATTTCTTTCATAGAAAATAACATTTTGTCAAGATTTGGATGCCCTCACAAGATAATTACTGATAATGCAGCAGCATTTAAGTCTAAAAAGATGATTTCCTTTTGTCACAAATATCATATTACCCTAGGTCACTCTACTGCATATTACCCCCAGGGTAATGGCCTAGCTAAATCCTCAAACAAAAGTCTTGTAAATATCATTAAAAAGTTACTCGAAGACAACAAAAAGACTTGGAATAAAAATTTAGTCTATGCCTTATGCGCAGATAGACTTACTACCAAAAATTCCATTGGTACTTCCCCTTACCAACTTGTATATGGAATGGATGCAGTTTTTCCACCATCCTTAGGTGTTCCAGTAATGAAAATCATTCAAGAATCACAAGTGGAAACAAATGATATACAAAGGAGAATCAATCAAACTATTCGTCTACAACAAACAAGGGAAGAAGTCTATGAGAAATCCCAAGTCATTCAAGATAAAATCAAGAAAATTTTTGATAGAAGAAGTAAAGAGGATGATTTTTACATTGGAGATCAAGTGTTAAAGTGGGATTCTAGAAGAGAAGACAAAGGCAAACATGGAAAGTTTGAATTTTTGTGGAAATGACCTTATGTAATTTATGGATATAGGGGTAATAATGCTTTCTTTATCAAAGATTTGAATGGAACAAATATACAAGAAGGACCAGTAAATGGTAGAATGCTCAAGCACCACTACTCATCTGAGTTAACCAATAGTTAGTCCCATTTACTTTTACATCATTTTAAATATCCATTGAAGTTTTTAGATTGGATTGGATATTTTCTTTACAAAGTTGAAGCCCGGAGAGAAGGCCCTAAGCTTTGCAGGGTAAAATGTCATAAATATGAGTTTTTGCAGAAAACAGAAGAAAATTACTGGATCATCATGGTCAAAGTTGAAGGCTACTAGTCTTAGAGTTCTTGACATTTCACCAGGAAATGCCATATCCATGTGAAGTCGTTGTTAGGGTCCTATAATAACAGGATTCATAATTTTGAATTGAATTTTGATAGTCTTGTAAAATATGTACATACCTTGCTTTCTGCAAGTTTTTTTCCCATATTTTGGAAAAAATAATAATAATAATAATAATAGATAAAAAAGAGGGTAAAAAGTCCTAAAAAAAAAATCAAAGGACTTAAAAATATAGAACCCAAAAGAAAAAGATGAGAATAAGACCTGAAAGTGACAAAGTCCAAATGCCACTACTTTTTACTTTTCTGCAAAATAAATGATTATGGCGGAGTGTCAACAAATTCCATAATCCATGATGAGTTAAACTGTTTAATCTTAACTTGTCATGTTTTCAATTTCTAGTTTTAAATAGATAATAAAAATTTGTCAGACAGTTTAATCCTAACAAATTAGTAGATAGGTAAAGAATAATGAGGAAATCAATAGTTTAATCTAAGCCCTCAGATGAAATAAGGTAGATTTAGATAGTTTATGCTTTAAAAGAATAAATGTTTCAAGGTTGCAAGTCTAAATGCATCTGCCAAATGAAGAAAAAATGTTAGAATAAGGTTGGGTAGGTAGAAAGAAGTGGAGAAAGCATGTAATAAATGATTATCGAGAAAAATCAATTATTTCCCCTCCCTTATAGGCATTTAGTGTTCTAAACTATCAGTCAAACAAGCTCAGAGCATTTCTCTGACTTTTGTTGGGACTGGACCCAAGGCTCGATGACTGGTTAGTTGAAAATATTAAATTCTTATGTTAAATCCTTATTCATCATTATTTCATCTCTCATTCATACATTATAACTCCTTTCATAGGTAAAGACTCATTCTTACTTAATGAAGCATATAAAACCATCTAATTAACTTCCATTCATTCAGAAACATACAAAAACCCTCAAAAATACTTTATACTAAGTATTGGTGAAATGATAAAAAGACAAGCTTTGCTTTACTTTTACACTTTACTTAGTCATTTTATGTATTTTTATGTGCATTCCATTCCCCTTTTCATATTAAATTTTAACTTAATTTATTAAATCCCTAAAAAATACTGTATCCTACTTATTGGTCAAGAAAAAGAATGAAGACATAGCAGCTTTGAGGAAACAACTCAAGCTTCCTCAAAGTGAGCATCCATAAACAAAGGAAATCCTCCAGGATCAAAGTGAAAAAGAAGAAATGATGAAGCTCATACTTCAATTGACAGCACAAATCAAGGAGATGGAAACACAAATGGACCAGCTTATCCAAGAGAGAGAGACTGTCAAAGAACCAGAAATTCCTATAATTCTTACAGTCATCCCAGTAATTACTACAACAGTTCCTTCTACTTTAGGAGAGAAATTAGCACCAAAGAGCCCATTGGCAACTGCAGTGCCAGTGACTTCAACCACCATTTCAGCTACAGAATCTTCTACCACAGATACAGCCAACCATATTGTCAAAGCCATGGAAGAGATGTCTTTAAAGACAGATGAAATAAACAAACTGAATAAGATGATTGAAAATCTTGAGAGTGCAAATAAAACAGCTCAGATAAATGCCAGAACTCATGAGCAGAAAGCAATCAGATTGGGAGAGCAGCTCAAGAATTTACAAAAAGAATTGACTTTCACGGAACAGATCTCATACAATAAAAATCATATCTGGACTAACATAATTAAAGCCATTCATAATCAATGGCCTTCAATTTAGGTTATATATGAGCAGAAATAATTGTTATTAGCAGCCCAAACAAAGATACAAAAGACAAAGGATGAGTTGACTGATAAGCCTGCACAGGCTTTAAAACTCATTACATTTCTAAACAGCAAAAACAAGGAGGAACTTGAAGAATTGAAAGTATTAGACAGGACAGGGACAATCTTGCAAATCAGGAAGGTTATCACTAAAAAGAAATTAATGAACAATATTGAAGAAAAGTGTGGAACAATGAACCTTGCCATAACCAGATTTATGGTAAAGTATACAAATTTAAGACAGAAAGGCTTACCAGACATACATGTTTTCAATGAGAAACTTATGCCACAAAAGGACTATGACAAAAAGATTATGGAATTTGCTAAAGAGCAAGTAAACAAGCAACTAGCACAAGGCACCCCTACAGGAAAAGTTTTACTTCAGTATTTTGAGGATTTATTCTTTCTACAACATGAAATTAAGCACCTCTTTTTCATCAAGCCTACTTTTGCAAGATATACAGAGGCTGATCAAAACTTCAGGAAGCTGAAAAATGTCCAAATTCCAAAATCAGAAGAGTGGAAAACTTTCACAAATTTGATGTAAAGATATAAGGTAAAAACAGTGAAAATTTTACCTAGAGGCAGTCAAAAGAAAGATAAAAGTAAAAGACAGTTTGCTGATTTTTTACTGCTAAAAGATAATTTTACAACAGTAAAACAGTAAAACTAATGGTCAAAGAGTATTAGCATTAAATAGCATCAGGTTATAGAGTATCAGTAGGAAAGAGTATCAGCGAAGGCAAGTCAAATGCATGAAAATATCTAACAGCCAGCAAGCAGGACACATAGGCAGCCAAAAGCTCCTTGTTAACAAAACAGTTCTATTTATTTTGGATAAAAGAGGACAGCTTGCTGATTTGTTGAGCAGCTATCCCTTTTATTATGTGATGATATTTTCTTTTTCCTAAATTTATTCCTAGAACTCTTCTAGGATATTTTGTAATATTTTTTGTATAAATACTTCAATTTCAGAAGTATTCAGGGTGGAATAAAATTGTTGGACTTACTATAGACGTTTTTGTTGAACATTGGAGGCTATTGTGTGTTTGAATTCAAAGTAGCAGACTGGACAAGCTGACTGGCATCATAATTCAGGATCCCTGTGATAAGCTGATGAGTGAAGTACTTCCTACTTGTTGTTAGCCATCTATAATTTCTGTTATACCTAATGATGGCTAGAATCAGTTTGCAGCCTTCAAGAAACAATTTCAAGCTAATATGTTAGTCCTTGAAGCCTGGTTATTCTCTCTGTCCAAAGAAACCCACCTTCACTAATGTTTTCACTTCAAAATCTTCAAAGAAGCCCTGTTGTTTCAAAAAGATTGTTTCAAGCCTCCATGTCCATCATTTCTCCTTTTTCCCCTCTATGACCTTCATTTACCATTCATTCCCCATCAAAACCCCTTAAGACCTTATAAATCATCTTTATTTTTGTCTTGAACCTCTTTTTCCCTCTATCGGAACTCTCAAAAACCTCAAAAAACCCATTTCGGCCTTTAAAATCCAACCATTTCATATAAACAGCCTTAAGCCCCTGCGGGCTTAAGTTCTTAACCTTTTCCTCCATGTGACCGGGACAAGTTTAAGCCCCTTTCGCACTATCGCACTTCGCCTTTCCTCTCTTCCATCTACCTTCTCTATTCTTTCTCCGCGATGTTTATTTTCGCCGATGGAGTCCTGACCGTTGATCTCTCCCAGATCCGACAGTCATCGCCCTTTCGCAATATCGCTTTTCTCCTGTCCAAACCCCTTCCGCCTACCATTCTCTGAAATAATCCAAACCGTTGATCCTCCTGATCCGACAGTGGTCGCTTCATCGCATTTTCCCATTTCTCCACACCATTTATCCCTCTGAGCGAAACAACGATGTTTTCTCCATTGTTGATCTTTTTAAATCCAATGACTAGCACTGTTTCATTGTTTCGCCGTCCCCCGCCCATTTTTTATTTATACGGAGCCCTGATATATCTGAGTTTTTTATCTCCTTGATCTAATGGTCCTCACTGCATCGGTGATCCCCGTTTCCTCGTTCCCAAACCCTTTTCGCCGTCAATATGCATCCTCCCTGATACAATCCTCACCATCCGATTAACCCAGATCTATGGCGTAGGTTCACTGCGGGGGCACCCGACCAAAGTGGCACGTACTCCCTAGTCCCCTTGCATTTAATCTCCATCGTTGATCTATTCAGATCTAACGGCCACCATTTCACCCCGTTGATCAGACTTTCCGCTAAAAGACAAGACTGTTGACGTCACTGTCAAGGCCCACTGCTCTTACCCCCGTGCATCTATACAACCATCGCACTCACCCTCAGCCGTTGATCTCCTTGATCTAACGGTCCTTTCTACATCGATTCGCCCTCCTTCCTATCGATCATCCTCTACCAAATCATTTCTCCGAAACGATCCTAATCGTTGATCCCACAGATCTGACAGTCCTCGTTCTTCTTCGCACCCAACTCACAAAACCTCCCCGACGTGCAATTTGAACGCAAAATGGGTGGTTGTAGAAGGACAGGTGTCAACACCTGAGCCCTATTGCGTTCGCCTGAGGTAAAACCACTTACCGCCCCGGCCTCGTGCGAAAACCGCCTCCAGTTTTCCGCCAAACCACCATTGCATCTCTTCGCGCCAAATTCAGTTTTGAACCTTGGTTTTCATGGTTTTTCGCCATGAGGCCATTTTCCGTTGCATCCACCGCCTCCTCATAGCTCCTCCGCTTCTGCCTGAGCCTTTGTAGTAGTTCAAGCCCTCACGCGGGTTTTGTTTAACAAGTTTATTGGTTTTTGCAGGTTTTATGGCAGTTTGAGCTATTCAAAGCATCCCACAGTCACTAAAGGTGGCATAGAGCTCAGGGTGAAGATCAGGTCGCCTATTAAATTACAAAAAGGGACAAAGGGTTAAATTCTAAGTGTTGGTCAATAAATCACGATATTGACTATTAAATCAAATCCTCCAGCGCAAAGAAAGTACCCGTCAGCAAATAGTGAAGATTAAATGAAGAAACAGTGAAGAGTATCAAAGTTTAAGATAAAGGTTAAAGGATATAGTCAAATCTCGAGGATCCAAAGACTTAACCTGAAGTTCAAATAATGAAGTTGAAGATGATTAAAGGACAGATCAATAAGGCAGGGAGCCCTGAGCACATCAGGACAGAGCAGTTAATTCATCGAAATATCTGAAGCAACCTATAGCCTGCTTTTCACCTAGAAAGACACTTTGACAGTTATCACACTGACAGAACATCTTTTGACAATCAGAACAGTTATTTTAAGACATGGGAAAGCCTTAAAACCCACTCTTTTCACCTAATTTATCCTCAGGAAGTAAAGACAGAGTTATTAAACAGAGAAGTAGTGCAACTCATTCCTACCTTAGGCCTTGCATAGCTTTCAAGGCTAGGAATGCATTTACTCTGTAATAAATAACATTTTGAACCCTAAAAAGAGTTCCAACTCCTCATTCTTCTATAAATACTTTATGAGGAGTTCTTTGCTAGGGGTTGGTTGCTGGCATTCGAACTCTTTGAAGTTGTACATAGTCTGGCTAAAGATTAAGAAGAAATTGAAGTATTGAAAGATTGATGATGTTTTGACATGTTTTGTTAATGAGAAGGCTTTATCATTGGATCCCTGAGCATGGCTGTTGGTGATGTATTCTAATATGTTAATTTTTTTCCCTATTTTCCATTGTATTTCATCATTTCTTGCTTGTAGTAGAGTAAAAATCTTAGGCTAAGAAATGTCTGAAGCACCTTAGGCCTGTTTACCCTTCACTGTCTCTATGTTTTCATCTAATGAAGGTTTTATTGAGTAGTTTGACTGCTTTTCAACCCTTAAGCTTGTTTATTTCAGAAATAGTTCAAACATTTGGTCTCAAGAATGATTTATGGTTTTCCCTGCTTACTTTTTGCCACTTGAAAACTGTTTCTGAAGTCTCCCTTTAAAGTACCATTGTTTACAGTCTACCAAAGAGGTTTGTTTTGATCATACCCTTTGTTCTTGCTGAGATAATTGTTTTGAAGGTCTTTATAATTGTAATCAGAGATGTTTAGGAATTCCCTCTTCAATGATACAGTTATTTGTAAATTTTTTATGTTTTCTAAATTCCTTGAAGGTGAAATCTTTGGATGAAGTAGAGTGTTCCTCGACTCCTAGATTTCATTTGAAAGTTTCCTAGAATTTATGGTTAGCCCTGTCTATGGAATGCTTCTTTATGTTCAGATAATATTTTAAGTCCCTTTTTTGAGAAGTACATATAATTAAGGATCTTAACTACCTTAGTTCTACTTCTCCTTCTAAACCCTTAATGTCCATTTCATTTCATCCACCAAACCCAAGATCCACTGGCCAAGTTATATTTGCCCTTTGATATCCCATATCCATTGATTTAGCTTGTTATAACTTCTTCTTGACTCCATTTCCCAATGGCTCTGATATTTCCCCTTTCTATCTATGCTTCCTAGATCATTCATGTCCAACCAACCAAACCCAAATGAACAAACTTGCACTTAATAACTAACCTAAAATCAACCTCTTAAAAGCATCAAACTATATCCTTACAAACATATTGAGAGATCCCTCTCTGAGACTAGGAGGGCTAGATCCTAGAGCTCTAAATATTGGTTTCAATGTTGCCTTTTCATTTGGTTTTCCAATCAGCCAAATCACAGAACCCCAACACTTGTCACTGTTTCCTTTTCTAAGTTTCATGCATTCATTTTATGTTTGTTCTATCTGAATGTGTAACTAGGAGTATTACTACAGGATTAGTCAAGTGTTTCATGTCTTTAACTTGTTGCCATTTTAATTTTTTCTTCTGATTTCTGGTGCAAGGAACCCTTAATTGCTCCTTCTCCCGTTTGACCTCTGCCTTCTACTTCCATTTTTTGGATCAAAGGATCCTTAAGTTCCCTTTATCCTGATCATACCACCTCACAATAAACCACTTTCCCAAATCTCTGAGGGTTATCTCTCTTGCCCTGAATATATTTGTACCTTTTTGGCCTTGATTTCTAGTGATGCTAGCTTGATTTAGACCCCATAGCCCAATGGACAAGTAGATTTCTCTCTATCTTACCTCCAAGTGATTTTTTTCCCACCAAACCCTTTAAACCAAAACCAAATTGTAATTTCATAACTAGCCTAATGTTATAAATCAAAAAAAAGTTAAACTTTAAAGAGAGAGCCCTCTCTAAACCCTAGGAAGGCTAGATCCTAGAGTTTGAAGTAGGTTTGTGGTTACCTCTAGTATTCTTTGACTAAAAACTCAAAATCCCACAACTAGAGAATTTACTAGAGTGTTAACAACGTCTGTTCCAGTCCAACCTACCATTTGTGTGGCTTCGTCTACTCCGGTTCTTACGACACAGTCGTCAGGATCCTTTCACACTCGAAGGTCTATTTTCCTTAATCCCACGTGGCCTGTCAACTAGGGTCCAAGCAGATCACAAGATTGCGCTCCGGAGACTTCACCCACTGATGCAGCTTCGACTTCACCGATGATTCCTAGTGGCCTCACTTTTGAAGAGTATCTGCTGGTTGTTCAGTAGCAAAACTCTCAAGGTTTTCAGCAGCCCCAGGCTCCTATCAATCCGCATCACTATGATGTTGCCGGTAACCCTGTTTATTCGTTTCCTCCTCCGCATCATTATGACGAGCGTGTTAATCCTATTTATTTTCCTCTTATTGATCCTTATCAGGTTGTTTATGATCCTTATCAGCCCGTTCCTGATCTTGGACCGACCTTACCGGTACAACCCTCTTGCTTGCAAGGACAACCCTTACAGGGAAAACCTTTGGCTTAGCAGGGATCCACCTTTGGTTCACAGGGACAACCTTACAGTCCGTCAGGCCAACCTTTACAAGGTCAACCTTTAGTCCAACAAGGACAACCCTCCATTCCTTCCGGTCAACCTCAATATCAGCCAGGAGCATCTTCTGTTCCTCAAGGGCAAATGTATTTTTCACAAGGACAACCTCTTGTACAACAGCAGCCGTACGCTCATTATGGCCAAACCTTTGTGCAACAAGGACAACCCTTCGATCCTGTTCTGGGTCAACCTGGTCATCAGGGGCAACCTGGTCCATCTTTTCCATCGGGCCAACCTCTTCCACAGGGGCAACCCTGTGGTCCTCATTATCCAGGTCAACCTGTTCCGCAGGGGCAACTTGTTCAACCAGCTCAGCAGTCGGTTCAACCTATTCAACAGCCGATTCAGCCTGTCCAACAACCTATTCAACCTGTTCAGTAGCCAATTCAACCTATTTATCTGATTCAGCAAGGTCCACCTGTTCAGCAGCCCGTTCAACCTGCTTAGCAAGGTCCACCTGCTCAACCCCAAGGTGTTTATTACCCCCAAGGTTAATATCAACCGGTATATAGTGCACCTCAAGGTTTTACTTTTCACCCTCAAAATCCATCTGATTTGGTGTATAATCAACCTCAAGGCCATGCTTACATTCTGCAATAGAATCCATACGTTGCTCCGCAGGGACCTCAATGGTATGCTCAGAATCAGTATCCTAGTCCTCAACCCCAATACCAGCAGAATTATCCAGCTTATAACCCTTATGGTCAGAATCCTCTGGGACAGAATTTCTTGCAGCCTGGGTGGAATGTTAACACGGGTCCTTATCAAATACCTCCAATGCCTTTTAATCCTCAATTACCATTTCTTGCTATGTTGGAACTTCCTGATGTGTCAAAGTTAACGAACGATCTTATTCTTCATAACCCGTATTGGCCTCCAGTTCCAACTAAGATTCCTGGCGATTGTCCTAAATTTGAGGGTAAGTTCGGAGAAGACCCCCAAGCGCATGTTATGACTTACCACTTGTGGTGTTCCTCTAACTCTTGGGTTGACGATTCCATTCGACTCTGTCTTTTCCAACGGACTCTTACTGGTGCCAATACCAAGTGGTACATTGAGTTATCTCGTGGTATATTTTAAGATTTCAACTCTCTCGCCATGGCATTCCTTACTCATTTCCAGTTACCGATTTGTTATGAGACCGGGACACATCTCCTCACATCCTTGAAACAGGACCGAGCTACCCATGTCTCAGATCATATTCATGAATGGAGACGTCATCGTCGCTTGATTAAGTTTGATATTCCTGATCAGCTTCTAACTAATTGGTTCACTACCTCCTTTGTCAATCAGATCGTGAAATACATAGCTATGGGGGCATGTGTAACCGAGGAACAAGCCATTTCTCGTGCCCAGTACCTTAATCTTGTGTACTCTCAGTCTGGCACGTTGTATGATATTTTTCCTGATGCCCCGCAACCTAGAACTTCTAAAGCACCGACAACCCCATTTGTTGACATTATTATTGTTTCTGTGTCTCAGACTTCTCGTAAGTCTTCTCCTTCAAATCCTGGGAAGCAAAAGTCCACTTCTTCCAACGATGCTGCTTCTCAGCCCACCCCGAATCCTGGTAAAACCGCGGAAGTCAATGTTGTTCAAGCCAATCCGGTAGATAAAACTTCCAAAGGGAAAAATAAGGGTAAAGGCAAGGCCAAAGCCGATACCCTAAAACCATATTCATCCAAATATCGTGCTGATGATGGTTCACATCGTAAGCCGAAGTACCCTTGTTTGATTTGTGATGAAGAGCACTACACCAAGGACTGTCCTCGATGGGCCGAAGTAAGTAGATTGCTCAAAGGCAAGCAGGGAACTACAGTTGTTCTTAAAGAACCTTTTCCATCTCATCAAACCCAGATGGTAGAGCAACCTCAATCCTCTACCCCTTTTGGCTCTCAAGTGTTCATGATGAATGGTTCTGCACCCATTTCTATTGCCACTCGATCGAAGGATTATACTGAATCACATTAGGCAACAGGGAAAGAGATCGCTGATGGTCCTCCCCCTCCACCTGTTTTTGGCTCTCTTCAAACTGAAGGGCCCAGTACTGAGCTTGTTGTACAGCCACCTTCTAAAGGTGTACTCCACAAGTCTTCTTACAATCCCAACGCCCATGCCGCCCAACATTACAGTATTGTTGAGGATTTGGCTCAGGCGCCCTCTACAATGTCTGCTCTAGAAGTACTTCAGAGTTTTCCGTCTCAATAGAAAGCTTTGTTATCTGCAATTGGTGGGGTTGATCTTGCTTATACTATCCTTCTTTCTTTCAAGTTAGAGAATTTCGTTCCACGACTACCGCATCGAAATGCACTCATTATACAGGTTGTCATTAATGGTCTCGATATTCGTCGAGCAGTTGTGGATGAGGGTGCATCCACGTGCATCATGTCATCTTCTTGCTAGAAATCCATTGGTTCTCTCACTTTGAATTCGTCACCAAATGCCCTGGAAGAATTTGATGGAAGAGAATCAAAACCCTTATGTGTTCTCGCTAGTTTACCGATTACTTTGAAAGGGAAGATAGTCAATGTCAAGGTAGAAGTAGTTGATGCCAAGCTCAATTAAAATCTTCTTCTTAGTCATAGTTGGACTTACGCCATGTTATCCATTCCATCCACTCTCTTTCATGTCCTGAAATTCCTGCACGAAGGAAATATTGTTAATGTTGATCAATTGTCATTCTTCACTTCTTCTTCCGAGAACAATGTTTCGTACGTGGATAAGATCCCTACTCCCTACGAGAGCATTGGGCCGGGTCTTTTCAAAGATCCTGCCCTCATGGGTATTTTTCCTCTTCCTCCACCCAACATTTTTCATATCAATATGATCTCTTAGTCTGATGACTCCTGGATCATTCCTTCACCTGAGCAGGTTGATTCTTTTGGAGATTCGATGCCTTTAAGTCTGATTGAGATTGATTATTGTGAACTTCTTGCGGATTTGAATCCTCTGCCTTCTGATCATGCTCCTTTTAGCATGTATCTCGACACTTATTCTCAATCCCCTTGACTCAATGATTCAGATTCATCTGATCCCTTGCGAGAGGTATTTCCTTTTGATGAAGCCATCGTGGAAACTATTTATCTTGAGGATTTACCGTGGGATGATGGTCATCATCGTTCCTTGTTTATGCCTGGCCTCGGGGGCATGTCTATGTGTCTTGAGAGGATTACATCTCAGGTTCCTTCTCCTCCACTTCAAACACCTATTCTGACACATGAATTCTTTATGGAAGGTAACTTGAGTAACATTATGCAAACGATGCCTATTGACATTTCCGTCAAACTGGGAATTGTTGAGAACATCCATCTTGGAGTCTCTTGTTCTTCCGATGAAGTTCAGGTTTATACCAGCCTTTTCCGCAAGTTCTGCGACGTCTTTGCATGGTCATATGAATAAATTCCTGGCATCGATCCTAGTATAGTAGTGCATGAGATTCCTACCTACCCTGGTTCGAAGCATGTTCGTCAGGGCCTTCATCTTGTGCACCCTCGAAAGGCTGCCACTATTAAAAGTGAAGTTGAAAAACTTCTCAACTTTGGTTTCATCTACCTGATTCCCTTAACATATTGGGTGTCTAACATCGTTCTTGTAGATAAGAAACAAGGGACTATTTGTGTCTGTGTTGATTACCGTGATATAAATCGTGCCTATCCTAAGGATAATTATCCTACTCCCTTTATCGATCAGATCATTGATGACTGTGCTGGGAGCAAGATATTTTCCCCCATGGATTTTTGGTCCTCATTTTCCGGTGGGTGGACCCACCCATGGTTTTGTGCATGGGTTTGCACATGGTTTTGGGGCATGATGGTTTTCGGCCCCTGGTATTTTGTAGATCCGGTCAAGGGAACTACGGTTATGTTCTAATTCAGGGTTAATGGATTGGGGTTTATGTATGCTTTGGCATGTATATTTATGTGTTGTAACACTAAAAGGAATATAATGAAAAATCAAGCTGGTCATCCCGAATTGGGATCCAGGGGAAAATCTCTGTGTATATCTGTTTTATGTTTTATGCTCTCGCTATTTTTTCTTTTCTATTTTTAATATTCGTTTGTAGCTAATTTTTGTACAGGGTTAAAACCTACATTTCTGGCTATAACCAAATTAAAATTATCTTGACTGATCAGCATAAGACGGCCTTCATCTGTCCTTGGGTTACTTTCGCATATAAGAAGCTTCCTTTCGGTTTAAAAAATGTTGGGGCCACATTTCAGCGAGCGATGTCGTATGCTTTTCACGATATTAAGCACATCGTTCAACCTTATCTGGATGACCTTCCCACTCATTCAGCTAAGCGTAAGGACCATCCTAACCACCTTCTTCAGATTTTTATTCGTTGTCGACGCTATAACATCCAGTTTAATCCGCACAAGTGTGTCTTTTGCATTGATTCCGGTAGACTCCTAGGTTTTATTGTGTCCAAAGATGGGATTCGCCTTGATCCTCTCAAAGTTAAGGCTATTATCAATCTCCCCTCTCCATCTTCACTACATCAACTTCAAATTCTGCAATGAAAGGCTAATTTTCTACGACTCTTTATCCATAACTATGCTAAAGTAGCTAAAGGATTTACACGATTATTAAAGCAGGGTGTCCCATTCCTCTGGGGTGAGATTTCTCAGAAATATTTTGACACATTGAAGATGTTGCTCGTAAATTCTCCTCTTTTGCGTCCTCCAAATTATCATCGCGATTTTTCCCTCTATTTAGCTGTCGCTTTTAGCATAATTGCCATGGTTTTGGTTCAAGACGATGATGAAGGTAACAAGCATGTTATTTACTACATCTCTTGTAACCTTCGCGATACCAAAACGTGTTATGCCCATGTTGGGCAGTTAGCGTTAGTTGTGGTTCAAGCAGTTCAACATTTTCATCATTATATCTTGTTGTGTACTGTTATTGTGATTTCTGAATGCAACCCCATGACTTACATATTGTCCTGACAATTGCTAGGGGAAAATACTCGAGGTGGATTGTTATCCTTCAAGAGTTCGATTTGGAGTTTACTACAACCAAGTCAAAGAATTCATTAGTCTTTGCTAGTTTGATCTGCTCCCTTCCTTCTGACTCTGCTCTGTCTGGTTCTGAAGAATGCATTCCAGATGATACACTTTTTCCGATTTCCACACTCGATCCTTGGTACGGTGATATCATTGTATATCTTCAGACTTCCACTTTTAGATCTAAGTTGACGAAGGATGCTTGACGACGCATCCACCATCAATCGCAACCTTATCGTATAGTCGGAGATACTCTCTACCGTGTCAGAGTAGATTCCATTCTCCGTCAGTGTTTGACCATTGAGGAAGCTGAGAGAGTTCTAAATGATTGCCACAGTGGCGCTTGTGGCGGTCACATGTCTGGTTATGCCACTGCACAAAAGATTATTTGTGCTAGGTATTTCTAGCCCTCTATATTCAAGGATTGCATTGTTGTTTTCTGTAAATGTCATGATTGCCAGATCTATCAGCGCAAGATTCGCACGCCGTCTGCACATCTCCACCTTGTTATTACCGTTGGTCCCTTTGCGAAGTGGGGCATCGACTTTATGATGTGTAACCCTCACTCGGTTGGGGGGCATTCGTATATTATCGTAGCCATTGACTACTTCACCAAATGGGCCGAATCAATGCCTACACTTGCCGCCAACGGTAAGACAGTCACTCAGTTCATATTCAATCACATCATTTCTAGGTTTGGTGTCCCTCAATCCATCGTTAATGATTATGGTTCCCATTTTCGGCATTTTATGGTGGTGGAGTTGACTTCCAAGTTGGGCTTGCGTCATGACAGCTCAACGCCGTACTATCCTTAGGCCATTGGCCAGGTTGAAGTCATGAACAAATTTCTAGTCACTATGCTTCAACGTACGATTGGGATCCACAAATCCAATTGGCATCTCATGTTATTTTTGGCTCTCTGAGCATATCGAACCTCAGTCAAGAATGTGACCGGATTCACTCCATTACAGCTTGTTTATGATCTGGAAGCTTCCCTTCTGATTGAATGTGAAATCCCTTCGCTCAAATTCGCTGTTGAATTACTACCCAACACTTCACCTGAAGAAGAGCGTCTTCTCTACTTAGAGAGGCTAGATGAAACTCGCCGCTTTGCTGCTTTGGTCACCGAGGCACAGAAGAAGCGGGTCAAAGCCCATTTTGACCAATCAGTTTCCCCTCGCTCCTTTGTAGAAGGATACCTTGTCCTCTTGTACGATCAAGCTCACAATAAGCTAGGGGCAGGCAAATTTCAACCCATGTGGCATGGGCCTTACATCGTTAAACGTGTTTTGAAGAATGGGGCCTATGATCTTATTGATTATGAAGGTCATCATTTAGATCAGCCCAGGAATGGTTTGTATCTCAAGAAGTATTATGCATGAGTAATTTTTTCATGTTTTCTGTACATAGATGTTTTTTTCATTTTTGTACATTTTTTAGCTTGGTGTGTTTTGTGAGTGTTTTCCTGCTTATTGAGACATTGCTTATTATGAAGATGTCTATTACCCCTTATGTCGCTTTCGTGGATGGTGCTTCCTGTAGTACCCAGAACTTGTGTTCAGCAGCCTGGGTGATTTTTGATCCTATTGGTGAGTTCATAGACCTGCAAGGTATTTGTCTAGGACAGACTACAAACAATGTCGTTGAATATAGTGTTGTCATTGACCTATTAACCGAGGCAATTTCCCTCGGCATTAGTGCATTGCTTGTAAATCTAGACTCACAACTTGTTTTTCTTCAGCTTAATGGGAATTATTCAGTTATAAACCCACACATTTTAAGATTGTATTTACGTGTTCGTTTGCTGGAAAGACATTTTTTATTATATCACATATTGACATGTTCCTAGAAAAATGAATACATTGACTGATACAGTGGCTAACATTGTATTATATAGACATTTGCGTAATCTGTAAAATCATCATCACATGAGAGACTCATATAAAATAGGAGAATATATATATATATATATATATATATATATATCGAAAGTTTGCATTAGTGTGCACCATAAGTTTCAAAAATATGTGTGTTTCTGTTACATCCTGAGACATCATGTCTCTCAACAAAATGCAGAAATAAAAGCATAGGTGTCTAATAGGCATGATGATCATGATAGCATGTCGTTGTCTAATCGGCATGATTATCATGATAGCATGTCATTTCCCGAAAAAGTTGCCTCAGCAAGTGGTGAACTCGATTTTACACCCCTACAGTATGTCTTTGATATGCACGAGGAACACCGTCGAAATGCGCATAGTCTGGGACCCCACGGGTGATTCCCTCCAAGTTGTGCACAATCTCCTCCTCCTCACCTTGAGGGGCAACGTCAAAATCACGAGGTATTCGCCTCGCTATCGGAGACATTCCTGCAGGTCTCTTTGGGCCTACATCTACAAACGCATGGATAAAGTATCAGAACATACATACAAAAAAAAAACATATTACTCATAAAAATTAAAAAATGAGTCTTACAAAGTGCTTCATCCCAATCCTCTCCTTCCGAGAGTGGGAGGTCTAGATCACCAGTAAAATATGTGTCGGAATAGGGCCAATCCTCCACGACAATCAACTATCGGTGGAGGCAATAAAAAAACTCTGGTCTCCAGAACATCTGCTAACTGCCCCTTGACCTTGGCATCAGAGCTACCCATCGGGCCATCCGTGGTTCCAGTGCTGGTGGTGTCAGGACTATCACCTCCTGACACTGAAAGATTGGCAGCCATTCAGGAATGAACGTTACGAGGATAGATCCATAACCAAACTGTTTCAATTTGGTCTTGTTGCACTTTGTTAACCGACGTTTTATATTGATTGTCACGACCTCTGCCCAGTTGTAAATGGTCAGTGACAAGCAGTCTACAGTAATAAGTAACTATGTTTTTGTTGCTTCATGCGGTGCTTGTGATCCCACAGCTCGCGCGATTGTGTGTAGCACTACCCTCAGTATTAGATTTGGGATAGTCTGAATGTCCACCTTCTCGCTTACTGATCCTTTCCGTGCCCCTAGACATACCCTTTCAATTACCATGCCCATGCTCTCCATGGTGGGCCGGGTACTGGTCATGATTGGTGCTACCCCCCTCCACAATAATCCTGTAATGAAGTAGATATCCGAGACATCAATTGTAATATCCCAAAATAGGGATTTCCTACAACAAGTAGAATATCTTAAGATATTCTAAAGTTGGAGCTTCAGCAAATCATGAACATGGAAATGTATATCAGCTCATTAGATTTAAAATAACATCTCACCAAAAAATGAAAGAACCTCAGCAAGCATATGGCGTATATCCTCCTTCCCAAGTGTGGAAATGCAGCAATATAGGGCATAAAAAGGATGTCTTTAGAAAATAACGCTATACCTGTGAGAAATGGGACTTGGATTCCTTAGAATACATCATACACAACTCACATGTAGAATTATAGGTGAAACAAATCACTCTAGCCAGTATAGATAGATCTCCCCAAGTCAATATGTCTCAAATAAGCCCAAACCCAATAGCCTAACTCATGCATAAAGGACTGAAGCAAGAACAACGTTATTTTATTAAGGTTTTATGCAGAAAATAATGTGACATAACAAATCTGGATTCTACAAGCGTCTAAAGCTGAAAATGGAGATCCCTCCCTCTTTATACAAAATAAGATTAACCCGACAAGGGTTTCATGAGAGACAAATGTACAAAGAGCAGATCTGCAGATCTGGATCTGAAAGATGTAGTTAGACTGCAACACTGTATAAATGTGGATGAAATATGCAAATGACAGAAGAAGAATGAAGTACAGAGCTTTCCGGGAGAAGGGTTGGCCCTTTCTCCAAGGAACAAGCTCATAAGGAAGGGATCAAACCCTGCTGCTGCAGCACCCTAGAAAATGACGCAGTTTCTGAAGCTAACTGCGCTGTAGAATATGGAGAGTGATTTGGCCACATGCCATGATGTAAAATAAGCTCTGAAATCTCCTGTACAGATCTTGCAAAGCAAGGGGAGCTCCCTCCTCTGAAAGATAAGCTCAGGAGCTGGTGTTGTAAGTCTCCCACTACAACACCCTGCAACACAACGTCCCCTGATATAAGAATAACATTGTGGCTGAAGGAGGATGCTTGGCCAGAAGCCTGGATGTGGGAAAATGAAGAACAAAACTCCTCCAAGAGATCACTCAATGAAGGAGAAGGAATCCCTAAGCAGGAATGCCTTGTGCTGAATAGCACTGCATACTCAACTCAACAGCTGAAGAATTCTCAAGAATCTAAGCAGACCAAATTCAATAATCCATAAGCTAACCTCAAAATTCTGTTATCTTCCTCCTTATAAAGTTTGTGAGCCTCCTCACCTTGGGTCCCACCCATTAGGGTTTCCAACACCACATGGTTCCTTTCCCTCCAAAACTGCATTGTAGCTCTATCTAGGCTACTCATCCATACTGCGTTGTTGACTTGGTCAACTTGACTGAATCAACATGATTCTTTTTCTGTTCATACATGGAAAGTGAAAAATTCAACCACTAAGATATCCCCTTTTCACACCAAGAGGGCTTTTATGCTAATACAAGTTAATTATGGGTTTTTTTCCCCCATTTATTCATCTACTAGGTGCAAAGATCAAAATTTAATATTCCTATTAGATGCATGCTAATTTTAGGAATATTACATCAATCTCGAGCTCCTAATCTCAAAGAATGATTTTTTCCTAATCCTCATCCCAGATACTGATTAAGTATTGTAGCAGCTCTGGTTGAGCTCTGAGACGCGGTGTCAAGAAGATTTTTTTCAGTCCACAGTCTCTGAGAGCTTCCCTGCATCTCTCATTACCCATGGCAAGCGCATCCTCTTCACTATGTTCCCTTTCTTCCGCTCGATCACCATTTTCTCTCTTTCACCTGCAAACATGTTCATATGGACATTATTAGATAAATAAAACATTGAAATTTGTGAAATTGGAGTTTTCTTGCTTGCATTATGAGCTTTGAAGTGTCTGCGCAGTTGGCGTGACTGTTTTAGAAACAGTCGCGCCAATGGGCGCGCCCCAATGCAAAAAATCGTGCGGTTGGCGCGAGTCCATGCCTGAACCCTGTGTCGACTGCGGTGCCCTAAATTTCGTAATTTCTCCCTCATAAACCAAAACTGAAGGTTGCAAGTAATGAAATAATGCTTAAAATGTAAGGAAGGGCGTCGACTCTTACCTGGAACTGACAGATCCGAGATTGGTCTGCTAGAATGACCGATATCGTCACCGCAAAATCGCAAGGTAAAATGGGTCACTATTGCTCCACAAGAGGTAAAAGTGAAAAGTAATTATTTTTTACCATTTTTGGCATTTTATAACTTTTCAGAACCCTAATAAGGTTTTAAGACATTTTTTTTCGATTATTACATTATGTTTTTTCAAAAAATGGGTTTTACATTTGCTTCTTGTGCAGTGACAGGTTTTTAAAGTGATGGTGATGAAGTCATGAGTTGTATTTTATACTTTTTCGAACTCAGTAAAAACACGAAAAAGTCACTACTGGAGTCAACTTTCAGCTCTTTTCTGACTCTTAAAAATTGAAAAGATTGTCGAGACCCTTGTCATTTTGAACTTGTTAAATGGCTACGAAACGATATCTACCCAGTATACATTTACCCCTTTTTCGGGTTGGGATAGATTATTTACGAAAAAGGAATACCTTAGCCAATCATGACTAAGAGGTTCTTTCAGATATTGTTTTCTACCTTTTCGGATCTGAGAGACTATTTATGAAAAGGGACATATTGGAGTTTTATTTTCCACTTCTTTTTAAACTCTTTAAACATGAAAAGATGCTGAGTTCTTCCATTGTCAGACTCGTTAAACCCTAATGACATTGGACATCGTCGCCATGATGTTCATCGATTTCCTCCTTCCTAGGGCTTGTAAAATCTACTAGGATGGATTTATCCGAAGGAAAAACTTACAGCACAAGCATATGCTATCCCCTTAAAGCTTGTTTTAAAAAATAATTGGGGTACTTGCCAGAAATGGTGGGGGAAATTGAACCAATCGTCAGTTATGTTGGCAGTATGTCGCTCTTGAACATGACACTCGTATGCATTCGTGTAAGGATTGGGAACATCTCATTTCGTCATTTTTGCCTTTGTGGGTTTGGGTAATCTATTTTGACCTCTCATCTGCTCTTTGCCACGTCACCATGATCTCAGATCCCTTGATGTCAAATACTGCCAAATCCAGAGTCGTGTCGCTGATATGTTCAAGAGAAGTTTGCCTCTGCAGTTTTCAATCTCCCTTTGATTCTCTGTTGGTCCTGATTCACTATCATTATGTTCCTTTGTCTCATGTCGATGATGTGGGAAACATTATGGCCCTCCTTCGACCAGGTCACTCCCTGTCGACTTCAGCTCATTATCCAGGAATTTGATCTAGAGACTCCCTATCGGTACCTTGTAGCCTGCATGCCTCAATGGCAGGTTCTTCACATTTGACGACAGGTCCACATCATTGGCCTTCGATTGAGTGATTCTGTGGGTTTTTTACACCATCTCACTGTTCACATTCTATGGATTATACCTATTGTACCTTGGGGACCATTGTGATTATTGGTGGTTTCCCTCACACCTGTTAACATCTTTCATCATTAGCTGGTAATCAGGTTATTTACTTGCATGTTCAACTTCAGTTCATATATTCGCATTCTTGAATTTGTACTTGTACGGGTCAAGATAGAGCGAAAGACCTTGGATTTTGTCTGATAAAATCCAGGCTGCGGGATATTATGATTTATCATTACTTTATTACATGACTCTTTTGACTGGATGGCTACGACCATACCTAAGTCTATTTGTTGATCCCTATTGCTGGATGGTTGCGTCCATTCCATGGATCTCAGTTTACATGTACTCTATTATGGATGGTTGCGCCCATGCCACATGGTCATGTCTTAGAGATATCATTTTTACTTGTCATTGCAGGTCTTCTGACAATAGTGTTTGGTTCAAACGCGTTCTCGTAAAGCATTTCACCCCTTCCTCTCTCTCGGACCTCATGCTTTAGGGGGCATCTGTTACACAGCATTTTGTCATTGTCCTTGCCATCCCCATAACCACACATTGGAGGCTCATTTTAGTGGTTAAAATAAAGTGTCATGCCTTGCAAATACCATAATTGCATCCCTTATCATGAGTCTAACATTCCTTCTGTTGACTATTTCCTGAATAGACCACCAAAAACCCTTGTTTTTGCCTTGGCGCTGGTAGCCAGTTATGCCCTCACATTGATGAGGTAGATTAACACTGGCCCCAACACCAGCTGGCGCTATGTCTCATTTAGCCACCCACGCCAATCTGTTTATGGAAATTTTTTTAAAAATAGAGGCGAAGTTTCGATCACAACAACTTCGTGGATGAGTCGTGGGGAGTGGTTCGACTGAATAACCACGACCTTCCTCCTTTGGCCTCTTGTTTCCACCTTTTGGGGAAACCTCCCAAGGGATAAGGCCTCCCTTCCACTATAGTAGGGATCCTAACCTCCTCCTCTCCCTCTATAAATATAGCCATATTTTATTGATGAAGCTAGTTGAACTGAAGATACTATAGCAGAAACGCTGGAGAGATAGAACGGAAGAGTCCCTCATTGAGAGAGCTTCGGCTTGTGCCTTCATCCTGTCTGAATTCCCTGACATTCATCGAGCCATGCTCCAATTGAACCCCGTTGAAGGAGGCTACAACATCAAGGCTTGGTTGTAACTCTTTCTTCTATTTAATACAGATGTATAACTATTGTCTTGTTCCCATTTTGTGTTGATGTGTTCTATTTGATGCAATATGCTTAAACCTTTTTGACTGGTTAGTAATTATAAATGAGTTCATTGTTTCGTATGCTGCTCTCATTTGTTGATCTTATGTAGGTATCCAAGCATCGCTGCGAACGGATCGTGATTTTCCGAGGCAGGAATCGAGAGGCCACCACTACAACAGCTACGACGACAGCGTTGGACTCCAGGTAGGTTGATTTACTGCATCTATTTCATTCAGTAATTAGGAACCTACACTCTAGTTTTTCCTATTGTTTCTAGACCCACTCTCGGGTTAGAAGGATCGTCTCTATCCGCAGAGAGGATTTACCGTCATAACACAACTGAATGGAGTTCTATCTCTTAGCGCAAGGTTACGAAGTATGGTACACTGTTCAAAATAGATTTACATCAACCGTGGATGAACAAGGTAAGAAGATGGCAACATTGCTGCATACTTCCAATACGTTGATGAAATAACCAATACTCTAGAAGGATTGGGAGAGCCAGTTGACGAGAAGACTATTATACGAAAGATTCTTAGAATGTTACCAGGGAGATTCAACCCAAAGGTATTGGTCTTGGAATACAGTGCAAATCTGGACAAACTCAGCAAAGAGGAATTACATGGAGTTCTCATAGCATATGAAATGAGACTAGATGAAGAAGAGGGTACTTCGCATCTAGAAACTGCATTCGTTGCATCTAAGAAAACCAATAAGGACAAACAACATTCAATTGAAAAGACATGCACCTACAAGTGTGAAGAAAAGGGAGATGGTGAAGAAGATCTTTCAAATGAAGAATATGCTTAATTTACGAGAAAACTAAAAATTGGTAAGGGAAAATTCAAAGGTAAAATTCCATTGATATGTTTCGGTTGTGGTGAGGTTGGGAATTTCACAGCAAAAGGTCCGAACAGAAGTGATGGCAACTCAAAAGGAAAGAAAGGATTTTAGAAATTCAACAAGCAAGAAATAAAGAAAGGATCCAAAAGGAACTTTCTCTCTAAAGAAGATAGCTCATCATCCGATGAATACAGTGACAACGAAGAAGAAGCCAATGAGAGAGTATTTTTTATGGCCAAGCACAATAAACAAGAGGTATCAAACAACAAATAAGAAGGGTTGACCATAGAATAATTTTCTGAGGCAATCATGCTTATAAAAGAGCTCAAGGTTGAGAATATCCATTACAACACTCTTGAAGAACAAGTTCAAGGTCTCAAAATTGAAGTTGAAGAACACAAATGTATTGAAGAGTCACTTCAAAAGAAGTTGGAAGAAAGCAACCAAGAAAGGGAAGCATTAGAAGCCGAAGTAGCAGATATCGTTCTGCGTAAGGAAGTGAAGAAGGGAAAAATTGTCCAAAACATACCAGCAGCTCAAGGAGCATTGGAAGAAATCATCAGCAATCAACGATCTAAAATCATCGAGAAGCTGGCCTTGGTTAAGAAGAAGCAAGACGGACCTTCTACAACAAAATACAATGAACTTATGAGATTTGACATGCATATAGACTTCATTGGACAAGATTCGCAAGAACATCCTTGGAAGGAAATTCCTCGACGAATATTTCCATTTAGGTACCAACATATTTTTTATGGCTATTGTTATTCATGTGGAAAATTTGGTCATAAAGCTGTAGAATGTCGCACGTACCCTAGGAACAAATACAATTCTAGGAGATCTATCAAATATGAACCTCCCAGGGCTCAACGAAACATTAATAGATTTGAACATTTAATAGATAATATTAAATGCTACAAATGTCGAAACTTTGGACACATAGACAGATCTTTACTGGAAAACTGAGAATCCTCCGGAAGAATCTTGACCACGGAGACAAACGAACATGGAAGAAGAAGGCCCCGTGCTTCAATGCTCTCACTCTCAAAACAAAAAGATGTGTGATGTTGATAGCGGTTGCTGAACGCATATGAATGGAGAAAGAAGGAAATTTGTATCTCTAAAAGAGAAGAAGGATGGAACCGTATCCTTTGGAAATGATGGACCTTCAAATGTTATAGGATCAGGTACCATCACTCTCAGAAGCAAAGGTGTTCTAGCCAAGAATGTTCTATTGGTTGAAAACATGAATCAAAATTTGCTCAGTGTTGGACAAATGTGTGATCAAGGACACAAAATGCTATTCAACTCCACAAAATGTGAAATCAGGAAAGGCAGGTATGGTAAAATTGTGGCTATAGCAAGTCGAGATCCAAACGACATATATGTTCTGGATGAAGCAATTAAAGCATGTATCCTAGCTAAAGAATATGAAAGTTGGTTATGGCACAAACAAACAGGTCACATAAAATTTGACAATATTGTCAAGATAAGTAAAAAGGAAACAGTACGAGAAATGCCGAAAATATCAAAACCTTCCAACACACAATGTGAGGCCCGTCAACACGGCAAGCAGACAAAAGTCAAATTTAAAACAAAAGAACACTTTACATCACATCCATTGGAATTGATTCATATTAATCTATGTGGTCCTATGAGAACAAAAGGCTTAGATGGAGAATTATTTTTCATGTTAATGATAGTTGACTATACCAGGTTGACATCTGTCAGTTTCCTAAAGAAAAAATATGAAGCATTTGAGTGCTTTAAGATCTACAAGGAGTTGGTCGAAGATGAGACTGGTTTGAAAATAAAATGTCTAAGATTAGATAATGGCGGAGAATTCACTTCAAATTATTTCAGCAATACTGTGACAAAAATGGAATAAAAAGACAATTTTCAACAACACGAACACCTCAGCAAAATGGAGTTGTTGAAATAAAGAATAGGACCGTACAAGAAAAGGGTAGAACAATGTTAAAGGACTCAAAATTGGATGAAAAGTTCTAGGTTCAAGCAATTGATATGGTAGTCTTCATTATCAACCGAAGTCTTCTCAGAAATAATTGCAACAAGACCCCATATGAATTGTGGCAAGGAAAACCGGCTAATGTAAAATATTTCAGAATCTTCAGAAGCAAATGTTCTATCAAAAGAGAAGATTAAAATTTGGGTAAGTTTGAATGATGTGTTGATGAAGGTATCTTTGTTGGTTACTAAAGCAAGAGAAAGGCCTATAAATGCTATAATATAACATGAAAACATATAGGGGAGAACATAAATGTTACATTTGACGAAGATGGTGTTCTAATGAATAATGATGAGAATCTAGAATCTTTGAAACTTGAGACAGAGGCTGAAAAAGACAGAGTGAGAATTCTAGAACAAGAAGAAACTATCAAACATTAATAAGTAAATAATGATCATCAAGATATACCGGAACAAGAACAATAATCTCCTCCAAAGAGAAAAAAATAATGGATTCAAAAGAACCATCCATCATATCGAATCATTGGTGACATAAATGAAGGTCAACAACTTTGTTCATCACAACAAGCTCACATTTCTTTTATAGCAACCTTTGAGCCTAGTAGTTTTGAGGAAGCCAACCAGAATGAACATTGGGTAGCATCTATGAATGAATAATTGGATCAAATCAAGAATAATAACACTTGGGAATTAGTTCCACGACCAAAAGATAAAAATGTCATTGGGACTAAATGGGTGTTCAGGAACAAATTGAATGAAGATGGACATATTACCAGAAACAAAGCAAGATTGGTTTGCAAAGGCTGTGCACAAGTGTAAGGAATTGATTTCGACAAAACATTTGCACCAGTTTCCAAAATGGAAGCCATCTGAATGTTTCTTGCCTATGCATGTTCAATAAAAATCAAAGTCTACCAAATTGATGTTAAGTCAACATTTCTGAATGGCAAATTATAAGAAGAAGTTTACATCGAACAACCTGAAGGTTTTCTACTATCAGAAAAAGAAGACTATGTTTGCAGGTTAAAGAAGGCTCTATATGGTCTCAAGCAGGCTCCCAGGGCATGGTATGCTTGTCTTGATGGATATCTACGTCAACAAGGGTTCAAGAAAGGTAATGTTGATAGCAATATTTATGTACAATTATATAAAGATAATTTAACAATCATTGAGGTATATGTAGATGATATAATATTTGGTAGCAATGATGATCGACTAAGTAAGAAATTTTCTACAAAGATGCAAAGTGAGTTCGAGATGTCTTTACTTGGTGAGCTGACATACTTCGTAGGGCTTCAAATATCTCAGCAAAAGAAAGGAAGATTTATATGTCAAGCCAAGTACATCAAGGAAATGCTCAAGAAATTCAAAATGGAAGATTGCAAACTCGTCCTTACTCCGACGGTAACAGGTTACAAATTGAGCATAGACGACTCATCTAAGGATGCGGATCAGAGGTTGTACAGATCTATGATTGGTAGTCTTCTATATGTAACAACCTCCCGGCCAGATGTTATGCAAGCATTTGGACAAGTAGCGAGATTCCAAGTAGCACCAAAATAATCACATATTATTGTTGTCAAAAGAATTTTTCGATATCTAAAGGGCATAGAAGAATATGTCTTGTGGTATCCCAAGGCTAAAAATCTCATTATTCAAGCCTTTACAGATGTAGATTGGGCATGAAGCATTGATGATCTTAAGAGTATTAGTGGAGCAGCATTCTATCTAGGTGGTTGTCTTGTATCATGGTTGAGCAAAAAGAAAAACTCAATCTTGTTATCTACAGCGGAAGCAAAATACATTGCAGCGGCAGCATGTTGTACTCAATTCCTTCCGATGAAACAAACTTTGCAAGATTTTCAAGTAAAATTCAGTGATCATATTCCCATATTCTGTGACAACGCCAGTGCCATAAACATCTCCAAGAATCCTATCATGCATTCAAAAACAAAACACATTCCGATCAAATATCATTTTGTTAGAGAACAAGTCGCTGAAAAGAATATCAAACTTGAGTATGTTGGTACAAAAGAACAAATCGATGATATCTTCACTAAGCCTTTACCTCGTGAAGCATTTGAATATCTTCACTAGAAGCTTAGGATTCTCCCAAGTTCTCATTAGATTTTCCTTATTCATAATATAAAGGGGGAGTGGAACTGTGTACAGGTCCGCAGGATGGCGGTGTGTCAGGGGGAGTTACCCTTTGCCATTGATGTCAAAGTGGGAGAGAATGTTGTAGGAAGAGGTGTCATGATCGCAGGGGGGAGTACTTGTGTTGCCATCAATGTCAAAGGGGGAGATTGTTGATTAGTGGTTGTCATTGATGTCAACCCAAGCAGCACCAGGGGCTACACCAATATTGCATGGGAATTTTGACCTACAAAATTACTATATTTTGGGTCAAGAATGCTTTTGATGGTTTCTACTTGTCGATATGTTTCCGTTTATATATGGCACGCCACGTAACTCTTCACAATTTGAGAGATATTCATGTTTGAAGTTTGTAACCCCAGTTAGTGGGCTAAAACCCTACTGGGTTGTGGCATGGGTCATTGAAAATTCAATAATTAATCATTTTTAAGCTCCTAAAATCCCTCCCATGTTCACTTGTTGAAGTCCCTCTGAACCTAAGCATTTATATAAATTGTGATCCTCATATCCTCCTCATGCAGGGATTTCGCTACCTGAAACAGGTCATTGTGTAATTTGCGCTATAATGTTTTTTATATGAAGGGTCAAAAGCTGAAATTTTTATGAGGCGAAGAAGAAATCCTAAGGAAGCTCTTGTACAAATTTTAGATCAAGGTGCACAATATTTTAGGAGATATGATCTATGGAAGTTAGTGTTTTTGCATGCTCCTGAACTTCATCTCAAAGAAGTGACCTTGGGAAATCGTCATAACTCTCTCTCTGAGTATTGGATTGGAATTATATAAAAACTGACAGATAGTGAAAGGACTGTAGTTTTCGTTATATCAAATTTAGAGCCAAATGAAGAAACGGTGACACGTGGCACTCTGTACAAGTTTGCTCTACTGAACAAGTCTGTAATTAGGGCATTGTGAGAGATTGAGCATAATTCTCTCTTGAAGAATCCAAATTGGGTCAGACCTATGGAATTGGAAAGAAGACTCAAAGGACTATTACAGGACTGAAAATGACATATTGGGGACTTGAAATAACAGATATACACCAGATTCAATATCGAGCTCCTAGAAGTCAAGAAAAAGCTAGATCATGTGTTGTCAAGGGCTGCAAAGGACCAGAATTTCTAGGGCAGCAAATCAAAGCAACGTGAAGCAGAGGGTAGCATAAAAAGAGCATCAATCAAGGTGCAGAACATCAGCAATAATTTCACCACATGAAGTCTTCAAGTGGGCAGCACTACATGCAGTCATTATAAAGGTATCATTGTACTAAATCATTGTAAATGTATCATCGTAAAAATTGTACAAGTGTCTATCTGCCAAGAGTTGAAGAGGCAGTGTCGGGAGGTCTAGGATCATCATTAGGTGGTTGTGTCATAGTTGGGGTTATGGTCTAGTGTGTATTCTTCTTCTACATCATTCTATATCATTGTAAAGTGGACAATTTTCCCTAGTACGAGAGTCCATTCTTCTTTTATTCTTCTATAGGGTGGTAGGGTGGTACTAGGCTGGTGCATGAAGTCACCAACAAGTTCAAGCCTGTGAAAAATTCAGGGTGGTAGGGTGGTGCTAGGGTGAGTTGTAGCTCATTGGGTGTTGGGGCATTCATTCAGTTGACTACTGAAGAATCTCGGGCGTTGGAGCGTCCATCTAGTGGGAGCTGGAAAAGAATGATTTTCTAGATTCTAGGAAGTTGGAGCTTTATTTTCAATTGGAGTTGAATATTAAAGAATTATTAGAAAATCATTTAGGTGGTTTTTTTCCCGTAAAGGGTTTCCACCTTAAAAAATGTGTGCATTTGTACTCCTTTTGTTTACTGCTATCATTGTACAAACACTGATAATAATTGAAGATTAACTAATGCTCTAATTGAAAGGAATATTGACTCACCCCCCCCCCCCCCTCTCAGTATTTCCAACAATCACAAGGTGATTGATTATTGATTATATTTTTCATACTAAAAATAATATTCTATGGCTATCATTTATTTTGAAGAAAGAAAGGGAAATCTTGACTGTCAAGAGCATCAAATGAATCTATCTGCCTTTTAGTTCAGTTAAAGGAGGAAAGTGTTGTTGATTAAGTGTGATGGTGAGCAAAATCCATATTGCCCTCATTCATTTCATCTACCCTCTTCTTACCTTTCATTTTCCCAAATTATGAACTCTAATGCTTTAAATCCCACTTAAACCCCCAGGACCCACATGCATAACCTTTCAGAACTTAATTAGCAGCTCCAACCCCCCATCAAACAGCCATGGCATATAACATTATACCATAAACCTTACCCCCTCATTTCCTTTTTCACATTCGCACTCTTTACTGTTTCTCAGCCAAGTTAGTTACCTTATAACTCTACCGACGCGATATAGTGGGACCCTTCCAACCCACGTCACCCTTCCCCCGCATCGTAAATACTATTTTGCATGTCGCAAAACTTAACTTACCGCATCTTCGCCAACCTTTAAATCTTGCGATCACCGATGTGCAATAAAACTTAAATGTTGTGGTATGTGATAAATCCCAAAATCTACGGTATGTGATAAAATATAAACTCTGCGATGTATAATACGGGTGGGACCCGATCACATATCACACTTCGCAGGTTTAAAGGATTAGAACTAAGGAATATGGTAAAATCTGTGATCTACGGGCTGCGGGCGGGCCCACCTCTCTTTTCCACGTCACCTCTATTCTCACCGCACGTCACACTTCGCGAGGTTTAGAACTTTCCTCTACCGCCCATAACAAAACCTTTCCAACTTGCGATTGTGATGTGGGTTGGGTCCCACCTTCCTGCCACGTCACCTCCCCTTCCCCGCAGTTCGCACTTCGCAAATCTTAGAACTTACCTCCCGCTGCTCTTAACAGAACATTGCGATCTGCGAGCTACGGGCAGACCCATCTCTCTTTTCCACGTCACCTCCATTCTCACCGCACGTCACACTTCGCGAGGTTTAGCACTTGCCTCTACCTCCCATAACAAAACCTTTCTGACTTGCGATTGCGATGCAGGTCGGGTCCCACCTTCCTTCCACGTCACCTCCCCTTCCCTGCACTTCGCACTTCACAAATCTTAGAACTTACCTCCCGCTGCTCTTAACAGAACATTGCGATCTGCGGGCTGCGGGCGGGCCCACCTCCTTCCACGTCATCCCCACCCTAAAACAATCCCCGCACCTATCCGCCATCTCCACTCACCCCTTCCTCATCTGACGGTCCTTGTTTAATTTCACACTCCCCGCAGCCTTCGAACTTTAACCATTAGGGGGGGGTCCGAAATGGGTGGTATCCGTTACCACCATCCCTGCTACATGTCTCCCCTCCACTAATTTGCACCACCCTTCTTCGATACCAATTACTGTCTGAACCCCCTCTAAAAACGGTTTGCTACTATTTAAACAAACTGCCCCTGCTACTCAACGATCGCCTACCAACGCCTTGCACCGTTGTGTCACACCGACTCCTACCACCATGCCTCACATAGCCATTCCACACCACGTCCGTCAAAATTTTTGGATTACTACCATGCATTTCAAAAAAAGGTAGTGGGTTGTCCGTTTCCAAGCTCCACCACAACAAAAACCAGCGTAGAAGAGACAGGAACAGTCAGAAACAGAATTATAGTCAACACACTCTGCTCAGCAACCGTTTCACACCAAGGCAAAGCCAAGATGTTAGAGTCGTCATTGCCTCTTCAGCATCATTCGAACCAGACTGTGATCACTCTCCAATTAATAACGGACTACCACAGCTACCGTCTTGGACTGAGTTATCTTGTCACCACCTGCAGAGTTCTACTTGTCAAAGTTTTATTCCATCACAGCCTCTTTGTGATCCCAAGAGGCAATTCCTTCCTTATTTTGTATTTAATAATAGACTGTTAAATCCACTATTATGGTTGAACTTGTCTTATCACGACCTGCATGTTTCCACCTGGCAAAGGTTTAGCTCGAATGTAATTAATGGCTATCATTGAAACAGAAGGAGGAACCGACTTAAGTTTTGTACAAATATTGCATGCATTAGCAGTATGAAGGGGTGGGAAGGGGAAAAAACCATTGTAATAGACTCTACTGGTTGTAATCAATCTCTTTTGGATGAATGAATGAGTATGTTTTTTTCCAGATTCTTGTGTTATGATCTGTGGTGAAGTGCTCCTTTCCTCGTAGTCTGTTATCTCTAGTTTTACATATTTTTTCTTTTCTTTACTACAGATAGAAAATTTTTTGTAGGATTTACCATGGGGTACCCTGCTCAATCTTGAAACAGTACATTATGATTTCCTCTGAGACTTGGATTCAGAATTCTAAGACAGTCTGCTCTGCATCCAAGTTGAACCACCGGAATGCAGAATTCAAAGACGGTCTGCTCTGCATTCTCGTTGAACCTTTATCTCCTCCTCATTTCCATTTCATGAGATGTAAAGATCCATTGACATGGCTAGTTTGCCTGGTTGCACCTGACCTCAGTTGTTCATCCATTTGAATCTGTTTGCATCTGTTTGACTCCATAGACCAATGGCCCCCTTCTGCTACCTCAACCAAATCTTCAAACAAACCCCTATGCACTAATAGCTAGCCTAAAATGCCCCTATAAACATAGTTATATCTAACAGAGAGAGCTCTCTCTGAGTCCAGGAAGGCTAGGTCCTGCATTCCAAAGTGGTTTGATGTTCCCCCCCGTGGTTCTGTCTTTAGCCTTCGGAATTACGGGGTGATAACACATTAATAGAAAGTTGCAATTTTTTTCTTTGGGAAAAAAAAAATAGCATAGAAAATTTAGTTTTCTGCAAATTATTTTCAATTCCCATCATAGAACATTTCTTTTTATGGATAGTACATTCAGTTTTATGAAAAGTACATTTAGTTTTCTACAAAGTACATTCAACTTTCTACAAAGTACATTCAATTTTCTGCCTTGAATTTTCAAGTTTCTACAAAGAATTTTTTAAGTTTATGCATATAACTTTCAAATTTTAACATGGTATCAGATCCTTGGTGAAGACAAGTCCAAAAAGACCAGACATCACCTGAAGATACCCCACTTTCTACCAAAATTTTCTGATCAAGATGAATTTGTCCTACTTCAAGGTAGAGGAGAAGTTGAATGATGCTTCAAACTTTATTCCATGGAAAGAAAGGTTGGATATCACTCTGAAGAGCATGAATTTTCGGAATATGTTGAAGGCACAATATCTAATCCACCAGAGAATACAAGTGTTGTTGTCAAATCCAAACATAAAAACAGTGAAATCAAAGCTAGAAAATTTATCTTTGATCCTCTTTGTGATCATCTCATTACTTATGTTTCTGGTTTTAAGAAATCTAAATAAATGTATGACATATTGATTGGCATGTTTACAATTAGTAACTTGAACCATATTATTGCCTTGAAGAATCAGCTGAAGGACATCAAGATGGAAAAAGGAGAGAAGGTTTAAGCATACTTCCTAAGAATGACCAAAATTAGGAATCAATTGTCAATAGTTGGTGAAGTTGTACTTGGAAAGGAAATGGTGTTTACTACACTTGGAGGAATTTATCCTCTTTGGGAGACTTTTATCACCACCATCAACAATATCAACATTATTCCCTCATTTGATGAGCTCTTGGGGAAGTGTATTCAAGGGGAGGCTAGAATTATCTCCAGAGGGAGAATTTCGTGTCATGAAGAAGAGGAAATTACTGCATTTTCAGCCTATGACAAGAAAAAGAAAGGTAATAAAGGATCTCATCATTTTTCAAAGAAATTTGCTTTCAAATCAAATGGTTCCTTTACAGGGAATCTAGACATTTCAAAAGTTAGATGCTTTAACTATCAAAAGTATGGTCACTTTGCTCGTGACTGTAGAGAAATAAGAAGAGGACCTATATTCAAAAACAAATATGATTGTAGAAAATACACTTCTAAAAATAAAAATAAAAAGTACATCCTAAGAAAGCAAGAAATTAAAGGTATTAAAATAATGAAGTGGAAACTCAATCAGAATATTGTCTTGTTTCTTCTCTTTCCAATTCTTCTTCTATAGATTCATTTGATAATTGGTTAGTTATAGTGGTGCTTACAAAAAATTTACTGGCTACAAAGAAGCACTCTCTAATCTAGTTGAGAGGGAAACTAATCTAAATTTTTTCCTTGGAGATAATTCTAATCACCAAGTTAAAGGTTATGGTTCAGTTTAATTTTAGTTAGATGATAGCAAAAAAAAAATTCTGCAAGAAGTTTTCTATGTAACTGGTCTTAAAAATAATTTTGTATCCATATCTACTCTAGAAGATAAAGGAATGAAAATTATTTTATTAATGGAAAATTTATAACCTGTCCTTTGAACTCAAGTGTGAGATAATCCTTCACTCTTGGATCAAGATGTGAAGGACTTTACAAAGTCAATGGTAAACCCATTAATGCACCGGTCCATGATATTGATCTTCAGTGTGAGCTATGGCATAAAAGATTCGCTCACCTACACTACAAAGCCTTACCTCATGTAAAGAAGATGGTTTATGGAATGTATGAGATCATAATGGATCATGAAGGATTTTTCCCACGATGTGCAAGTGGAAGGCATGTAAAGGAACTATTCCCTTATAGCAGAACAAAAACTAGGTAGGTGATTCAACTCATACATCCTGATCTGTGTGGACTTAGTCATATTACTTCTCTTAGTGTCTACTTGTATTTCATAAAAATTTTATGATTTTTCTCGAAAGACATGGATATTGTTTTTGAAAAATAAAGGTTAAGCATTTGACATGTTTAGATATTTCAAGGATCTAATTGAAAATCAAACTGGAAATTTTATGAAAGCTCTCATATCTGATAATGGGGGAGAGTTCACCTCCAATTATTTTAATGATATTTGCAAAGATGATATAATAAATAAAGAAACCATTGTGCCACACAATCCATAACAAAATGTTGTGGTTGAGAGGAAGAATAGAACCATTATGGAATTAGTGAGATCCATGCTACATGATCAAAAACTACCAAATTTTATGTGGGGAGAAGCTACAAATACTATTGTTTATGTGCAAAACATAAATCTTTATAAGGCCTTAGACAATAAGAATCCTGAAGAATTATTCACTGGTAAAAGGCCTGAGGTGATTCATTTAGTAATCTTTGGTTGTCTTGCGTACTTCCATGTACCGAAAGAGAAAAGGATCAAATTGGAAGCTTTAGGTAAGAAACTTATGTTTGTTGGTTATTGTGATAATTCATAATCTTATAGAATTGATGTACATGATCATAGAACTATATAGTTTAGTAGAGTTGTAACATTTAATGAAGATGTAGCTCTTGGAAAATAAAGAGAGTATCCTCCTCTTTCCATTGTCGAAAGACAAGTTTTTCATGAAAAAGAACCTGCATCTCAGTTTGAACCGAAACTTGAGAATGAGGTTGTTGATAATCCCATGGGTTCCATGGATCCTATAGATCCTCCACCACATGATCCTCCTACCAGAAAGAGACCATTATGGCTATGAGATACATTGCAATATGTTGAACAACATGTTGTCCCAAGAGGAACATTCAAAGAAAGTAAGAAGCCAAGTCAGTTTCAAGGGTATGTTACTGCCATGAGCAACATCATTCAGGGAGAACCGTGCACCTTTGAAAGAGTTTAAAACGAACAAGTTTGGAAAGTTACCATGAATAAAGAATATGATTCCATCATCCAGAATGATGTATGGGAAGTAGTTCCTAGACCTCAAGGTAAATCTGTTTTCACTTCCAAATGGTTGTTTAAGATTAAACATGGTGCATATGGTAGTATTGAAAAATATAAATCTATATATGTAGCTAGAGGTTTCTCTCAAAAAGAGGGAATAAATTATGATGATATTTTTGCAATTGTAGCTCGATATACAACTATTTTATCTTTTTTTCCTTGGTTGTTAGCTAGCGATGGACTCTTCACCAAATGGACATGAAAATTGATTTCTTGCATGGCTTCCTCAAGGAAGAGGTATTTGTGGAACAACCACAAAGATTTGAAGAGCATGACATGGAAAATTATTTACACATACTGAAGAAAGACTTATATGGGTTGAAGCAAGCTCCAAGAGCTTGGTATGATCACATTTATAGCTACCCGATGAAGCTTAGTTTCACCAGAAACAGTGCAGACCCAGGCCTCTACTTCAATATTTTTCAAGGTATACCTTTGATTCTGGTATTGTACATTGAAGATTTATTCTTAATAGGAGGAGAAACTCTTATCCTTTAGTGTAAGATGGAGTTAGCTTCTGAATTTGAAATGAAATTCCTTGGTTTGATGCATTATTTTATGGGTCTAGAGGTTTGGAAAACACATGGTGAAATTTATCTTTCTCAAGGAGAATATGTTGTTAAGCTTATTGAAATATTTTCCATGGCCGAATGTAATTCCATGCATAATCCTATGGAAATGAACTTTAATAAATTATGTGGCAAAGTTACAGGACCTAATCTGGCAAATCCCATGGATTATAGACAACTTATTGATGCTTTGATGTTTTTGGTAAACATTGGGCCTGACATATGCTTTGTTGTAAACACCTTAAGCCAACATATGATAGATCCATTTCATGCCCACTGTATTGTTTCCAAACATATACTCAGATACTTGCATGGATCAATCTAAGATTGAAATGCACTGCTAAAAATGTAATACTTCATGGATATACTGCTGTTAATTGGGTTGGTAACTCCGTTGATAGAAAGAGCACTTCTAGGTGCGGCTTTAGCTTGGGATATGCCATGATCTCTTGGATGAGCAGAAGGAAGAATTTTGTTGCAATAAGTACAGTTGAAGCTGAGTACATTACTTCTAGCATGGCTAGCTATGAGGCAATTTTGATAAGAAATATGTCTGGTGAACTATTTCAGCAATTTCCAAACACAACTGTTATACATTGTGACAATAAGAGTGGGATTCGTCTTGCAGAAAATATTGTGTTTCATGACAAGTCCAAGCATATTGAGATCAAGTATCACTATATCTGGGATATGGTGTAGAGAGGATAAGTGAGGCTCCATTACATCTCCACTGATTATCAGATATTTGACATTCTTACCAAGCCTTTACCAAAAGGAAAATTCTTGGTTTTTAAAAAGAAACTTGGACTTATGGGCATGAACCTTCCGAGAAGCGATCATAGCTAATCGAGAAAACTGAGTTTCCTTTCCACCCTATCAACTCTCATAGGATTAAGGAATGATGTCGAAAATCTCCTGAGGATGAGGGACCTCTTGTGTAGTGTGTTCCACAATAGTAGGTCACAGTATGCATCTGACCCATAGTCTAGGACATGGGAGGAGCCACCTCTCTAGCCAATAGGTGTAGTGAGACTTGTCCATGTGACTTGACAAAGATGCAGGTGTTCCACCACTTGATGTTTAATTAAGCTTGGTTGATTTTTTTATTGTATGTGTGACTTGGTTTAGTCTTGTTTATGTGATGTTTGTGTTCTACCACTTAATTTTTGAGATGAAAATTGGTTGAGTGTAATCCTTGTCTATGTTACATGTGATGATCCTTTCCTTTCCAAATTTGTTTCAAGTGTATGATTCTTCTTTATATTTCAACTTCATTGTTACAAATGTTACAGAGTAGAGTTGAACTAAGATGAATGAAAGAGATCACAGGAAGCAAAGGTCTTTGATGAAAATTTCTGAAAGGGAGTGTTAAAATTTGGCAACTCAGGGATGAATTTCTCCTAGAAGAAATCATATCTCTTAATTATGTTCGAACCACCTATAATAAAATTTCATTTCTGGCAATTCTAATATGACTTTCCAAAAATATTAAGTCATGTCTCAATTTGGAAATGACTTTCCAAAAATAGAAAGCCATGTCTAAATGATCATGGATGATCTCGGCATATGGATCTCCACTTTGAAATCAAGTCAATCATGATTATACAATTCAAGAATTAATATTTTTTCCTTACTAGTATTATTATCATTATGATGTTATTATTTATAAAATAGTCTAAAATCATTCACCTTGATGTACTAATAAAAACGAATTCTCAATAGTCTCATGGAATAAGTCAATTAAATTGAGAATCTCTTACTTGGCAAATCGAACCTCTCTCTTGGAATAAAATACTAAACTTCACACTTAAAAGAATGTACTTCTCCCTTAATAATTCAATGTATGGCAAAATCGTCACTCCTCCTCATTAAATTCACTTGTAACTCCCTCACTCAATTCAATTTGTAACTCTCACCAATATTATCTCATGTCTAGTTGTAACTCTCTCTCTCCCTAATTCAAATTGTAACTCCTCAAGACAAGTGTACTTGTCTCTCTATTCTTGTGATGAGTTACACTTCTCCTCAAGTAACTCCTCCCTCACGGAGTTCAATTCACCTATTGTTGGTCCAAGGCATGAATTCATTTTGTAACTCCTCTCCTTTCTCGTATATTTAAGCAAGAGAAAGTAAGATTTGAGAGTAGCATGTTCATTGTGAAGGAGAGCAAGTGTTAAGTGTGTGTGAAGAACAAGATTTTATCAAGAGAAGGAGGAGATATTCAAGCAAAGAGAAAAAGCAATTTAGTTGCAAGTTGATCAAACAATGGTGACTCTCTCTCTCTCTCTCTATGTGTGTGTGTGTGTACTCTCCCGAACAATTGAAGAAATCTAACAAAAGAAGAATAATTTGGGTTTTCCCCCTAAAGGGGTATTTCCCTTGATCTGAAAATGGGTTGGATAACTTGTTATGCTTTTCAAGAACCTCCCACTCAATTAAACAAATAAAAGATCTAGCTTATACTTGAAAATATGCGAAATTTATGCTTGAAAGTGGTGTATGATTTTTGAATGTTTGAGTGTCTTAAATCCATTTGTTTTTGCTAAAATTAAACATGTATAACAAAAACATAATGCAACAATAAAACATCCACACATGACAGCAAAATTAATCTAGGAGTTCACCTGAATATCATGGGCTACGTCTCCTTGAGCTTTGTCATCTTGACTTGGCTCTTTGGGATTATGGTAAATTTTCTTTTAAATGTTCCAGACTTGACTCCAATGATTACTGAACTGAACCAAAGGGCTTAGAATACCATCTATATCCCTATCATGGTTTTCATCACTCTGCAAACAGATCTAGGCTCCCTTTAGACTTGATTCCTTCTGTCGGTGCACTGAGCTACACTGAGCTTCTACATGGCACTAACTCATTCAGAATTATTTTACTGTCCCTAAAACCACACCTATTGCCTCCATCACATATCAGACACCAAATGTAGACTGATAATTTACTCAAAACGAGCACTGCATCCCCTTACTAGGCCTTCCTCCATGGTTTGCCCACGGCTGCCCAAAAATTCCCTTCAGCTTCTCGAGATCTAGAAGTATTCAAATGGATCTTCAAATCCCTTCATTGGATTCATAATTCCAAAAATATTTAGGATAGACTATTGGTTCACTAAAATTGGCCTCTGACTGCTCTAGTTTCGCCTCTAACATGAGTCGGCACCCCCTGGCACTAGGGTCATTGAAAACTTCTCTGATGGGTTCTCGACCTCTAGAAGTACTTAAAAGCTTCTTCAACCTCCATCAATGGATTCAAAATGCTTATTACAATCATAAATGACTATTGGTTCGCTGCATAAGGCCTCTAGCTGCCCTGGCTAGGCCCCGAACTGCTGCTGGAAAACGTTGGCACTAATGGCCCCTGGAAATTCACTGAAGCACCTTAGCCTTCAAAAGTCTTCTACAAGCTCTGAAAACCACACCATTAGTTCCAGAACATCTGAAACATCCAAAATTGACTATTGGAATTATAAATAAAGCCTCTAGCTCCCCTGGCTAGGCCTCAAACTATTGCTACTCCCTGGCAGCCCTAGTGGCCCCTTGAACTTCACTAAAGAAAAAACATGCTCAAAAGTTCTCTAATGGCTCTAAAACCCTCACCAGTGATTCTGGAATGTCTGAGATAGTTGAAATTGACTATTAGCACTCCAAAATTGGTCGAATCTAGCTCCAGAGAGAGCCTAAACTCATTTTTGCCTAGTGCCCCTTAAAAAACTCCACTAATTGTGGAGGAACTGCAGTTAAGTTTGGAAATTTCCCATATTTAGGGCGCCCACTATTTTTCCCGCCAAATATTTAACTGCAGCATTAAACGGTATTTGACGTGTGGGCACATGTCCCCAGATTCCACGCAGTTATGGTGGGCGATTATCGTGAACCGTGGGATGGACTGACCTTAACCGTTGGCCATAAAACTGGCATGTGACAAGTTTCAAATCTTAAATGTCGGGGTCATGAAACAGTGGAGCGGATACCGCTGGCGGATGGGCTAACCGCTATCATGTGACCACGTAAATGGCAGAGGCAGGTTTGTTGTAACAACCATTGTGAAGACTGCCTATTCACTACTGCCATAAACCTTAGCATTAAACCATGTGACCACTTCTATATCCGACGGTTACATTTAACTGTTGGTTACGTCGTTTGGCCCTGGGTCATGGGCTACGGTCTTATGGGGAGGTTGGCCCCCCTCCGTGCCCCAAATCGGATTTCATTCCAATTTAAATATAGCATGCAATCATAAAGGTTAAGTCACAACCCTTGGCAGAGATGGTTAAGAACTCTGCACGCACGCTTGGAGGTTCTATGTTCAACTGTGGTCGACAACAAAATTTTACTGCACAAAACTGGGCCACGTGGCGGCCTCTGGGCCTGCCACGTGGTAGCCCATGATTGGCACAAATTAAAACATGTACTCCCAACTGTTAACCTTAATGCACCACTTGTCCAACGCTGATTGGACCATACAGAATATTCTGAAGAATATTTCCAAGAATATTCCCTGGAATATTCTCTTTTAAATTTTTTCCAATTCCAAGTCAAACTTGGTCAAAGTCCATTTTTTGCAGTTTATTGGACTTTTCAAACTACGATAACTTCTTCATACGGTGTCGGTTTTTCGAACTGTTCACGGTGCCGGAATCAGGAAGACGAGATCCATCTGGTCACTCAAGTTCGGCATACTTCTGAACACTTTGAATTTTGAGCTATCACTTAGGTCCATGGTCCAATTCTGATCATCCCTCATCATTGAACCTAAATTTCGGTATCTTATATTTGTGCTTGGTTGTCTTCATATGTTCCTTAAGTTTATGATCCATCTACAATCACTAATATGAAAAGTTTTGAAGAAGAAATATGCATTCTAAATAATTGTAATAGCATAGAACATTTAGTTTTTTGCAAATTACTTTCAAGTCCCAGCATAGAACATTTAGTTTTCTGCAAATTTCATTCAATTTTTGGTAAAGTGCATTCAACTTTCTACAAAGTATATTCAGTTTTCTACATAGAAATTTCAAGTTTCTGCAGAGAATTTTTAAGTTTCTGCATAGAACTATCAGATTTTAACACATGCATCACCACCCTCTCTTTTTTTAGGGTTAAAATCCACACATTTTTCAACCATCCCATTAAAGATAGAAATATCATGGTTAAAAAAAAAAAAAAACCCTAAAAATGGTTTAAGTTTATGTCCCATTTTGTCCTCTCTTTTTTTTTTTTTTTTTTAATGGTTTTTTTTAAGCATTTTTCAAATTTACTAACTTTTATTTTATTTTGTTTTATTTTTTAGGATAAAATTAACAATTAATTAATTGACATTACAACCTTGACATTGGTATCATAAAAAAATAAAAACATAAAATCATTATATAATTTTTGTTTAATTATTAATTAATTATTTTTTAAATAATTTATATTAAAATTTTGAGAAATATATATATATATATATGTTAAAAAATATCTTGAAAATTAAAAATAAATTTAAAAACTAAATTAAAAAAAAAAAAAAATAAGAAATTATATATATATTGTCCAAGCTCAAGAAATTCAGTTGTACAAGCACACGCTCAATAGCATAAGAGACCATAGACTTCCTAAGCTAGCTTTAAATTGCAGCCAAAACCACCTAAGGTTCAAACGAGGTTGGTATAAAGACACCAGGGCTTAGTTAAACCATTGGGAGATCGACGAGAATGTAGCATTGCAAAACATTAATAACATTAAAAAAAATTGTTACTTCTAAGTTCAAAGAAAAAATGTGGTGTGAGAAATATCTAGCAGCTAAAAGAAAATTAAGATATTATAAGGAGGTCATCAACCCCACCCTAGAAGATCAAAAGTATCTCTCTGTTTTAACTAGCTCAAAGAAGAAAATTAATATAGCCAAGATTAGAACGAACTCTCATGAGCTCCAAGAGTGAAAATGTGCATTGACAGTCCCTAAAACACCATGGATGGAAAGGATTCGCCATCTCTAGAGAATATGAACATCGAGGATGAAAATCACTTCCTCTTAGAGTGCCCAGCGTACAACCACATTAGATCTCAATTTCATAAACTTTGTTGCAATACTGACCTTAATAACCTTTTAAGATGTCAAAATTATAGTGAGCTCGGGAGGCTTCTCTCCAAGCTTTTTGAGCATAGGAATAAAATCTTAAATCAAACGAAATAATTCATTTCTTTAGGTCCTATAGGCCAAAGATTGGTCTCAGTGGACGTTAACCATATATATATATATATATATATATATATATATATATATATATATATATATATAAGGTTAGCTTAAATGGTCGAGTCTATGTTGTTAAGCGTTTTGAATTTCTCAATATTTTAGGGGTCAGGCTTTGTGTTTGAGCCAATGGGAAGTGATCCATTACCGTCGATTTGCTTGGAACAATATTCCATGGACAGAGCAAGTCACCGATCTTTGGTGACCATGAACTATATAGAAATAAATAGATAAAATAAAATAAAAATTATATATTAAAACCAAAATTTAAATTAATAATAATAATAATAATATATATCTCATGGGGTATAGAATAGACAATGATTGGGTGTACTGTTAATTCACTCCGTAATGAGGGTCACCCGTTGGAAACTGCATGGACAAAAATCTAGTCATATTAAGGGTTAGTGTGGCCCAGAGTGATGCATCCCGAGATAATTTTGACTACTTAGATGCCCCTAAAATATGATTTCTCAAGCCATAAATCAAGCCTGATATAATATCTTATGAACTTAAACCATTTAATAAACCAAAATAATAACAAATTAAAAACTATACGTTAAAGTTTAAAAAGTTATAAAACATTTTAAAATTTAATTTTAAAAATTTTAAAAATTAAAAAATAAACATAAAACAGAATCCAACGAGCATAAACATTCACATACCTTTGAGGTGAGATAAAGTGATGCCCGACATAGCCCTTTCGTCCACATGGCTAGCCTAGCAACCATCAATTTGAAGCGAGCGAGCAATGCCGAGCATCGAGACTGCAGGCTACTGCTCGGTGGCTACAAGGCTAATCGTGTGGGCGGAGGAGTAACTTCAAAAGCTGGTTTTTTATTTTTATTTTATTTTTTTGGTTATTTATTTATTTATTTATTTTAACTTTATTTTTAATGTTTTTTAAATTTTAATCTTTAATGTATTTTAAAATGTGTGTTTTGTTATTTTTTTATTTAAATATATATTACTTATAATTTTTAAATATATTTTAAAATTTGAATTTGTAGTTTTTATTTATTTTATGTACACTTTATTTTATTTTATTTTAATTAGGTACACTAATTTTATTAAATTATTTTTAAATTTTATTTTTAATGTTTTTAAATTTTAATGTATTTTATGATATTTGTAATTTTTTTAAATTTAAATATGTAGATAAATTTTTTTTGGATGGATCATATTATTATTGAAAGATATTTATCTACTTTATGGATCACAAAAGTTAGATCGAAGACTTTTGTGATCCATAATGTAGTAAAAGAACTTTCGGATTAATTACATCATCTTGACCTAATCAAGATGATGTGATTCATCCGAAAGTTCTTTTACTAGATCACAAAAGTCTTAGATCTAAAATTAAATATGTATTATTTTTATTTGTTTATGTTATATTTTTTATTTTTTAGTTTCTCATTCACATATATATTTACTTTATTTTTTTTTATTTTTTTTTAAATTATGTTTTATCGATTTTTAGGTATTGTTTCTTTTTTTTCTCTTTTAAATGTGTTGTGATTTAGTTTTTTGGATTTTTTTTAAGTTTTTAATCATTTTTTATTGATTTAAAATAAAGCTTTATTTATTCAAAAAAGTATTCTTTTAATTAATTATTTTTATGTTTTTAATTTGAATTTTTTTAAATGTGTGTTACAATGTGTTATTTTTTAAAGAATGACTAGATGATTTATATTATAAGCGAAATCTGGAATTGAAGCTAAAACCTTTACATGATTCATCTAGTTCTAGGGCTACACAATTTTTACATATCCAAGATACTTTTTTCCTATATCTATGACTTTTTTTTACCAGCTAGCCTATACTGATTTCTACCAAAAAAAACCTATAAAATATTCCTAAATATACCTTATATTTACAGTTTATAAGAAAAAAGAAAAATTTTCAATTAACCAGAGGTTGAAGGCCCTACATCTTTATCTTCTTTTGTCTGTCCAACAAATTTTCCCTCTCTTGAGGTTGAAGGTGTGCATCTCTTGAGATGACATGCCTTATATTTTCTTCTATCGACAGTTCCTCGTGGTTGTCCAATTGTTCTTTCTTACCTTTTTTCTCTATACAGATGTCGTCCTCCAACTTATTTATTTTGACTTCTCGGATTCAGATTCAACTCAGAGAGCTAGCTTGGATTCAATGATTTCTTACATTCATTCTATCTTTCTATGCATCAATTCATACTTCTTGTTTAGGAGTTCTAAGTGTACCTGCCCTTTCTCTCATAACAGTCAACATGTTTTCCAACGACTGATTCATCTTTTCTTGAGTCCGTTCAGGCTAATTCGTATCACTGTGCATCATTATGATGCCTCAGTTCCAAATTATTATTTGAGCAAGTTCTTTGGCCTTTTGATTTCCCGTTTCACTAAGAGACACTTGCTAACTGCATTTTGGAGCTCTCCTTATATTGAATTCACATGGAAATTCCATCCAAGGACAAATCCAACCCCAAGAATGTTAGCTCAAAGGAGTTAATTCAACGTCCTCTGAAATCATTCTGCATATAGAAAAAATTGGTCTCATTAATTCAGTCCACTATAGTAATTCCAATAGAAATCGAAAATGGGAGACCCGAAGTAATGATAAAATGACTTGTAACTGTGGAGCTATATGGTATCATACCCTGGGGATTACGAAATAACGAAGAAGTAAGAGTGACCGAGATGCGAGGGGAAGACTTTTGCTTAACATTTCCGGAAAGACCACCTATTTGTTCGTTCACCAGGTTCGGCACGAAATCATGAATAAGCTCTACCGAGGATTGCCGAGCATTTGGTACTGAGTTTCCCCCTCCGTTCTTAGTAACGAAATGAACCAAGAGCAAGACTGAACTGATAGTTAGCGGCATGGACAAAGATGGATTTGTGAATGGGAAATACAAGTTTCCTATATTCATAGGATAAAATGGGATAATGGCAGATTGCTCAAGTGGGCTGTTTGGCGTAATAAAGACTTTTATTTCATCTCCTTCCTGTACTTCTTGCTCCCGAGCGAGATAGCTCGAAAGACTTGTCTTTGCTCGCTCCTTTTTATTTCAGAGCGAGCAATAATGGCGAAAATGGACAAAAGCATGGGAGATTGTATCGAGATATGATGTATACGATATTATGCTTGCTGCCAGGGCCAGGCGTTTTCACGTTATGAAAAGATCCTCTCCCTTAATTGAGAGCCCTGCCTTCCTTGATTGCTTATTGGGTGGGGGGCTAACGGTCGAGCTATGCTTCGCATGATGGCGGCGATGGCGGCCTTTTAGTTCTTCAAGTTGATGGCGGTGGTCGAGTCATGCTGTAGCATGATGGCGGCCAGTCGAGCCATGCTTCGCATGATGGCGGCCCGGTGGTCGAGTCATGCTGTAGCATGATGGCGGCCAGTCGAGCCCTGCTTCGCATGATGGCGGCCCGGTGGTCGAGTCATGCTGTAGCATGATGGCGGCCAGTCGAGCCATGCTTCGCATGATGGCGGCCCGGTGGTCGAGAGTTCGGCTGGCTCACCCTCACCCCGTTGGTCGAGCCATGCTTACGCACGATGGCGGCCTTAACAGTCGAGTGTGCTTACGCACCCTTTGGTCGAGCGACTACGTACCTCAAAGTCAATACGTTATACGCCTTAAGTCTTCACTTCCTCATCTCCAATAAAGCCTGGACTGGGAAAGAAAGGACCTTACTGATCGACCCTGTGTTAGATCTCGTTTTGGGAGGCGGGGGCAGGGTTCGAACCTGCAGTCTTCAGGTCATGGGCCTGACGAGTCGACCAATTACTCTACCCCGCTATCGTTCTAAGCCAGGATCAAACTCTTGTTTTTGAGTATGATCTATTTTGAGCATAAAATGCCCTTGTCCTCAAAAGGACAAGCGGCTTCGCACCTTTCGAATGCCGAAAATGCAGCCATTCATTATATATGTAATTATGCCATTTCGATAGATCGATTTATTTCTCGGGCAGACCACTCGCTGGCATAAGTGAATCGTATTTTCGCTACCGCTCGAAGTGAATACCTCGCTACCGCTTAGGAAGGCAGGCCGAATATATTAGTAGGCAGGCAGGCTCATGCCACTTGCCGGGGAGTGGAGTGCAGGCAGGCCCCAGGCCCACAGAGAATCAATCTATTTCCTGCTAGTCATGTAGGCAGGCCGAATATATAGGCAAACTATATCATCACCGCACATTACCTTCTCCCGTATGTCTGGGATGGCCCACTTCTTCTTACCGGGATGGCCTTTACCGGTACACGATGGCTCAATACCAACTGATGGCCGGCCTACCGCAAAAGAGAGGAAAAGAATATATATTAGTATCCTACTTTTTTAACCTGCTTTCGGCCTACTACAGGAAGGCAACAGAGAACATATTAGCTAGCCCGATCCCGGCACCCACCATATTGACTGGTCTAAAGGAAGGATGGCTCGACCAAAGGCCCGGTAGGGTGAGGTAGCGAACTCTCGACTAAAGGCCCGAAAGGGACTCGGCCGAGGTTACGAGGTCGAGGAGAGGGACTCACTATTCATATGGTGAGGGCCGCCATCATGCCCCCGGCAGGGTGAGGTAACGAACTCTCGACTAAAAGGAGAGGGCTCGACCAACGGGCCGCCATCAAGGAATTCGTGGCAGGAAGGATTGCTCACTTTTCTACTTTTATATGAGCCCCAAAAAGGAAACTGACTTCTTTCTCTTATCTTGAGAGGACGGGCCTTTAAGTGAACCATGTGTTGGAAAACTAGCCTCTCCATGGCATGCTGCAAGCTTCAATGCTTCATGGAAAATGTGAGAATATTATAGTCTCTTGATCCTTTTTCAAATCTACTTGTTCCAAGGATATGCCTTTCTTTGCTAAAACATTAGGCACCATGTTCGAATGTCTATAAATATGATAGAACTCAATTTCCTCAAAGTGTTTAAGTTGTAGCTATCCTTTAGAGAATTGGGGTGGGATGCATGGTAGATATTTCTTTAACTTGTTTTACTTGTCTAATTAGAACTATTGAAGCACTAAGGACCATCAGTTTGCAAATTATTTTGTCTTTTTCTATTTTAAGTCCCATAGAACTAATAATTTTTCCTAATTATTGATAGAAATGCCTAAACCTCAAGAAAATTGTGACTTCTTTTGTTCATCCACGCTAAAAATAATCCCTCCCTCTCTTGCCAACCCAAGATTACTTTTCAATTTTATATCAAATAAAAGTGAGAATTAATATTTACTCAAGCACCATTTTAAAATTTTAGTTGGATCATTTTTTATACAATAAGATTTATATAGATTCAAACAATTATTATGACTTCTAGAAACATTTTGAGTCTTACCGACTTCAATCCAACCCTTCTCATTTGGGGATAAACCCTCTAAGTCTGAATTTCTAAATCCTCACATCATAATGGTTTCAAAAACAAGATAGAGCCTTGATTGCCAATGAGACAAAGTGGGACAGTCCCCTTTGAAGATTGCATAATTTCTCGCTAACTAGACTGCCCAACATAAATATTTCAAGAGGGTTTCCAAATAGTGCATTGTTATTGAAGAGGATTTCCTTTTCCAAGAATTTTTTTTGCTCCATAATTCAAATATACTAGTACATTTGATATGGATTTCCATCATCTTACCAACATTTTCAAAGGCATGCTTCCACACAACCAAAGTGAAGGGACATTTCATAAATATGTGAGGAATACCTTCTTCCTCAACCTTGCACAAGACACACCTAGATGGCCCGTGTATGTTTCTCTTCTTAAGCTTCTCCGTAGTTAAAATTTTCTCATGAACCAAAGTCCACTAACATGTGTTTACCTTTGGAATGTTGTCCCTCTGACAAATTTCCCACCATAATTTGAAGGGGCTTGGATGAGGAAAACCTTTCACTAACATCTCATATCCTTCCTTGGCTTAATATCTTTAGTGACGCTTATCATCCATGTGAGTTGGTCTCTATACCATGACTCTATGGAGTAATTCACTTAAGCAATTATAACAAGGATGACCATTGTGTTTGGAGATTTGAACGTAGGCCCGTAAAATCCTAAACCATCCACACTCTTTGTTCATCCCATCATGATATTTCCTTTAAGTCTCACTCGTCCTTCAATGCTCATCCAATTTGCTATCCCACTTAACTCTACTCATTGTCCCAACAAACCCACTTTAGCGATATTATCTTTCCAAATATTAAATCTCGCACCATCACCAACATGCTAACGTGACGCTAACAGGTTCTCTAGGATTATTAGAACCGCATATTTACATAATTTCAATATCTTAGAGCTTATCCCAATTCATTTTTCCATATCTTAGAGCTTATCCCAATTCATTATGTACTTTTGTCCCTTAGAAGGTTCTTCTTATGAAAGTATTTCCTTAGGAATCCCTGTTTCGACCACTCATTTTTTTCAAAAATTATCTTGGCACCAAGTGCTCCGTGGGTGATTTTGACGATTTTGATGCCCCTAGATTGTGGTTGAGGTTTCTCAAGCCATAGATCAAGCCTGATATAATATCTGATGAACTTAGACCACTTGATAAACCAAAAAAATTAACAAATTAAAAAATAAAACTATACATTAAATTTTAAAAAGTTATAAAATAAATTTGAAAATTTAATTATAAATAAATAAAAATCTAAAAATCTAAAAAAACAAATATTAAAAAACTTAAGAAATAAACTTTGAAAAAAAAAATAAAGTCTAATTAATATTTTAAAAATATAATAAAATTTAATTTTAAAATTTTAAAAATAATAAATAAATAAACATAAAACAAAATCCCAACAAGCATAAACACTCACAAACCTTTGAGGTGGGATAGGATGATGCCCGACATCGCCCTTTCGTCCACACGACTAACCTAGCAATTGTCGATTTGAAGTGAGAGGGCAATGCCTAGCATCGAGGCTGCATGCTAGTGCTCGGTGGCTACTAGGCTAATCGTGTGGGCGAAGGAGTAATTTCAAAGGCTGATGAACGTTTTTGTTTTTGCTGTTGTTGTTGTTTTTTTTTTTTATGATGATGATGATGATGATGGTTAATGTCCACTGGGACTAATCTTTGGTCTATCGGACCTAAAGAAAAGAGTTATTTAATTTGATTTAAGATTATTATTATTTTTAATCAATTTTAATTAATTTTAATACTTTCCAAAAATTCTAAATCGCAAGAAATCAAGCAAGAAAGAAACAACCCTCAAGACAAGTAGGGGGAAAGCTCCACCCAACAACAAAAAAAACAAACTCGACAGCTCCTCAAGCATCAACAATTATGAGGATTCGAATACCGCACAAAAGAAATCTTCATTTAGCAGCAAAGTAGATCTCCCAGATCTCAAAGATCAGACACCAGTGTCCCAAGAATCAGAAGAGATAAAAGAGGTTCAAGATAAAGGAAGTTGGAAGACCGTAGAGAAGAAAAATAAAACTAATACACCAATCTCGCCAAGAAAGACGAGAAGCCAAACAATTAAGAACTAAGAAAATTAAAGGTCCGATAGACCAAAGTTTGGTCTCAGTAGACGTTAACCATCATCATCATCTTCATCATCATTTTTTTATTTATATATATATATTATTTTTATTTTATAAATATATTTTTTAAATTATATATTTTGAATTTTGAATTTCTAGTTTTTATTTATTTATTTTATGTACACTTCTTTTATTTTTACAAATATTGTTTTTTGTTTTTTTCATTTAATTTTTTTAATATATATTTATACATGTCTTTTTATTTTTATTTTCAATTTTTTAATTTTATTCAATTTTATTAAGAAAAAATTAAGTTTTTAAAATTTTATAATATATATTTATAAATGTTGATTTTTTAATTCAATTTTATTAAATTATTTTTAAATTTTCTTTTTAATGTTCTTTTTAATGTTTTTTAAATTTCAATGTATTTTATGGTATTTGTATTTTTTTTAATTAAATAGGTATTATTTTTATTTCTTTATATGATATTTTTTATTTTTTTGGTTTCTCATTCATATATATATGTATACTTTATTTTTTTATTATTGTTTTTTTTTATTATTATTATGTTTTGTAGATTTTTACATATAGTTTTTTTTATTATCTTTTTCTGTTTTAAATTTTTTGTGATTTAGTTTTTTTGGGTTTTTTTAAGTTTTTAATCATTTTTTATTGATTTAAAAATAAAAAATTGATTCGAAAAAGGTATTATTTTAATTATTTTGTTTTTTTACATAATTTTTTTTAGGTTTTTAATTAATTTTTTTAAAATGTTTGTTACAATATGTTTGTTAAAGGATGCCTAGTCGGCGAATACTGACAAGTATCTAAATCCTTTAATTGATGAGAAAGAGAAGGGTCGGAAGCTCGCGAAGTGAGAAGGATGGGAGGAATAGGTGGCGGATCAGGGCATCATATGAAGACATCTGGTAGGGAACAGACGGATCGCCTTGAAACAAGGACGCTTCTGTTGATTTCACGATTTCGGCAACAGGAAAGTGCCTGAGACGCTGTCTTTCGGTCACCATAGTTGTCGCTCTCTCCGAATTACCCGAGGTCTTTACCCTGTTGCTGGAGCCGGGAACGGTCCGTTTGGCGGGTTTAGCGTTTAATCTGCTGCATTAAACATGGTCAACCCTAGTGAGGCTATTGAACTCGACCCTGAGTCGGAAGACATTCTGTCGGTATGGGGGAAGGATTTCACGACACAGAATATTGAGCGGTTCTCTGGGACAAGCGGCCACCATGGGATCTTGAAACCAGAACCAGATCTGCAAGAGTCGTGGAGGAACAAGGCTTCGATCGGATTGCTGGAAGAAAGCTTGGGGCTAACCGTGCAGAGCAACTAGGAGGCTCTTGGCCAATTCGAACCCCAAAAATCGAGAATTTAGAAGGAGGGTTACCCTCAGGCGATTGTACCCAGTTATCTCCAAGTAAGTAATGCCAAATCCCTCCTTCCTGCTCGTTCTCTTACTGGAGGTCTTGAAGATGTGGTACTCGGTCATGGATCAAAAAGCTGGACTTGGCATAGCCAGGGAGGAGGGCTCAAAACTGACCTAGGGTCGGTTGAGGTAGGAAGATCTCTGGTCGTAACCAGATCCTCTATTGCAAGAGATTTGATAAACCCCAACGTGATTTCTAGATTGGTGGAAGTGGGATCTGGAGAGGGATCGGGTCTAAGGAAGGAAGATCCGGCTTTCGAAACTGTTAAGCAGTCAGCAGAGGTGGGACTAGCAAAGGATGTTGACAAAGGAACTGGAAACAAGGGCAATGCAGAAGTCATTGCTACAGAGACCCCCTCAGAAAATCTGCTAGTAGACAAGAACGATTCTTCGTAGCAATCAGAAGCGGCAAATGGTGCTGCTATCACACAAGGTAGGGAGGAGGTCTCAGGTAAGAGGCAGAATGGGGAGAAAAGGAAGAAACAGAAATTTATCAAGAAAAAGGAGATCGAAGCAAATCTAGTGCTGGGGATGGATGTCCAAATAGAGGAAGCTACTGGGGTGGGCGAATGCACTTTGGTAGGACGAGCGAGGGGTAAAAAATATTCAGCTCAATTCATCCAAAATTGGGCGGATCAGCAATGGCAGGCAACCCAGAAAAATCTTTCAAGGTATCAGTTCTGGAAAAAGGATGGTTCATGGTGCAATTTAAGGAAATGGGGGACTGGGTTATGGGGAAAAATTGGGCCTTCGGCAACCATCCTGTACTTTTCAGGCGATGGACTCCACTGTTTGACGTGCAGCGAGAAAAGGTTGAAACTTTCTCGGTCTGGGTTCGAGTTCCTGGTCTGCCTCCTTTCCTTTGGGTGGATTCAGTTTTCAGGTCCATAGGGAATATGCTCGGCACTTATTTGGAAGCAGATATGTCTTTCATTGAAACAAAGAATAAGGCCATGGCACGGATTTTGGTCAGTCTTAACCCCGCAGAAGGTCTTGCAGAAAATATCAAAATCCAGTACCGAGACCTCATTTTTGACCGGCCATTGGACTACGAACATCTGCCATTTAAATGTCACATATGCCATATGTATGGCCATCTAGCAAGGGACTACCCGTTGGGTTTTCGTCGCAGAAGGAAACATAAGAGAGCCGAGGAGGAGGTGGTAACAGCCAAAAAAGAAAAAGATTCTAGGCATAAGAAGGCTCAAGAGGAGGATGGCATGGAGGTGGATATGACTGAGAAGGATATGTCTTCGAAGCAGACTCATAAGGAGATCCTGTGCCTCGAGATCGCAGAAGGAACACCTATCGGAACTGGGAATGCTTCCCCAGAAATCACAAAAGAATCGACTGCAACCCTCCTTGAAGACACGATGGGTATGCACTCTTGTTTTCCTTCTTGTGAAGTTAAAGATGCATGCCTGAATTCAAATTCTCATAGTCATTCATCTGATGTACACACTCGAGTTGATAGCATCACTTCATCTATTCCCAAAATAAACCTGAACTATGAAGAGATTCCGAATGAAATCTGTGAAGTGAAAACCTCTCCTTCCAAACCGGCATGCCATTATAATATGCGCTCCCTTGACAAAAAACTTGTTTCAGGAGAGCTGGTCGGAGGTTTAGGCATGGATACTTCCCAGGCCTCTTTGAGGAAACCTAGGGGTAGGAAGTATTACCTGTCCAAGGCTCACGTGAAAGCAAAATTTGACGTGGCGGATGGTAAACAATTTTCAATTCCTGGGGTGCTTAGAGCAGCGAAAGCCTGTGAGGGAGTGAAAAAATGATCTTTCTCTCCTAGAACTGTAGGGGTTTAGCCAGTAAACCCAAAAAACTGGCTCTGAAGGAGATGGTTCAGCATTGTAACCCAGATGTACTCATGTTACAAGAGACTCTAGGCACGAGCACAGAAGTTTCGTCATCTCTTTGTTCTACTCTCCCGGGTTGGAATTTTCAAACCTTGGATTCTGTTGGCCACTCGGGAGGCCTGGCTATTGGCTTCAAGGAAGGAAGACTGAAACTAGTAAACATATGGGGGATGGATCATGTGTTGGGGATGGAAGCTATGTCCCCTGATTTCGGCTTCTCTATAACGATTTTAAATATTTACGGGCCATGCCAGGAGAGAGTCTCTTTTTGGAATAATCTCATGTCTAAATCAGTGATAAGAAGTCAAAATTTGGTGATAGGAGGAGATCTAAATTTCTCAATTGGGAATGCCGAGACTTGGGGACCTTCAGCCAGAGAAGATCCTCTATCAGATTTCTTCTTGAATGCCCTTGCTTCACATAACCTAATAGATGTAAACCTGTTAAAATTAAAACCTACATGGAGGAACCGTAGAACAGGTGAAGCTAGAATAGCAAAAAGATTAGATCGTTTTCTTCTAGGTGAAGATCTAGCTTCCAGAATTCCGGTTTTCAGGCAATGGGTGGGAGAGGGGGGAAACTCGAATCATTTTCCAGTCCTTCTTGAGCTGTCAAAGCCCCCCCCTAAGCTGGCTACCCCCTTCAAATTCAACGCATCCTGGATGCAGGAGGAATCTTTCCAAAAACTATTCAAAGAAACTTGGCAATCTCCGTGTAGGAACGCCTTGGAGGACAAGAGATTTCTGTTCATGGAGAATTTGAAAAGATTGAAGAAGGCCACTGTGGATTGGGCTAAGAAGAGGAAGCAGAAACAAAATGAAGATTTAATCAATATCAATTTGGAGCTTGGGGAATTGGAAACACCTAAATCGAATGGCTATGAATCCCAGGAGTCAAAGGACGGGATCTTGTTGCTACAAAAACAGAGAAGTAAAATACTTCTGGATAGAGAAGAGGAATGGAGGTTGAAAAGCAGGGCGATCTGGCTGAAGGCTGGAGATGAAAACACAAAAAAATTTCACAATTATGCAAAAGGGAGGAAGATAACGAATACCATCTACGAGCTAAAGGACGAGGAAAGTAGGGAGGCCAGTTCCTTTGAATCTCTCTCGAACATGGGGAGAAACCATTTCCAAAAGTTATTCTCTGATCAAGGGGAGTCAACATTAGCAGAGGTTATCAGAACAGCCCAATGTTTTCCCCGGTATGTGGAGGAGGAAGAAACTGATAGTTTGATGGGAGAGGTCACAAAAGAGGAGGTGGAGAGTATTATAAAATCTATGGCCAAAGACAAAAGCCCTGGGCCGGATGGGTGGGCTATAGAACTCTTCCAGCATTTCTTCGATCAGATTGGATCTGAATTAACAGAGGTGGTTGAGCAATCCAGGAGAAAAGGAATGGTCTATTCTTCATTTAACTCAACCTTTATAGCCCTTATTCCTAAGAAAGAAGATCCAGAATCGTTTGAAGATTTCAGGCCTATATCGCTTTGTAATAGCATTTATAAAATTATAGCAAAAGTGATTGTTGTCCATCTAAAGCCAATTCTGTCTAGATGCATTTCAAATGAACAGTTTGGATTTTTGGATGGACGTCAAATTCATGAAGCTATCGGGGTGGCTTAAGAAATAATCCACAGTGTTAAACAGATGAAAAGAAAAGGAGTAGTGGTGAAAATTGACCTATCAAAAGCCTATGACAGAATCAGCTGGACCTATCTCTGGATGTTGTTAACACATCTGGGTTTTAAATTTGACTTTATCAACTGGATCATGGGATGTATAACTAGTGTCAGTTATGCTGTCCTTATTAATGGAGCAGCCTCTCCTTTCTTCAAAGGGCAAAGAGGGTTAAGACAAGGATGCCCTTTATCCCCTTTTCTCTTCCTTTTGGTAGCAAAAGGATTGAGTCAATTAATACTAAAAGCCAAAAGGGAAGGAATTTTAAAAGTTCTGGAGGTAGCAGTCAACTTGTACATTTCGCACCTTCTCTTTGTCAATGACATCTTACTTTTCAGTAATGGGAGTCAGTCGGAAATCAAGGAGATCAAGAAGATTCTTGAGATTTTCATGAAAGCTTCCGGGATGCAAGTGAACTATAGGAAATCTCAGCTCATTCTGGAAGGCTTTAACAGGCAAGAGAAAATCCAAATTACCTCAGTTCTACCCTTTGATGTTTATAAGCTCGAAGATCCTTTCAAATATCTGGGGTTTTGGTTTAATCCGGATAAATATAGGAAACAGAACTGGAATTGGCTGTCAGCAAAGATTGAAGCCAAATTCTCTCATTGGAGCTTCAAGTGGCTTTCCAGAGAAGGAAGGCTAACTTCAATCAAATCAGTCCTATTAGCAATTCCAGTATACTGGGTTGCACTGACCTGGGTCCCTAAAGGAATTATGGAAAGGATAAGAAGAATTTGTAGCAGATTTCTCTGGGCTGGATCAAAGGAGGATTCAGTACTCCCCTGGGTCGCCTGGGAAAAAGTGGCAAGACTGAAAGAATGGGGAGGGTGGGGTATAAAAGACCTCACTGCTTTCGGATCCTCCCTAGCGGCTAAATAAAGGTGGATAATTATCAACTTGGAAAACCTCTGGACGAAAGTGGTTAAGCGGAAATACATCGACCCCACCCCTCTAGAAGATTGGATCCAGAACCCCAATAAGAAAGGAGGAAATGTGTCGGTAGTCTGGAAGGCGACTATAGAGGCCTTCAAGATTATTGAGCAGGGCTTATCATGGCAGATTGGAAATGGAGAAAATCTTCGAATAGGAAGAGACCCTTGGGTGGGGTGTAATGGAAATTTTGCTTTGCCCCCAGGCCTGATCAAGCACCTAGAATCAAAAGGAATTCTTTTCCTAAATCAGGTAGAGAAAATTGGTCACTCATCCATCTGGGGCCAAGCTTGGAAATCAGGAGAGGAATTGAACCTTTGTCCACATTGGTGGAACGATTTGAAGGTCTATATACAAGAACTCTCCAGATCAAATGTAAGGCTTAAAGACAGACCGAATCATCTGGTGTGGGCTCACGCAGATTCTGGATCCTATTCACCAAAATTTGGATACAATTTCCTCATGTCAAAGAAAGGTTGGGAAGATTCGGAATGGTGGGAAAAGTCATTATGGAAGTTAAAATGCCCTGCGAAAGCCAGACTCTTCTTCTGGTGTATTCTAAAAGGAAAATTCCCTACATGGGACATCCTCCAAGCCAGGTATAAGTCAGGACCAGGAAGATGCTCTCTGCGCAAAAACGACTCTGAAACTATAATACACCTTTTTATTGATTGTCCTGTAGTGAAAAAATTATGGGTGGAGGTTGAGAAGCTTATTCAAAAATTGGTAGCCTAGGAAGGGGAAAACATCTCTGATGTATGGCACAAATGGTGGCGCTTATATTCAAACGGGAAATTTCGGAATTTTCCTCCAATTATTTCTTGGGGCATTTGGATTGCCAGGAACATAAGCATCTTTCTTGACAAGGAAACCCCTGTTGACTCAATTTCCATACAATGTACCTCTATTTACTCAAACATCCCCGATTCAGAGGAAGAAAGGATGCCCAGACAAGTTAAAGAGGAACAAATCAAGGAAGGAGTGCCATGGGCTTATTTTGATGGGGCTTCTCAGAATAACAAAGTTGGTGTAGGAATAATCATCCATTTAAACGAAATACATACTCTAAAAGCATCTGTGGGTTTAGGCAACGGCACAAATAACTATGCAGAATTATATGTTCTAAAGCTACTCTTATGCTGGCTTATACACAGGAACATCTTCACAGTTCAGATTTTTGGGGATTCTTTAAATGCTATCAAATTGACAAATGATCAAAGAAGATGTCAAAATTATATCTTGTATCCTTTATTAGAAGAAATTTAGAATTTAAAGTTGTCTTTTAATGTTTTTTCTATTCGCCACATTTACAGGGAACGCAATGATTCAGCAGACAGGCTTTCTAAAGAAGGTCTACAACAAAATCTGGGCAGTTGGAGAATAGTGGAGGAAGTCAATGGAGAAATCCATGTCTCGGACCAGCCTCCTTATGTATAGATTGCATTCCTTTGAAGACTTAGCAGATTGGTCAAAGCAGTTTCTTTTTGTATACAGCTAAAAGGGTTTCTTTTTTGTAAATCTGTTTTGAGTTTCATGCATGACTTGTGCATCTTTTTTTCTATTTTGGGTTGTTTATCCTCGATAGAGGAGACCCCGGAAAAAGATGCTTGATGTTGTTTTTTTTACCATGAATTTTAAACATACGGAAAACTGTTGGCTCTTTTTTGATGATGCTGAGGAAGGGAGTTGTTTTCCTCATTAGAGGAGGCTCACATTACGCTCAGGAATATCTATCTCTCTTAGCTAAAGGCAAGAAGAATAGCCCTTCTTGCAGAACATTATGATGCTCAATCATACAGCAAAAGGAATGCTTCGGCATATGATATGTAACTTTTTATCATGTTTATAAAAAGTTCATTTTTTTTCTTTTGGAAAAAAGGATGCCTAGTCCTTGCTCAACCATTGGGGAATTAAGAATGGACTCGGTATGGGAAGCAAAGATAATATCAAAAATACTATTAACTCCAAGTTTAAGGACAAGTTGTGGGAGGATCAGGAGCTGGAGGGTAAAAGGAAGCTAAGATACTATAAGAAATTGATCAACCCCGCCCTTGATAATCAAACCTATCTCTCTGTGTTGTCTAGAAATAAGAAAAAAATTAACATCGATAATATAAGAACTAATTTCCATGAGCTTTGGAGTGAGATCGGGCGATGGTCTATTCCCAAGACCCCTTGGAACAATAGAATCTATCAGATCTGTGATTCCAAGCAGGTGGAAGATGAAAAGCACTTCCTTTTAAATTGCCTGACTCTTACTCACATTCGCTCTCAATTCCGTACCATCTGTCACACTTCCAATCTTCTCGACCTATTAAGCCAACCCACCTATAGCAATCTTGGAGCACTTATTTCCCTTCTCTTTGACCATAGAACCAATATTTTGAAGAATCAAACTTAGATTATTGCTCCTCTCCTAAGGTCTAATAGACCGCATTGGTCTTAGTGGACGGGAACCATCATTTGAATCTTTGTTTGATCCTTAAAACTAATATTCAAAAGTTTGTTGCAGAATGTTTGGTTTGCCAACAAACAATTAAGACCTCGGGTCTGCTACAGCCTTTATCCATTCCAAGTCAACGTTGGGAGGAGGTTTCAATGGATTTTATCACAAGTTTACCTAAGTCCAAAGGAAAGAGTGTCATCATGGTGGTAGTTGATAGACTTACCAAGTATGCACACTTTTGTGCATTATCTCATCCATTTAAAGCGAGTACAGTTGCTACTGCATTTATGGAACAATTCAAAAGCTACATGGAAACCCAAAGATTATTGTAAGTAATAGAGATCCCATTTTCACTGGAAAATTTTGGACATAATTATTTTCTTGTTTGGGTACTCAACTAGCTCATAGCTCATCTTATCATCCTCAATCCGATGGGCAAACTGAGATAGTGAACAAATGTTTGGAAAGATATCTTCGTTGCTTTGTATCTGATAAACAAACATAATGGGTCAATTGGTTACCTCTGGCTGAATGGTGGTCTAACACTTCCTTCCACACTGCAACAAAAATGACTCCATTTATGGCACTTTATGGATATCATCCTTCGTCCATCACATCATCTTTAAGAGAAAATTATAAGGTTCAAGCAGTGTAAGATCACATCGAGCATCAATAACAAGTTCTCCAACTCTTAAAGGATAACGCTTGGCACATAATAGAATGAAACAACAGGAAGATCAACATCACAGCGTGAGAAGTTTTGACGTAGGCAACTGGGTATTCTTACGGCTACAACCATACAAACTAATGTCCCTCAAGCAAGCTAAGAAGGATAACAAATTATCGCCAAAGTACTATGGTCCTTACAAGGTGTTGCAGAAGATTGGTATTATGGCATACAAATTGGAGCTTCCTGCATCTTCCCGAATGCACCCAGTTTTCCATGTTTCATGCTTAAAGAAGGTTATAGGTGACAAAATTGGAGTTCAAACAATATTTCCAGAACTTGATGAGGAAGTAAAAATCATATTGGAACCTGAAGCAGTCACGGAAACAAGAACTCGACAGCTACGAATCGATCAATTTCATAGTATCTCGTCAAGTGGAAGAACTTACCCACTAAAGATTCCACATGGGAGGATGAGAATTTTATGCAGAAGCATCCAGAACTACTCAAACATTGAGGATAACACTTTTTTGAAGGAGAGGGGAATGTTAGAGCCCTATATTACTAGTGTATTCCCTTATCATTGTTAGTGTAGCCCCCTTATTCTTATTGTTGTACCCTTGTAGTCCCCATATTGTTATTATTGTGCCCCATAATAACCCACTATTTTTACTATTGAGCCCTTACATTATTATTGTTAGGTCGGCTAGGATTATATTGTAACCCCATGGACTCCTATATATAGAAAGGAGGTTTTTTCATTTGTGTCATCCAATAATTGTTCATTTATGTAATGTAAAGGAGGTTTCCCCCTCGAAGTGGCTGATTTCTGAGTCGTTGATCTCTCTTTTCTTCTATTTTGTGAGTTGGTTTCATAAAAAAGTACCTATGTCTTGCTGATTGCAATCAATTATTTTTAAGTCAAAATATTAAATTTTTATAAAGGCTTCAAAGATTAGCAGGGGAAAAGGAAAATGCAAAATTTTCGATGCGATATCGCAATCGCAACTTCAGTGAAATTGGATGGTGGAAGGATTTGCCATTAGCGAAAGTCTGATGCGATGGGATGTATCACATCGGGGAAATGAAAACGAGGGCAGATTGAATGTTTCTAGGATGGAAATGCAATTTGTGATTGGTGACGTGGCAATGGCGAGTCCCACAGTTTTCTTTTCATGAAATATGGTTTGGTTGGAAGCCTTTTCCTTTATTAAAGCCTTTTATTGATATCGCATCGCAAATCATTTGGAATGGCTTTAGAGGTCATATGTTGTCTTCGTGATTTTGCGATTGCGATTTGCAAGCATATTTATTTTGAATTTTCCGCCTAAGTGCCCTTTAGATAAAAAGGTGTCACTTAGGCTTTCTAACTCATTTATATTTCTATTAATCACTTATGGGTATTATTTGTTCTAGTCTATTTTTTTTTAAATGGTCCCCATTATTTTAAGGAAACTATTCTAAAATAATGGGGCTTGTTGAATAGCACAACAATTGGCGATTCACTGGAAGAACCAGTATCTCTGAAAAATGAAATTCCTGATATTTTTAAATAAGTAAAAATAATCAAGGAAATGAAAATTATCTTCCAAATATTTGGATAACTAAAATTACTCTTAATTAAAAACTCATCTTATTGCTACTCTTTTAAAACCTTTCATAGATAAAAACGTTCATTTCTCCATATCAATCATTAAATAGTTTAAAAGATAAAGTAGGTGGGTTTTTGCAACTTAGCCTTTTGATATACTCATTTTGTCACAGGTAGAGCCACTGCTGCCAGTAGGCGTTTATAGCCTCGACAGGGTTACCTTTTCACCATCAATGATCCATTATCCCATCCATATATCATTACAATATTTGGAGATAAATTCTCAATTATATAATTTGTTTTTTTCTTGTTCTTAAAAAGTCATTGTCCTGGCTTGGTGACTAGATATTGACAATGCCATTCACTGGTTGTAATTGGACTGAATAAGCTGGCTTGTGATGAGACCCCTTGTCTTATGGTTATTTAATAATCATAAGCCATTACCCGGGTTTGATATGCAGTAGTGGTAATGTCAATCTATTATTTTCCTATGATCATGGTAAGTAGGCTCGTGATGACAATTTTAGAGTTAAAGATGCTTAGTAACAATAAGTATTTACTTTGTAATAATGAACTTTTTCTTACTGATAATAGGATAAAAAGACTTTAAGAAGTTTGAGGCTGACAAGAATTTACAACTTCAAAGGAAAAAATATTTAAGAGTTGTATAGTATTCATCCATTTTTTCAAGTTTGCAATCATTTATTTAAGAATTTTTATTCTTCAAAATAAAAAGGCATAAAATGATTCAGAGGTTTTGCTAAAAGCCAAAAGTATGTAATCAAACATTATTCTTTAATTAACCTAAAAATATAAATATAAGTATGATACATTTAGAAGAAATGTTCTTTTAAGAAAAAAAATCAAAATCATCCTGTTGATAGGAAGAAAATCATGTCTCCCTTGAAGATCTTGCAACATGAAGGTTAATGGGTCAATTTGTTCTGTAATTTGAAATGGTACAAGCCACATTCTTTCGAATTTTGTATGCTTAAATTTTTCCTAGTGTGCCTTGTCCCACTCAAGGATGAGGTCTCCAACTTGGAAAGATTTTGGGGAAACAAAATTTGCATCAAAAGAATTTTTAACGATCTGTCAATGTCGAGCATGTGTTAATTTGTCCCTTTCCCTTTCTTCTTCTAATTTAAGGATTTGGGACATTCTTAATTGCAAGGAAGAGGGAGGTACTTCGTCAATAAATTGAACTAGGGCTACTAAGGGAAGGGCTAAATTTGATGGAATTACAACTTCTTTGCCATAAACTAGATTGAATGGAGAAGTGCCTATAGAGACCTTCTCAGTAATTCAATCTACCCATACAGAAAATGTTAAAGACTTATGCCAATTCATTTGGCTCTAATCAATAGTTTTTTAGTGATTCTTATGATATTTTTATTTGTTGATTTTGCTAAACCATTCCTCGGGGGATAGTAATTAGCATAATATTTAAGTTTAAAACCTCTCTTGAGAGCAAATTCAATCATAATATTACCCGAAAAATAAGATGCATTATCAAACATGAGTGTGTTAGGTAAGCCAAACCTGGTAATAATGAATTGATTGATGAATTCAATGATGGCTTCAAAATTAGCTATTTTAATGGAACAACTTCCACCCACTTAGTAAAATAGTCTATTGCGGTGAGAATGTATTTATGTTGTTTGGAAGAGTTAGGGACAATTTCACCTATGATATCCAATCCCCATTGCTCAAAAGGCTGTTCAATGTTAACCGGTTGCAAGGGTAAGGTTGGTTTTCTTTGTCCTCCAGCAGCAATTTGACATGTTTTACATTTTCTCACATATGCATGAGCGTCTTTGAACAATGTTGGCCAATAATATCCTACATGAAGGATTTTGTATGTGGTGGTATCTCCTCTGAAATGTCCACCTGCAGGTCCATGATGGAGTTCCCACAAAACCTTATGTGCTTCAGAATTTTCAAGGCATCTTAATAATATAGAGTCATAATTTTTCCTGAACAATACATTATCAATGATCTGATATTGATTTTCTTTTAATCTTAAAGCTCTTTTTCTTTTATAATTGAGTCTTGTGGGAGCATATCAATTTTTTAAATAAAAGATAAGATCAACATATTATGATTCAAAGTTAATCAGGCTTACCTCAACAACGTGTACAATATTATCTGAATCTTCATCATCTGATACGTTGCATGCTCAAGATAGAAATCTACAGAGACCTTGTTCCCTGACAATTTTGGTTGGTTTCATGTCAATATCATATTCTTGCAGAGCAGTCTCCCAATTTGCCCTTTTTCTGCCAGTTCCTTTTGGATAAGCAATTTCCTTACTATTGAAAATGAAACTATTACCTTGGTATGTGTCTTTAGGAGAAAAGACTTGGAATTCTTTAAAGATTTATAAACGGGAAAAGCTTGGTTCTCCACTTCTGAATAATTTAGTTCGGCACCTTGAAGATTTGAACTAAAGAAAGAGATGGGTGCTTAAATATTTTGATCATCAACTTGCATTAGTACGGTAGCATAGGATGTTTCAAAAGCAAAGGTGTACCAAATAAAATGATTAGAAATTTCCGGGTTGTTAGAGAAGGATCATTCATGATGGCTTGCTTGATTATATCAAAAGCTTCTCTTTCATTGTGTCCTGATGCAGGAGCATCAAGTTAAATTTTCATTATTCAATTGTGTAATTAAGGGGGTGAGATATTTTAATTATTTTATTAATTAATTTTCTCATTTTAATAAATTAGGAGAGAAATTATAAATGTGAGGATTATTGTAAATATTCCTTAAATAATTAAGGATATGAGTGGATTTGAACTAGGTAGATAATTTAGGGATGAGTAATTCCATAAACGGGACTTAGTTGAGTCCAAAAAAAGATAAATCTAATTTAGATTTTAAGTTGAGATTTGTGTGGAGAAAATTATGGAGTGGAATAAATTCATATTTATGTATAAACATGTAACTTGGGAGAGTGTGAAAAGACACAGAGAGAAGTGAGGAGAAGTGAGGAATATAGAGAGTAAGAGGAATGGTTTGAAGGGTCGAGAGCCAAGAGGCCGCCAATTGTAATATTTGGCCGAAGAATTTTTATGTTTTTATATCAGTATTTTATTTATATGGCTCTCATTCCTTCATATGTATTTTGTTGAGCTGAACATATTTGTGTATTCAACAAGAATTTTAATTTTAAAAGAAGCACATGAGTTTTTACATGCTAGGATCTGTTAACCCAATATCTTAGCATCATTTTGATATCAAAGCGAGAAAGATGCATGTTCTACATTTTGTTTTGAATCTGCAAGTATATTGATATGCCATAGGTTAGTATGGAAATTGCAGGGAGATGATTTTTGTTGTGAAGGGTGATATGCAGTTTTAAAGCACTATAGTGAACATTGGCACAAGGGGAACGACAGATTGAATGCGGTGTCAACAATGTGCCAACAGTGTGTTGACATATTCAATTGGCTTATGCTCAGGGATGGCCGGCGTCCAGTGGAATACCGTGAAGCAAAGAAACATTGTGATCTGCAACGCAAGGTTTGGTCACGTTGAGTTAAATTCAGAAACAGTCGATTCATTTTGTTGTGTGTAATCCGACATAGATATTACAATGGGTCGATTGCTATGTGTAATCCTGCGTAGACCGTATTTAGACTGCGTAGAGGTTTAACAATGCGGTCGATAGCTGTTTGAAATATTGTATTGAATTGAGTGGACCATGGTTCAATGCATAAGTCTGCGTTGAGGAATTACGCAAGAATTAAACTCATCCTTGTTGCGTATTTTCCATGGAGGGATGACGTCAAAGTTGTAAGTTTTTTCACTAAAAAAATAGTCGTCTGACTCATTCTCCGAACTCGTAACCGATTATGGTGCTTAAATCTTCCGATACATTTCCATTCACGTGACGGAAATTTCACTGTCACACTTTTCCTTGCAACCAGCCTGTGCTTTCCACTTGAAATGCACCAGCAACTCCCGTGGCCCAAAGCAGAGCCACTATAGTGCTCTTTTTTATTTAGAAGCCGCATTCTAGATCGTAGCGCGGCGTGGAAAACAAAGGACGCAGATATGTACCGGCTATGGACTCGTTCAGCGGCTCGGCGGTGTGGACATCCTATCTGGTGAAGGACTTTCAAGAAAGAACTGTGTAGTTTCGACAAATTTTTAAGGTTATCAAAATGAGGTTTTCAAGGACTTTGAAGAATAAACGATTAAATTCGACAAAATTTTAAAGTGCCTTTGACGAAACGAATTAAGGGTGAAGACAAAACATTTTTCTTGTACCAGGACTTCCAGTTGTCCAGGAGAAGGCAAAATTGTGAACGGTGCACAATTTTAATAATTTACTGTTGAAAAGGAGTAAATTCTGCCGCCGGTTCCACAAACGCATTTTGTTGGCTTCCAAGATCTCGTATTGTGGAGACATTGCGAGATTTTACGGTTATCGCTGCTTAGCTTTAAATCCATTTATTATTGAAACATGGAAATGACATGATGTTGCGACATATAAATATTATGTGTTAATACAATGGAGTATGTAATTGCACACTAAGTGGCAAAGAAAGAATCAATTGCATCAAGTGAAGATTAACCTGGGTCTCAATAAAATTGAATATTTTACTTTGAAAGTGGAAATTTGCTTTCTACAGCAAGTTTTGGAAGTCATTCATATCAAGGCACTCAAAAAAAGGTATGTGTGGGGCTTGTGAAAGAGGTGTGGCTCCAGCAGAGCATTCAAGATATGGATCCAGTATTTCCACAGTACCATCTTCCAGCATAAGAAAAGGTCACTGGGATTGATCGAGGTAATTTTTTTGAAAAATTCATGTACGTTTTTTTTGGAGAATGTAATATTGAAAGGATTTCATGTTTTCAAAGCAAGAAATTGAAATCGAAAAGATTGAGATGAAGGAACTTGGCTTAGACTAAGAGGAGATATTGTTAGAGAATGGACCTTGCACATTCAAAATAAATATGTGGAGGCTTGAATGTATTCCTAAAAGAATACACAAGAGGAGGGTTGGATCATTTCAACCGCGAGAAGATTCAAGGTAAGTGCTCATTGAATGAATCAATATTCATTGAGTAGAGGTACTTTAAAATCTGGATGATTAAATTTCCTTTCCATACTCGTTGCAAATGCAGAAGTATAAATGAATGGGAAAATGTGCTAATTCTGGGTGATATAAAGAGAAACATGCATTTTTATGTGAGAGGGTTTATTATGCATAATGTGGATTCTTCGTAGTTTTGGTGAAGTCATTTTGGACCAAAGCTTGTAGTTGGAAAAAGGAGAATTATTTTGATTTGTGATTGAAAACATAATTGCTTGATGTTATAAAATCTTTGTTTTACCATCATGTGGAGGTATCTAAGGAGGTGATATTCAGGATGGACGTGATGTACAAGTTGTACATTATTCATCGAAGAGGTTAAAAACATGTTCTATGTACACAGGTGAAGAGATGTGAATTGATGTTGTATGGTGCATAAAAGTGCAGGGTAATGTTTGCATTAAGATGGCGAGCTTGTGGGCATGCGAGTATTTATAGTGACAAAGACAGCACAGAAGAATGGAAACCAGAGAATTGAGATTACAGAAAGAAAGGTTTATTAATAACCTTAACAGGAGCATGAGGTATGATAATTCAGGAAGGTATTTTTGAACATTGAAGATTGAATGGTTTATTTATTTTCACCTTAAAATAAATCTTGAAAAACTTGAATTGCATTTCGACTAAAGACTTCAGTATCATGTGGAATGATAAGGGCAAACTGATGATTTTTCATAAGAATGAAGTATGAAAGGGAGTGAATTTTTTACAGCCTAAAATGTATTAGGGGTGTATGTTTGTTGGAGGATTGTATAACTTGAATTAAGTCAAAATATCCACTATCATTATTATTGGGGCAAAGCTTGAAGTCAAAACATATGTTAGAGTCAAATGAAAGTTTGGATAGTTTGAGTTAAGATTGAGTATTTTCATCCAAGATGAAAAATTGGTGTAAGTCTGAAGTCAAAGAGTCATATGCTAAGTGAAAATTCTGAATGTAATGGGGTGCATGATCGGCAGAGCCCAACACCCAAAAATTTGGTCATTATAACACATGAGTTACTAAAGTGTTGTTTGCAGCAAAGTGAAGCAAGAGGGTTGCCAAAGATTAATTCCAAGACAGAGAACCAAGAGAAGCCAAGCGCAGGAGGAGAACTTGCATTTTTTATGAATGGCAAGTGTGAAGGATTGTTGAAAGGTGGATTGAATGAAATCCACACGTGAACAGATGAAGTTCACAAAGGAAGAGAAGATGATTGGTGTCAGTCATTTCCGAAGATCTGATGAAGACCACATCAGAAGGAAGAAGAATGAAAATTCCAAGGTAAGTGACATATGTGAGCAGTTGACGGATGCAGAGTACGAGCGGGAAAAGGCTGAGATAACAATTCACCTTGAATTATTAATGGAGTTGTTATAGGAAAATGTGAAAGACCAGACACATGGTTCGACCATGAGAGAGAAAGTGAAGTGGCAGAGGCTACATGCAAAGAGGCGAAAGCAGGTAAACATTCAGTTGGCAGAAGAGCTGAGGAAGCTCAAGCAGATGTTGAGGTGTGAAGAACTCAGAGAGGTTGAGTTAAAAATGGATGTTTCCATTTGTGGCCCAGAACAGGGTGAAATTCTGGGTGAAGAGATCAATGAGGAAGATCTCATGAACTATTGGGATAGTTTAGAAGAAGCTGAAGATGTGTTGGCAAGAGAAGCAGACAAGGCTATGAAGCCTTACATTTTTAAATCTCATAGTTTATGTATGTTTGTAGGATGTGCGAAAGAGGGTGAGCAGTCTTATGGAACTGTCACGGAGATGAACGAAACTCTTAAGGAGATGTGTGATGGAAAATACCTTTCAGAAGAAAAAGGTACTGATTTGTTGTAGTAGGAAGAAATCATAAATAAAGTCTTGTTTGGTGTGAGACCCCAATTTGAAACTGTTATGGAGTAGGAGCATAGTAGAAATGCCAAAGAGATATTCCAAGGAGGTAAATAAATGTATTTGTTTGATGAATTTGCGGACAAAATTTTACAATGTGATGGAATAGAAACCAAGACAACTCAGGAAGATTGCTAGAAGAAGGATGAAGCTGGGAATGAAGGTTGTGACGAAGTGTTGAAAAGATTTCATAGGGAAATCGAGTTCTTGGAACGATGGCTTAAGGAACCTGATGGAGAAGTAAAACTTGCAGAACCTGATCCGGAAGAAATTACAGTTACTATGTGTGATAGGGATGAAATGTTTTTAACATTTATAGAGTTGAATGAATGTTGTAACTTTTCAAATAATAATGTAACTGTAAGTACAAAAACCGACATTAACAAATATGATGTCAAAATCAGAGAAATTGGGCAGAAATTATTTGGCATTGAGATGGAAGATTAGAAGCAGCAAGAAACTTATGTCCGTAGAGACATAAAGGAGACTTAAATATTGAATCAGTAGGATGAAGATGGAAGCAGCCAGCAATTCGAAATAGAATCTATTGAAGTCTAGAAAGTCGATGATGGGAGATTGATGCCTGAAGCATCAAAAGAGACCGAAAGGTCTTATCTTTTTAAAACTAACAGTTTGTTGGTGAATGCAGGTACAGCACCGGACGAAAGAGTTGTTGCTATAAAAGCAATCAAAGAATATAGTTGTAATCAAGGAGTTCTTGATAATTCTTCATGGCAGAAAGTTCAGTGTTCAACACAGTTGAAGATGAAAGAATTTGACAAAGAGGTGTTACTTCGAGGAATTGGCGAAAGGAAGTGTTGGAGAAGCCGATGGAATCTGATCGACAGAGTGAGTGATGAGTTACCACATCGAGTTGATACCTTGAAGGACCAGCGACATAATAGAGTTTGGAATCCTGGAGGGAGCAAGTCATCAGGACTTGTGGCTGTTGCATTATTACAGAAAAGCGACAGACCTCATAGACAGGAGTCTATGGAAACTTCTCTACATGGGGAGTCTAATGCAAGAGCATCAAGTTAAATTTTCATTATTAAATTGTGTAATTAAGGAGGTGAGACATTTTAATTATTTTATTAATTAATTTTCTCATTTTTAATAAATTAGGAGAGAAATTATAAATGTGAGGATTATTGTAAATATTCCTTAAATAATCAAGGATATGAGTGGATTTGAACTAGGTAGATAATCTAGGGATGAGGAATTCCATAAACAGGACTTAGTTGAGTCCAAAAAAAGATAAATCTAATTTAGATTTTAAGTTGAGATTTGTGTGGAGGAAATTATGGAGTGGAATAAATTCATATTTATGTATAAATATGTAACTTGGGAGAGTGTGAAAAGACACAGAGAGAAGTGAGGAGAGGTGAGGAATACAGAGAGTAAGAGGAATGGTTTGAAGGGCCAAGAGCCAAGAGGCCGCCCATTGTAATATTTGGCCGAAGAATTTTTATGTTTTCATATCAGTATTTTATTTATATGGCTCCCATTCCTTCATATGTATTTTGTTGAGCTGAACATATTTGTGTATTCAACAAGAAGTTTAATTTTAAAAGAAGCACATGAGTTTTTACATGCTAGGATCTGTTAACCCAATATCCTGGTATCATGTCCCCATTTAAAGAGTGATTTTTTCTTAATCATTGCTTGCAATGGTAAAACAATTTGGGAAAATTTAGGAACAATTCTCTTAACAAAATTTACCTGTCCTAAAAAGGATTGCATGGATTTCTTGTTATGGGGTAGAGATATTTCAAAATTTTCCTTTATTCTTTCTCGATCAATACAAATGCATTCTTTTGATACAATAAATCCTAAAAGTCTGCCTTCACTTAAAGTGAAATAAGACTTTTTTGGATTTAATGAAATTCCATACTTTAAGAAGCGTTCAAGGATTTGCTTGAGATCATGATAGTGGTCGCTTATTTTCTTGGAGTACATGGTTATATCATATAAGTACACAACCACAGTTTTGTTTATTAGTCCTCTGAAAACAATATCCATTTCTCTTTGAAAAGTTGCTCCTGCATTGATTAAACCAAAAGCAATTTTATGATAAGCATAAGTGCCCCATTTAGTCCTAAATGTAGTCTTTAACCTATCTTCAGGATGAACCAGTATCTAATTGTAGCCTGAAAAACCATCAAGGAAAGACATTAATTCGGATCTAGCAACTGATTGTAGAATTTGTTCCATAGGTGGTAATGGGAAATTGTCTTTTAGGCAAGCTTTATTAAGATTCCTAAAATCTATACAAATGCGGATGTCGCCATTCTTCTTCCTAACATGGACTAATTTTGAAACCCACTTTGAATTCCTAACAGGAAAGATGATCTTGGCTTTAAGGAGTTTATTAAGTTCAGATTGATTTGAATTTCAAGATTGGGGTGAATTTTCCTTAACTTCTGATGTACAGGTTTCTCAGTGGATGTCATTGGGATAGTATGTTGGATAATGGAGGTATCATATGTCTTGAGATCTTCATATTTCCATGCGAAAACATTCTTATATTTTTTCAGTAAATGAATGAAGGCGAATCTCTCATCAGTCGAGAGACCAAGTCCTAGATTTATATCTTGAGGGTTGAGATCAGTGCAAAGGTTTACTAGATCAAATCTCAAGGTTGAACTTTGTAGCTTAGAATTAGTAACCTTCTTAAATGTGTCTTTGAGGTCATAAATATCTTCAAGTTTTACCACATATTTATGTATGGCATTTTCATCAGTTTTTTGCTTCAATTGTCTTTCATGCTCATCCCCATCAATCAGTTGATCGTCATATGATCCTTCAGATGTGAGAAAGGTTAAGACATCTTCATCATCATTAAATACTCTCCAGTTAGTGAAATTATCAGGAATAGATGGACGAAAAATTAATTATATAGAAAATTTATTTGGACTATAATCCTCAAAAGGAATAAGTCTAGAAGCTACATTAGCTAGAATATCAACACTTGCGTTTTGGAGCCTTGGGATAGGTGAGATATTGAATGCTAAGAGGTGTGAGACAAGAGCTTGCACTAGTGACTGGTAAGGTTTAAGATGACCACACATACAATGAATAGTATTTCTTACTTGTTTTGTAGCTATTTCAGAATCACCATATACTTGAAGTTATTTGACACCAAGGTATATTTCTTTATACAAGCCTTGGACCAATGCCTCATACTCTGCAATATTGTTTGTGCATTCAAATTATAACCTACATGCCAACATTTTATTTTCTCCTTATGGATTAATTAGTATGCAACTCCTGCACCATCGCTTGATTTTGATCCATCAAAGTATAATGTCTAGAATAAAGTTTTAACAAAAGTTTTTTCTACAATATTTATACATTTGGAAGAGTCTGGCTGAGAAAATTTTTAAACTTGAGAGTTAACCGAATTGATAAGAAATGGAGAAAAAAGATTCAGCAGAGTAATTTCCAAGGATGTTATTGGTAAAGGCCATTGGTTCATTTTTATCCTTGAAATCAGTTATTGATTATTTCATGTGTTTTTTATGGTCAACTCGAATTTGATTTGGCTTACCATTGTAGGGAAGCCATAAATGAGACCAATCAGTGGCAAAATAATTGTGAAGATTTTTTGACCAATCTCTACTCAGAATCAAACCGTAAAAGTCAATAATTTCAGCAACTATAATATAAATTACTTTGTGAAATTTTGAATTAGAAGCTCGTCTAATAAGAACATAATTCATTTCTCTTAAAACCTTGACTTTGGTTCTATCTGATTGAATAATATGTACTGCAGAATTTTGAGGAGAAATGTTTAACTTCAAGCAAACAAAATATGGCATGATATTTGAAGAAGCCCCAGAGTCTATCAGGAAATTGTGTACATTCTTATTAAAAACTTCAAAAGTTAAAAGCAAAGGAGGGGTGTGAGAATTGGATCTGTCTCCAATTAGAATAGCATCAGTGGCGTTGATATTTTAAGATGAATCTGTGGGAGGTTTTCCTACTCCTTTTGAGGCTTTAGAAGTAACAGGCGCAGGTAAAGGCAAGGTAGGAATTGCATTAAGTTCTTTGAGTAATATTTGCTACTGCTATTTTAATCTACTCACCTTATACATAGACATATTTGCTTTAAATTTCTTCATATCTTCCACTATATTATACTTGATGGTATCTAAGACCACTAAGGTCTTTGATGTAGATGGAGAGGTAGAAGTAGTTGGGCTTGTTTGAGGAGAAGGAGTCTTTTTATTAACAACTTTATCTTTAGCAACAGGGGTTGAAGATTTTTGTTTTTGAGGAGACATAGGGAGATCAGTAATATTTTACTTCTAACGCTAACTGGCAGTGCCTCGTGTTCATCTTCATTATCGGATGTAGGAAGAATAAAATCCCATAATCCATGAACTTCAACCAACTCTTCATCCTGTGATTAATCTCTAGACAATATCGTTTCATCCTCATCTTCATCTTGATATGATTCGGCATTAGAGATTACATTTGGAGGTTGAGAATTCGAAGTCTAAGTTTTCTTAAAAGATTTGAAATGTTTCTTAGAAGAAGATTCATCTACTTAATTTTTAATTTCTACCCTATCATTTGACATGGTTTTGAGAACCTTTTGCAATCCTTCAAGATCATAAGGATCCTTAGATGTTTTTTTTTTGGGTTCATCCTTAAACATGACTTTTTTAGTTTTTCTATCTTCCTGGGCAATTTTATTTTCTAAACCAAGAATTCTCTTTTCTACAGAGAGGGCTTCTTTCATGTTTTCCACCAAATTATCCTTATTGGCTCTATCTACAAAAATTGCTATATTAGAAGGAAGAGAGGATATATAACATTCAATCTGTACATCTACACTAGGTTTAGATGTAGCTGGGATTTTATTGAGCAATTTGTTAAATCTGGAATTGAAATCTTTAATCGTTTCACCTAAATTTTCTTTAAGATTTGAAAGATCGTTGATGAGAGTAGCAGTAGTACGATCATCACCAAACTTGGTCAAAAATTGTTCTTCAAATATGTCCCAACTAGTAATAGTTCCTGGTGGTAATGAAAAGTACCATGATCCAACTGATCCTTGAAAATTATAGGGAAACAATCTTACTACACAATCTTCTTCAGAGACATCATTTAGATTCATAGACAACATGAAATTATGGAGATGTTCTTCAGCAGGGAGACCATCGTCTGCATTATACTTAGGCAACCATCTTTTTGGATGCTTAGGTAAAGGATGACGAGGACCTGGTAATTGAACAACTCCAACATTTGTCCAAGGTCTATTTGCCATTGTGTGAATCAGAGGGTTGATTTGTCCCGAAGATAGATTTGTAGAAGAAGAGGTAATTCCAAAGGTAGATGTAGTTGAATATGAAACAACCACGGAACAGTACTGCTCGAAGCAGTGCTTGTGGACTGAGATGAAGATATATGAGTTGATAATGAAATTGGTTGGTAAGATGTAATTGAAAGAGGAATAAGTGATGGATTTTGAGGGGGAGAAGATGAAAGAATATCACTAGTAGATGTTTGAGCTTCAGATGCTAGATTTTTCCTGCGATGGGAATGAAGAGGAAACTCAAATGGGGTTATTCTGAGGTTTTCACTCTGAGAACGATTCAATACACCAATACCTTGTAAAATTGAAGTAACACTTCCTTAAGAGACTTCAGAAAGCACATACTTTTCTGTTGAAATAGAGATTTCTTCTAATTTCTTTATTAAGGTCTGTACTTCAGGGGATTCTGGAGTATACTCAGGGGAGAGTTCTTTGGGAATTGAACTAGGAGATTTGGAATAAGATTGAGCAACATATGATCTAAAGATAGGAGGTTTTGAGTGTGGACTTGAAGTTGTAGGATATTTGGAGGGGGGTCGACTCTTTTGATGTTCTTTGTTTTTAGGATTAATCTTTGGTGTCATTCATAGTCCAGTGGCCCTCCTTCTAGCACCAAAAATGTTGATGCCTCGAAAATCGTTGCAACAACATCGGGGAAAACCACTCGGTGAGGGACTTAAAAACAATCCCTTATCCGTTTGAGATATTGACTCCTACTGGATTTATGGGACCAGTTTCCCAGTGAAATATAATTGGGTGGATGGGTGGTATTTTAATTGAGTGTGACTTAGTGAATGGGAGTGAAAACAAGTTTAAAGAAAATATATATACCTATCTCTATCCTAGGATGAATTATCTTTCTGTTATATCCAATTTAAAAAATATTATATTTAAGTGATTGCAAATAAAGATTTATCAAACACTAGAGAAATGCAAACAAATTTAAGATAATTGATTTGATTAAATAGTTAATCAAATCAAATGATTAAGTATATATTGCATCTATTATTGCATGTATTGTATATGTATAAAAAGTGGCAATCAAACATGTTTAGAAGTGAATTAATGCTAGATTGTGTTAAAAGGATACATATAAAAAAAAATCATAAGGAAAATGAATCATTTCTCATTTGAAACAAAACATCAACATAAAGATAAAAGTACCATATATATGCTAACTCTGCTCATTTGAAAAATGGCCTCTGATCCAACCTTTTCTATTAAGAAAAACTTTAAGAGTACAAAAGTGAAACTTCAATAAAGCCTTCTTTTCAAAATTTCAAGACCCTTTCTTTAAAGACATGAAAGGGTTTATATAATAAAATAAAAAGTAAAAAAATAGAAAATACACAAAGAGCTAAGAAGGTTTAAAAAATTCTCCTTAAATTAAGTGAAATAAAAACATAAAAATATTTTGGTGGGATGACTCGCTTCAAGATTGCATTGTTGTCTCTTTTTCCATTCGTTATTTAAGTTGAAGGATGTCGATCATAGGCTGAACCTCGGAGATTGGCTTGGCCTAACACACAACTGTCCTGTGTAGACTGCATCTAATAGTGGAGGCATCATGTAAGAGGAAGTTTCGGTTAAATGATGCAACATTAGCCATTGGCTATGTGGCTTGACCAAGAGCTTCCAATAATTTTCCCAATCCAACTTATGCAATTTTTTTATGTTTTCTTCCTTCATCTTGGAAATTTCCTGTCATTTCCTTACCAAACCTCTTACAACATGTAGAGAAACGGGGGGGGGTTGAACTTATCCATCAGATTAGCAACAATGAGATTTTGGTTGATTGTTTCAACAATGTTGTTGGAAACATCTCTAGCTCTGCATTATCTTGCCAGGTGACGTATTGGGATACTTTATCATCAATTTCATCAAATTTGATCCTCTGGTCAGCTACTTGATTCATTAGTGAATCACTTTTTTCACACAGTTCAATAATGCTAGACAATTTTTGACAAAAAGCAACTTGTTGCTAGTCTAACTGAGTATTTAGTTCCAAATCTTCCTTCTTAAATTCATCCTCCTTAGGATTATCTTTCGATTTTTCAACAGTGAATTGCAGTTGGTGTATATGAGCATCTTTAGCACCAACATAATATTGGTGTTGTAGCTTTATTTGATCCAAGCTCTATTGGAGCTGTGACACTTGTGCTTGTAATTGCGAATTAATGCTTTGCTTCTCTGCTAGCAATTCTTGTTTCGATTGAAGGATCCTTTCATCCTTCTCTTTGACTAATTGTTGAACTTCAATGGCTTAGTCAATGGTGGTAGATGCATATGCTCCTACAAACTGAGTTAACCGTGTTAGATCCTAAGATGGATCTACTTGCGAGTCCTTCCAAACTAATTTCATAGAGACATCCCCAAGAACGAGAATTTGTGATTGTTATGTTCATCTCCTTTTTCTCTGCCTGCTCTTGAAAACTTTATGCCTTGGGCTATACAATATATCCAAAGGAGGTATTTCCTCGATTTTCAACACAATTTTTGATGTTGGGTAGGCTGGGATAAATTCTAGTTCCTCTATGTTAACCGATTTGTCAGTTGACCCAACAATAAACGAGTTCTAACTTTTACCATAAGGTGTTTCCATTTTTTGTTGATGATCAATGATCACCACTTCTTGGTCTCCTTTAAGTTGTTGATCAAAATATTTCCAAACTTCATCTAAGTCACTCGAAAACAATGGATATTTGGTTTATGTTCCAGTAGAATTATCTTCTTTTGTTCCACTAAGGACTTTAGTATCCTTAGGGAGTTGTTCTTTTCCCTGTTCTCTCTGTTTTTTTTCCTTCTGTTGTTGTTCCTTCTGTGAGATAGGTTGGGATACCTCTAGAATATTTAGAAAAATCCCTTCCAACCTTCTATTCTTGTACTGCTTGAAATTTAGAATTTGTTGAGGATTAAAGCGTGATGCTGCTAATTTCTCCAATGTTGAATATGTATCAACTAACTCAAACAAATCATTAAAATCATAATTTTCATGGGCAAATGGCCTGATTTTAACTTGAGTTGTGAAATTAAATTCAACTTGGTTTGAGTCATATTTCCTATTAGAAATTGTAAATTATTTCAAACATTGGATTTGATTGATTTAACCCAGCATGCTTGAAATTGTTTAATCCATAGACACCACAATAAATAGGAAAGGAGGGCCATGAAGCTTTCTTTGCTTCTTTTCAAAATCTTGGTCAATCCATGACCCACTGTCTGATAGGCAATTTCTCTTGCGAGAAGTTTATCTGGAACATATAATGGTAGGACATGTAGTCGAGGTAAGCTCCCAAAACCTCTGACATAAGTGAACAACTCTTCCCCAAACCATTTTCCAATGGATGTGAAATCTGCTTGAGCTTCTTTGGACAATCTAGGGGCCTTTTCATAAAACACAACTTCAAACAATGGGAGCATAACTCCATGGCAGATATTGTTTTAGCTCTTCGTAATTTGTAAGATTGGAAAGAACAAACGACAGAGGACAACATCAAACCACTTTGGAGTCCAGGACCTAGCCTTCCTAGACTCGGAGAGGGATCTCTGTGTTCTTTATGATTTATGATTTAGCTTGATGATTATAATTGCTGATATTAGGCTAGTTATAGAGATTATGAGAATTGTTGGTTTTGATTGGTTGGGTGGTTGGACAGATAGAGTTTTGAAGCTTAATCCATTGGGCTATGGAGTCTTAAGAGGTTGAATTGTGCATCAACTTTTTCAAGGGGGAATTCACAGGGTAAGCTAAATATACAGACTAGATCTTACTGGCAGTGTGAATATGAGATAAAACAAAGCAGTGGGTTCAGTAATAGCTAAAGAGCAGTTAAGAACTCTTTAACTATAATTCAGAGGAAAACATTAAGATAAAAAAAAACAGACATAATTAAGGTGCTCTCTCATAAATCTTAATCTAAAACTTTTTTTTTTGTAATCATAGAAACTGATGCACAACATGAAAAGACAGAGGAAAACATTAACACAGAGGAAAGAACATCACCATTAACATAGCTCATGAATCCTGTGAACAGTCTCTTTGTTATTGATGCCCTGCTCAAAACAGTTATAGTACTCCAATACAATGATCTTTTACCACATAGGGTCTAACAAGGTTCCAAATCTTTGATAATGAAAATTCGAGCAGTATTTAACTAAAACTTGAGTCGGTTGCCCTAATCTACTTGGGTCAAACTTCATTTATTACAAAACAACTGAAATTAAACAGGCATGGCCACACAAGGTTTGAGCAAAAGATCTCTGACAACATATTGCTTGTAAAAATAATTTTGAGCAGCTCTTTATGGATCTAAACACTTTGATGGCTTTGACATATGGTCCTGCTTTTCAAAAGATCGGTGTTGGGTAATTAAGTCTGGTGCAGCGCTCGCTAATTTCATTTATTGATGCTGGTGCTGATGTGATTTGTGGCCCCTTCAGTCTCTGCTGTTATATCTCTCCATCAATGCCCAACTCGACTCGTCCTGTATTTTTCCTTGTGACATTCAACCTCGCCCTGCCTTTTTCCCTTTGCTGGTTCCGACCCAAGTCTTTCTGCCATATGTAGCCTATTCCACATAAATGGCGCACAAACCTTATATGCTCGGTCGTGGAGGGATGGCGATTGGCCGACGTGGATAGAATGGAGGACAACAGAAACAACTTTTCGGAGGGGCCTCAAGTAGTAAGCAGAAATATAGAAGGGGGGTGCGAAATAGAGGAAGGGAAACATATAGTGAGGAGGGGGTAAGTGATACCACCCATTTTGGAAACCCCACCCCCCCATGGTTAAAGTTTGAAAGTTGAGGGGAGTGCAAAATGCAGCAAGGACCGTCAAATGAGGAGGGGTTGAGTGGAGATGGAGGAAAGATGGAGGGCGATGAGGAGAAGGAAATGACGTGGCAGCTCAGGTGGGACTGGACCGCAACCCACAGATCCAAAAACTTAAGGTTTAGTCATAATTGAAGGTGGTAAACACTAAAATATGTGAAGTGTGAAGTGCGGGGAGAAGGTAAGTGGCGTGGAGGGAAGGTGGGACCCGACCGCATCGCAAGCTAAACAAAATAGGTTGCGGGCGTTTCAAATGGTAAGTTAAAAACAATGCGATACGATATTGCACATCGACAATCGCAGTTTTTAACGTTTAGCAGAATGGAATGAATTGTAATTTTGCGAAATGCGATGGACAGTGGGGGAAGGGTGACGTGTTGGGGAGAATGGTCCCACTTTATTCGCAATCGGGGAGATCGGAAAAGTGGAGGAGAAACAATGATATAGCGGTGAAAAAAGGTAAAGTAGATAAATGAAGCGGAAAAGTGGAAAATGTAAGGTTTTAGTGATTTTCAAGGGAAATGGAATGAAAGGAAGTGTGGCGGGTGGTTGGGTCCCACCGCCATCGCACATCATACTTCGACATCTTTAAATTTCACCCTTTGCGCCTATCTTGAAACACTTGCGATTTGCGATTGCGATTTTAATCTCCGTCGTTGACAGGTGCGTTTAGTCAATTTAGTGTCCTAAATTGCTTTCATTAATTATCAAACCAGGGCTAGTAGGTTGATGAAGTGTGGTGCACCATATGTGCTTAAGCAACCTATTTCTTCCTTCGTTGTGTTGTGTTTTATGTTGTTTTTAGGGGGAATTTTGCTCTTTGAAATCTAAGTATGGTTAATCTAGAATTATGAAAAGACTTAAGTGAATCTAAATTAATTTTAGAAGGAAGAAAAGGAAGTATACTAAAACTATTCTATTTTCCATAAAAGCAAACCAAAAGCTAAGGGCTAGTTAAGACCTATTTGATAATCAAAACACCTATCTATTTTGTTTGTTAATCCTAATCCATGGATCTATTTCTAAAAGGAACTAAGATTGAGAATTACAATGCCTATCTTTAATTGAAATTATAAAATAAATCAACTATTGTACCTTAAATTATCTCAACATTCAATTGTTAGGCATGACCCTATTGAGATGGAGTTTAGTAACTGTTTGTACTTTAGTCTGCTAAGGTCCTAGAACATAAAACAAGGAATGCAAAAGAAAATATCTAAGATGTGTTTAGCTACTCCAATTATTAAATTTGTAAAGAGTGACTTTCTTGAAGTAATGTTTGAGTAAGCTAATTACATTTGTTGAACTAGAGAACTAGGAAAACTCTGTAAATGAATAACTCAAAAATTGCATTACATTTAATCATTCAACCATCCCTTCTTAATATGTTCAGATCAATTCCTTTTAGAGTGGTTTATAGGAAAATTGTTGTTTTCAATTAAGTGAGGGTCTTGAAAGTGAAAGCATGTAAGATCTAACTAAAATCAACTAAATGTATAATTGACTTGTCAGCCACACTCAAATGTGAAGTTAACCTCTTGAGATGCCTTCGGAGAAATCAATTATGCCTTTAGTCCTTGGCAAGAAAATGAAAAAAAGAAAGATAAATTCAACTACTGCATATGTGAGATATTTAACCATTTAATATAGAATTTAGCATAATGAAAATGGCTTTCATAAACATCTATTAGCACAACAATCGACAACTCTGTTCTAATGGAAATGAAAGATAAGAACAGTGAAGCTAAACAATTGTGATTCTTAACACTTCAATCCTTAATTCACTAGTGAAAACATAGTTTCTATTTTCATGAAACGTTTTGGAAGAGTAAGTATACACAATTGTATTTTAACATTAAGCTAATTGGAAATTGGAAATGAAGCATAAGCAGAAATTGCTAAACAGAGTAAAGGAAATCTAACTAGAAAACATAATAAAAACCTCCTTCAGGAGTAGGGGCCCTCTACTACTGAGTTGGTTGACTCCTAACTTGTAAAAAGTGCAATCAAGCAAGCATTTGGTAATTGAACTTCTTTATTAAACAAAGTCTGGAAAATAGAGTATTCACTGTAGAAATCTGAATTGTACTGAACTGTCTCTTGGTTATGTGGAACCACTATTTAAAGAGAAATTACATAACTAATTGTGAGCTAAGTTAGCTACAGGTGTCTAACTTGAATTACAATCAAAATAGGACTATTGGACTCATTATTTGCTTCGAAGAGAAAACCAAGAGTCTTATTGTTGTAGGTAACGTTTTTTGACTTGTAACTTTGACCATGAGTTTAGGCTCCTTTTTATGTCAATTTGGACCATGTGAGTAGGATAGAATCCATGTAGGCAAGATTATAAAAACACCCATGTGGATTGATTCCCCAACTGACACCTGGAACCTGGTAAACCATAAGAGTGGCTACGGAACACACAGTTAGCTGCAGAACACGCTGCATTCTGTAGCTAATTTGCAAAAACTGATCAAAATAGCAAAATCATGAAAATATAATATGACAATGATTTAAATGTATCCCTGAGACAAAATCTTATCATTCTTCATTGATTAAGGTTTATGAACTTATGGAAAAGTGGTGGAATGAGATGAGAAAACTGTAAAGAAGAGGGTAACCCTGAGGTTCAACATACCCCCACTGCAAAATCATTGCTTGTCCTCGTGCAATTTGCCAAAATTATGAGTTCTTTTCCCTTACTGCATGTGCTCAGATACTTCAGCTAGGACAGCCAACCTTATTCTTCTATTCCTCTTTGAAGTCAATGTAATTCTTGGCCTTTTCATGAGAAGTTTGATTATGAGGTTTATGATTGCTCTGTTCAGTCTCTTGTTATTCTTCTTCAATTTTCTATTATCCTTGTGCAATAGCCCTAGTTGCATAGTAGTATTATTATGCATTTCTTTGTCCAACTTGTTTTGTTCCTTCAAAATCTCATTTTCCTGCTTAATGTGCCTGTTAAATATCTCTAATTCATAAATATCTTGCTTAAGAGAGTAAATTAGAGGTTCTTGTGGATTGGCAGGTGGTTCTTGGTTCATTGAGGCACTGCTTCTTTCCAATGACTCTACATAATCATATATCTACTGTTGAACTGGATCTATACCAGGTGATCTTCTACTAGGGCCTTCTTCAAAATGATGAACATCAGAGTTTTGAGGACTGTACACAGGAGAATTATCAACAGGTGATGGAACTGGGGTTTCCTCTCCTATATTTATGAACTTTGCCCCTTTGGATGGTGTTGTCTTCATGATGCCTCAGAGTCTAGAGCTCCTTCTTAGTTTTGGAGGACCTTCATTCCCTTCATTTGTAACTTCACTCTCTTTCTTTTTCTTTCCTCTAGCCTTAATTTGTTTTCTAATTTCTGTCATTTCTTCATAAATTAATTTCTCATCATTCTTATGTAGTGAATTTCCACGTCTGTCTTCAACAATTACATCAGTTTTTTTTCTTTTACTTCTCCTGACATTTTCTTCCCTGGTTGGTGATTCTGGTTGTTCTTGAAAATTATTTCTAACAAGGAAATCCTCCCAATTCTCTCCTATGCTCCTTAAGTGAAATTCAATCAATATTTTCACCAAGCCATGATGATGCATAGTGGTCTCTATGGATTGTATTCTCTTTTGTACATTTGAGGCCATTCCTCATAGACTATTGAGCAGAAAGAAAGGTTGGTTGATTTCACCATTTTCTAGAAAATTCATTAATAAACGGATATGATAAACATACATGGTTCCAAATCTTCCTTCACAAGTTATGAATTTCTTCCAAAATTAAAAGCATATTTCTCCATTTCCTTTTCAGAGCAGTACTTGGGATTCATTTTCTAAAGACTGAGACATCCATACCTGGGTTTTTAAGTATCACCTTCCATAATTCATTATGGAATTCTTTGTTCTTGAACCATATCTCTCCATGCCTCGAAATTTCTGTAGCTTTAGCCAAGAATGACTCTGTCACTGCAAATTTAATGTCCCTAATCTCTACTTCGGTTCCATCAAAAGACCGGGCAAATGATTTGTTAATTTCCTTGTGAAAACCATCAAACTTTTCTATGACCCTCAACCATCTAGCTTGTTGTAGTAGTTCTCTAACCTGTGGGTATCCTTCCATGTATTTCACCCCCACTGGTTATGTTCTAACAATCAAACCCATCTTTCTTCTATGCAGAGTGCCTTCAACCTTTAGAATTACCCCTATGTTTTGTGGAAATGAATTGGCTGCAGATTTGATGGAGATGAATTGGTTATGGAAATAATGGAAATGAATGAGCTACGGATGGAGGGTTTTATGGTGAGTTGTAGGAAATAAGTAAGTGATACGGTCTTGGAGAGACGTAGACAAACAGGCCACGTCATGATCATGACCGTTAGTCATCAATCAAGGATAATTAATGATGGACCGCTATGCAACTTTATATGAGGGATATGGTCGAGATATATCATGATGAGGATTTGTAATCAATTCGAATGATAGATTGTCAAGGAACATATGAATGTACACATTATACATATTTCATGTTTTTAACTTTGCTATTAAAATAAATTTTTACACCTTACCTCATAACTTAACCTTATTGTTTTTTGTTGCTTGATGTTGTTCCTTAGGTACTCATTTTGTAGCATGGTGATATTAAAAAACATAATCCTTTAGTCCCTTTGCAATCATCATGTCAGAATTGTTGAAGTGGCTACATAATCAAATTAGCTGCAAAATAGAATCAGCTGCAGAATGTAAAAATAAAATAAAATTTAAGTATGAAACATGAATGGAATGAGTGAAAAATATGGAATGGAAATGGAATGAAATGGTATGAATGTGAAAATTAAATGAAAGTGGAATGAAATGGAATGACAGTGGAGTGTGATGGAATGAAACTGAATTTGCAGATTATGAACTGCAAATATGAATGTAGTTTTCACTACTTTATTACAGAAAGGAAAATGGAAAATATAGGGTGTCAGAGAGTTCTTATTTTCACCCTGTATTTTCTGCATAAGTATTCCAATCATTGATTGGTTTTCATACTTATACACTTATGTAGGAAAATTAAAAGCTAAGTTTGTGAAGAAGAAGAATTCTTCTTCACTAACTCCATATCAATATTATCTTGAAATTTCTTGACAAACTCTTCTTGTGAAAGTGGTTTGTGATATACTTTCAACCGATGACCATTCACAAGGAGAGATACCTTTTCTTCATCTATTGTTCTGATATTTACTACTCCATTATCAAAGACTTTTTCAATCTCAAATGGCCCAAGCCAATGAGTCTGAAATTTTCCTTGAAAATCCTTGAATTTTGAATCAAACAAGAGTGCCCAATTCCCTTCTTGAAACTTTTTCTCTTTGATATACTTTTCATGCCATTTAGTCCTTTGCTTCTGGACTATACTGGTTCTTCGGACTGCATCTTGTTTGATTTCATCTAATTCATTGAGTTGCTCCAGTCTATGCTTTCGTGCTTCTGAAAAATCAAGTCCCAATTGGACTACCATCTTGAAGGTCTTAATCTGAAATGCTATAGGGAACAGGTTTTGCTTCCCATAAACATGTTCATAGGGAGTATCTCCTGTTATGTTCCTCCATGTAGTTATGTAGGCCCATAAGGCTTCGGAAGCCTATATGCCCAATCTCTTCTGTGTAAATGAACAGTCTTAGTGAGAATTCCTTCAATCACCTTATTGGTAGATTCAACTTGACCATTTTCTTGTGGATGGTAAGGAGTAGACATTGTGTGCTTGATCTTGTAATCTTCTACCATATTTGATGTAAATTGAGTGCCTTGATATGTTACAATTTCTCTTGGAACACCAAAACGAGTGAAGATATCCTCAAAAAGAAAATTAACTACATATCCTTCATTAGAAAAAGGTAATGCTTTAGCCTCTACCAATTTAGTGACATAATCAGTGCATACCAAAATATACTTCTTTTGTTTAGATGGAGGATTGATAGGTCCAACAAAATCCAAGGCCCATTTTTCAAAAAGTCCAATGAGTACCTGAGGTTGCAATGGCATTTCAATTGAAGAAGCTGGTTTTCCTGCCCTTTGGCAATTGTCAGACCTTTTGACATATTCTTTGGCATCTTTGAAGATGGATGGCCAATAATATCCTAAATGAAGGATTTTATAGGATGTCCTCTTATCAGCAAAATTTCCACCACAAGGTTCATCATGACATGCCTTAAGAATTTCAGGCATTTCATCTTCTCGAACACATCTTCTAATAATGAGATCTGGACCTGTCTTATACAATTCATTAGTAATCCATGAGTACCTTTCACTTAATTGAATGATTCTTCTTTTCTCTTTAGAATGCAAATGTGAAGGTAATTTTCATGTAACTAAGTACTTGGCAATATCTGCAAACCAAGGGGTCTGAGTAGTTATTACAAAAATATATTCGTCAGGGAATTTATCTTCAACTAGAGTATTATCTTTGATATTTTGAATTCTAGACAGGAAATCAGCAACCGTGTTTTGTTTTCCAGGCCTGTCTAGAATAGTAATGTTGAATTATTGCAGGAGAAATAGCCATCTTGTAACTCTAGCATTAGTAATAGATTTATTCATTAAATACCTAATTGCAGAGTGATCTGTGTGGGCAAAGGTTTCATATCCTGTTATGTAATCTCTGAATTTGTTAATAGCATGAACAACGGCTAAGAATTTCTTTTCAGTTACAGTGTAATTTAACTCGTGGGGAGTCAAATTCTTACTTGTGTAATAGATGGCATAGGGGATAAAATATTTTTGTCCTAACACAACTCCTAAAGCTGTGTCTGAAGCATCTGTTCAAATGTGAAAAGGTAGTTTCCAGTTAGGTCCTCTTAAGATGGGTGCTTCAAAAATTTTTGCTTTTAAGGTTTCAAATGCTAACTGGCAGTCATGATTCCAACTAAATTCACAATCTTTGGTGAGTATTTTGAAGAGTGGGGATGCTATTTTGGTGAAATTTTCTATAAATATTCTATAATAACCTGTGAATCCTAGAAAACTTCTAAAATCCTTTTGGAAAATTGGAACTGATAACCTAGAGATGACCTCAACTTTAGATTTATCAACTTTAATTCCATCTCCTAAAATGTGATGTCCCAAAACAATCCCTTCAGTAAACATCATAAAACATTTTTCATGACTTAATGAGAGATTTTCTTCCTTACATCTTTTAAGAACCTTTTCCAAGTTTTCTAAAGTCTCTTCAAATGTATTACCATAAACTATAAAGTCATCCATATACACTTCTACACAATCATGTATTAGATCAGAAAAAATTCCTAGTACTGCCCTTTGGAATGTTGCAGGTGCATTGCACAATCCAAAATGAAGTACTCAGTAGGCATAAGTTCCCCATGGACAGGTGAATGTGGTTTTATCCTGATCTTCAGGTGCAACCTGAATTTGATTATAACCACTGAAACCATCCAGGAATGAGAAATACTTCTTACCCGCTAATGTATCTAACACTTGATCTATAAAAGGCAAAGGAAAATGATCTTTAAGGGTAGCTTTATTCAATTCTCGATAATCAATATATACCCTCAATTTACCATTCTTCTTGGGTACAATCACTAAAGGAGAAACCCACTAACTGTCTAAAATTGGATAGATGAAGTTTACATTTAACAACTTTTGCAACTCTTCTTTCACAATTTCCCCAAGATTTGGATTCATCCTTCTTTGAGGTTGTCTGATAGGTTTGCAATTTTCCTCAATGTAGATGTGATGTATACAAGTCTTAGAACTAATTCCTTTCAAGTCAGTGTATTCCCATGCATATGCAGATTGTTGAAAATGCAACAAGATGATGGAGCTTAGTGAAATGAAGTCGCCTTCACTAAGTGGGCCCGCAGGCTATTTTTGGCGCAAAGTCTATTTTTAGACATATGGATCACGGTCTATGAGTTGCAGGATGCTATTTATGGATGATTGGTCGAGTTGGTAAAAATAGATGGACCTCTATTTTTAGACATTAGGCGGATTCTATTTTTAGATTGCCAGGCTAAAAATAGAACAGTCAAATATTATTAACCCTTAATAATATTTAGACTATAAACATTATCTTATCCTCTTGGAGCACTTTAGTTTGATGCTTGGATGTGGCACATGCAGCTGACAGAAGGAAATACGCTTTTCCTAAGGGTTAGTTGAGCTATTGCATGGTTGACTTCAGTTAGAACTCATGTGGCAGAGTTTGGTGGAGTTGATGAGGCAGTTGGTGGAGTTGTGTTCTGTTTAACTTAGTTGAACTAGTTGTATTTAGTCTAACTGACAAATACACTAGTGATAAGTGGTGTGAATTAATTATTAATTAATTCAATAATTATTAACTCATAAATCAACTAAAGAACACATCAGTTAACTGCAATGCATGGACAGTTCAGTGGAGACCAGTGTTAGAGGTGGGTGAAAAGGTGAGTCTACTATCAGTTGTGACTATAGCTGTGCATGAGATTTGCACACACATTGATTGAGATTGCCAATGAGGATTGCGCAGTTGAAGCTAGTGGGATTTGAACTTGGATCTCATCATTATTCATCTTGGATTGCGCAGTAGAGGCAGGCAGACTTGTGGAGGAGATTTGAACCTGTGACTTGTTCATCTTCCGTGCTAGTTTGTGTGTAGCATGTGAGATAGTGCTGAGAGTTGTGAGAGCTTTGTGCTATGTATTGTTACATGTTCTCTATCATTATATTATACAGATAGTTGGGGGTTTTCAGCTATTGCTTTCCCCATTACATACTGTGTTGATATGTGTGCTCGATTATTGTTTTATGTGCGCATGCGACTGTTTCTATTTCCGCAAATTGATGATAAATTATAGAAGAGGTTATGTATTATGCATGAAGCCCAAATAGTGTGTAATAAGGATAATCTTGGTGAATAATTCAGAAAATTATTCAAATTTCTACATGGTATCGGAGCGATAATTGATCATCGGATCTATTACAGTGATTACAATCTATTTCGGTAGACAGAGTCTGTAAGCGGGCCAGGTAGCCTCTGGATCCATCCTTTCTCTGAAAGGTGATATATCCAGTAAACGCCCCTACAGTCGATCTCTGTGCTAGAAATACTTTGTTCTCACAGATCCAGAAGCAGTTGAGTTTTGAGCTTGGAATTCGAATTTTGCAGCAGTTTGTTTTCTTGGTGCCGGAGTTGAAATGTCTTTCAACGGTTTGCGACTGGAATATGCCCTTGAGGGAAGTTCGAATTATGTTGCATGGAAGGACAGAATGGAGGCGGTATTAGATGATAACGAGCTGAAGGAGTTCATAGATGCTGAGATCCCAAAGCCTACTGATGCTGCTCAAGTTGAGGCTTGGCAAAAGAAGATGGCGAAATGTCGAAGGATTCTGTTGGAGGGCGTGAAGGATCACATTGTATCCAGCCTGCATGGAAAATCTTCTCCATACTTGATGTGGAAAGCATTGACAGATCTATTCCAAAGCAAGAGCGACCAGAGGAAGTTGGCGCTCAAGGATAAACTCAGAAACATTAAGATGGAGAAAGGCGACAGTATCGCCAAGTACCTCACGAATTTCACTCAATGCGGAGATGAGCTGGGAAGTGTGGGGGTGACTGTCGATGATGAGGACTTGGTGGACCTGGCTCTCCTTGGTCTTCCGAAGAGTTGGCATTCCTATCAGGACTCTGTCAATGGTTGGGAGAAGTTGGCGGGATGGGAGCGACTTTGGTCGGATCTCATGCAAGAGGAGATAAGGCGGACTACCAGGGACGGATCTTCATCAAAGGCATCTGATGAAGAAAATTGCGCTTTGGCTGCCAAAGAAAAGAAGGGGAAGAGCAAGAAAGCTTCTCAGTCTGGTGCAAAAGCCAAGAAGCAAGACATGTCCAAGGTGAAGTTCTTTCACTGTCACCAGCATGGACATTATGCCACAAATTGTCCGCAGAAGAAGAAAAATAAGCATGCTGCTGGATCTGCAGCGGGAGAGGCCTTAGCCTCACAGTTTGAGCTGGATTTTGCGCTGATCGCATGCTTGGTTTCAAGTATGATGGGATCAGTATGGTTCTTGGACAGTGGTGCGTCATTTCACATGACCGGAGATCGGGATTTGTTTTTAGATCTGGAGGAGAAAGATCTTGGAGTGCACATCGAGATGGGCGATGATGGTAGATACAGTGCGACCGGTATCGGTACCATTTCCTTTGAGAGGGAGTCTGGTAAACCCTTCATATTGAAGGTATTTCTTGGGATTGGTGAAGAATCCAGTCTACGTAGGAGTATTTGGAAGACAAGGAGTATGATGTGGTCTTCGGCGAGGAGAAAGGCTTTCTGCGCGGAGAGTTAATGTGAAGCACGGAAGATAGGGGTTCGAGTCAAGAACCTTTATCAGTTGCAAGTAGATGGGCTGGCAGCGACAGCAACGTAGGCGGAAGGAGTGGTGAGCCGGGATGATGGCAAGCTGTGGCACCGGAGATTGGGCCACCTTCACCATGGAGCTTTGAAGATACTGCAGCAGATTTCTACTAGGCTTCCTAAGGGCACTCTTGCGCAGTAAGATCAGTGCAAGGGGCGTACCTTGGGAAAATTTGTGAAATCCACCTTTCACTAGAAGGATATTCGCGCCACGACGATCCTTGAGAGAATCCACACAGACGTGTGTGGACCTTTCTCAGTAGCTTCGACAGCAAAGCACAAGTACTATGTGATCTTTGTTGATGATTTCTCTCGGAAGTGCTGGATCTTATTCATGCAGAAGAAGAGCGAGACATACTCAACGTTCTGTGAGTTCATGGCACTGGTTGAGAAGGAATCGGGGAAGCATGTGAAGGCTCTTAGGAGCGACAATGGTGGTGAATTAATCTCTGCTGAATTCAAGGACTTTTGCAGCGCAGAAGGGATTCGGAGAGAGCTCATCGCACCCCATAACCCACAGCAGAACGGGGTTGCTGAGTGGAAGAACAAAACGATCGTGGGTGCTGCACGGGCGATGTTGCATGATCAGGGCCTACCCCTTCACTTGTGGGCGGAGGCATGCAACACTGCAGTATATGTGCAGAATTGTTGTCCTCACAAGATACTTGGCATGAGTACACCGGAGGAGGTGTTTTCTGGCAAGAGGCCTGATATTTCCCATTTGAGGATTTTTGGCTCACTTGTCTACATGCATGTGACGAAGGACGCTAGGAAGAAGTTGTATCCGACCGCAGAGGTTGGGATATTTGTGGGGTACATTGATACACCCCACAACTATCGTGTGTATTTGCCAAATAGTCGCAAGACTGTTGTGCGACGGGATATAAAATTTCAAGAGGAGAAAGCCATGAAGTGTTCGCTTGAGAGGGAGCCACACTTGCATGCAGATGAGGAGCTATTAGTTCCTAAGGATGAGCTTCAGGATGTGGATCAGCCACATGAAGAAGTTCATGGAGTGGAAGAGACCACTCATGCAGCGCCAACCATCAGAGGGCGCAAGCACACTACAGAAGCTGAGCGACTGGCTCAAGATGCAGAGAAGGTTGTAGGAGCACCTACAGCACAGCGCAGACAGAGACAGTCACTGGACCAGTACACTGGATACATGGCTCTTGTGAGCAAATGTGTTGTGACAAAGCCATCCTCTTTCGAGGAAGCTGTGGAGGACCCCGCATGGGTAGATGCCATGGTGGAAGAGTATGATTCTATTGTCAGAAACAGTGCATGGGATATTGTCCCGCAACCGGAGGGGAAATCAGTGGTGGGTTCGCGATGGATCTACAAAGTGAAGCAGGCGGCTGACGGGAGTGTGGAGAAGTACAAGGAAAGATTTGTTGCCCGTGGCTTCTCACAGATCGAGGGGATCAGGTGGCATGAGGCCTTTGCTGTTTGCGAGGTACTCTTCCATATGGACGATCTCGCTCTCTCGGCGCGATGGGGTGGCACATCCATCGGATGGATGTGAGCGTGTTCACCAACGGAGTCATTGAGGAGGAGGTGTACATAGAGCAGCCCGAAGGTTTCAAGATCTTCAGCAGTGAGTCGCATGTGTGCAGACTCAAGAGAGCATTGTACGGGTTGAAGCAAGCACCTCGTGCTTGGTACACACGGATAGATAGTTATTTCACCGGACTTGGATTCTCCAAAAGTGAGGCGGATCCTAACCTATACCAGATTGTGGTGGAGGGGAAGTTGCTGATCATTGTACTGTATGTAGATGATCTGATTTTGACGGGTGATGAGTTGTTGATACTTTCATGCAGGGAGGATCTTGCTAGAGAGTTTGAGATGAAGGACTTGGGCCTCCTTCATTATTTCCTGGGATTGGAAATTTGGCGGCCTTGATGGGCCCCATTTGTTTCTCGGGGTAAAAGTATGCTAGGAGCTGCGGAAGTTCAACATGCATGGCGCAAGCTTTGTTGGTCTCCTCTTCCTGGAGGTTGGAGGAAGGAGGATGCTACTTAGGCTGAGGTAGTAAGATGACAACGTTTATCGACGATTGGTGGGAATTCGTATGTATCCGGTCAATACACGACCCGATACATGCTATGCTGTTAACCAGCTTTCGCAAGCTATGGTTAAGCCGACCAAGCTCTTCTGGAAGGCAGGAAAGCATGTATTGCATTATCTTAGAGGCACATCAGGATATGGACTATGGTACAGACAGGAGGATGGAGTGAAGCTTTGTGGCTTCACGGATGCAGATTGGGCGGGGAGCCCAACGGACGAGGAAAGAGAACATACGGGAGGGATCTTCGTGCTCCCGGGGGTCGACAACATTTCTTGGTACGGCGGGAAACAAAGATCAAGTGGCACTCGGTTCCCGGCGGAGGTGAGCATGGCAGCTAGCTTGGGCGCATGCGAGGCTATTTGGATGAGGAAGATCACATTGATTAGTTCGAAAAGGGTCACACTTGGAGCCTACTGTGATTTATTGTGATAACCAGAGTTGCATTAAACTCTTGGATAATCTAGTATTTCATGATAGATCCAAACACATCGACATCATGTACCATAATATTAGAGATTGTGTGTAGCGGAGAATCATGTTACTTTCGTATTTTCCCACAGAGGATCAGGATGCTGACATCTTGACGAAGGCGCTCACCAGGAGAAAATTCGAATACCACAGAGGCAGGATAGGGGTTGTAGATAATCCATATCTTGTTGAGAGGGAGTGTTGAAAATGCAACAAGATGATGGAGCTTAGTGAAAAAAAGTCGCCTTCACTAAGTGGGCCCGCAGGCTATTTTTGGCGCAAAGTCTATTTTTTGACTATGTCTATTTTTAGACATATGGATCATGGTCTATGAGTTGCAGGATGCTATTTATGGATGATTGGTCGAGTTGGTAAAAATATATGGACCTCTATTTTTAGACATTGGGCGGATTCTATTTTTAGACTGCTAGGCTAAAAATAGAACAGTCAAATATTATTAACCCTTAATAATATTTAGACTATAAACATTATCTTATCCTCTTGGAGCACTTCAGTTTGATGCTTGGATGTGGCACATGCAGCTGACAGAAGGAAATACGCTTTTCCTAAGAGTTAGTTGAGCTATTGCATGGTTGACTTCAGTTAGAACTCATGTGGCAGAGTTTGGTGGAGTTGATGAGACAGTTGGTGGAGTTGTGTTCTGTTTAACTTAGTTGAACTAGTTGTATTTAGTCTAGCTGACAAATACACTAGTGATGAGTGGTGTGAATTAATTATTAATTAATTCACTAATTATTAACTCATAAATCAACTAAAGAACACATCAGTTAACTGCAATGCATGGACAGTTCAGTGGAGACCAGTGTTAGAGGTGGGTGAAAGGGTGAGTGTGGCTATCAGTTGTGACTATGGTTGTGCATGAGAATTGCACACACATTCATTGAGATTTCCAATGAGGATTGCGCAGTACAATCCAGTGGGATTCGAACTTGGATCTCATCATTATTAGTCTTGGATTGCGCAGTAGAGGCAGGCAGACTTGTGGAGGAGATTTGAACCTGTGACTTGTTCATCTTCCGTGCTAGTTTGTGTGTAGCATGTGAGATAGTGCTGAGAGCTGTGAGAGCTTTGTGCTATGTATTGTTACATGTTATCTATCACTATATTATACAGATAGTTGGGGGTTTTCAGCTATTGCTTTCCCCATTACATACTGTGTTGATATGTGTGCTTGATTATTGTTTATGTGCGCATGCGACTGTTTCTATTTCCGCATATTGATGATCAATTGTAGAAGAGGTTATGTATTATGCATGAAGCTCAACTAGTGTGTAATCAAGATAATCTCGGTGAATAATTCATCTATTATTCAAATTTCTACACAGATGAATGTTGTTGCAATGTTTTGATTAGCTTTTCTTGTTGTAATTTTTTCAAGTTTTTGTTTATGTTCAAGGTTTTCCTCGGAAATATTTCAACTGTAGAGCTACCAAATTCTTCCATAGAGTAAATAGACATCTGCCTAGATGAAAAATAGTCAATATTGGATTTCTCTTGAAATTGATCATGTTCATATTCTGGAGATGATTCATAATTTTCTATTGTATTTAAGATTTCGCTATCTTCACTAATGTTTGAAATAGTGAAGAGAGGTTGTATATCTTCTTCATCATCAATCCATTCTTTGTCATCTATTTTTGTGATTGTTCTTGCTGGAGGATACAGAGTAAATTTCTTAGCTGAATTACCATCAGAAATATACATGTCACCAGATCTACAACTAATGAAAGCATCAGTTGTATCCAACCAAGGTCTTCCTAGAATGAGTGGGTGTCCTCCTAGATTGTTCTTAGGGGTTAAAATAATAAAATCAATAGGACACTCCCAAGAATCTAAAGACACTGAAATATCTTCTAACACACCATCTGGTTTGATTACAGATCTATCTGCTAACTGTAGTAATGTAGGTGTATAAATAAGATTAGGAAGCTTGAGTTGTTCCATGGTCTGTTTGCTCATGATGTTTAGTGTTGCTCCTAAATCAATCAATGTATTTGGAATTTCAATTCCATTGATATGTGTTTTGACAACTAGACTTCCGGGATCTAAATATTTTTGAATTGCAATTTTTCCCATCATTATGTCTATTGTTTTTCCTACAAGTTGGATTCTTTTTATTTCTTTTATTTTTCTTCCAGTTTCTTCATACTCAACTCTTTTATTGTTTTAGCTAAAATTGGAATTTCCTTGATGGCTTGTAACAAAGGAATTTAGATGCAAATATTTCTCAAAACATCTAGGAAATCACAATTAGGCAACATAATATGTTTTTCTTCTCCTTTATCAATTTGTAATATTTCAGGAAAAGAAGGTGTAGAAGTAGATATTGATGGTTTCTCTATGACAGGAGTTGAATTTATTTGTTGTTTTTTATTTTTATCTTCATAATTTTGGTTTTGAAGAGCTACTTCTTCTTCAAAACTTTTATTGGTTTGTAGAGAATCTTCCTCAGAATTGTCTTGTTCTTGAATTATTACATAAGGCTTCCTCTTTTCTAATATCCTACCAGATCTTAGTTGGACATCATTAAGATCTAAAGGAGTAATCATATAGGTTGGAAATTGCTGACCTTCTATCATATAGGTGTTCTGAGGATTTTTATTGTTGGGGTTTGGTAATGGTTGGGCAGGTAACTGATTTGGTCTCTAAGGGAATGGTAGTGAGAGTTGTGGATTTGGGTTTTGGATTGGAGGTTGTTTATTTTGTTGAGGAATTTTTTGGGAAGGATAATTTGGATATGATGCAGGATATTGATAGTACTGAGAAAATCTTCCATATGGATTCTACATTCCTTGAGCCCAAGGTTGAGATTTAAATTGAGATTGGGACCAAGGTTACTGCCAAGAATTCCAATTTGGTGGGGGCTGAGTATTCATTTTTTTGTTAAACCCTTGAGTTTGTGGCCCCTACCATGGTATTCTAGAGACAAAACAAAGAGATTCTATAGGATTTGATGTTGTTTCTTCTTGAAAAATAGCCTTAAGACCAGGAATTGAAGGATGATTCTTAGTATCATGACTTTCTGAACAAATCATACAGGTTTCTATAAATTTTTCTTCAAGAGGACATTCTCTCAAAGCATGTTTCTTTCTACATTTTGGACAGAAAATAGCCAAAGCATCAGTCTCGGCTTTCTTCTTGTTTTGTAACTTAAGGGTGTCTATTTGTTCATTAAGACTCCCTAAAATGACAGTTTTGAATTCATCAAGCATGTTCCCAATTTTTTCCCTACTCACTGTTCCAACTGCAGATTTGTTTACCCTAGCAAGAGCAGGATCTCTTGGTCCTTTCAAATTTTTTGATTTTCCTCTTGAGAGATTAATACATAGTTCCCCAATATCAGCTAATGGAAGTTGAGATATGTCTCCCTTCCCCATCATGTTAAGGATATCTATCCATTCATCTCTAATTGTTTTCAACAAAAGAGCTTTTAGAGTGTCTTGATCTAGATTTTCCATTTTTTCTCTTTTAATATTATAGTTTAATCTTTCAAGTAAATGCTCCAAATTTTCATCCTCTTTTTGCATCATCTTAAACACTTCCTCCTTGTGATTAACAGGTATACAATAGTCCAAATACCTTTTTAGAAATGCTCTCTTCATATCATTCCATGTCCTAATAGACGTAGTGATCAGACTCATGAACCATTTTAAAGCTGCCCCTTTCAATGTTGAAGGAAACAATTTGAGTTTTTGAGCATCTTGTAGATAATCATAAGTTCTGCACAAGACTTCAAATTCAAATAAAAAGGTCTCAGGGTCTTCACTTTTTAATCCATGAAAGTTTGGGAGAACAGAAGGTGAGATGTTTTTCATGGTAGCATTTGTTTTTTCATCTATGATGGGGAATCCAAAAAACTCTCAGTTCCCCTTATACCTTTACCTCCTTTTGCATTTCCTCTACCTGTTCCCATATCTCCTCCTCTACCTCTACCTCCTCCAAATAGTACATTTTCTCCATTAAAAATTTATCCTTCTCCCTCTCCTCCTCCTTCTCCTCTTCCTGCCATGATAGATTCTTCAGAGCTGATATAGGGTTCAGCCTGCAGGGTTAATTGCTCCTTTGGTTCCTCTATCAATGGTATGTTGAAGAAAAGTTGTTCTTCTTCCACTTCACTAGGGATTCCTAACTCTTCAGCTAGAATATGTTCCCATGTAGAAGTGAAAAAGGTTACTCCTTGATGCAGGGGCATTAGGCCCAAGACAATCTTTGTACATAAATAAACATAAGGGGGGTCTCATGCTTTTGTTTCCCTATGAAAGTATTCATATTTGAGTTATTTTTAATTGTGGAGAAAATGTAACTGCCCGAATGATTAGTGGGCATATGAAGAGAGTCAGTTCAGTTTCAGTTGTTAGGCTAAACTTAGAAATTTAGGAATTTGAAGAGTTTTTGAGCTATTAGAGGAGTTGAGTCGATTCAGTGGTTTTTGTATAAAAATAATCCTAAAAGGCATAATAGGGAGAGATCTGCATAGGCTGCATAGAACTGCATAGAGTTAGAGAGCCAGAGAGGCAGAGTAGGAGAATGGGAGGCCGACAGATTGAAGATCTGGCCTGTGTAAAGGAATTTCTGTAAGTAACCTCATGCATATGTTGTGGAAGAATTGGTTTCAGTACTCTCTGTGCATTTGTTGATTTAATTCGGTGTGAATATATGTATGTATTCTCATGAAGGATAATTTAAATCCCGTGGCAATTAAGAAACCCTGTGATTGGATTATGTGGATATAGACTGTTTGAGTTCTCGGTGAAACACGAGCTAATGACTCAGGACTTATGAGCATTGGTAGATTTTGCATCCTTCACAGATAACTGCGTAAAACAGTCTGGTGAAATACCCTATAATTAGCTGTGTGAATAGAATGCTGAATTGGGTTAATGGGGTCCCTACGCGCCTCTGGTAGAGCAAAGGAAATGTTGAGCTCGAACCTCCGTGAACTAGATATAAGCAAGACCTCATGACAAGTGTTGTGAATGTGTATGTAACTGAATGAATCAAGGACTGGTGTATCGATTTGCAGAATCGATATTGACCTTGCCGAACCCATAATGCATAAACCGTGGTGTATGTAAGGCGTTGTGTCTCTGCGCAATGGTTGTATCCCGAGTTTGTTGGTATGGCTGCGCGAAGGATGAACAATGAGGGCATAGTTTAATTGCAGTAAGGCATTGAAGAGCACGATGGAACCCTGAGGGCAAGGAGCATCGTGGAACCAAGAAGTGAACAGTGAAAGTTGTTTGGAGGCGAAAGGCGGTTTTCATGCAAGTTATAAGGCAGTAAGTTGTTTTTGCAAAAATAACGCAATATCATAGACTGGCGGACACGTGTCCCTAAGTGGTATTTTATTACCACTTTCATCGTGTGAAATTGACGAGTTAAAACTCGGGAGAAATAAAAACGCGATATTTGATTGGGGACGTCGGATCATCCGAAGCAATGCGACGTGCTATCCGTCGTTGGATGTGGAAGGCCCGTTAGCGCTGGGGCCCACACAGATATATATATTGATTGTTGCTATCCTAACTAAGGTTTGCGGGTTTAATAGAGGTATGTGCGTGTTGGTTACATTGACATAAGATTATTTATATATATGTGGCCCAAGCATCATATGAAGTCTTGGGTTATAAAGTGAATGGTATCACTAAAGGTTAGCGTGGTCCGACCTTATTATATGTTTGTTTATGGTCGAGTATTATTGTATTAAGAACTGTGTTCCAATTCACAGCAAATCGTTAACATAACAAGCGTATGTATGTATTGACCGAAGACATATGTGGGGATGTATAACGTGCATGGGCGTTGGTGTTAAGGTCAAGCTTGGTAAGTTAAAAAGGAAAAGGGCGCATGTATACTTAATTGAGTCGGAACCTCTAGCTTCGACCAAGGTCGAAGGATAGTTGCGAATGAACGGTTCTATGAACATTTAAATAAGACCACGTATATATGTAATTTGACTATAAGTCGAGGGTTGAGAAGGGAGTTAACATGATATGAGGACTCCACATGTGAAGATCGATGGGTTTATATGCAGCATGGGTTTTAACCTTAGGCCAACGGAAAATAGAGCTCTCGCCTGTAAAAGAGTTATAAGAGGGTGTATTGTATGGTTTTATAACCTTTGAAAGAAAAGCTCCCGCGTTTTTAATCTAGATAGGAAGCGTGAGGTTTCTTAACTAAAAGAGGATTTTTATTTAATATCTCAATCTCAGATTGAGATATTAATGTACACAGGTGTATTTAAATTACCAGTTAAAAAGAAATTACAGTATGTTGAGTTTCCAGATTGTGGGATTGATTTGGCCATGAAATGTGAATGCATTTATACACAGCTTTGATGAAATTTTGATGGGACAGGGACTGTGGGTTTACCCGACACCACTCCTTCTATTGGAGTCCTATGATCTTCTTCCTCTAAGATTGCCTCAGTGGATGAAGTAGGAGATCCTCCTAACTGGATATCTGATCTTAGAACTTCTGGAAGTCTATGGCCAGTAAAATATGGGATATGAGTTTGAGATGATGGTGTACTACTTCTTGGTCTTGGTGGAGTGAGTCGTGTTGTAGGGATCAAGCTTCTGCCTCTAGCTATAAATCTGCCCCTAGAGTCTCTTTCTCTATGCATATCATTGTTTTTGGTATGTAAGAAATAAGGCTACCTTGTTACGCTTCCTCGGCAACAACGCCAAAATGTTTAGTCAATTTAGTGTCCTAAATTGCTTTCATTAATTATCAAACTAGGGCTAGTAAGTTGATGAAGTGTGGTGCACCATATGTGCTTAAGCAACCTAGTTCTTACTTCGTTGTGTTGTGTTTTATGTTATTTTTAGGGGGGTTTTTGTTCTTTGAAATCTAAGGATGGTTAATCTAGAATTATGAAAAGACTTAAGTGAATATAAATTAATTTTAGAAGGAATAAAAGGAAGTATACTAAAACTATTCCATTTTTCATAAAAGCAAACCAAAAGCTAAGGGCTATTTAGGACCTATTTGATAATCAAAACACCTATCTATTTTGTTTGTTAATCCTAATCCATGGATCTATTTCTAAAAGGAACTAAGATTGAGAATTACAATGCCTATCTTTAAGTGAAAGCAGAAAATAAATCAACTATTGTACCTTCAATTATCTCAACATTCAATTGTTAGGCATGGCCCTATTGAGATGGAGTTTAGTAACTATTTGTACTTTAGTCTGCTAAGGTCCTAGAACAGAAAACAAGGAATGCAAATGAAAATATCTAAGATGTGTTTAGCTACTCCAATTATTCAATTTGTAAAGAGTGACTTTCTTGAAGTAATGTTTGAGTAAGCTAGTTACATCTGTTGAACTAGAGAACTAGGAAAACTCTGTAAATGAATAACTCACAAATTGCATTACATTTAATCATTCAACCATCCCTTCTTAATATGTTCAGATCAATTCCTTTTAGAGCGGTTTTTAGGAAGATTGTTGTTTGCAATTAAGTGAGGGTCTTGAAAGTGAAAGAATGTAAGATCTAACTAAAATCAACTAAATGTATAATTTACTTGTCAACCACACTCAAATGTGAAGTGTTTAACCTCTTGAGATGCCTTCGGAGAAATCAATTATGCCTTTAGTCCTTGGCAAGAAAATGACAAAAAGAAAGATAAATTCAACTACTGCATATGTGAGATATTTAACCATTTAATGTAGAATTTAGCATAATGAAAATGGCTTTCATAAACATCTATTAGCACAGCAATCGACAACTTTGTTCTAATGGAAATGAAAGATAAAAACAATGAAGCTAAACAATTGTGATTCTTAACACTTCAATCCTTAATTCACTAATGAAAACATAGTTTCTATTTTCATGAAACATTTTGGAAGAGTAAGTATACACAATTGTATTTTAACATTAAGCTAATTGAAAATTGGAAATGAAGCATAAGCAGAAATTGCTAAACAGAGTAACGGAAATCTAACTAGAAAACATAATAAAAACCTCCTTCAGGAGCAGGGCCCTCTTCTACTGAGTTGGTTGACTCCTAACTTGTCAAAAGTGCAATCAAGCAAGCATTTGGTAACTGAACTTCTTTATTAAACAAAGTCTGGAAAACAGAGTATTCCCTGTAAAAATCTAAACTGTACTGAATTGTCTCTCGGTTCTGTGGAACCATTATTTAAAGAAAAATTACATAATTAATTGCGAGCTAAGTTAGCTACATGTGTCTAACTTGAATTACAATCAAAATAGGACTATTGGACTCATGATTTGCTTCGAAGAGCAAATTAGGAGTCCTATTGTTGTAGGTAATGTTCTTTGACTTGTAACTTTGACCATGAGTTTAGGCTCCTTTTTATGTCAATTTGGACCATGTGAGTAGGATAGAATCCATGTAGGCAAGATTCTAGAAACACTCATGTGGCTTGATTCCTCAACTGACACCTGGAACTTGGTAAACCATAAGAGTGGCTACAGAATGCACAGTTAGCTGCAGAACAAGCTGCATTCTATAGCTAATTTGCAAAAACTTATCGAAATAGCAAAATCATGAAAATATAATATGAAAAACATTTAAATGTATCCTTGAGACAAAATCTTAGCATTATTCATTGATTAGGGTTTATGAACTTATGGAAAAGTGGTGGAATGAGATGAGAAAATTGTAAAGGAGAAAATAATCCTGAGGTTCAACAAGGTGCTCGGATCAACGGTCCTCACTGCTCCCTTACTGTGGTTTGCCACTTTTGGTTGCACCCATTCGTTTCTTAGTTGTTCATAGAATACTTTCCCTGCGTTCACGACTCTGCCTTTGCTTGTTTTATCTGCCTTAACTGCTTCCCTACTGCCTTTGCCTTCGCTAATGATCTAATAATGCTTCTTGCCTCTCTGTTGCCTTTGTTTCCTTTGATTCTTTCTTTGGAAAAGATCTTGAATATTGACATCTATGTACAATATGAAAAAATTGTAAAGAGAAAGTACATAGTCACCTTTTGATACTGTAAATTATAGGATTCTAACAGTGGCTCCAGCTGGGGATGGAAACTCCTTCAGGAGGTGTCAAGAACACTGCAGACTAGTGGTCTAATCCGTTGGGTTGATCCCACAACTTGTTTCTTGATCTGTCCGACAACTTAGTGACTAGAAACTAGCTAATTGTTCCTCCTGACTTTGAATGATAAGAATATACCATGTGTTGGGCCAGCCAACTTATAAGCATATTGAAATCTTAACTGAAACCACAATTGAACTTATCCCCTGCAATCCATCAAGCTGAACATATTGTTGCACCTTGAAAAATTGAATGGTGAGACCCGAACTGTGCTGAAACTAAAGTCTAAAACACACTGATATGAAAATGAAAATGAATCTAAAACTAAAATTTGAAAGATGTTCAGAGTGTTGAGCTTATTTGCACACCTAGCTACCCTACTCTACTGAAATTGTATTTTTCCTAAATAATACAATAATGACAGTCCAACCAGTTAAGTAGCAGCGGAAACAGATGGACAACTTGACTGCTTGTCAGGAAAATCAACAGTATAGCCTGATTGTGTGCCCTCATAACCAAAGTTAGAATATGTAATGTAAATTGGTGATGTATTTGATCCTTATAGAGAATACATGTTTGAAAACTTGAGCTAAAAATAACCTCCATATAGTCTGCTATAGGATCAAACGAAGCATGATGTATGATTTTTGCTTCTAGGCCTTCAATGACTAGTTGATCAGTTGTATCCCCAATATTAAACCTTGAAACCTCATCTCCAGTTTAGTACTTAAAAGCACAATCATCCTCAACATGTAATTCAAGAGGTAGTACAATTTCCTCTTACTTAGGAGAAGGAAGATTTCCCAATAATTCTTTAGGGTCTATGAAATTATAGGACTAAAGTTGAGAATTCAAAACTTCAATACCAGTTTCATATCTTTCAACAACTATCTCCAGAAAACATGCTTTAGCTTCAGGCTTAAATTTTCTTGATTTCAAAATAAGAAAGACAACCTCTAGATAATCTTCATTAAGCTGAAATTCTGATAATTGATTCCTGAATGCATTTAAACATTCACTAGATAGAAGGTCTGCTACAAACCTTGTCATTTTCTTCAGTAGGCACTCTAGTCAACATGTTGTTGAGTCACCATGAATGCTTAGAAGCTAGGTTCTTTGAATCATGGAGTCACCAGGTGAATGATGCAGTCTTCTTGTGTCTAGCTTGTTGTCCGCCGTCAACAGCCAGATACCAATCTTGGTAAATACTCGAATTATACAATTTGGATTGGGGTTTTTGAGTTCTGATGAAAGATGAGCTTTTTCAATAAGATCCACAGTATGGTCGCCATTATGTTAGCTCTCTGTAATTTGTAAGATTGGCAAGAACAAACGACAGAGGACAACATCAAACCACTTTGGAGTCCAGGACCTAGCCTTCCTAGACTCAGAGAGGGCTCTCTCTGTTCTTTATGATTTATGATTTAGCTTGATGATTATAATTTATGATATTAGGCATAGATGGTTGGTTGGTTGGACAGACATAGCTGTGAAGCTTAATCCATTGGGATATGGAGTCATAAGACACTGAATTGTGCATTAACTTTTTCAAGGGGGAATTCACAGGGCAAGCTAACTATGCAGACTGGATATTACTGGCAGTGTGAATATGAGATGAAAGAAAGTAGTGAGATCAGTAATAGCTAAAGAACATTTAAGAATTATTTAACTATACTTCAGAGGAAAACATTAAGATAACAAAAACAGACAGAATTAAGGTGCTCTCTCAACAAATCTTAATCTAAAACTTTTGTTTTGTAATTAGAGAAACTGATGCACAACGTGAAAAGACAAAGGAAAACATTAACACAAAGGAAAGAACATCACCATTAACATAGCTCATGAATCCTGTGAATGGTCTCTTTGTTATTGATGCCCAGCTCAAAACAGTCACAGTACTCCAATACAATGATGTTTTACCACATAGGGTCTAACAAGGTTCCAACCCTTTGATAATGAAAATTCGAGCAGTATTTAACTAAAACTTGAGTCGATTGCCCTAATCTACTTGGGTCAAACTTCATTTATTATAAAACAACTGAAATTAAATAGGCATGGCCACGCAACACTTGAGAAAAATATCTCTGGCAACATATCGCCTGTGAAATTAATTTTGAGCAGCTCTTTATGGATCTAAACGTTTTAATGGCTCTAAAATATGGTCCTGATTTTCAAAAGATCGACATTAGGTAATTAAGTCTGGTGCAACATTGAATACTTTCATTTATTGATGTTGGTGTTGATGTGCTTTGCGTCCCCTTCTGTCTCTGCTATTATATCTCTGCATCAATGCCCGACTCGACCCTTCCTGTCTTTTTCCTTGTGACGTTCAACCTCACCCTGCCTTTTGCCCCTTGTTGGGTCTGACCCGAGTCTTTCTGCCATGTGTAGCCTATTTGATCATAAATGGTGTACAGACCTTATATGCCCGGTCGTGGAGGGATGGTGGTTGGAAGACGTTGATGGAATGGAGGATGGCGAAAACAACTTTTTGGAGGGGCCTCAAGTGGTAAGCATAAATATAGAAGGGGGGTGTGAAATAGCGGAAGGGCAACACGTAGCGGGGAGGGGGTAAGCGATACCACCCATTTCGGACCCCCCCCCCCCGGGCGCCGCCATGGTTAAAGTTCGAAAGTTTAGGGGAGTGCGAAATGCAATGAGGACCGTCATATGAGGAGGGGTTGAGTGGAGATGGAGGAAAGATGGAGGGCGATGAGGAGAAGGAAATGACGTGGTAGGTCAGGTGGGACCGGACCGCAGCCCACAGATTGCAAAAATTAAGGTTTAGCCGTAAGCGAAGGTGGTAAACACTAAAATATGCGAAGTGCGAAGTGTGGGGAGACGGTAAGTGGCATGGAGGGAAGGTGGGACCCGACCGCATCGCAACTTAAACAAAATAGGTTGCAGGCATTTCAAATGGTAAGTTAAAAACGGTGCGATGTGATATTTCACATCGACGATTGTAGGTTTTAACATTTAGCAGAATGGAATGAATTGTAATTTTTTGAAATGCAACGAACATTGCGGGAAGGGTGACGTGTCAGGAAGAATGGTCCCACTTTAATTGCAATCGGGGAGATGGGAAAAGCGGAGGAGAAACAATGATATAGCGGTGAAAAAAGGCAAAGTAGAGAAATGAAGCAGAAAAGCGGAAAAAGTTAAGGTTTTAGTGATTTTCAAGGGAAATGGAATGAAAGGAGTGTGGCAGGTGGTTGGGTCCCACCGCCATCACACATTGCACTTTGGCATCTTTAACTTTCACCCTTTGCGCCTATCTTGCAACACTTGCGATCTTCGATTGCGATTTTAATCTTTTGACAAATGCTCGAATCAACGGTCCTCATTGCTCCCTTGTTTTGGTTTTCTTCTTTTGGTTTCACCTGTTTGTTTCTTAGTTATTCATAGAATACTTACCCCGCGTTCACGACTCTGCCTTTGCTTGTTTTTTCTGCCTTAACTGCTTCCCTACTGCCTTTGTCTTCGCTAATTATCTAATGTTGCTTCTTGCCTCTATGCTGCCTTTGTTTCCTTTGATTCTTGATTTGGAAAAGATCTTGAATATTGACATATATGTACAATATGAAAAAATTGTAAAGCGAAAATACATAGTCACCTTGTGATACTGTAAATTACAGGATTCTAACATATTGTAGAAATCAATTTCATATTTGATTCCCATAGAATACTATGATATATATGAATGGGAGTGGGGTCTTGGATAGTCCATTTCCAACCAATGGTTGGAAAATCTGATGTAAAATACACTGCAGCCATAATGTAAGCACTCATATAATATAGGGGAATGATTTTAGATGAAACAGGACGATTCTTTATATATTCAAGAATTTGGGTAGCAATACTATTTGACAACATGGTTCCCTAGTCCATGATACAAGAGTTTGTGACAACATCCATAAGGGGAACCCATTCAACGGAGAATTTAGTGGTATTGGGTTGGCAAAAAAGTCTAGACATCATAGCAAAAATATAACAATAGGGACCAACAAGTGAAGCAGTAGAATACATACCCTTATCATCATGTTTATGCTTGTTAGGGTTGCTCCTCCATTGCTTTATGGGATCCGACTGTAACTTATTCTCCTTTGCGAATTGTGCTAGGAAATATTTATCATACACCTTCTTAGGGTCTGGAATGTGGTACATTTTCTTCAAATCTTCGGCTATGAACGACCATATCATTGTACCTTTTCTTGTTAGGAAAGTTATATCTTCGATGTTGAGGTTGTAAATAATCCATTTCATCATATATGTATATGGTAAAATATTGGGGCGTGTAGCAATTTGGTGCAGAAAAGAGTTGGCGACATCGGCTATAGTAGCTTCTGAGGTATCAAAAGCATCTGCAGTAGCTGTTCTTTGACCCTGCAAGGTTTCTCATCTTCAAAAAACCTGTACATTGCTTCCCAAGAAGCAGAACCACTCTCTGATGCACATGTAGTATCTATTAATAAGGGTGGCATTTCTATTACTTCACTAGCAAAAGGTGCAAGATTAAGGGGAGCCATGGGTTTTTTGGAATTCTTTGCGGCCTTAGACATTTATGAGGAACTCTGTTTGTTTAGACTTGCTTGCAAAATAATAAGAACAAGAAGGAAAAAGGGGCAATATTGTCACAATACGAGAGTAGTGTGACAATAATGGAAATAATGGAAAATAAAACGTGGCATGCAAATAATATAAAAATTTAATTCTTTTGGGGTCAAATCATGTTTGGAGGCTTGAGCTATTAAAACCGTTAAGTTATGGCATTAATGGAAAGCATGGGTTCACGTGCCCGAACAAACATTTAGACGTCTTGGTAAGATATTTTCGCCTCGCAGATTCATTTGTGTGTCAATATTCTTAAAACACCAAGTACATATGTCTTGTCGATTGCGATCAATTATTTTTAAGTCAAACAATTAATTTTTTTAAAGGCTTCAAACATTAGCGGGGGAAAAGGAAAATGCAAAATTTGCGATGCGGTATCGCAATCGCAATTTCAGTGAAATTGGATGGTGGAAGGAAGTGGTCATTAGTGAAAGTGAGATGTGATGGGATGTATCGCATCAGGGAAATGAAATCGAGGGCAGATTGATTGTTTGAGGGATGGAAATGTGATTTTCCATTGGTGACGTGGCAATGGCGGGTCCCGCGGTTTGCTTTTCATGAAATATGGTTCGGTTGGAAGCCTTTTCCTTTATTAAATCCTTTTATTGATATCGCAACACAAATCATTTGGAGTGGCTTTAGAGGTCATATGCTATCTTCGCGATTATGTGATTGCGATTTGCAAGCATATTTCTTTTGAATTTTCTGCCTAAGTGCCCTTTAGATAAAAATTTGTCGCTTAGCCTTTCTAACTCTTATTTCTATTTCAATTAATCATTTAAGGGTCTTATTTGTTCTAGTCTTTTTTTTTTTTAAAGGGTCCCCATTATTTTCTAAGGCAACTATTCTAAATAATGGGGGTTGTTGAATAACACAACACCTCCATACATACATGAGACCTTTCTTATCGAGATTCCTCCTTCTCCTTGGGGCAATGCCTCTCATATGATGAGGTGCCGTACTCACCCAGTTCCAATGGTATACTGAAATAAGAGGTCTCAAAGGTCACCACTTTGACTCCAAGCTACCAAAGTATCTGATTGATTTCGTGTCCTCAAATATCCTTGCACTCCATCAATCTATGAATTCAAGCATCCTAGCTTCTCAAGTTGTTGCTTTGTCAACTAAAAGTCATATATCCCCATAAAATATTTTAAATAGTCCACAATATCCTTATGACCTCTTTCATCCTCCTCTACACCAACATCCTTATCATGAGAAGCACTTGGGCCTCCCATGTCATTGCATTTCTCATGAATATACTAGGATGAAACCTTCTAATACTGCTCTCAATTGGGAGAAGATCCACCTCCTCCTTCCCAACCTCCATTATATTTTATATTGTTGCATGAAACTTGTGTAATCAAGTCCACGTGCTTCCTTTCTTCCTATCCTTGAGATAAGTTATCCCCGACCCACATATGAGGGTCTCTCTCATATAATATTATTGATGAGATCCTTGGGTAGTACACCAAGCGACTCTTCTTCCTCAATGCTACTATCTCTATTATTTGGTATGCTAAAATCAATATTTGTTCTTGGTCCATCATAGGGATGGCTTGTCCTTCCTTCATGAAGTCCAATCCCAATATCATCGCATGATCATCCAACGGTGCAACCCTCAAATCCAATCATCCAAACCATGAACCCACCCTTATTGGTGTGTCTCTAAGAATCCCAGACACTGCTCTCAACTCATATTTGATTGCTTCGAAGGCGCTTAACTCTTCTTCCACCTTATTCTTCCTTCACAAAGACTTGATGATCTTCTCACCAATGAAATTATGCATATCTCATAAATCCAACAAAATTGATAGCTTCTTCCCTAGTATAGTCACATTTACAAAACTCAACTTCATATCCTTCTCAATCAGAGAGGACTCCCTCCTGTCATGTTGTGTCATAATTGCAATCCTCTCCAAAACTTCCATCTCCTCTCTTGTCAAAATTTTGTGTGTATCAGATACAACACACTATGGTCATGCAACAATCGACCTCTTACGCTTTCCCATCTCTACACCTTTGTCTAGTTCTTTCATATAAGAACCCACTACTTCATTTGACACTTGTGGAGAATTCGAACTTGAATATATCTTGTCAGACTTCTCCTTCGATTATTTCTTCATAGCACTAATCTAACACTCAGGCTCATGATGCTCCCCTTCATCATGCATTAGAGAAAAAACCGCACCTCTATCTCCATCCAAAGTCCTTGATCGAGCTTCATCTTGTCTTTCCACATGAATCAAATTAACCTTATCTCTCAGACCGTCTTCATTGTCAACTCATACAAGAACATTCTCATTAACCTTCTTTCGAAAAACATCAACATCTTATCACAAATTTCCCATCTTCCCCTCCATATAATCCCACCTTTATGTGAGCATTAGGAGTTCACCTCATCTTTGCTACAATTTAGCTCTCCAAGAATCTTATTGATGACATTTGGCCATCTCTTCTCAAGAGTGACAATGTTCTTCCTTCTTTTAGCTCTGATACCATCTATCATGCTCTCAAAGATTCCCTTGAGTTAAGCCACATTGAGGCCTCTGGACACACGACACCAACGTGGTTTGTCGTAATGGATTGACCAACTTACAACTGCTTACAATTGGACTACACCTCTAACACTTGCACTGATATCACGAGTTAGATATATTATGTTTTCAAATTAACATGTAATCTTAAGCCAAGTACAATGGCCACTTACTTCACTTCACTTCTACTTCACAAGAATACAATAATCCACATGTAAATATATACTACAATAATATGTCCCAGTATAATGTCACAACGCTACATAAACATCAACGCACATTGTGCACCGGATTATACAAGTACAAGGGAAAATTCACTGGTTCCTTCTTCACATTATAAAGTTCAACGATTTTACAATGTTACAACATCCACAAATTTTAGCCTTTACTTAATTTCGTGTACAATAGACCCCAACTCATGCCACATCCCTCTTGGCTTGCCTAGACAATTTACATAGTCCAAAACGTGCCCCTCATGGTCGTGTCACAATTATCTCAACCAACCTACACGACGTCTCAACACAAGTCTATCGTGTGCTTTCATGCGCGCTCAAGGCATGGTCATGCTATAGTCTCACCCTGCCTAGACAATTGCTTTTCCCTACAGAGGTCGTACGAGTCCATCTACGCCTTCGTGCGCCCTCAAGGAATGATCGTGCCACAGTCTCATCCTTCTCATATGATGTTTCACCCTACATGGCTCATATGAGTCCACTGGCACCTCTGTGCGCCGTCAATGCACGATCATGCCACAATGTCACCTAACCTGCACAATTGTTCCACCTCGCACGACTCTTACGAGACCCAACATGACCATAATTATACTAGAACCCCTCACACGAAATCAGTTCCAATAATCAGTTTTATTGGTTGTGCTACGCTGTTCTGTTTCATCCCATCATGGCTATCAGTTCTTGGTCGCTCTCGTTCCGATTTTGTCTTCGTTCTTCATTGTTCAGTTGCATTAGTTACTCCACTTGTCCCAACTCTCGTTCATTTATATGCATCGGGAAGAGGGGCACGTCGTTGCAACCAATGCGTCAGTTTAGTCATGCTAGCCTCATATGAACCTCCCTCACTAACCATTCCACTTCGCCTTACCTAGGTCGACTCATTCCACTCGTGCTTGGTCCAACTGTTCCACTGATGTACTCGAGCCAACTTGTGTGCTCGTCTTGCACACCCTCACCTAGTCACCCATGTCACATGCCCTTATTTGGTTGCGCGTATCGCATGCCCTTGTTCGGTCGCCTGTCTCAATCGTCATGCCTCGCCCATCTCGTGAACCCTTCTTGCGGCTACATCTTGATCGGTTACGTGCACAAATCCACTTTGTCGCAAAATGGGACAAAGTCTCAGTGAAACCCTGAAACGTTGCTTCCAACATCGCAAATGTTGCGATGTTATCCTCCACAACTACGATCACCTCGTCCTAGATGACTTGAGCGTGCATCCATGAGAGTCTTACACTAGAAATTACAACAAAAACATCGTCACTTCAAATATTTGACATACCATATATTATAATAACCAAATAGAAAATGATTCAATTTTTAACCATAATACTAATAACCTTAAGATACTTAATCAAATTTAAAATGAACTTATAATCTATGACATCCGCATTAACAATATACAATAAATAAATAAATAAATAATTAAATTTATTAAATAAATAAAATAAATAATTAAATTAACTCTTTAAAATTAATATATACCAAAATAAACATACATTAATTTAAAATCTTTTAAATATAAAAATTTAGATCTCACTTTCTTTCTTTTTAATATATAGTAATCTAAATAAAATAATTTTTACTTTAATATTTCTATACATTATTTATTATTTATTATTTTATATTATTATTATTATATTTTTTTATAAATAAAAAAACCTAGTGATACAAGTGGATTTAGGTCACTATAACTATTAAAGATTCATAACTCTCTTTTCCGGAACACCACCTTTTAAACAATAATCTTTACAAAATAAATACTTTAACAATATACCCTATCACCCATTTATTTATTTTATATTTTCTCTAATAAAATATTATGCCATGCAAATTAATTTTCCACTTCTTAATTCAAATTCTATAACAATGGTGGTGTATTATTAAAAAAAAAAAATCAGTAACATCTGGGTAATATCGACGATGACAATAATATTTATCACCCCTTAAAATAATAAAATATGTTATACAGATACCAAATAATTGATTTTTAAATAAATATAATAAAATAAAGTATCAAATTTATGAAATTAATTAAATCATAATAATTACATTAATATTTGTCATAATGATTACAATTTTGATTCAGAAGATACCTAAACCACATGTTTCATACTTTGAAGATAATAAATAAAGCATCCCAAATATTTTTAATTAATATTTTAAACGTTTAATGCAAGCATCAAAAAGGTTATGAAATTGCTTGGTCCTCCCAAACTCCTATCGAATATATCGAATATTATAGCCCGTAGCGCTTTTGAGCGACATTGAGTTAAGCGCCACGTGTATGAATTTCAAAAGTTGAAAAGGGTGAAATTTTGAAATAATTTAAAAAACAATTTTTTTAGAAAACTTTTTCCCATGATTAAGACATGAAAGTAAATTATAGCGTTGGCATGAGGCACATATAATTTATTAAACCTTTCATTCAATTCAATAATGATTTGGAGTTACAAAGTTTATATTTTGTATATCAACTATATTAAAGTATGCAAAGTTATCAAGTTTATGCATAAACTTTGTGTTGTTTTGATATTGAGGGAAGATATACATTATCTTTTTGGATTTATATATTTATATATGTACTTTTAAGTAATGAAGCATTTTAATTTTAGCAACTTTTTAAATTAAAGTTGGTATTTATTCATTATAACTCTTTGTTTAAGGAAAAGACGGTTATTATAAGATTTATCAGGAAGTTATTATTATTTTTTTTAATATTTTAAATTAAACAAATGCGTTTTAAATTTCTTTTCATTTAATAAAAGGTTCTAATATTCATGAAAGTTTGGTTGACTTTTAACTTTAATATATATATATATATATATATATATATATATATATATATTTTTATTTTTATTTTTTTTAAATTATATAGAAATATGGTTTTCCTTCTTTTTTTTTAAATTATATAGAAATATGGTTTTTTTTTTCAACTTTAAATCATCTTTTTTTTTCTCCTATTCTAGTAAAACTAGCCCTTTTTTCCAACGGCTAGTTGTAGCTATCCTGATCTATTTAAACTGGTTTCCTGATCAGATTTCTCATCTTGTCCTGATGATGAACCATATTGGTTGGTTCGAAACGCGTTGACAAAAAATTCGTTTATGTGATTTTCACCGAAAATTATTACACACATTTTATGGATCACAGAAGCCAAATTCCTAATATTAAATCATCTTATTTACAATGTCTTTTTATCCGTAGTCTAGGTTAAATTATGATTTATTTACAAGGGAACATATTAAGTCCATATTCACATCACAATCCTTAAAATATGGATTGAGAGTCTTAGCCAATGTTGCATGTCTTGATTATTCTTCATTCTACTCAACTTTAGAGGTTTTTTTGTTTTTTCATATGGTCTTTATTTTTTTTGGGATTCTATGTGCTTAATATATATTTTTAGAGGATAAATATTTTAAATAATTTTTATTATATATATCTATCTATATATATATTTGTAATTTAGAACCTCGTATTGTTGCAAATGTTATAATTGGGTTGATTTCTAATAATTATGATGTGAAGGTATTATACCATGGTCTTTTTTCATGATTTGTCTTTAATCTTTTTTATTAGGAAAAAGAGCAATGTAAAACCATATAGAGTTAAGGTTGTTGTTAATATATTATTTGAATGAGTAACAATCTATTTGGGAAGCATAATAAAGGTTGGCCACAATCTATTAATTATGTCGAAGGTGTTTTCTATTGTGAGGTTTATCTTCATGATGCTGTTAAGATTCGTCGTCTCTGATAGAATTTTGAATATATGTCTCTCTCTCCGTTTAATGTTGCATTTCCCTCCGTTTAATGCCTCCGCCGCTTGTTTAACACCTTCGACGTTCCTTTGCACGATAATGTTGAAATATTAGTTGATAGATTGAAGGGCCCTTTAAGTAGTGCTTGATGGTCTTGTTTGCAGATTGTGGTCCAACGACTACATGTGGGGGTTTGGTCCCCACAAGTCCCACGGTCCAATCAAGGGCATGACTATGTACGCTTGTGAGCTGCTCAAGGCACAATTTCTTCAAATTTGAAAAAATTAGTGCTTGATGGTCTAATCAATTGATAAATTCACTTTCAACTTTGTGATTAACTTTCAAGCTCCCCATAATAAAAGTTTTCAAACTCCCCATAATAAAAGTTCACAATCTAGAAATGCTAAGATCCAATATGAGAACTCATTTTCATTTACTTCTTAAAAAAGCTAACCTTGAAAAAGAGGTTGCACTTGATGCCACATTATAAAAGTATAATACCAAGGATAATATGAAATCCTTTTAAATGTTACAATTGACTAAGAGGCATCTATTTTGTAACCAAATAAAGAGGACCGACCCTCCATAAACACTAGCATTATCTTCTTTATATTCTATTTTAGCCTATATATTAAAATCCACATAAATAATTTTGAAATTTACATTATTCATAAGATTATGAAATATTAAATTATTTAACTCTATTACATTATTCATAAGATTATGAAATATTAAATTATTTAACTATATTTATTTAATTATAATGTATTTTGTTTAGATAATATTTTTTAATATTAAAAATTATATGCATTAAAAGTATGATTAAATGATAATGATGTTGTTTAAGGTCCACAAAGATCAATATAATCTATCATCTGTCAGACCTAAGAAAGTAAGTTGTTAACTAAGACTGTTTAATAGTTTATTTTTATGATCAAAGAGAAGAGAAAAACATTACTAAATCATTATAGTTTACTTATTTAACAAGTCAATTTAATTAATAAAAAACATATTTTCCTCTTAATAAAATAAATAATAATATAAAAATTAAAATTGAATTAAAATACTTTAAAACACATTACTTATTTTCAAAATATTTAAATAAAATAAAAAAAATAATTATAGTAAACTAGTACACCCACATTAGATACTGACTTTCCTAACCTTTTTAACATGTCAAAATTATAGTGAGCAGGAGACCTTTGTCTCCAAGCTCTTTGAGCATAAGAGTACAATTTTAAAACAAACTAAATAATTCGTTTCTTTAAATCTAATAGACTAAAATTTAGTCTAGACCTTAACCATCATCATTATCAATATAAAATTTAAAATAAATTTAAAAACTTAAAATATATTATTTTAAAAAAATTACTCGAATTACATAAAAATTAAAAAGAAAACTAGTTATAATAAAATTCTATTGAAAATTTAAATCAATTAACAACAAACATAATTTAAAGTTCAAATAGCAATAAATAACAATTTAAAGTTCAAATAGCAATAAATTAACACTGAGATGGTCATTAATGTAAATTAAAAAATTAAAGTTAAATTATAAAACTTTAAAATATATAATTCATGGAAAGTTTAAATCAATTAACAATAGCAATTTAAAAATTCAAATAGCAATAAATCAAATTGAAATTATCATTAAGATAAATTCAAAACTTAAATTAAATTAAATTAAAAAACTTTAAAATATATTATTTATTTTCAAAATGCTCCAATTAAATAAAATTTTTAGAAAACTAATTATAATAAACTACTGTTGAAAATTTAAAGCAATTAACAATAACAATTTAAAAGTTCAAATAGCAACCCTAGCCAAAAAATTCATAGCATCGCCTCTTTTTACAAGAAGAATCTACCGGTAAAACCGCTAAATTCAGTAATTTTAATCCTGAATACATGATCACAAAGTGAATAAAGTTGTGTCCATTTCCCTATAATAATTATAATTTTGACTTGGTTTGAAAAACCCTATTTAAATATCCAGATATCGTGGGCAGATCGAACGGCACGCACGAGACAATCCGGCGGCCTATGAATCTGGACCATCAGATCCCTCATCCCCCATCTCAACCATCCGATGCGGTGAGACGGGAGATCACTGCCGTCGAATAATATTGAATTCAATTTCAAAAGAAAGGCAGGCAGGAGGGAGACGAGAAAGAAGAATCTGCGAACTGAGCACAAGCATTCAAAAAACCTCCATGTGAAGTTGAAACCAGTTCATTTGTCGAATCCCTCAATTTAATCCTCTTCTCCTCACCAAACCACTGCTTGATTTATCCGGCCTTCTTTGCCGGATTTCAGCTGCTACGCCCTGCGATTTATGAAGGCTTGGGGACGGATCTTGCAGGCAAATTCTCTGGTGCAGCCATATTTAGAGGTCAGTCGGGTCCATTAATGAGTTTCTGTGAAGGGGGCCTTGATTGATTTGTCTGGGCATTTGGATTTTTCTCTGTTTTTTCTAATCTTTGCGGGCAAATGGGCAACTATCTAATGAATTAATTTAATGAATTAATTAATGGCATTTACAGAAAGAGCGATGGTTCTGCAACAATTGGGCGATTCTCCCGTTCAACAGCAGCAGCAAGTGGGAGATGCTCCAGCAAAAAAGCTTGTCAGGCAGCTCGATTTTACATCATTCTATGGAGGTGGCAGCGCCTCGGCACCGTCTCCGGCTTCTTCAGAGCCCCCATTGCGACCTTCGCAGCCTGTTGTTGTGTACTAATTTCACCATTCGTTTTAATTTTCTTTCCTTTTTTTGATTAAATAAAAAATAGATTTAAAGGGGCAAGTTATTTTCAAATAAATGCTAATTATTTTATTTAACAGAAAAACAAGTTTTGCACCATGAATGTAATTGTGCTTTTGAATGCAGTAATTTGAATGAGTATTGGTGTCATAAATGAGTCACCCTAGCGGTTAAGTCAGATCAAAGGGTTCTCCGATTTACCCTCAACAAACTAAATTGAATTGAAGTGATAATCTTAGCTTTGCAGATGCATCTACTTTGACTGTAAAAGTTTAGTACAGTTGAAAATAACTGCATTTGTAATATTTATCACGATCTTGTCAGGTTATTTTGCAGCCTTAAAATTTTTTTTTTTGTAAATTTGTAAGGTTATGAGGTGATATTTAAAATGTCAAAAAATTATTTTTTCTTACCAAAAATAAAAAATATTTTAAATGGAGGTGGCCACCTACCAAGATTCATTTCCCAGAGGCACCTATTAGTGACTGGGCCAGGTGCAATTCCTGGGTGATTTTTACAGAAGGTTATCCTCTGTTCTGGCATCTTAAATAAACAAAAGTGATTACGATAAATGATCCACAGGCCATTCCACCTGCAAACTGGGGTTCCTTGTGGTGCCTTGTGTATTCATGGCAATTGTGTTGCTTCTGGATTGTGAAGAAAGCACTTTCCAAAAACAAAATTCAGAAAATGAAAAATGGAAATGAACAGGCCTAAGTAATTATCAATTTCACATTTAGCAGAGTGAGTTCAGTTTGGGACATGTTTCCTCCACAGGCCTTCTTGAGTAGAAATTTGCAACTCTCGCTGTCCCAAATTAACTCTAGAAATAATATGGTAGAAAGCAACTGATTGACTGTCCTGCTTGACTTATTTGATGGAATGATTCTTAGTAGCCGAGAATCCTGCTGTTGCTTTTAAAGTGACTGCAGTCAGTGGGGCTTGTTTTTAAGCAGCCCCAAGTAACAATTTCTGTATTTTGGTTGAAGAACTGCAATAAACTTTCAGTTAAAATTTCAGCCTGGTTGGCTTTTCTGTTCTGGAATTCTGTTTGATGGATCGAATCTTAGTAGATTAAATGCATTCTGTCGAATTTATAGTATCACATTTGCAGAGACTTGTTCATAAACAGAACCAAGTAACAATTTCCAAATTTTGGTCCAAGAACTTGCAATAATCTTTTGTTGTTAGGTTAAATTTCAGCTTGATGGGCTTTTCTGTTCTTCAAATCAAGTGGATTCTGGAATAAGTGCCAAAAATAGTTGTTTCTTTCTTTTGACATTTTGTCTACAGAAGAACTCCTTGAAAGACTAGGAAGCTTACAGAAAAAATGTTTAACAAAGGGTAAAAGGGCAATAACAGATTTTAATCAACATCAGAAATTGTGAGTATAAATAAATTGGTACACGTAAAGTTATACATCCTTTTTAAATGTGAGAAACATATTTGATATCATCAAGTCTAACAATTAGTTGACGATTGCAGTTATCCAAAATTGAAGAGTTTTTTTCTTTTTTTGTTCGTCTCAAATGTTCTCCCGATGGAAAAATTTTCAAGCAAGTGTACAAATTATGCTGTTATATGCATTAAAATATATATATATATATATTATATTATTACGAAGGGCAAGGGGTCAGGTTATAACAGGTGCTGGTGGATAAATCCTGGTTGGGTGGCTGTAATCAGCTGCAATGAAAACCTGGAGGGTTGAACATTGTTACTTGGCTTGTTACTCCAGGTACATGTAATATTGGCCGAGGTGTTATATTTTCCATACATATCATGAAGTAACGATGCAACACTTTCTCCCATTTGTACAAGTTGAGACAGTATAATGAAGCCTCTATGGACCTTTCAATAATATATGGCATCTTCTACTGTTTTGTCTACATCCTAATATATGGCAGCCATTCCCAAAGATTGCCCCCCTGCCCCCATCCCTGAAATTTTGTTATAAGCTGAAAATGTGTGCTATTTTTGTTACAGATAGAAGTTATAAAGGTGGTGCTATTTGAAAATTTTAAGGACATTGGTGGTCTCATTCTAATCAACTCTTTCCAGTTTTGTATCTTTAATTTACTGAACTTCTGCAATTGATCTCCTAAATAGTTGTAGATTGAAAGATTATCAGTATTTATGTTATTGTGCTTCTTTTCTGACAGAAATGGTAAATGGCTTTAAAACCATTACAATACCTGAAGTTGCCATCACTGTATTGTCCATTTAATGGTGCACCATTTCTTTTGGATGGCATTTTATGTTCATAACTGTCTTTTTTTTGATCAGAAAACCAGAATCGCCAAGGGCACCAAGGTCAAGACCAGTATTTGACTTGAAAGAAGGCACTCCAAAAAAATCAAAACAATGCAATTGCAAGAACTCACGGTGTCTGAAATTGTAAGCATTTTCCAGATATCTTTTTGTTGGTCATTAGAGCAAACTGTATGTTTTGTAATGGCATCTCCAATCATTTGATTGTTTACTGTTCCTTTTTTCATGAAAAGCAGATACCTTAGCTAACACATTTGTAAGCAACTAAACGTATAGAATATCCCCTTTGATTGGATTGAAACAAGTTTACTTTATCACGAAGTTGTAAGAACATGTTCATTATTAGTTCTAACTTGGATGTGTTCTACTTTCAATAGAAGTGAATTTGCCTGATAATGTGTATGATATATTTTTCAGTGGAACTCTTTTATGATTTTTTTCACAGAAAATGAGGATCTTTATTATTTAGCGACCATCTTCATACAGTTTTTGCAGTTTCAGTACCTGAGTATCAGTTTCTTTGAGTATGCTATTTATCTCCTTCTTTGTTGTTTTTCACCAGGTATTGTGAGTGCTTTGCATCTGGAACTTATTGTGATGGTTGCAATTGTGTCAATTGTTGCAATAATGTTGAGAATGATGCTGTGAGACAGGAAGCTGTTGAGGCTACACTGGAGCGAAATCCAAATGCATTTCGGCCCAAAATTGCTAGCAGTCCGAGTACGCTTCGAGATAATAGGGTATTTACTGCATTGTTGGTGGATGTTAATTCTAAGCCATTATTTTGTTCTTAATTTTACCATATAATGTATAGATTTCAAGGAATTGTAGAATGTTTAATGGGTATTGATTGTGTTGTTATGACATAGCAATTCTAATTTAGGCATAGTATTGTTCTTGATTTTATTTATTTTCTCTTTTTTTTTTCTTCGGAACTTCTACTTAAGAGTAACTTACAGCTGTCCTTCAGCTAAGATGCTGCACGGAGGAGCATTGCAATGCTGTTTAAGTTACATAGGATTTGAACCTGACCTCATCCACATTCACTTTGGAGGTTCCAAACCGAGGTCTCCATGTTAATACAAACCTGATAATTTTGCTGCATGCTGCTAGACCACACACATGTGTGCAATGTTCTTGATTAACTCTTTATATGAATGAATTATATGATGTTTGAAGTAACTGACCATAAGATATCAACTTGAGGCTTTTATGCCCAAAGCTTAGATAATGCTTATGTTATACCTGTAAAACCTGTAAATAGTTGCAGCCTTGATCAGAGCTATTCTGCAGTTATGATTTTAAAGGAAGCATGGTTGCCGAGTCCGAACCATCTTGTACCATCTAGTACATGAGATGTTAAGAAAATGGCGAGAGGAGAGATGGAAACCTGTGCCAGGTTAGAGAAGAATGGGGAAAATACAGGAAATAAATATGACACGGCAGGGGAGAGCATACATGGAGTGGTACTAGTAAACATGCCTCTAGAAGAAACGTGTTCAGTGCAAAGTTTCCTCCTCATTTGCTGACGTCTCTAAGGTCTGTGTGAGAAAATTTCCATGTATTTATTCATTGCTGAAGTGCCTGCGTGATATTGCCGTTGACAACTAGAATGGCTACTCTGACTTTCAAATATTGTTGCTCTAGCACACTAATGCTAGTTGAGAGTTGTTCTAGTTAAATGCCATTCACTTTTAGTCAGTACAGAAGCTATTTGAGAATAAACGGTGAGTCAAAACATATAGAAGTTTCATGGACTTTGGTATAGCCATGCAAATTTAGTTGTTTGTTAATGCTTGATTGAGGATTCAAACATAAGATAACATTGACAATTATGTTCTTGCAAGGCATCAAACATGCTATTGGTACTATTATTTGACTACTTTAGGACAGATAATGACATACATATTTTCCAACAACTATGATAGTCTTGGTCTTCCAACGTCTGTGCTTTGAGCTGTTTTTTTTAACAGAAACTGGGAAGTATTATTATAATAAAAAAGCTGTGACCAAAGTCAACAGGGAGAAGTTCAGCGATCAATACAATCTGTGGTCTGCCCCTTAGGGAGATTAAACAAAATATCTTCTTCTAACTAGACCAGAAAGTCTCATTTTGACCAAAAAACAGTATTTCCAGCAACAAATTTCTGAAAGACTAGATTGGATTGTGGGCTTGACTTCTTGTCATTATTGGCTCTGCAACTTTGATTTTTCTTCTTTACTACTGTTGTCCATGCTTCCTTTGTTTTTGATGAGGATTTTGCCACTCTAGCCATTTCCTCTTTAGGTTGAACTAGAGAATCATGTACATGACTTGTCGATGGGCAAGAGCTGGGAAAGTCCTTACTTCCACACCCCAAATCTTGATGGGATTGGATCCTCAACGTTTGAGTTAGATTGTTTTAAATTTACTGCCATGTCCCTGATATTCTTTGCTTCCACCTCTAAGTCATTTGAAAGAGGATCCAAAATATAGGTAACCTCCTTGGATTGTGAATCATTGGCTTTCAAGTCCAGTTTTTGTGTCCATGAGTAATCTGTCCTGGTCAAATTTATTTCCATCGGAACCCCTTTGCTAACTTCTATTTCTACACTCCTCGATGGGTGTGTCTCTGGCAGATAGCCAAGATGGGCTTGTGGGATGTGACATAGCCACAAGGCAGACACCCTTCCTGCATGTCGCCAACACTACGTAGCATTAATGATCAACAACATTTGAGATGCCATTTGCAGCGCACTATGGATAGTATTTATCTCACTCGTGTTGGAGGCTCTCGAGACTTCCTTGAGAGGCTCTCAATTAGCCAACTTGTAGGTGATAAATTATAAATTTTCTTCCTTGTGTGCAATGAAAAATGTCAACCGAAGCTACATTATATTTCGACACGTTTGACGAAACAAATTATGCATTTTGGAGTATAAGGTTGCAAACTTACCTAATGGTTCTTGGGTTTGATATTTGTCAATCAATTGTGACTAGTTATGTAGCTCCAAAAATGCATCCAACATATACGACTGGGAAGAAGGCTAGTGAACATAATGCAAAAGCCATGAATGCTATCTTGTGTGGTGTACCAGAACCAAATTTTTATTGTGAATCAGGAAAAGAAATTTGAGACAAACTTCAAAACATCTATGATGGTGATGACAAGGTGAAGGCGACAAAGATCGAAACTTATAGAATTTAGTTTGAGAGTTTGAAAATGAAAGACGAAGAAAATATTGCACACTGTTCCTCCATGTGGATGAAATTGTCAACATCATTAGTGGACTTGGTGAGAAGAACCAATGATTGTGCAAAAGGTGCTAAGGTCACTACCCTTAAGATTTCATGCCAAGGTCTCTGCCATTGAATAAATGAAGAATCTAGAGAAATTGATGATGGATTAGCTAGATGGGATTCTCACCACATATGAAATGAGGACAAAAAAAGAAAAACCAAGACAACAATAAGCAACTTTCAAAGCATCAAAGTAGACAAAAGGACATTTTTATGTGATTGTTCTAGTCGTGAATTAGATACAAAATAAGCAAAATTTTTGAGAAATCTATAAAGAGGATTGGGAAAATACATAGGTAACATAACCTTCAAATGTTTTAATTTTGGTAGAGTGGAACATTTTGCTGCTAAATGTCTATATGCAAAAAGGGAAAACAATGATGATGAAGAAGAACATAACCATAAAAACAAACCTTATAGACACAAAAGGGGAAAATATAATAATATAGAATGAAGAAGAGTTTTTACTCTAGAGAGGACAATGTTGGAAATATGGTAGCCATGGCTGGTATTTTCATCATGTGAATTTAAATATAAATTTTGCCTCATAAATTGCTCAATTTGGCCTCCTATTGTTTAAGTCGGCTGGGTCCCTTGGAGGCACCTATTCGACCCCTTGAGAAGACTGTATATTGAAAATCCCTCCTCCTCATTTGGGCATCAAATCACCTCATGGATTATCTCTGTTCTAGTGAAGGAGGAAGAAGGAGGAGGCCGAAAATCTCAGGGAGACTTGGCATATATGTTTTTGGTCAGTTATTGTCTTTGATTTCTTGTTAGCTGATGTATTGATGAATTGAACTCTCTCTCTCTCATAAGGAAATACTTTGCTGGGTTTTCCCCTTGTGGGTTTGCCCTGGCCTTAGGCTAATTTCTGTGTCTTTTATCTCATTGTCTCATGGTTATTTTCTATTGCTTTGTCATGCTTATTGGTTGAAATTTCTTCTGTATAACTGCTTAATGATATTGGATGAATGCTATGTGGAATTAAATGCTAACTAATCATTAGAAGTAGTTATCTGTGAAATTATTCTAGCTTGTTTGCCCTAGAAATATCAACATGGTATTAGAGCAAAATTGAAGAGCAGTTTGGATGAGGAGCATCATGATCACTTCTATGCGAAGTTCTATCCGTAACTCCCTCTCATATGCTGCTGCTGCAATTGAGAAATGTCCATCAACTGAACCAACTGTGTTTAGATTGATGCATTTGTCCACCGAGTTCTGACTCCTGCTAGCCTTTGTGCTGTCACTGAAGCCTGTGCGCTGCTGCTGACTCTGCACTTTGCCAACTGCACTACTACCAACTCTGTTATGCACTGCTCAGTTCCTAACGCTGCTAACCACTGCATCTGTCACTCTGGCACCTGACTGCACCATTTGTCACTGGTCCATCCTGCTACTGGTGTTATGGGCTGTCATAGCAAGGAATTGATCCAAGACGTGGACTCCTCAAGGATCCTTCCCATCCTGTAGCTTTCTGAGGCTACAAATCCATATCACCCCACCTCTCCCTTGGAGGTATATGGGCAATCATGGAAAACTCCTCCTCCAATCTGGAGGACAGTCTATCGATATTTGTGGTAGCAGCTTGCTGATCCTGCTCCTTCTCCTTGTCCTTCTTTCGAGGAGGACACTAAGAACTGAAGTGGCCCATCTCGTCACATCGGGAACACTTGATCTTCGAAATGTCCTCCTTTCGCCTACGTTGCTCCTGTTGCCCCTTTGATGCGAGGGCTGCATTCTCCTCTTCCTTCTCGATCTTCACCCCACTGCTGCTGCTGCCACTTATTGTGCTCTTCACCAAATTACGCCTCATCTCCTCTTGCTGTAGATCAACCCAAACTCTCTCCCAATCAGGCAACTTCTCTCAGCCCATGATACTCTGGACAAAGACATGCCACTCCTCAAAAACACTGTTAAGGGCCAGTCATACAAACTTTGTACCTTGAGGCGCTGTCCTACAACAACCAATTGATTGCGGGTATCCTGAAGTCTCATTAGGAAGGGGTCTATGTGCTCCTCCTTTTGCGTCCTCGTGCATCTCATCTTTTCTTCCAAGTGCATCTTCCGCTACTCGGAAGATCCCTAATATAATGCGGCCAATGCATCCCACATTTCTTTGGCTGTGCCCTTGCCTGCTATGTGAGATACAACATGATCTCTCACTCCATCGAGGATCAACCTTTTGGCCTTCGCCATATCCTTCTTGTAAGCTTTCAATGGATTTGGATCTGCGGGGACAACTACCACACTATCGATGAAAGTTTTGAGATCATGCTTATCTAGAAGGAAGGAAATCCTTGCCTTCCATATTACATAGTTGGAGGCAACCTTTAACTGATCCCGATCTCTCAAGCTAGTCGCGGCCATTTTGCAAAACAAATGTCGAACTACCTCCTGTCTCCTCTGCGCAGCTGCTGACTAGCTCTACGCACTCCCTGCTGTAGTAAGTAGATCTGCTCTCGGCTACTGCTGCTTTGCAGTGAAAAATCAAATTCCTTGGCTAGGAATTCTTCGAGGAAGAAATTCTCTGAGTATGTGCTCTTCTTTCCTCTTCTGATGCTTTTCTGTCCCAACAAAATGCTGCAGAAAACAACATCCCAACAAAAGATCTACTCTACGCTGAAGCTATTGCGTTGCTCCCTCTGCCTCTGGCAAATCTCGATTCGGAAAATCTTCTTCTCTGTCGACTCTCTTAGAGAAGGATTTTTCCACGAAAATTTTGTCCTACTGGCAATAGACTATGCAGCCCCTCTTGGATTTCGATCTGTTGCTCACGCAGTCTCTTCGAACTCCCTCTTCTGCTCAACGCTAGGCTCTTCCTACTTCACCTGCGGTCTGGAAAATTCCAAGATTTGAATCCCTACTGCAACAATTTGATGTTATTTCTTCTACTTGTTAATTTTGAATCAAGTTATTTACGGTGTTACACAATAAACATCGAAATAAATACTACTGCAACCTTCACAACATAAAAAAATACTGCAGAAACAAGTATTGAGCAAGAAAGAAATAAACACACATATACAACATTGTTTTTGGACAATGTCCCCGGAAAATCCCAATGCGGGAAAACCGGTGCAACAACTGAGGGTTTTAATTATTATGAAGTAGTTTCTAAATACAAATCTTTGGATGCTCAAACTGGCAATCCGATACAGAGAATAAATTGGCAAAAAGATAGTGAGAAGTTATCTCACACTGTCATTGGCGATTCGACACGTATCCAGCCTCTGAATGGCTAGTCCCACGTTGCCTCTGCACAACCTCTAGGGACTGTCACCCATCTAGTCGATCGATCTGCTAACTGGATGCTCAAATCTTTGACCCTCCAGTTTCACACCCCGACTCCCGACACTAGATTTGGATTGCTCCTCAACAAAATTGTGGATCTCCTCAGAGGCTTTGCACTGCCTCAGCATAGCTCTGCGCTGCCCAACGTGGCACTGCGCAGCCTCTCTAGACCTCTCTCTGCCTCCTCTGCCTTGCACTCTCTGGATCTAGAAAATCTTCCATCGACAAACTATCCCTGCCCCTCACTGCAAGAAATCAACTCGATCTCTCTCTAGCAACTGTTGCGCTGCTCTCTTGAGAATTCGATCTCTAGATCTCTCACACGATGTGTTTTCCAAATGCCCATCTAGCTCCTTCTTATGATCTGTTGTTAGCATATCAACGACCAAGATTAAAACATAATCAAAGGATGAGATTAACTGGAAGTCGATCCTTGTCTTCATCTAGAAGATTCACACCCGATCTAATTAATACCTTTTAATTATTTCCTTTTTCCAAGTTTAGACTGAAGAATCTATTAAAATTAATTAATTATTTTAATTAAATCCTTTCTAGGTGGAATTTTCCCAAATGATTTTTGGGTATTGTGGAATGCATGTGTCTTAGCCTCTCTGCAAAATCTCAAAGCTAGAGCACATCCAATGCTACAAAAATCAACACCACCTATCATTGGAGGCATGTACCATGGACATGTCACCCCGTTTAAAGGTTGAAACCACTTAATAGGGTCCTTGATTAATCCCCATATTGAACTTGGAGACACTTGTACATTCCAAATCCCACCATGGAAGGGCATGCCACCTTGAAAACTTGTAAGCTCTTTTACTTGATTATTCTAATGATTTGTTGTATTGGAGGGAAAGGGGATGCATTGGATTTTATGCAGGATTGCAGGTGGGTTTCCATTTGGGGCTTGGTCTTCCTATACGGGGTCCTAACCCTCTAGAGGGCCACATTGGCACTTGTAGGGTGAGTGTTGAGAGCCATGGGCCTCCACCATAGCAAAAGCACTTCATGGATCCTGAACACCACTCATTGATTGCTTGCGTTCCACCCTTTTGGATGAGGATGACACACTTGGTTCACCATGCCCAATCGGCTCCAGACTTGCACCATACATTTGGTAGATGTTCCAGGGTGTAGCGGATGTCTCCTGTTTCAGAGGGAGGGCGTATGTCATCATTCTAGTCCTTACAGATGGTCTACATGCATTTTCAATCCATTTGGAGATCCATGAGGATGTCCTTGTGCCCCCACACCCACTCGGGAGCACCACAGGTTGTTGCTTGGAAAACAAGGGGCCAACCCCATGTCCACTAACGATTGGAGTCCATTTCTACATCATGGCGCCCCTTCGACTTCATTAGACCTCTTCAAAGGGCCACTGACTCACTTTATTGATCATTCAACCCTCTTGAGAGGCTTATTCTTATGTTATTGTGCTATTTGGTGGGCTTGTCACCAAAAATATTGTTATTATGCACATTATTTTATTCTAGTTGCATTATTAGTCCAAATTAGGCCATTCGAATCCCTTAGAGGATTGTATAAATAGAAGAGAGGCATTTTATTTCATTCATCATCACTTGGATTGGGTTATTAACTCTTGTGAGATTTCGCTATCTCTTTTGGAGGACAAGTTTGGATGTTGTGGATGAATTTTGATGTTGGGATATCTTTCTCTTGTCTTGGAGCTTCATTATTGGCATAATATGATGATTAGATATACTCTTTTTTACATGTAAGTGCTCTTTTCATGCTTATTTTTGTTATTTACTTTGTCACATGAATGTTGCTGGGATTTTCGCTATGCAAGTCTGAAATTTACTGCTTTTCTATACAAATTAGTACAAATTGTGATCTTTTATAACGTTGCATCATGTCATGGGCAATGTATGAACGAGTGAGTGTTCCTAGAGATAATTTGTGTTAAATATATCTTGATAAGTCATCAATTATTGTAAATCGAAGTATAAAGTCCTTGAAGCAACTGCTCTCATGCCCTAATGCCATTCGAAGTTACTTAAAGGCACTAATCCTCCATAGGTGATCACTTTCATAGCTTATTTCTCTCACCTTCCCCTCTTTTCTAGGGCTAGTGTTAATTTTAGATAAGAATGGTATGTTCTATGATTTAGAGCAATTTACTTCAATCTTTTCTTTTTAGCCCAAAATCAATTTCCAGATTAGCAATCACATTAACATTGAAAGTAAATGCTGATAGAACATAAAGAGGACACAATATTCGGTAGATGCCAGGGAAAAACCCCAATGCGGGGAAAATCTTTTGATCAACTCTTATTATTCTTCAAAAGTTCAGTAGCAAGAGAGAGAGTACAATACACAAAATACACTTGCCCAATATTTCAGTAAAAAAAAGTCAACACGATGCCTTAGCCAGAAAGTCAACGCTGGTCAAACCAGCAAGAAGACTCCTCCAAATCAGCTCGGTCAAAGCTAGTCAATGTGGCCTCTAACAACAGTCCAAATAAGCAAAAAATAGATCCGAAAAAATCAGTCAAACTTGGTCAACAGAAAAATTAACGCTGCGGTCAAAGTGCTGTGGCCAACGTGCTAAAAAATCCTCAATTTCTTGTCAAAGAATGCGGCCTAGGGAGATCGAAATTCCTGCCTTAAAAACACAACAAAGGGAGCAAGTTTGACCCTTGGTCAACGCTCTGCAAAACAACCCTAAAACAGCTCCGAAATTCTGCCTTGAAATCTTTCCTTCATCCACACATTCGAGGTAGAGAGAGAAGCTCCAAGTGTTGTATGAACCAATGATGTGAGGAGAGAGAGATATGTGATGAGATGATGATGTCCAAAATGAGGAATATGTCTCTCTTATTTATATCCTTCTTTGAGGGTGGAGACACATCCTTTGGGGCTTATGAGCCTACATTAGACTTACAGCCGACCTTGACAATTTACACGTGTGAGAGAATAAATTCAAAATCTCACTTCCGCTCATCCAAACAAGATGATCTTTAGATCAATCTTGCACCTCTCGGAAAGAGGAATCCAACAAAAATATCATCTCCATCATATGAGCTGTGGAGTTTGGCCCTAGTTTCTAATTTTCACACTCCCTCTCAACTAGGGAGAAATCCACCCGCCAATCCATTTGTCAACATGTACCATCCTGTCATCACTGCACTGCTCTACTCTGCTCTGCTAAACTATGAAGAAATAATGAAGAAGAATTTGATCGAGAGTGAGTCACAAGACCTTGCCACTCTCCACTGACCCAAAGTCAGTCTAGAGGTAAAAACCTCAACCAGACTTGATTCCAGATCAAGTTGTTGGACACCATGCATACTAGCATAGAGAGTACGGCAATACACGGTGCGTCCATCGGTAGTGTTATGGTCTCTATCCTCATTTACCAACTCATTGGCTAGATGAGAGGTACTTCCCATGAGTCCCAGACTATATGGGTAGGATGTATGTTGGGGCATCAATAAGAGAAGGTGAATCTGTTCATATATCCAACAATGGGGTATCATAGGGGAAGGCGAGTCATCCTGTACATATCACCCCAATAGGGGAAGGCGAACCAGCTCCAAGGAGTAACCCCAAGGCCCCTGGAGCTCCTAGAGCTCAATGTCCAACTCAAGTGGGACCCTCATAAGAGAGTCTGTCCACGACTCCAAGTCTCTCACGGAAGGTTAAGAATTTGACCTTCCCCATGGGCTTAGTGAGAATATTTGCGACTTGCACATCTGTCCCAATGTGATGGATCCTTATGGCGCTTCGTTGTACCATATCTCGGATAAAGTGGTACCTGATATCAATATGCTTGGAGCGGTCGTGGAACACATGTTTCTCTAAAAGACGAATTCCACTTTGGTTGTCGCAATAGATCACGGTGGTATCCAGCACATGCCCAGACAACTCACTAAAGAGCTTCCTCAACCAAACAACTTCACAACAGGCCATACTTGCTACAATGTATTCGGCCTTGGCAATGCTTAAAGCAACCGATTTTTGCTTCCTGCTCATCCAGGATATCGAAGCAGAACCTAGAGAAAAGCAACATCCAAATGTGCTCTTACAATCCATCACACTGCCAACCCAGTATGCATGAGTATATCCACGGGGCTTCAAATTCCCGACAGTGTATCTCAATCCATAGTTGATTGTGCCCCAAAGATATCTTTAAAGATTCTTGGCAGCAATCCAGTGTATGTGATGAGGCTCGACCATAAATTGATTCAATGTATTCACTGCAAAGCATATGTCTTGACAGGAGTTCACCAAGAACATCAGAGCCCCCACGAGTTAACGATACTCGGAAGGATTTCCCAAATTAGGCCCAACAACACTTCCGCATAGATTCTTAAAGTTGAGTTCCATCTGAGTAGTCACAGACTTGCAATCCACCATCCCAAATCTTTCAAGCAACTTCACAATATATTTTCCTTGAGAAAGGAAAATCTCACTTGGCTTTTGCCAGAACTCCAAGCTTAGGAAGTAGTGCATTAACCCTAGGTATTTCATTGCATCAACCCTAGGTATTTCATCTGAAATTTAGAAGGCAACTCCCTCTTATATTGATGAATGAGAGGGTCTACACCTATCATAAATAGATTGTCCACATAGAGAACCAAAATGAGAGGCGTGTCATTATCAACCTTGAAGTAAAGGTTTTGATCAGCTTCACTTCGTGTAAAGCCCAACTTCATCAAATAGCTATCGATTCTCTCATACCAAGCCCTTTGGGCTAGCTTCAACCCATAGAGAGATTTCTTCAACCTGCATACATGTGTATCCCGATCTTGAACTTCGAACCCCATAGGTTGCTCCACATAAACCTCTTCCTTAAGCGAGCCATGCAAGAAAGCGGTCTTGACAAAAATTTGATGTAGATTCCATCCCTGTGAGGTAGCAGGGGAAATAATGGAACAGATGGTGGTATATTGGGCAACCAGTGCAAATAACTCATCATAGTCTATACCTTCCTTCTGCGAGAACCCTCAAGCAATGAATCTGGCCTTGAACTTTCAACACTCCCATCAACTCCATGTTTGATTTTGTAAATCCATTTCGAGGTGACAATAGACTTGTCCTTTGGTCTAGGGACCACATCCCACACATCATTCTTCATGATCGACTCATACTTTTCATTCATTGCATCCTTCCAAACTTGGTGCTTCACGGCTTCTTCGAACGTTCTAGGCTTAGATTGAACAATGATTTTCATGGCAACTAAGTACCCTTGTTACCTGTTCAACTTCTTACTTTCACGGAATGCCCCCCTTGGTGCAATATGTCTCTCAACATCTTCGAGAGTATCTCTAAGCCACGAGGGTCTTCTTTTAGCGGAATTGGGCTCACCAGGAGGTGGATCAATGGGATCCATCAGACCGGTTCATCCTGCTTTCCCGCATCTTCATCTTTGTCTTACTTTGAGATAGGAAGATCTCTAACCTTCCCAAGGGCGACATCTTCATCGAAGGTGACATCATGACTTACCTCCAAGGGCAATAAGAGTGAGCTCTCAGTTGGAAATAGCCTCTCCAAGAGATAGAAGATCATTTTTGATTTCGGTAATCCTTATGAAATAGGATTGGATGGATTTTCCTCTATACATCTTGATGTCCTTCAACCTGTTCTTGAGAAAGAGGATTTGTTTTGCATTGCTAGCACTGAACATGCTAACCAACTTGTCATACATGTCTTTAGATGTGCCTGGCTCGGAGATGTAAGCAACCAAATGCTTGTGAATAGAATCCCTGATGATATTCTTACCTTTTACCTCTTCTTTCTTGTACTTTGTCTTAGTGGTAGCCAGTACATTTGAAGGAGGCTTAGTAATCTTTCCCTGCACATAGTCCATAGCATCATGCTCCTCCAAAGTCAAGTCCAAGGACATTTTCCATGCATGATAATCAGACATATCATTGAGCTTGTCATTAGATTTGAAGTAATATGAGGAAGCCATTGACCCTTGTCCTTGTCCAACAAATCTCAGTGATTTCTCTTCTCACTCTTGCTTGGGCTTTGCCTTCACCTGGGCTCTCATACCATGTTAATTTTAGATAACAAGGGTATCTTCTATGCTTTAGAGCAATTTACTTCAATCTTTTCTTATTAGCCCAATATCAATTTCCAGATTAGCAATCACATTAACATTGACAGTAAATGCTGACAAAACATAAACAATAAGTAGAAGACGACCTAGGACAAGAGGACACAATATTGGCGGATGCCAAGGAAAAACCCTATGCAGAGAAAACCCTTTGATCAAATCTTCTTATTATTCTTCAAAAGTTCAGTAGCGAGAGAGAGAGTACAATATACAAAATACGCCTTCTCAATACTTCAGTCAAACAATAGTCAACAGGATGCCTTAACCAAAAAGTCAATGTTGGTCAAACCGGCAAGAAGACTCCTCCAAATAAGATCGGTCAAAACCAGTCAATGCAACCTCCAACAGCAATCCATTTCAACCCAAAACAGATTTGAAAAACTCAGTCAAACTCAGTCAACAGAAAAGTTAACGTTGCGGTCAATGGTGGTTAACATGCTCATAATTCTTTGATTTTTTGTGCCAAAGAATGCGGCCTAGGGAGATCGAAATTCCTGCCTCAAAAACTCAGCAAAGTGAGCAAGTTTGACCCTTGGTCAACGCTCTGCAAAACAACCCTAAAACAGATCCAAAATTCTGCCCTGAAATCTGTCCTTCATCCACACGTGCGAGGTAGAGAAAGAAGCTCCAAGTTATGTGCGAACCAATGGTGTGAGGAGAGAGAGAGATATGTGATGAGATAATGATGTCCAAAATGAGGAATAGGTCTCTCTTATTTATATCCTTCGTTGAGGGTGGAGACACATCCGTTGGGGCTTATGAGCCTACATTAGACTTCTGGCTAACCTTGACAATCTGCACATGTGTGAGAGAATAAATTCAAAATCTCACTTCTGCTCATCCAAACAAGATGATCTTTAGATCAATCTAGCACCTGTCGGAAAGAGAAATCCAACAAAATATCATCTCCATCATATGAGCTTTGGAGTTTGGCCCTAGTTGCCAATTTTAACACCTAGCCTCCATAGGTCACTTAGAGCATCACTTTTCTCATGATTTAGCCGTCAAAAGAATTCGATTTCTTGCCCACAACCGCGGTGGTGTGTCCTTTAGAAGCCGTTAAAATTTCACTTAATTCCAACAGTGGGATCTTGAGATATTCCAAGCCCTAGCTTGAAGATCGATTCTTGCCCTTTGTTTCCCATTGGCTAGTGACCTCATTAGGATCATAACATCAAATCATCAAAATATTATTCTTTTGTTGATCCTCTTCGCTTCCTTAATTAGGTCAAGCACGTCCTTGGTTGATCAACTCCATATCCTTGACCTAATTTTGGGTCCACTTGGTCCTTTTTGGTCTCGCAACTTGTTGACTCCATCCACAAAGATCACTTTGAAGCCAAGCATATTCATAAGGCATTTTGGGTCTAGGGGCTTCCTTGATAAGACACATTCTCAAACCTAACCTTAGAAGCCCTCTTAGCTCTTCCTAGACAGCCCAACACCTTGCTTTTCAAGCAAGAAAGCTATAGATTTGAGCCTCTTTTGTGAATAGGCCTTCAGAATCACCTATTTATCTTATCGTTGACCATATATTCTAGTAATTCCATCTTACTTGGTCTCCTCCCATCTGTGAAAGTCCGTAAAGAGCAAGGAGCCTTAGTTGAGGTGACCGTGGGCTATCGCTCCATTGTTCCTGTGACTTAGTAGTTGCCTTATAGGATCCCCCCTAGGACCCCTGGTAGTTTAAGCGGTAACATATCCCATTTCTAAAATAAATTTAAGAGCTCTTACATTATTTTATGAGCATGAAATTCATGGCAAAATGTTAAGAAATAGAGGCAAAATGTAGGCACGCAAAGAGGCAATCAAACAAACAAAAAACTATGGAAAAAAAACATTAAGATAGTGTGGTTTAGATACATACCTGTCAATGGAAACTTCGCCATAGTTTTGGCAAATGAAGCTCACCGCTTACAAAAAATATGGATGGTAGATTGGTGATGGTTGCTTAGATTCCTCCACAATCAACAAGGATGCCCATAGACCCTTCTCCTCCCTTCTCCAACAACATAAAAAGTGAGTGAGAAAAAAGACAAATCATGCTCTTTAATCTGCCCTTCTTGTTGGCCTCGCGATTTTTTTCGTTGTGCCCTATAGGATCCCCTCCTAGGACCCCTGCTAGTTTAAGCGGTAACATATCCCATTTCTAAATAAATTTAAAAGCTCTTACATTATTTTATGAGCATGAAATTCATGGCAAAATGTTAAGAAATAGAGGCAAAATGTAGACACGCAAAGAGGCAATCAAACAAACAAAAATCTATGGAAAAAAACATTAAGATAGTGGGGTTTAGATACATACCTATCAATGGAAACTTCCCCATAGTTTTGGCAAATGAAGCTCACCCCTTGCAAAAAATATGGATGGTAGATTGGTGATGGTTGCTTAGATTCCTCCACAATCAACAAGGATGCCCATAGACCCTTCTCATCCCTTCTCCAACAATTTAAAAAATGAGTGAGAAAAAAGACAAATCATGCTCTTTAATCTGCTGCCCTTCATGCCGGCCTGGTGATTTTTTCCGTCGTGCGACGATAAATAAATAAAAAATCATGATTTTTAAGGGGGGGATTTATCGTTTTGTTGAAAAAATCACGATTTTTAAAAAATTGCTGATTTATCGTTGATTTTTTCAAAAACTGTCAGAAACTAGTTGAATGTAGATGGACAAGTAGTAAGAAATAAAGCAAGATTGATTTGTAAAGGGTATGCTCAAGTTCAGGGTATTGAATTTGAAGAAACCTTTGGTCATTTGCAATATTAGAAGCAATCAGAATATTTTTGGCATTGGGGTGTTCCAAGAACTTCAAAGTCTATCAAATGGATATGCTATCACCTTTAAAAATGGACATCTAGAAGAAGTATAAATTGAACATCCAAATGGATTTCAATTGTCAGAGAACAAAGATCATGTACGCAGACTGAAGAAAACACTCTATGGACTAAAGCAAATTCCCAGAGCTTGTTATTCAAGACTTAACAAAAACCTACAACAACAAGGTTTCAAAAGAGGAGTTGTAGACAAAAATATTTATATCAAAACACAAAATGAAAATTTGCTAATCATTGTGGTTAATGTGTATGATATCATTTTTGAAAGTAATGTTGACAAAATGAGCCAAAAGTTTGCTGAAGAAATGCAAAAAGAATTTGAGATGCCCATGCTTGGAAAATTGTCATTCTTTCTAGGTTTTTAGCTTTCTCAATCCAGCAAAGACATATTCATTTCTCAGACCAATTACATCAACGAGATGTTGAAGAAATTCATATTGGAAGATTGTGCACCTATCAAAGCACCCAAGATGTAAATTGAGCAAAGATGATGAATACCCAAAAGCAAATCAAACACTGTATAGGTTAATGATTGAAAACCTACTATATGTGAAAACATCAAGGCCAAACATCATGCAAGCAATAGGATTGGTTCCAAAGGCGACACATTTGCAAGAAACAAAAGGGATATTCAAAAATATGAAGGGCAGATTGGACTTTGGCTTGTGGTATTCAAGAAGTAAGGAGTTCATTGTAACAACATATACATATGCAGATTGGGGGGCAAGAAATATTGATGACAATAAAAGTACAAGTGGAGGAGGATTCGTTCTAGGCAATTGTTTACTATCATGATTGAGCAAGAAGCAAACTTCAACCTCTTTATCCACAACAAAAGCTGAATATATTGCAGCAACAACGTCTTGCACACGAGTTCTTTGGATGAAACAAACACTAAAGGATATCAAGGTAGAATATGATCAACCAATCTCAATCTCTGTGACAACACAAGTGTAATCAACATTTCAAATACTCCTGTTACGCACTAAATCAAAGCATATTCCCTTCAAGTACCACTTCCTAAGAGAACAAGTAGTTGAACAAAGTGTCAAGCTGCAATACGTTGCCATCGAGGAACAAGTTGCAAATATTTTTACCAAACGCCTTCTCAGAGAAACATTTGAAAATCTCAGACAAAATCTGGGGGTGATATTCCTCTCATCTTGTTGATAAAGGGAAGCACAAGCTTAGGGGGGCAGCAACCCATTGATGTGAATGGGGAGAAGTTGTAGATAGAGGAAGAATTGCAGGCACAAGGAGAGTTGTAAACATAGGGAGTATTCCAGTATTGTTGCAAAATTAACTAAGGGTTGCCATCAATGACAAAGGTGGAAATTGTTGGAAATATTGTTGTCATTGATGTCAAAGACAGGGGAGGCTACAAATGTCCAAGATAAAGATTGTTGGAAATATTGCTTGGATACTCAATTTTTTTGATGCCTAGTTTGGATACCCTATCTTTGAAGGCCCTTTTAGTCTAAAGACCTAGCTCAAATGGGAGCATAGAAAATATGGTTGAAAAGTTTATTTCAAGATCTTTCCAATGGTATATGACACTCTCTTTAACTCCATAGGAATGAGGAGATATGAAAACTTTCTGTCACGTTGGCCTAGCTAGTTTTTCAAGTCGGCCAAAGTGAAAGCGTAAATACTAGTGCATTTAAGATCATCTAAGCAAGAAGATATCTGAGCTGTCCAAGAGAAGCTGGGGAATAGTCTTGGGCTTTTAAAGGTGGAGCAAAAGTTTGATTTGTTAAGTGAATGACTCATCTTGGCATTTTTCGCTATAAATTTTCTTTTGGGATGTTTTAGACTGTGAAATTTTGAAGAGATGGAGGCAAGATCTTCTTGTATTTGTGGTAAGAATTTTAGGCATTGGTTTGCTATGCTTTTTGAGATACGCCTGGTTACCCACCAAATGTGGGTGACCCCATAGGAGAAATTTTCTCCTATCATCTCTTCTAGTCGACAGGCAGTAGCCCCTGACAACCACTAGCAACTGATGACGATGTGCCATTCATAGCTTTTCCTCCTGCATCAGTCATATGTTTTATCGCCCATTTAGCAATAACACATGTTGGAAGGTGGCGTTCCGTTGAATTGGGTGTTTATGCTTGTTTGTATTTTGGGTATTTGACATGGATTATGGGCTAACCTGGGAGAAAGAGGGGTCTTGATTGTGATCTTGTTCCCAAACCTTAAATGGGGGGTTAATCTTTCACCCTAGTCCAATGGGACGTCCCCTAATGGCCCAATGGGTATGGGAGGGGCACTACTGTTGGAAAGTGTAACTAGGTTTGGTCTTCATATTGACTATGTAATTTGTATTTATGTAATGAAGGAGACAAAGATAATAAAATGTATTTTTGTTAAGCTTGCTTCATGGGTTTCATGAGCAAGGATTTTATTATAGGTCAAAAGAATTCTTCTCCCCTAATGGCCCAATGGGTATGGTAGGGGCACTACTGTTGGAAAGTGTAACTAGGTTTGGTCTTCATATTGACTATGTAATTATGTATTATGTAATGAAGAAGACAAAGATAATAAAATGTATTTTTGTCAAGCTTGCTTCATGGGTTTCATGAGCAACGATTTTATTATAGGTCATAAGACTTCTTCTTGATGTCTTTTAGGGATTTGTCATCTTGTCATAAATAGACTCATGGATATGAAGTAAAGTCAGTTATGTATGCCTCAAGACCTTGTCGTATAACCTTGAAGAAATGGCTCAAGTATGATGATAACACTACTGCTCAAACCATCATAATGCATGGTGTATATACTCTTCAAGACAACCTTCATCACGCTAGAAGATATCCTCTACAAGTTGGCTCATATACCCTTGTTCAAGTCGGCTTCATAATTAAAGTACTGGTTGGTTTATTTATAGACAGGATCAACTATTTAAAGGAGCATGCAGATTTCAATTTGACACAGGAATTTCGAACAAGAGTTCTGTGATTTAGTGCGAGTTTAAGGATTGAAGTAAAGTGCGAGAAAGAAAGATTAGAACTTCGGTTTGAAGCATAGAAAAGAGACAGTTCAACAAAGAAGAGATTCAAATCAAGGATTGTGATATATGTGCATAGGAAGGTCTGTAGTTGATGTAAAGATTAGGACTGTAATGTAATAGGAAACAATGCGTGGAAGGAAGCTAACTAACGAAGGAAGAGACTCATCTATATCTCTATATTAAGATTTGTTTCCTCCACGCATAAACTCAGGAAGGACAAGGACATTTACATTGTGAAGAAGATTTGTTTTAAGATCAGTCTAGGGCAACAGCAAAAGTATGTACCACTGTCTTGGTTATAAAGCAAGAAAAGAAGAAGACGAGAAGGATCCAAGGTAATGTCAAGAAACCAAAAGGAGACATCGAGGACTAGAGACCGAGTTCTCTAAGGCTGGTGCAGAAAGGTGCAGAACGGTGCAGGACGGTGCAAAAAAGAAGGATCAGTTTAGGGAGCCAGGAACAAACAATGATAAGGTCTTGGAGGCATACAAGGGTTAAGGGTCTGTCTCATGGTCATGGTACTTGTCATTTGAAAGTCTATAAGAAGAATTTCTTGTGGGTTTTCATCTCCAAGAGGGAGAGGTTTTGGCGTTGGTTTGAAGAGCTTAAATTTGTCTCTCTTTTGTTTTGGTAATTGACTTGATGAAAGACATAATAAGCTAAGAAGAGAAGACATAAGTAAAGGAAGTAAGCTCACAAGTAATAATCAAGTAGAGAATTTGAATTAAACACTGCCCTACCTAATTCTCAACATGGTATCAGAGCGAAGTTGCTGAAGGCAAGGGCTACTTGACAAGGAGACACTCAAGGATTAAAGAACAAGAATCCATTTCTATAGAAAGCATCAAAGTTAAGGTCAAAGTTTGCATTGAAAAGTCAAATCAGTTTGCAAGGAAGATTTTGAAGCCATTTCAAGAAGACCTTCGATATCATTCAAAGAATGCACTCATCAAGGAGATAATCTTTGCCATGAAAGATTTATGACATTGAAGACATTGTTGGAAGACACATCAGGCACCATCCAACAATATCCAACACTTTTGAAGACATCCTTTATCATCAAGGATCCAAAGTCATCTACATTGGATAATTCAATCTAAGAGGGAGTTCCTACCATCATCTTCATCATCATCATCAAGGAAGCTGATAGAAGGAGGAAGTCACTCTTCTCAAGTAAGTATCTCTATGACCTCATTTAAATCTGTCAAAATGACTTATTGCAAAGAGAGCAACAAATTGGTTGGCTCATCAAACTTTAGTGCATGGAAGAAGAGGACATATTTGAATCTAATCGAAGATGAAGTTATGGGATACATCAAAGGATCCACAATTCAACTCTCAAAAGAAGATGCTCCAGCTCATGCCAAGTACATGAAAGGAGAAATCAGAGCCCAAAGGATTCTCATAGAATCCATTAAGGACTCACTCATACCCTGTGTATCAAGACTGGAAACTGCAAAAGAAACATATGAGAAACTGGTGGAGCTATTCTCTATGAGTACTGCAGGAGAAGCAATATCTTTGAGACAAGAACTATACAAGATGAAATTGTCAAGAGAGGAAGGAATCACTTCATATTTTATGAGGATTTCTAAAATAAGAGACCAAGTGCAGGAATTGGGACAAGTAATGTCTGATAGTGAGATGCCTGTTGCAGCATAATTTGACTCTGCTAAATGTCAAGAGAGGTTCTGAGCAATTCAAGGTTGTTGAGGAACAATTGTTAAAATTTCAAGAAGACCTGTAATATGCTCGAAAGGATAACCACAAGCTTAATGAGGATTCATCATCACATGTGCACTGGAACCAAAATCAGGGAAGCAACAACATTCTAAGTGTAATTAAAGCCAAAGGAGCAACAAAGAAGAAAATCGTGCAACAAGGGTCAAGTTGGGCTTTTTCGTGTGCAGAACAGTTCAAGGGTCGGGCCGATTGATGCGTTCAGAACATTGCACACAGGTTAGGGTTGAGTCGTGCAAATATACGTGCAGAACAGTGTTCGGAGGCTTAATCGCAATTGCATGTGGAAAGCCTGCCCGCATATCGCAAATCGCAATCGCAAAGCTCAAAAGGAATAGAACAAGGTTGAATCGCCAAAATGCGAAATGCGATATGAGGGCTGGATGTGATATAGTTCGGAGTTCGATCTAAAGTATTTAAAGTCCAGCCTTGGGACCCTCTCGCATATAGCACATCGCACATCGCAAGCTCAGGAAGAAAGGCGCTAAGGAATATGTTATGAATGCCGAAATGCGAAGTGCGACAAGGGCCGAACGCGATGCAACTCATAACTATGATTTAATATATTCCAATCGCACATCGCACATCGCAAGCTCAGGAGGAATGGCGCTCAAGAATATGTTATAAATGCCGAAATGCGAGTGCAACAAGGTTTCATATCACCGATTGCGATTTACAATCGGCCCCACCTCCACTTGTCACGTCATCCCGACCTTTATTGCACATCACACATCACAAGCTCAGGAGGAACGACGCTAAGGAATATGTTATAAATGCCGAAATGAGATAAAGGGACGGACGTGATAGTTTTCGAAGGAAAATTTGAATTTATTTAAAGTCCAGGATTATGTGCAGTTGCGTTGTTTTATGAAGAAACGTGAACGCGAGTAGTGAACTCAAGTAAGTGACCCAACGCAGAGCAAAGGAGAAGAGAAATCAGAACGTTGCAGGCACTAGCAGAAGAGGCAGATTCGGGCAAACAGAGACATGATAACATTGTTTGAAACGTAGAGGCATAGGCAGTCGGGCAAAGGGAGCGCATGGTGGCATTGTTGGAAACGCAACAACTGGGTCAAGTCGGGCAAAGATGCGTTATTGCAAAACTGTTCGAATACCACTTCAGAAACAGAAAAGACATGACAACAAGCAGAAAAGACAAATATTGAACTTTGGAAGAAATGCAGGGAAAGGATGTCCAATGGACTCCAATCTGTCAGGGAGACACATCAGCACTTCAGGGAGACGCATCAGCAACAAATCACATTCAGCAAACAGAATAATATTTCAAGTTTTAATTTGTTTGTTAAGATCAAAGCTATAGTGATGTCCTCAATTGCAATGTAATAAGTAGTTTTAACAGTTTAGGTAGTCGAAGTAGTTTCAAGAAGTTTTAGCAATTACGAACTGTTTTTGATGTATTTAAGCAAGATAGAAAGAAAGAAGCAAGGTTCTGAGTTTCGGACCTCTGGAAGACTAAAACTTTGGTACTTCCTTTTTTGAGGAATTAATGAAAGAAGCATAAAGTTTCCTGCAACTGTTGATGGTGATTTGTTTTTCCTGTGCCATTTTGTGTTCCTTCTTCCTTGAATGATGTGAAGTAATGTAGCTGCCGGTCTCTTAATTACATCTGTGAGTAAGAGTTAAATAACCTTAATTTGCGCTCCTTCACTCCAGTTTCCTCTCTCTCTCCGTGAATTCTCTCTGAAACTTAAAACTAATAGATTTTGTGTTTACAACATATTATTTTGAGTTTCCTCTCTCTTCACAAATTCTCTCTGAAATTTAAAGTGATAGATTCTGTGTTACAACATATCATTTTGAGTTTCTTCTACAGTTCTTCTTTTCCATTCAGATATCAATAGTTAATGGCATTGTAGAGTCTTTCATTATACCAGATTGTTAAGGGTTGTAAAGAATTAGTTTCCAAAGGGATTGAACGAAGACCACCTGATATAATTACTTTTGTGAGACATTTAAAAAAAAAATGTCTTAAGCACTGATTCCTTTCCACAACCAAGGAATTGTCTCTTAAGATACAACAATGACTACAGTGGTGCTGAATGCTCTACCGGAAGAATGGGGAAACTTCACTTCAAGCTTATACCAGAAGAAAGAAGCAACACCAGTCCAGAATCTGTGGTCTCTATGTAAAATAAAGGAAACAATATTGAAAGCCAAAGTTGATACAGGATCAAGTGAAGGGAAGCAAGCCTTTGCAGCCATGTCCAGGAAGAAAGGAAGATTCGGTAAATTTGGTCCTCAAAATAAAAGGAAAAATATGGACAAGGTTCGATGTTTTGGTTGTAATGAACTTCGACATTAGAAAAGGGATTGTCCTAAATATGGAAAGGACAAGATGAAAAATGAAGAAGCCCATGTCACAGAAGAAAGGGAAGAACCTGATGCAAAGAAATCTAAGAAAAAAGAATCGAAAGATCTCTACTTTGATTGAGATCATCTTCCACTTTAAGTGATTTCTGTCAGTTGTAAAATAGTATGTTAGGAAGCATTGTACATTAATGGCATCATGATAAAAGCATGGAAGGAGCACTTTTCATAGAAAGATGTTCGCAATATAGTTATGAAAGAAGTAGCTCCTGGAAACCTCACTCACAACAACATTTATGGAAGGAAGTCATTGAGATCAATGGTCATCATTCAATAATCAATATGGAAACAAAATTCTGGGATTAGGATATGATGACATATCGATGAAGCAGGACAAGGGAATGAGGTTCTTCATTCTAAAGAGATTGCTGTAGGATGACTTAAAAGGAAAAAGATGAGGTACATATATTTATATGCTAACATTGGATGTTATGGAGTCGTGTCTTATAGTTGCAAGTGGTGGACTTCTATCTCTAGAAGTATGATCAGAGAAAGTAGGATCTCTTATGTTATACAAGTTGTCATTAACAGATGAAATCAACATAATATGTCCTCATATAGCATATGAGGTGGTTGTATACAAACAAGGAATTGTATATTGGAAGTTCCTGGGAATGAAGCTATGTGGAGAAAGAAAGGAAGAGATCATGAAGTGCAACCATGTCAAGAGGCGGTTATCATCTGGAAGCCAAGAAGATGTTACTAGGAAATCTCCTGAGAAGATATGAAGACTTTGATAGAAGTAAAGAAGAAGACCCTTGACAATACATGTCTTTAGGAGATGTGTCAATCCGAATAAAGGATGTCGATGCCCACAGGAAGATGTCATGGTGAAAGATCATCACTGAGGTAACTTTTGATTTAAAAGTTCTTATGTAGATGTTTATCTGAATAAGTTTATGTAGGGTTGCCAACCATGTGGAAGGATATAAGATCCTTGGGAGATGGTTCGAATGAAAGTAACATGGCATACATGTGGATCAGATGAGAAAGATTGACGAAGCACTTTTTGTTAGATGACATGACTCTTGGATGAAAGTGATGGATGAGCTGTGCCCTATGAAGAGATAACAAAGATGAATACTCCTCAACTATCAAGAAATTCATGACATCGAAGAAAGGAGTTCTTCATGAGCAATTGGGTGTTTTCATCATTGCTGCTGCAGGTCCCTGGTTAAGAGGGAGCCTGGTACTAAGTTTCTTACTTGGAAGAATCTTGAAGTATGCCCTTGTTGAATTAAAAGGAAGTGATAGATATGATTCTCTAAATTAATGTGTCATGCAATAGACCAGGACTAACAGCCGTATGTCTTAGTGAAGGCCATGAGGAGAGAATGGATAAACACATCATTCTGGTCTTCACTTGGAAGACAAAATGGAGGATGGGGTAATCATCTAGCATCTGATACTCTTTGAGGATGTATTAGGGCATCCAAGGTAAGAATAGTCGTGGAAGGACCGATATTATTTGAGGACTGGGAGTCCAAGATAAGAATAGTCCTGGTGGACATATCTAGAGTGAACCTGGGTGGGATATGATCCAAGAGAGACAATGGTGTAGGTGTCTATTCATCATTGGTCTCCCCAGCATTGAAGCTCAAGATCTCGTGGAGAGATGGAGCTGTTAGTCAAGGCCTTGCACTAGGACAATGCTGGTTGATATGATGCTATACAAATGCGATTACAAATCTGATTCTTCTTATGAGATTCTTCAGATTGAAAGTGACCATGTACCATTATGAATACCTCCCTAGTTAAGATGGAGTGTTGGAAAGTGTAACTAGGTTCGGTATTCATTTTGACTATGTAATTATGTATATATGTAATGAAGAATACAAAGATAATAAAATGTATTTTTGTTAAGCTTGCTTCATGGGTTTCATGAGCAAGGATTTTATTATAGTTCAAAAGGCTTCTTCCTGATGTCTTTTAGGGATTTGTCATCTTGTCATAAATAGAGTCATGTATATGAAGTAAAGTCAGTTATGTATGCCTCAAGACCTTGTCATATAACCTTGAAGAAATGGCTCAAGTATGATGATAACATTAGTGCTCAAACCAACATAATACATGGTGTATATACTCTTCAAGACGACCTCCATCATGTTGGAAGATATACTCTACAAGTTGGCTCATATACCCTTGTTCAAGTCGTCCTCATAATTGAAGTACAAGTCGACTTATTTACAGTCAGGATCAACTATTTAAAGGAGCATGCAGATTTCAGTTTGACACAAGAATTTCAGACGAGTTCTATGATTTAGTGTGAGTTTAAGGACTGAAGTAAAGTCTGAGAAAGGAAGATTAGAACTGCGGTTTGAAGCATAAAAAAGGGACAGATCAACAAAGAAGAGATTCAGATCAAGGATTGTGATATAAGTGCGTAGGAAGGTCTGCAATTGATGTAAAGATCATGATTGTAATGTAATAGGAAGAAATGCGTAGAAGGAAGCTAACTAACAAAGGAAGAGACTCACCTATATCTCAGTATTAAGGTGTGTTTCCTCCACGCATAAACTCAGGAAGGATGAAGACATTCACATCGTGAAGAAGATCTGTTTTAAGATCGATCTAGGGCTGGTGCAGAAGTATGTACCACTGTCTTGTTATAAAGCAAGAAAAGTAGAAGCCAAGAAGGATCCAAGGTAATGTCAAGAAATAAAAAGGAGATACCGAGGACTAGAGACCGAGCTCTCTAAGGCTAGTGTAGAAAGGTGCAGAACAGTGCAAGACAATGTAGAAAAGAAGGATAAACTTAGGGAGCCAGGAACAAGCAGTGATAAGTTCTTGGAGGTATACAAGGGTCAAGGGTCCGTGTCATGGTCATGATACCTGTCATTTGAAAGTCTATAAGAATAATTTCTTGTGGGTTTTCCTCTCCAAGAGGGAGAGGTTTTGGCCCTGGCTTGAAGGTCGTAAATTTGTGTCTCTTGTGTTTTGGTAATTGACTTGATGAAAGACATAATAAGCTAAGAAGAGAAGACATAAGTAAAGGAAGTAAGCTCACAAGTAATTATCAAGTAGAGAATTTGAATTAAACAGTGCCCTACCTAATTCCTAACAACAACTTGGGAAACCTCGATTGAGATAACGTAGTCACATCTCTCCGTATTCCATACCACTTTCCATCTTACATTACGATCCCCATATTCCACCTCCCTTCTTCGGGTTCAACTGATCACTTGTTCTTTTGGATATGGCACCATGCATCGCCACACTTGGGTAGGGCCCGAAACTAGGCCTTGGGAGGATGACGTAGTGAAAAGAGAAAGAAAAAGCATATGATGGCCACAAAGCAAAAACAATTGAAGGTCAAAATGCAAAAGATGGTCGAGACATACACATTAGCACGTGAGAAAAAGCCTAGCATGAGCTCTACCTCGTTCATTATGGCCATCACCTGGTTCTTGAGCACATGTTGCTCTTCATATTATGAGAAAGAACCCTTGCATGTCCCAACCCCTGGTGGGAAATGAGCTGCCTCACCATTAAGGGGGTAATAACTGCTATACATCATATAAACAAGCTCTAACCCTTTGAGCTACGGGTAGTGATACAAAGAAAAAACAAGAAAAAGTAAAAGATGCACAAGAGGGGTAGAAAAACAAAGGACAAGTTGGTAACTCATGCATCCACGATTGCTCCCTCGTCACATCTGTACACTTAAGAGAAGGAACCGATCATAGCTGGTCCCTTTGACCATGGCACTTGGCCATGAATTCTTCTCCCCTTCGTTCCATCATTATTCACGACACCTATCAATTGAAGGGTGAACCAAGCACATGTTGTTCCCCTTAGGGGATGGAAACACCTAATAGGGTGGTCTATTAGCCACTCTTACCTAGGGAGGTGTAATGTTCCAAATTTTTCTTCAATAAATTGAAACATTAATTTTTGCCTAAATTCATTTAGGAGATGAATAATTGGGTAAGGAGGCCCAATGACAATAAAAACATAAATAAAATCCCTCTAGTATGAAAAGGGACCAGTCATGGAACCAGATTTCACACCCTCATGTGTGAAAGGAGATATTTGCAAAGAGGGTTGACCAAGTCAACCAACGCAGGGTATGAGGTGGAAAGCACTACATTGGACAGCGCAGAGATAGAGGAGGGAAGCTTCTAGAGGAAGAGAAACCCTAATTCGAAGTAGGGCCCATGGAGAGTCTTCATTTGCTATATATGGAGAGGAGGAGAGCCATTGCCATTCATGCATATGTTTATGATTTCATGTCTATTCAGACATTGTGCATTCTCTGCTGTTTAGCAAGAATTGCCGGGAAACTCTTGTTTAGGATTTCCTCACCTTCTTGAGAGGCCTCTTGAAGGTTGGTTCTTCATTCTCCACATCTCTTGGCTGAAGGCCAAAGCATCCTCCTCCAGGACAACGTTATTGCTGCAGCAGCATAATACTGTGTTGTAGGGTGTTGCAGTGGAGACTCCACAACACCTCTTCCATTGCTTGTTTTTCAGAGGGAGAGTCTTTCTTGCCTTTGGAGGATCAGTTTGGAAGCCTTGGAGCTTATTTTCAGATCTTGGCACTTGGCCATAATGTTCTGTTCCACTCACTGCGCAGTCCCTCTTAGTGACTGCGTTATTTTCATGGTGTATTTGCAGTGAGGGTTTGCAAATTGATTGGAGGGTGAGATCTCAAGTGTAAGGATCAACCTTCCACTTTGGAGATCCATTGGAGGGGGTCTACTTCAGATTGTTCATCATCTTCAGCCTTCTCTATTGAGTTCCAGATTTGAGTTGCAGCAGCTGCCCAGGAACTCCGACATTTTTTCCATTTTGTATATTTCAACCAATCCCTTGGAGGATTGATGTATTATTGCTTCTAAGGGTTATAGCTTTGCTCCCCTATTGTATTTGAGCCATATCTTACCATATATTTCAACTATTATGTAATATGTAGCAGTGCCTTGTATAAACTGCGTCCTCATAGCCTGGGTTTATGCAAAAATAGCAGTGTTCTTTCATATTCATGTACATGTATTGTTGAGGCTTGCATTGCCTTTCTTGAGAGGTTGTTTCCTCAAGAACTTGTACTCTTTTACTGCTATAACATTATTCTTGGCTATTCATTCATCTTCTTGTCTCACAGCTCATAAAATAACGCTGTTGATCTATTGTATGTTCATACATTTGTTGCAGCCCCATTCTTTGGGCAATTCCTGAAGAAGGAATTTCACATATCTATAGACAGAGTTTGTGAAGGGCCAGGTAGCCTCTAGATCTCATCCTTTGTTCAAAGTTGACATATCTAGAAAATGCCCCCACAGTCTATCTCTGGAATAGACTTGTGATATTTTAGAAAACGGAACATTACAGTGGTATCAGAGCAACTTTCTTAGCACAGCCTGTGAGTCTTCGCCAAGAAGATCAGAATGTTGAAGAAGATGAGTTTATTCTCATCTGTGTTCAGATTCAGAGGAGACCTCTCCAAGGAGGTCAAGAAGATTGAAAAAGAAGAAGAGGAAGTACCATGCACTTCCTATTCTCATCAAGAAGAAGACCTTGAGCATGGAAGACACTTGGATTATCAGATTCTAAGTAATTACCTTGTTGAGTATAGATCTCAAACTAGAGGCTTCAAGGAGGCTCTAGATTTTCCTCATTTCATCTAGCTGAAGGAAGAGAAGAGACCATGTAGCAGAAGAGAAATCAAAGGCAATAGATTTCTGTTGTCTACCTATGATGGGTCATCTAATGCAAGAACTTGGGTGAGAAAGTTGGAGGCATTTTTCCTACTACATCCTGTAGCAGAGAAAGAAGCTATTGAAATCTCAGCGCTGCACTTGGAGGGTGAAGCCTATGTTTGGTGGTGCAGCCACTTGAGCCATGAAAGGGTGAGAACTTTTGCAAAGTTCATCCAAGGGTTGATCAAAACCTTTGAGGATGAAGGGGCAAAGAAAGAAAAGATCACACCACATCTTGAGGAGGCTTGTGATAACGCTGTCACACTCATAGAGGAGCAGCCACATACATCAACAGTTGGAGCAGCCAACACTTTTAAGGAAGGAACTCTTGCAGCCCTACAAGAAGTTCCAAATGCACATCAAGGTATAAAAGAATTTCCACAATCTATTGTTACAACAACTTCTTTTGAAAACTGTGGAAGTTTACTTTTGGATGGCCAAGGGTCAAATCACACTGCTATCATAGAGCAACTTGGTTGCACTGCGCTGTGCAACATGGAAACATTCAAGGAAGAAGCAAACGATCATTCTCATGAGCCATTGTTGGGTTGTACATCACATTGGAGGTTGGGGTTTGAAGCCTTGAAGATTGATGGTAGACATCTTGGAGTAAGAAACCCTTTCTCCCTGCAAGATGACATTTTCTCAATGAGCTCCTCTTACCTCAAAGAGGAACTTCTACTTTCAGATCCAAGACCTCATTGGTTTTGGAAGACTATGGATGAGAGGGAGGTCTCAAGGAGAGATCTCATCAGAGGTGCACTTCAACACACCATGGAGTGCAAAGGTTTTCTTCCTTTCTCACAAGTGCAGATAGAAGATGGAGGACATCTTAAGATGGATAACATCTCTCATGCTTGTGTTGGACATCCCTTGAGCCATACACATCATGATGGGAGGTTTTTGCCTACCACCTATTTGTGTTTTGATAGGGTCTCATTGATCCTTGAGAAGATTGCATTTCAACATCCCATGAAGTGTAAAGACAAGAATTTGATTTGGGAGGATGGTAGCCCTCATGGGAGGAGTACCAAGATGAGGAGAAGAATGAGGCATCCACAAGTGATTGAGTGGATGTGGTTGATGAGCAAGGAGCTAGGAGGCTACTTGCAGATATATGATACCGGGCAGCAGGAGGCTACTTGCAGATATATGATACCGGGCAGCAGGAGGCTACTTGCAGATATATGATACCGGGCAGCAGGAGGCTTGGCTGCGCTAGTTACTCTTGAAAGAGTTTGGCCATCACTTGGCAAACACTTTTTCTAAGAGTAGGAGGAAAGATACTTGCATCATTGAGCAACATAGAGTATGGATGCATGATGTTGATGTGATTCTCATTTCATTCATTGTGTCTTCGTCACATGAGTTGTATGATGGAGGTATGGGGAGGCAGCAAAATGTTTTGTTGCTTTGCTTGTTTCTGGGAGAGCAAGATCAGATTTGCTCTCACACTTTGCATAATGTTGCAGGAGGAGGAGATGGCATTATCTCCTTGGTCTTTGATGATTTGGAAGCTCTTCCATCTTGGGGAGTATTCCATATTTGTTGCAGCATTATTAGAGGAATCTTTGACAAGGAGCATGTCAAAGAACAGAGTTTTGTATTGACAGGGGCTTATTTGCATAAGCTCACAGCGCTGTCCCTTTGGAGCAGAGACTTATTGATGAAGTGTGCCTAGCGGAAATGTGGTGGATCCATAACCCACAGGTCCCAGGATCATTTCATATTTGTTGCACTTGATGAGCAAAGAGGAGGTAATGATGATAGAGACATCTATCACTATGGCATATTCTTCTTAACTTGGGTTTCCAAGCATGAGGAAGATTATCTTCTTGCAACACATGGTTCATTCTTCTTCATAGCATGCCAACACACTATGGAGGACTCATTCATAGATCCATGTACCATCTTACTTCCAGCATATGGTGAGAAGTTTGTATATACATTTTTTGATTTTCACACTCTTACCATTCTTATGCAGTGCATTGCTTCACAAGAGGGCAAGCTTGTCACATTGCTCCATGAGTTTAATTGGGCCAATCTACATGATGGAGGCAACCATCTCTTTTGTGGCCTTGGGCAAATGTTTTATCATCACATGTATGTTCAGTTGCTGCACTATAACATGTATCATATGAAGACATGCATGATTAACCATGCAGAAAGAAACATTTTGCCTTGTATTTTCCTCAAGCAGCAGCTTGTAAAACTGCGCTGTACTTGTTTGGGAAGCTGTTGGTACCTTCTTGCACCACATGAAACCTTCAACATTCTCTTCATTCTATTGCTGATCATGAATTCATTTGCTGATATAGATCAGATTTGTATGAGAAGCATGATTATGAGGGAGGCACATGAGTTGGATGTGTCTTTGAGCGGGAAATTTTTTCACATTTTCTGCACTACATGTTCTAATGGGAGCATGGGAGGAGGTATGGCCACCACTACTACATATGTGTTCTCTTTTGAGGTGGACCATGGACTTGAAAGTCATCCATTGTACAACCAAGGGCAAGTGTTTGATCTTGTATTATTGTTGTATTCAGCCATTTACTATTCATTAGTAGATGTGATGAATCTTGTACATTGCTTGCCATGTAATTTTCTGAAGTTGCAGTGGATGAAACTGCGCTGTATCCTTGTGAGGCATTGTTTGCATCATGTATCATTATGTAAGACCTTCAGCAAACTTCTCATTAGGATGTTCTATGATGACCATGTCCTATTCATCATGGATGGATTGTTCTGGGCCAACTTGTTCTTCATTGTTGGAGGAGAACTCTTTAGAGGATTTTTCTTCATTTTGCCATTTGAGGGCAATACTTTTGCAGCCCAGGATTAGCGTACACTCTACACTTGTCATGAGTGGAGAGAAGGACAACATGGGGTGAGCTATGATGCTTGCCAAGTTCAGATTTTTAGCCTACCTTCATTTCCGGAGCTTGAGGTGGAAGGAGATTTTCAGGAGTTGCCTTGCTGGGAGGTGGCTCATTTTGTTTGGATGATTGCTTGGGGATGGAGGATCCACATGGGGGAAATGTTCCTCATTATATTTCAGACTCCATGCCTTGAGTGGAGATTCTTCAGTTCTATCCTTGCAGTTGCTTGGGGACAAGTAACATTTGGGAGGGGAGGATTGTAATGTTCCAAATTTTTCTTCAATAAATTGGAACATTAATTTTTGCCTAAATTCATTTAGGAGATGAATAATTGGGTAAGGAGGCCCAATGACAATAAAAACATAAATAAAATCCCTCTAGTATGAAAAGGGATCAGTCATGGAACCAGATTTCACACCCTCATGTGTGAAAGGAGATATTTGCAAATAGGATTGACCAAGTCAACCAACGCAAGGTATGAGGTGGAAAGCACTACATTGGACAGCGCAGAGATAGAGGAGGGAAGCTTCTAGAGGAAGAGAAACCCTAATTCGAAGTAGGGCCCATGGAGAGTCTTCATTTGCTATATATGGAGAGGAGGAGAGCCATTGCCATTCATGCATATGTTTATGATTTCATGTCTATTCAGACATTGTGCATTCTCTGCTGTTTAGCAAGAATTGCCGGAAAACTCTTGTTTAGGATTTCCTCACCTTCTTGAGAGGCCTCTTGAAGGTTGGTTCTTCATTCTCCACATCTCTTGGCTGAAGGCCAAAGCATCCTCCTCCAGGACAGCGTTATTGCTGCAGCAACATAATACTGTGTTGTAGGGTGTTGTAGTGGAGACTCCACAACACCTTTTCCATTGCTTGTTTTTCAGAGGGAGAGTCTTTCTTGCCTTTGGAGGATCAGTTTGGAAGCCTTGGAGCTTATTTTCAGATCTTGGGACTTGGCCATAGTGTTCTGTTCCACTCACTGCGCAGTTCCTCTTAGTGACTGTGTTATTTTCATGGTGTATTTGCAGTGAGGGTTTGCAGATTGATTGGAGGGTGAGATCTCAAGTGTAAGGATTAGCCTTCCACTTTGGAGATCCATTGGAGGGGGTCTACTTCAGATTGTTCATCATCTTCAGCCTTCTCTATTGAGTTCCAGATTTGAGTTGCAGCAGTTGCCTAGCAACTTCGACATTTTTTCCATTTTGTATATTTCAGCCATTTCCTTGGAGGATTGATGTATTATTGCTTCTAAGGGTTAGAGCTTTGCTCCCCTATTGTATTTGAGCCATATCTTGCCATATCTTTCAGCTATTATGTAATATGGTGCACTGCATTCTATAAATTGCGTCCTCATAGCCTGGGTTTATGCAGGAATAATAGTGTTCTTTCATATTCATGTACATGTATTGTTAAGGCTTGCATTGCCTTTCTTGAGAGGTTGCTTCCTCAAGAACTTGTACTCTTTTACTGCTATAACATTATTCTTGGCTATTCATTCATCTTCTTGTCTCACAACTCATAAAATAACGTTGTTGATCTATTGTATGTTCATACATTTGTTGTAGCCCCATTCTTTGGGCAATTCCCGAGGAAGGAATTTCACATATCTATAGACAGAGTCTGTGAAGGGCCAGGAAGCCTCTATATCTCATCCTTTGTTCAAAGGTGACATATTTGGAAAATGCCCCCACAGTCTATCTTTGGAATAGACTTGTGATATTTCAGAAAACGGAACATTACAGGAGGTAACACCGTTGCGAGTTTAAAGTCTTAATTTTGGAAGGGAAGCCTGATTTGAAGTGTCAAATTGCCCATTTCTTTCAAGCTTGGTTCACTTAGATGCAAAAATGATTAAATGTACCTAATGATGTAGTTGCTAGCACTAGATATTGTGTCTAATTGTCAAGTTGTTCCATAGCCATGCTTGGGCAACTTAACTGGAGCCCAAGTCTCTTAGAAGAGCATATTGATACCCATAAGTACACCGTTGAGAGCCATGGGACTCCTAGCAACAATAGACCATCATACGTATCCGTGGGCACCTTTAGCACCCATAGTGTTCCAACACTTTGCCCTACATTGATGACTTTTATGGGATGATGCACGTGGACCTAGCATGCCCCGAACTAACTTAGCACTTCATGAGAGGTGGATAGTTGATCCAAGGCCTATAGAAGGAATCAGTCATTGTATCATATCATCACATCACTTGGAATTTGAACATTCTTGAGCAATTCGACATCTTTCCTTGTGGAATATTTGGGATCTATGAATGCAGTTTGACATTTGGAGCTAAATCGTTTGTCTTTGGAGCTATTCTTTGGATCAATGGATGGAATCTTTTGCATGTTATCTTGTAAGTGTACCTATTGTTGAATAATTTTCTTTCTACATGTCTAATGTATAGAATAATGTTGAATATAGGTTTTGCTATTGTGCATGTTGACCATTAAAGTTGCACTTGAATCTCATTTTCTTTTATGTTGTACTCAGGTTTCACAAGCTCTCGTTGGGGGATGATGTAAACTGATGCTAGTGTGATCAATTGAGTAATGTAACAGACCTAGGTAACTTGAGACATTGTCATCAAGTGAGTTTACGCTGAGAAGTTTTTTTACTTGGTTAATCGTTAGGTACTTTCGAGGACTTAATAATTAATTGAGTTTTTTCCTCCAAGCAAGAAATGCACAGCTGGAGTGTAGCTTAATGGAAAGGCCTTGGGTGATTCCTAGTGTCTAGAGTCAATGTATATTACCATACTAGATCACTCAAAAAATTTCTTGTAATTTGATTAGGTCTAAGTAGGATTTTTTAATAATTAAAAATTTCTCGCAAAACGATTTTTTTTAATTAATTTCAATATAATGATGTAGATAAGTGGTCCTAGGAAATGTTTGGGGTGTGTGACTACTCAAAGTTCATTCTCAGAGGCCCAACATTATCCTAAGACCCACTTGAGTGTCAAAACACGACTTATCGCCCCTCAAAAGCCACTTTTTCTAATGTTAGTGGCGAAAATGAGAAAAATTCAAAAAAATTCAATAATTGGAAAAATTTTAAATTTTTTCCAAAGTCAAAGAAAGTCTAAAAAGTGACAAGTCAATTCATGTGAAGGCCAAAGATGATGTGGCAACCATGTGGGGCCCACCACATGAAGCATAAGTCAAAGTCAAAGTTTCGAGTGAGAAAGTCAAAGGCAGTCAAATTGTTTCACGTTGAGTTCATAAGACATACGTATGACCAAAGTTCAAGTTTCGATTTAATCAAATATAATGGTGAAATTAAAGTGTAAGGTATGGTGAGTGGGGAATGGGCACCACCTCACCTCCCCATAGTCTACGTGCAGCCAAAACTAAAGAAATATGCATATGCCAAATTAAACATGTTGCCCAAATTCAATAGTTTCAACGCAACTGTCCAAGGGAAATCAACACACATTTGAATGGTGAGTCAACTGTGGGTTATTTCAATTGAGCGTGGAGTATAGATCCACTCCAAGGATAGCGTATCTCCTCCTTGAACTCTGCGTGGATCCACAAGCAACACATTTCCAATCACTACAACTATACGTTGCTAGCTCAAGAGACAAATACGCTACATTTTTTATGCATAATTTTGGCAAATTTTTAGTGGAGACAACACTAACACTTGTGTTAGAGTTTGTCCCCCGCTCATTAGCAACTGTGATCCTATGTAACAACCAGTTAAAAGGAGAATATGCAACACTAGTTTGGCATCTTTTTTGAGGTGGATTTAAAATCAATTTAGAAGGGGACAACACTCCCACATGAGGCAAGCCTTGTCCCCCACCTTCTCCACCACTAGCCAACCATATCACTCACTTATTATACACAACAAGAGGAGGATTCATACAACACCAGTGACTGATTTCATTGGATAACAGAGGTTACATTTGGCACTTAATGAATTGATTGGCTTAGTTTATTGGGAGATTTGTTCCCACCAAGCCACACTTGCCTTCACGTATTCTATGTATGCTAGCAACCAAGATATTTGACCAGCTAGTTAGAGATATTCACAAGCCAACATAGGTAATTCTTTACAACAATTTGAAGAGTTGTTACTACCACTTGGATACTTGACTTGGTCTTTGGGATTGTCATCAAGCTACACTTGTCACTTGGATTTCTCTTGGGATCATCTCCCATTCTCCTATTTAGATAAATTTTGGGCTCTCACTTTGTATTCATGTTATGAGCTATTGGGCTTGAGGAAACTCTGCGAATTTGTATACTTGCTTTGGCTAATAAAACAAATACTTTGGGGTATCATTGGTGGTGTTAACTTTCTATCATGAGGTGATCTCTTTCCAATTATTTTTATTGTGCTTCAAGTTCTTATGCATTTGGATTCATTGTGGATTGATATGTGCAAGCTATCTTTCATATATATTTGATTTAGAGTAGTATTCTAGGAGTGAGAAATGCTAATTGATTTTCAGAGGAATCTTTAGTTTCTTTCACCCATTGTATTTCTCTATTTCCTTTATGTGTGCTAATATTTGTTTCCAAGTGCGTAGAAAATCTTTTCTTGAAATTCTGTGAAGGATTCTTTTGGGCGTGGGAGAAGTCTCACATAGATCAACTCATTTTCGGACTCAAGATACGAAAGACTCATTGATCTTAACTTCAAAGGCTTGATCCAAAGAGAAGCAAAAAAAGGGGAGTTCTCTTTTCCCATATTCTACTTGAATCACTTATAATTCAAATTTCATACTTGATTTGATCCAAATCGAGAGCTTTCCAATGGTTATATGAGCTAATTAGAGCATTTTCCTAGACCAGACCAACATGGAGTTTCACTCCCATGACTTGGTTTAGTTTTGTATACTAGTTATGTATTATTATTTGTTTTTCTTGCATGCTTGCTCCACTAATTTCCAAATTTGATTTGCATCCCTTTGAGTAGCAACTTAAGTTCACTTTGACATCAAGTAGGAGGAGAGATTCTTTCGGAAACAACTAATTCATCCTTTGCAGGACCCCTTGCTTTTATCAGACAACTTCATAGCAAGGCTATGAGCCCCTTTGAGGCCTATCCTTGGCTTAGATGAGTTCTTTAGGGGGCTGCATCTTTTCTCCCTAGGCCATGGGCCTTAGGAGAGGCTTAATCTCTTATTTTTCATGCTATATTCTTCTCATTTCAAGTCTGAAATTTGTATGTAATTTTCAGATTTCAAAAGGCTTTCTTAGGCCTCAATTGTGTTGAGTTCTCATCAAGGAAAGTCCATCGTTAAAGTATCTTCGTGTAAAGACTTCCTTGAGGTTCTTTGAGGCCTACAAAGGCTTTCATTCCTTTGTAACACATCTATTAAAAAGTTCACATTTTTTGAGGGAGCTTCAGAATTTTCCCATGGCATCCCACCTCATTATTTAGAAGGACTTCTCTTTTGGGTGGATTGATTCTTTAAGTAGTTTTTTAACTTACTTCCATGCTTTTCTCTTGTTAATCTAATTTAGCTTATGTATGGTTTAAACTTTAAATCATAATATCAGCACATAGCATTCAGAGTCTCTCAATTTTGCAATCAAGTTTGCTATTTCCATTTGCTAAATCTCTTGTGTTGGGCAAATATACTTTCATGGTTGTTTAAGCTACTATATTTACAAATCTTTTGGGCAGCTCATTCTATTTGCTACAACATATCATAAGCAAGCATTTCACTTTTGGCTATATTCTATTTCCTTAACATTTTGCTTGATATGCTTTGTTGATACATGCTTCATTATTTTTTGTCAACTTGTGCTTAATGTTATCTTAATCATATTGCTCATTGATATATGTTTAAAACATATTTCATTTATTTGGAACAAACTTGCAATTTTTTGGCCACTTGTGAATTTCTATTTACATGCAATTTACTTTTACAAAGCTTGTGAGTTGATGATAATTTCCATTTATTGTTCTGATTAAGATACATTGGACACTTGAGGAATTTTATCTCATTATACTCTTTTGGGAAAAAATAACGTCCACATGCATTTCATTTAGGCATGCTTAGCACTAATTTGCGTTTCTAATAAATTTATCTCCAAGCATAAGCTTGTTGAAAGAATCCTTTAGGTACCCCTTTCTTTCATCAACTTGAGGGACATATATCCTCTTTTGTGGTTAGCACGGTGACCTTGCAGTCGTCAGAGCCACAGTCTCTGCAGCGTTGGAGGCATCAGGTGTGTTGGATATTCTAGGGGAGGGATCATTAATACAAACTCAACTATCTTTGGATATCCTTCCACAACTCACATTAGATACTTGTTTCAAAACAATCGAAAGAAAGGATACATCTAGATAGGCTTCTAGTTTTAAAATTTACCAAGATAACTGCATCTCACACTAGATAAATTTGCATATCATTTTAACTTAGTCACTTTAGAGCATTTCAAATTTACTTGCAAATTTTGTTATGCACTTGTTATAATGAATGATTTCATGTCTCATTAATGAAATTATCTATTGTTGTTGATTATTCCCTTTAGCAAGTGAATATCTACTTATATCTTGCAAGTAATGCTTTGCATCCATTGAATTTCATTTGCAAGTTATTTTCCTTCAAATTGCTATTACACGTGCTTATGATCATGAACGTTATTATCTTTATTTGTGCATCTCCTTATAAGTGCAATTTGTACCTTGCAAGTGATATTCTATATTTATATTTTGTCTAACATTTTGCCAGTTTACAAGATTACTTGTCATCATCTTTTGAGTTTCCATCTTGATCAAGTAATTATCATTTATCTTGAGCAACTATTTCTTTAAAGCACTCGTTTATGTTCTTTATCTTTAAGTGAATCTTTGAATATTGCTCATAAATGTTTATTTACTTGCTCATATCTTTGGAAACAAGTTATTTTTGACAAACCTTCCACTCACCTTAGTCTCCTAGAAAACTCACATTTGACTAATTAACCTTCATTTAGGGACCACCCCCCTTAGCTTTAACTAGGAGAGAGCTATAATGGAGAGAGTTGGGAATAGGTGACAATCCCATCTCTTAGCTTGCCACCAAGTCACACTTTGTGGGGTTGAGGATTTTCCACACACTAACTCAGGTGTGCAAGCGAGGCAATAACAATGCCCTAATTTATTGAAGGCTAACTAGAAGATCTATTGCATGCATTGCTCATACATAACATGTGAATAAATGTCCTAATGGTGAACTTTAACTAGCTCTCCCATTAAAAGTCCATTATCCTTTGCATACGTAAATGCTTGAATTTTTGTTGCTAGGGCATCAAGAATTTAACCTCCTTAGCAACTTCTTGGCTATTCTAACATATCATAGACTCCATACTGCCAAGGAACAAGGGAGTGGTCCATTTTGTTGTTGATCAAACTTGACTTTTATCCATAAATCCTCCTTTTTTAAATTCGGCCCTGTTAAGGCTAAGCTTGCTAACTAGCGCTTGGTGCCAATCCGTAGGTGAGGTATATTTGTAGGATTGGTGAGCCTAAACATCAAGAGAAGGGTATTTACCTGAAAATTTCTTCTTTTGGTCGACATCCACTTCAATTTTGTCCATAAATTACTTTGCCCTAAGGTGAAACCCTAGTCTAGTCTTGCTTCAACTTAGGGGCTTGTTTGAGGGTTTAATGTGCCTTGATCTTGTTGATATACATCGCTTGAAACCCTTTATCTTTGCCTTGACCTTTGACCAACCCAACCCTCAACTAACCAATCAAGCCCTAGGTTCTGTGCTTCGTCCTATAGGTCTCGACAAAGAAAGCAAATTGCCTCCTTTGGGACCATTGAGCGTAAATTGTGCATTATTGTAGATATCCTCATTCTGTTACCTTGTATGTTAAATATAAAATACCAATTGGGTGACCTTCTCACATACTAGGACTCTTCCCATCAATGAAAATCCGTAAATATCAGGGGGTTTTGGCTGTGGTGATAGTGGGCCATCACCACATTATTGTGGCTTGGTCTACTGTTAGCCTTGTAGGGTACCCCTCTCTAAGGCCTTCTAGATTTTGTGGCAACATGCCCTATGGAAGTCAATGATTGTGATTGATCCTGAAATTCGATTCAAATGAGCCATCTTGGGATTTGTGTTATAAATTAAGTATTGGTACATTTTTGACCATGAAACTTTGAGGAACATATAGGCGATATATCTGGGTGCATGTGGTGAAAATTTCAAACTTTGGTTTGCTATAATTTTTGAGATATGGCTTCCCGAAGTGAGGGTTTCTAGATAGTCCTGAAATCAATTTCAAACATTTCAGTTTGGCATTTTCACTATAACCTATTTTCTAAGATGTTTTAGACCACGAAATTTTCAAAGACCTATGGACTCTGGAGACATATAGCTATACCACAGATAAAAATTCAAACTTTGGTTCACTATATTTTTGGACAGATGTCTTGTTGAAGTTGGGGATTTTTTGAATGATCCTAAAATAAGTTTCAAACTAGTCAACTTGGAATTATGTTGTAACTTCTTTTCTTGGATTTTTGAGGTTGTGAAATTTTTAGAGATCTGGGGAGACATATAGAAGTGCCTCATGTACAAATTTCATAATTAGTTTTGCAAAATTGGATACAGAAAATGTTGTACAAGTTCATTCTTCGGAAGAGGTCGCAAAAAATAAGTTTTGAGAGGAGCAAACTTGGTGAAGGTAGATGTAGCAAGCGAACTTGGTAAAAGTAGAAGTAGCAAGCAAACCTAGTAAAGGCAGAAGCAGTAGAGGTTTAGTATAGTGTCGCGAGAACCTACACCCCCGCACAGGCCTTATCCCGAAACCACACACCATGTGGATTTGTAGTTGAAGCATCCCCGGTTGTGCTTCAGGCTCAATTTTTGCGATTCTAGGAAATTTGGTACCGCCGCATGCCAAACTGTGCTCCCATGTGCCGAACAATGCTCCTTTCATGGTTCATGCATGCTCCCTAATGGTAATGTTAAATTCCTAAAGTAAAAGGATATCCTTTTACTTAAATTTTTAACATTACCATTTATTGTTTCAGGATGCGTGAGTGTTTCCAACCTGATTGGATTTCATACGGAGAAAGCTGGAATTTCCATATCCCATTTAGGATCAATAGGATTGCATCATTTCATTAGATTGTGTGACATATGAGGCTATGTGATTGGAATTTAATCAAGAGTACCAAGCCCTATAAGTACCTGAGTGTTGGTGGTGTTGATTGTTGAACTACTTCAACTTTTTCATGGCCTTAGCAAAAATGCACCCTTCTCTCAAATCAAAATCTTTGATCAGGCATGTTAGGCGTTCTTTACCATATTTTAAGTCTTGGAATAGGCAATTTGATCAAAATTGAGCGGTCTTGATTGATGTCCCTAGAGAATCGAGGTAGAGACAAAGGCTAGACAAGAGGAGAAGAATGAAGGATAATATCAACGATGAAGATCCTGATGTAAGTGATGGTGGGACATTATTTGTCAAGGAGTGGTGGAATATGAATGGTGGTGCTGCCCCATGGATACAACATTTGGCAACATGGGTGCTTTCACAATTGGTGAACACTTTTTCTATAGAGAGGCGTTTAGCAAGTAGCCTAGTTTATTGTTTTGGACCTTTTGGTATTCATATTTCGGTGTGTAGATGGCCTATTCTGTAAACATAACTATTTGGTCATGTTATTGTTCATGGTTGTTAGATAACCTTTTTCATTCCACAAGTTAATGGTCTACTTTCTTTTATATGACTTAAAAATTTGTATGTTTGTTTGTAATTGATCGAATATAGATTCCAGATGGTTGAAGCTCAAATAATTAATCATTAATGTACTATGGATGCTATTTCTATCTTGATTTGTGTTCAAATATGTATGCTTTCATATATTGTTCTATAGAATTAGCATTCTGGATTTTTTTTTTTTTTAAATATAAATGCAATATATATACACACACACGCGCCCACACATAACACACACACATATATATAGACACTTTGGGACATTTTGCTTCCAAGGTTGTTTGGGACACTTTGATTCCAAGATTGTTTGGAAAATAACACTTTCGACGCTTAGCTTCCAAGAATTTTTGGAAATAGATTATTCCAACACTTCGCTTCTCAAAAACACATCTGCTTTGTCCTGGATTTCTGCAACATTGGTTTGGTATGCCCTTCCATGGCTGACGTTGCTTTCAAGCTGCACCAGCAAACTTGCGAGCTTGGGCACTGGGGTTTGGTGGCTGGTAGTAGACAGATTGGGTTGATTATCAGGAGAATCCATAGCTCTAGAGTGAGCGGAGAGAACATGCATCTTCAATTTCCGTTACCTACTTGTTTAAACCAATTTTTGGCTACAAATGAGCCAAGCTCTACTAAATTCCAGCCATCACCAGAGAGCAATCAACAACAAACATCGAATTAGAGATCTAGAGATCGATTTCTCAAGAGAGCAGTGCAACAGTTGCCGGAGGAAGATTGAGGAGATTTCTTGCAGTGTGGGGAAGGGATGGTGATCGATGGAAGTTTTCTTGATCCAGTGAATGCAATGTAGAGGAGACATAGAGAGATCAAGAGAGTCTGTGCAAAGCCACACCGAGGCAATGCAGAGCCTGAGAGGAGATCTGCATCTTTGTTGAGGAGCAGTCCTGATCTAGTGTCGAGAGCCAAGGTGTGAGACCGAAAGGTCAGAGATCAGAGCATCCAACCAACAGATCGATCAGCCAAGGGAGTGACGCAGTCCCTATCAGTTGTGACGTTGAGGCAGTGCATAGGCTGCGGAGAGGTAGCTTGGGGTTAGCCATTCAGAGGCTGGATCAGTGTCGGTTTATCTGTGATAGTGTGAGGTTTTTTTCTCACTAACTTTCTGCCAGTTATATTCTCTATATCAGATAGCCAGTAAGGCATCCAAGATTGTATTCAGAAACAACTGCATAATAATACAAACCCTCGGCTGCTGCATCGGTTTTACCACATTGGGTTTTTTTCTGGGGACATTGTCCAAAAATAACGTTGTCAAATGTGTCTGTTTATTTCTTTCCTGCGCTGTATTTTGTTTGCGCAACATTTTGTGTTTGTGAAGACTGCAGTGTGTTAGTTTCGTTATTTATCGTAGTAAACAGTAAATAATTTTGTTCACTTATATGACAAAATAGAAGAAACTTAACTAGTTGCTGTAGAAGGATTCCAATCGTGGAATTTTCACATGGTATCAGAGCGCAGGTGAAGTAGAGAAGTGCTCAAGAGGGAGCTCGAAGAGCTGTGTAGGCAGCATATCAAATCCCCAGAGGGCAGCGCAGTCCAGTGTCAGGAGGGCAAGATTTTCGTGGAAAAATCCTTCTCTAAGTGAGTCAACAGAGAAGCAGTTTTTTCTAGATCAAAATTTGTCAGTGGCAGAGGGAGCAACACAGAGTAGTTCTTCAGCTAGGACGCAAATTTTCTGCAGCAGTTTGCTAGTGCATAAAGCGTTAGAAGAGGGAAAAAGGAGCACATTGAGGGGATTTCTTTCTCAGAGAATTTCGAGCGAAGGAATTCATTTTCTCACTGCAGAGCAATAGTAGCCGAGAGCAGATCTACTTACTCTAGCAGGGAGTGCATAGAGCCAGTTAGCAGTTGTGCAGAGGAGAGAGGAGGCAATTCAACATTTGTTTGGCGAGATGGCAACAACTTAGTTGAGAGATCAGGATCGATTGGAGGGTGCCTCCAACTATGTGATCTGGAAGGGAGGGTCTCCTTCCTTCTAGATGAGCATGATCTTAAAGCCTTCATCGATAATGTGGTAGTTGTCCCCGCAGATCTGGATCCATTGAAAGCCTACAAGAAGGATATGGCGAAGGCCAAGAGACTGATATTCAATGCATTTCAAGATCACATTGTTTCTCACATATCTAGCAAAGAGACAACCAAGGAAATGTGGGATGCCTTGGCTACATACTATCAGGGATCTTCCGAGCAGTAGAAGATGTACTTTGAGGAGAAGATGAGATCCATCAGGATGCAGAAGGGGGAGCACATAGATTCTTTCCTTTCGAAGCTTCAGGAAGTTTGGGATCAACTGGTAACTGTAGGGTCAATGCCTTAGACTACGGAGATGGTGAGATTGGCGTTGAATTCCGTCTCAGAAGAATGACAAGTCTTCATCCAGAGTATCCTGGGCAAAGAAAGATTGTCGGATTGGGAAGAGATGTGGGCTGCTCTTCAACAAGAAGAGATGAGGAGTGACTTAGTAAAATGCAAATTGGATGGCAACAACAACAGTGGGATGAAGCCCAAGAAGGAAGAGGAGAATGCAATCCGTGCATCAAAGGGACAACAGGAGCAGCGGAGGCTGAAGAAGGACATCTTGAAGATCAAATGTTTAAGGTGTGGTGAGCTTGGTCACTACGCTACGTAGTGTCCTCTCAAAAAGAAGGACAAGGAAGAGAAACATGATCAACATGATGCAACCGTAGGGATCGAGGAGGAGTTTGCCATGATTGCCCACATACCTCTAGGGGAGAGGTGGGGTGATCTAGTACTGTAGTTCCAAAGAGTTGCAGATGGGCAGGATCCTTGAGGAGTCCACCTCTTGGATCAATACCTTGCTACGAGAGCCCATATCAGAAGTAACGGGATGGCCCAGTGTTAGTTGGTGCAGAGGAGTGCCAGAGTGACAATTGTAGTGGCTAGGAGCGCCAGAGACTTAGTAACGTAGAGCAGAGTTGGCAGCAATGCAGTTGGCACAATGCAGAGTTAGCAACAACGCAGAGGCTTCAGAGGGTCAGTGCAGAGACTAACATCAATCAGAACTCCAGTAACAGATGCATCATGCTGAACACATTTGGTTAAGTATTTTGGATGTTGTAACAACAACAAAGTTGCAGTGCAGATGTGATGCAGGAGCATCTGGCCTAGCAATTTTATTGTAATTTAGTAGATAGAGGGGTTTTTTATGTTTTGAAGGAAATTGGATTTCTATGTAACAAATTTAAAATAATTTTAGAGTTTGAGTGATTTTAATGAGAGATATTAATTATTGAGAGGAATTTGTAAATGTTCCCAAATGATTGGAGAACATGAGAGAAGTAGGATAGTTGAGATTCCATAGGGAGTGAGAGATTTAAAAAAAATAAATGTAAATCCTAAAATTAGAATTGGATTCATGATTTTGAGGATGAGAGAGGATCCTTAGGGATTAGTTGAGGCAAATGAGGAATTAGAAGATATTCAGGGTTTGTTGAGATGATGGAGGATCTGAACCTAAATTAGTTCAGATTATTTTGTATAAAAATGATAAGCCACAAGGCATTTGGGAGAGAGAGTAGGATTTAGAAAAGTAGAGCTTGGATTGTAAGCCTATGGGTAGTAGGAAAGAAATGGCCACTGATTTGAAAATTAGGCTAGGAGAGAATTTCTATGTAAATACTGGGTATTAATTTAGAGAATTTAATTTATGAGTTTATATGGTATGGTCCCAATTTGGATTAAATGAATGAGTGTTTCAGAGTATTTGCTTGACAAGATTGTGCAGGTATATTCGAGAAGAACAAGAGATGAAAATCGAATTCAGATAGAGTTCGAAAAAAAAAACCCTTCAAAAGATTGAGTGACTGAACATAATCTATGTGTTCTAAATCTAAGAAATGAATAACGTGCAGAAAGGGATGGATAGAAGAAAAAACCAATTGAACAGTAAATTTATGAAGAGAATGATAGAAGATTGGTTCAGGTAATTGAGTGGTTTTAAAAAAAATCAAGGATTGATATAAACCGGTCATGGAGGGCGAGAACCTGTGATTTCATTTGAATGAATAATTGATTTAATTATGTTGGGAAAATCCGTGTTTTGAAGTGCTACATTTTATTGAAAACCCTTTGAAAATCAAGTTTACATATGTTGGCACTGTGCTTTTATTTCTGCATTTTGAATTGAGTGTAATCGTAAATATCTTGAGGTTCATTACAGTGAATAAGTAAGTCTTTCAATTTCGTTATGATCGACTTATTTAAAGGAAGGAAATTTGGTGCGTTATTGAACCTTGTTCTAAACAGAAGTATTTTGATTGACATAGAATGGATTCCACAGGGTTCTGAGCAAGACTCAGTGAACAACAAGTGAAACCGTGGGCTTATGGCTCAGGTGAATAGTGAAGACGGTTTTGTAAACCATCAATGGTTTTCGCATGGAACATAAGAGGTAAGCGGTAATTGTCAGAATGAACGCGATACACCCCAGCGAGTGACGCGTGGCGTCACAAAACCAACTATTTCGTGTGAGATTGAAAAATTAAAGGTCACACATCTTTGTTATGCGATAGTCGTCGGATGGAGAACCAGAGTGCGATGACCGTCTGATGTTTCAAAGGTAAGTTTTGAATGATTGACAATTGAGATTAAACGACATAAAAGGGTAGCCGTCGGATCGGGGTGAAAGATCGACGGTTAAGATTAGTACGTTGGTTGATAACAGCTGGGGCCCAACATATACATGTTGGCACTTTGGTATTTTTAAACCAAAGTCAATTTCAATAATACAAATGTCAAGGTGGGTTTTTTAGATGGTTTGGAAACGAGAATTCTGGAAAGGTAAACACTGTGGGCCCGATTTATATTGTCAACATCGTGGGTTTTAGCTAAAGTCAATCATAGATATGAAATATATCAAATGGTTATTTTATAAGGAAACCAGCTTCTGCATAGAAAAACATTCACTATTTGGATTTTATATGCATGTGGTTATGCATATTAAAATTTTATATGCGTGGTGTGGATTTTAAGCAGCTTAGGCTGCGTCATTTGGTATCAGAGCAAGAATAACTCTTTTGAAAGCTATTTTTTTTAAAATTGTATGAATGCATGCGTGAGGAGAAGTAATGAAAGTTCAAATTTTAAATCTGATTGACATCAATTGTAAATTTGGAAAGATATGCCGTGAAAGCATGATAATGAGGAAATTCAGATTTGCAGAATCTGGGTTACAAAAAAATGTGTTTTGAAGAGTTACAAAGTTAGGTTTTGAAAGACGTGTATACAGGGACAATTGTGATGGAGAAAGGTAAAAAAGATCAGATTTGAATCTGACAGACAGCATGCAGTGTAGCAAAATATTGGAAGAATTTGCAGAAGCAATTACAAGTGGGTGTTGAAACAAACCTTGAAGGTGAGGCATTTTAATTTTGTTTGAAGATTATGTTTGCAGAATGCAGATTGCAGACAATTGAGGAGCATCTCAGTAAGAAGATCACAACTTTAAAGAGCAGTGATGAAGGAAGCCAGTAAAGGTTTTTAAGAGAAAGAAGAATGTGGCAGAACCTTGAGGAATTCCAACAGAGGTTGGATAAAAAGAACAATTGTGTTCTTAAAAGGGTACAGATGAGTTGAAGTTTAGAAGGAGCAGAGAGGAATGCTCAAGAGGTTCGAGAGAATAAAGGACTAGTGCTTGCCAAAAGACCAAGTCCAGAGAGGGGATTGGTGAGGTAAGTGGCAGCAGGGAGGACTTGCTGTTGCAGAGGCTTTAGTACAACTTATGATGAATGAGTGAGGAACTCATGAAGGTAGAAATGGAGAAGAAGATGACTATTGATAGTCATAGTAGAAATAGCAGAGGTTCTGAGAGAGACCACAACAGAATGAAAGTGAAGAAAGAAGATGCCAAGATAAATGGCATACAGAGACAGTTAAGTAAGGAAGAGTATGAGAGAGAGTTACCTGAGATAAGAGAACAATTTAATAAATTGAAAATGATGATAGAGGAAGAGCAGAGGTGTGGTTTTCTTTTAAGAAGAAAGATAAAGTGGCATAAGCTACAGATGAAGAAAGAGCAAATGATAAATGCTTGGCTGAAGGAAAAATTTCTCAGAATAAATGAGTATTTGGAGAAAGACTTGAAGACTGAAAATTCAAGTGAGACCAAGAGGTCGCATGATTTTAAATCTGATAAATTTTGTATGTTTGCAGGAAGAACATGTGGAGAAGGACAAACTGCTGATATTGTCATAAAGGAAGAGAATGGGACAACTAGATCTTTTGTAAATGTCCATACATAGTTGGGGAAAAGTTTTACTTTTCAACATATTGGAAGCAAAGGAAATTTAATTTATGATGATGGCCAAAAGCTAGAAATTAAGCAATCAATTGAAAAGCTTAAGGGGATTGAAGAGAAGACCATTGAAGAATTTCTGAATTGTATAGAGGATTTGGAATAGCAGGAGGATTTGGTCGCCAAATGACTCCCACCAATGTGCTTCAGAGAAAAAGACTTTAACTAGAAACTTAGTTCATTTCATTACTTATTTACAAAATACATGTATTTATAGATAATTTGAATTGTAAATTTGTAAACAATTTAACTTGAAAGGAAAAAAATTGGAATTGCTTGCCTGGTTGATCCACATCTCTTGCCATCTTTGCCAAGTTTTTGCCAAAGGTACCAACTGCCATACTGAAAAGAGTAAGTTGTTTATTTATTTTCAACTAGTCTGCATGGATAGGGACCATGCGCTCCAAGCAATCAATCAAGCCATCTCTGACCTCTCCAACCTGCAGATCTCTACAAAGTTCCAAAATAGGAAAAACAATGCTATGCAAGAAAATAATAAATTTGCACCATAGAAATTTAAAACAATGCAGTAAATACCTAGAAAAATTAGAAACATGGAAGTAGTTGAACCATTTTATTATAGAAATGGGCAAGAGTACAAATATATAGAAGGAATGCACTTGGGCTTGCCTTTTTGGCAAGCGAAGCAAAACCCAGGTGAAACAGTAATAAACCAGAAATTGCCCAGCTGTAGCTCTGCATTGTCCCAATAATTTTGCACTAGCTGTTGCAAAGGGACGAATGAAAACCCCACCTCCGATGCTTAGAAAATTCTACAAAATTACTCATGGGTTCCTCAAGCCAACCCGACCAAAACCCAAAAATGGTTTGGCCTGATCATGACCCTCCAAAAACGACCTCCAACAGGCCCTATGCTCCCCAGTGACTACTGAAGCACATAGTCTACAAAAACACCAACAAAATACTCCACAACACTACAACAATGCAACGAACAACTCCAATACTTCTCTTATCTCTCCCGACAAACAACAACCCAAAAAGCTGAGACTCTACCTCCCACGTGTGCCCAACTTTTCTCCTTTGCGCTAGCCCTTGTGACTGCAAAATAGCTCCTGAATGTAGTTGCCTCTTCTAGCCTCCAAACTCACCCAATAGCCTACAAATCTACTGAGCCTCCTCCAAAATTCTCCTGGCAATAATCCTTCGAAATAGTGCTGCAATGGCCACACAAGAACCACTACTGCATCCTACAGAATACACACTGCTAGGGAAAACTGAATACAAATGCTAGAGATCTCTTAATTAAACTCCCTCGGATGACAATGGATGAACCTATCTAGGTTGGAGGGTGAGTTCTCTGCTTGGAAAACTTGTGCTAAACAGCAAGTGACCTGACTAAGAAGCTCGAGCAACATAGATAAAATTGATAAGCCAAGAATGCCAAATGAAGTGAGCTTCCTTCCTTTTATAGCTTTCGTGCAGCCTTTTTTCTTGCCTTTTCTTCGATAATGGGTCCCTCACCAAGCCTACGCTTTTACACTCATGCTTTTCGACCCAGTTACTTAGGAAGTGCATATTTCATGTGTGGGTGGTCCCCATATAACACCAACAAAACAACATAACGTAAAATTAATTTACTCCTAACTCCTAAGTCTTCTAAAGAAAATCAAATGGGCCCCGACTTCACCAAAATTGGCCCCCAAAATGTAGAAATAAATCACGTTCCAAAATAATTTAGGAAGGGACATTACAATCTCCTAACCGAGCTTTATAATGATACTTTGGGTTCAAAAAATACCCAATTGCGTGCATAGGATGATAGAGTTGATTGTTCCATCTGTTATTGATAATCTCCCATATACGACCATATTTAGTGTAGGCTTCCTGTATCTGATCCTTTTCCTGATCCATAGCCTCATAAATGTAGCCCATGGCCAATTTTCTCCCATCCACCATCCTTAGCACCTTAACAAGGGGCTTGGTAATTTTCACAAGCTCTGCAAACCTTTTCCCAAAATAATTGTCAAAAACTTTCTTTTTGGTGTCTTTGCCATCTTGTCTACGAGGCCACCGAGATTCAGTCCAATCATCAAAATAGAACTTTTTCTACAGGTTTTTTGTTGAGAATTGAGACATTGCAACGTGAGGAAGTGAGTTGAAAATCTCATAATTGCAGGCCTAACGAGCTCTTTTCCCCCACTGTTTTTCCTCATTAGGATCAATACCCATGAGTGGTTGTAGATGTATTTTGTAATGCACTTGACATGCTCTATAGTGTTTTTTACCCTCTACACTTTGCTTATGTCCTCAAGCATGACGTCTATGCAATGTGAAACACATGGAGTCCAAAATATGGTTTTATATTTGGACTCAAGCATGTTTCCAACAAGAAAATAGTTTGAGGCATTCTTTGTGATGACTTGCACAACATTATGCTCCCCCACTTTCTGAATAATCTCATCCAAAAGCTCAAATAGAAGGGTTGCATCCTTCACCTTATCAGATGCATCGACTGATCTAAAAAACATGGTTTCTTGAGGGCAAGAAACAAGGAAATTAATGACAGTGCGATTCTTTCCATCGATCCATCCATCTAATATGATGGAACAACTTGTTTTGAGCCATGAATTTCTATACTCAGCCAAATACTCATCAATGGAAGAAATCTCTTTTTGCAAAAAAGCTCCCCTCAAGTCATGCATAGTAGGGCCTTTGGAGCCCTTTCCTACAGCTATAATAGTCCTGCATAGCTTGGTAATAAGGTGAGCGAGCAACATTAAATGGGATATTTGCATCATACCACCATCTAGCAATGAATTGATAAGAAGTTTCTTTGCATTGTTTTTTCCAACGTTCATCCAAAGTGGGTTGTCGACTTGGCTGGGAGGAAGTGGGATTAGCAAAGGTAGTGGTGGTAGAGGATGAGAAATAACTCTAGATGTTTGTTCTCTTTGTTCCTTTAGATTGTTGGCCAAGAGCAAGAGGAACATAGTGAAAGGGGTCATTTGTGGAAGAGATAGAAGAGGAGTTTTGAATCTCATAATTATCACACCCACTCTCTTTCATGGCTTGTAATAATTCCCTCTTCCTTGAAATTTATTTTGGGATGGCCTTCTCCTTAGCCTTATTCTCCTCAAACTTTTCAAACTTGGCAAGGTATAATGCCCTAACAGAACCTAACACTTCCTTTGGTGCTTCACATGGCTTTACTTGACCTCTTATCCCAGCCAAGTGTTGTTTCAATATGAGAATACCCCCACCAATAGGTTTATTGCAAAATTTGCATATCATTTTTCCATCAATCACATCACAATGAGCTCATGCAGTATCCTTGGATTTTGGAGCCATGTTGGCTTGAAATAATTAAAATTTGCAAAGAAATCTTCCATTTATAAAAATTTGCAGCTAAGAAAAATGGAAAACCTAAGATAAATTTAGGAAAAAAAAACATATGTAGCCGACGGAATTTGATATCATAGAACTAGAGATTTGGTAGCATAGAACACAATTTTTTTAATACATGGACAGTAGTGAAATAAAGAATTTTAAAGTGAAAATCCTTACCTGGAAATGCAAACTAGCTTCCTTAGCCTCCTCTTGAAGATGCCAACTCTACTAACAACTCCAAACTATCTCCAAAATAACTCCTACTCCAAACCTCCAAATGACTACTCCAGCAAAAACTGAACACTGTCCAAGCTCCCAGTCAAAATCACGAAACTCCAAATGAGACGTGTGATGCAAATGACGGGGGTGAGCTCCTTTTAAAGGCTTGTAGAGGGTGTTTTTGGAGGGAAACAACCCTTACTTTCCCTCCAAAACACCGAGGAAGCTTCCTAAAAGAAGTCGTGTGGGTCTATCGCGGCCTTGGCAATGAACTGGTTATTTTAGGACAGACCCAACCATTTTATGGTCAAACTGGTAGGTTTCGTCCTTAACGACTGGTTTGGTCCAGTTTTTGTAGTTTTTTGGCGAAATAGGCCCTTAAATCGAGTTTTTTGTTCGGTTTGACTCAGTTGCCCAATGAACCGACCGGTTTGACCCGTTTCCGGTTCAAGGCAGTCGGTTTTTAAAATTATGCCAGGGATATGTCTTTAATAGTGTTATTTATTAGCCACTACTACCTAGGGAGGTAACATTATTATGAGCTTGAAGCCCCAAATTTGGAAGGGAAGCCCACTATGAAGTCTCAATATGCTCGTGATACACAAGCTTGGTTCACTTAGGTGCACTAATTTTTTATTGTACCTGATGGTGAGGATAGAACACTGAACATTATATGTAATTGGCAGGTGGTTGCATCATGAGCTGGGCAACCTAATTAGGGCCTAGGTGCGCAAAAGGATCATATTGACACCCCTGAGTGAAGCGTTGAGATTCATGAGACTCCCATCATGTGTAGAGCATCATTTCATGCAATGGGCACCCTCAAAACCTTTAACAATCTGCTCATTGCCCCATTTTATTCACGAGATGATGCACTTGGACCAGTGTTCCCTAGCCGGCTTAGCAGTGATCACATGGTTTGGTAGCTGATCCAAGGCCCATAGGAGGTAATTATCAGCTAGAAGACCTTTGAAAAATCAACACCACACGAGTGTCTCCTCCATAATAGGAGCCTCATACTCCATGCTCCACTTAGACAATATGTTAATATTGTCGAATGGAATGGTGTCCACATTAGGTATTTTCTCTTGTTGCGTCACGTGCATTTGTAGATTGTAATGGATAGATACGAAATCATTAAGATGCATGAAATCCAACTTGTAAGGGGGCCTTAATAAATATAATGCGTCTTGAGGGCCATACATGTTTGACTGGGTTTTCCCCTAGATAGGGGTTTTTCCCTGGCTAAGTGCCTATATCTTGTGTCTCTTGTTCTTGTGATCTTCATACACACATAATTTGGTAATTGCTTGATGAAAGATAATCTAATAAAGAAGTAAAAGAAGGCAACATAATTCACAAGTAGTTATCAAGAAAGAGGAATCAAACCGTAATTCTACTAGCATTGATTTCTGAACAAATTCAATATTACATGATTAAACATAGGGAGGGTTGAGAAAAGTGTTACTGCATAAATGGGTTGATGTAGCATCCTGGTCCATCAACTATGAATCATGTCCCAGAACATCATGTAGTTTTCATATTGAAGAGTACCCCTGCCCATAGAATAAGATTGGATAGCTTCTTCGGCCCTATTTGGGGCCTTATACCATTAGGCCATTGTGCCCTTATTCCCATCAACCTACTAGAGAACCTTTATGAAATGTTCGCTAATTGTGCACACGACACACTTTATGTACTCTTTTCTAGAAGAAGTTGATGTACACTAGGTTACCGATGGTTGTCCCATTCTAGTTATGCTAAATGCACAACCACACTACTCATCACAAACAAACATCTACTTCAATGGAAATTGAGATTGGAACATAAACTGAATATAAATGAAGTTGTTAGCAAAATGTGTGATTGTAGGATGCAATAATTCACTATTTTTTGTGAATTTCCTAATGAGGCTAAGAAGAAATGCATGATTATACATGAATTTGTCACTCCTACGTTGTGTTGTGATCACGGTTGTCGTTAGACCAAAACCCGCAGGTATTAGTCTCCGCTACAATTGCTAGAGTTAGGATCCACGAGAGGCAGTTAGTCCAAGTCGCGAAACACACGGGGAGCGTTGAACCCAATGTCCAACAATCTCCCCCCCAATGTGAGCCGAGTGAGTTTCGAACTCGAGACATGTCGCTCTGATACCACTTGTTGGGATCACAGTTTCCGTTAGACCAAAACCCGCAAGCATTAGTCTCCGCTACAATTGCCAGAGTTAGGATGCACGAGAGGTGGTTAGTCCATGTCGCGAAACACACGGGGAGCGTTGAACCCAATGTCCAACACGTTGATCATTGATCTCCTTGACGAGGGATATTTATCCCACATACTTGAGCCCTGAATTGATGCAATGGGAAACACATGGACTCCAAAATACTATTGGGTGCCTCTTCATTAGCAACTTGTCGACAACAACCTAATTAATTGCATTATCTGTTATTATTTGCACATCATGTTGTAAACGGATCCCTTAGATGATCCTATCCATCACTTTACGCAATAATGTTGCATCTTTAACATGTGCTGATGCATCCCCAGATTTAATAAACATTTTACCCTTAGGACAATGTACCAAGAAATTAAGAAAGGTCCCACCCTTCCCATCTGTCCAACCATTAGACATCACTATGCATCTAGTGTCCTCCCATGACTTCTTTAGGTCCTCCAATATATTATATATGTCATTCGTTTTTGGTTGAAGAATTGCCCCCCACAACTCCTCATAGATCTTATACCTTGGGCCAACAACAGTGATTGCATTACACATTGACAAGAAAAATGGTTTTGGTCCTTGTAATGCTCAAAAGGCATGGCATTTCAAAAACCTCTAAATTGTTCTATGATCCATGAAAAATGATAGGAAAGCAATATGGACTTTGATAACTCCCCATAAATCTAGAAAAATAACTAGTTGAGAGAGTGGGATTTCAAGAAATAGCTGGGATTTGAAAATATCGATAATATAGGCAGATAGGAATTGATCCCTGCTCCAGTGAGAAAGACTTTCATGGGGGTGATAACAGTGGTTTGACATTCTTTAAACTGGTTATTGATGATGGTAAACCCATTCCCTTTCATTCCCAAACAACTGCAAAGATAAATGACAAGAAAAACCCGAATTCGGCCTTTCTAGTAGAATGGGTAGTTTTATGTATTGTATATACTTATGAATCTTTTCCAATTTGCTTAAATTGTCAAGTTATGAAATTTGGAATAAATACACTGACGAATATTTTCCAATTTGTTTAACCTGTGGAGCTTTGAAAATTTCAAGATAATACATTGAATTTTAGGTTATGAAGCAAGATATTGGAAGTTATGATTCACGAAACATTCATCTCAGCTCAAATTATGCTTTTTAGATCTCAGACAGTCATGAAACTCATTGATATTGTTTCTATTATTTTTATTATGCATTGCTGATTGAACTTAGGAGTTGACATTTCAATTGACTGAGTTTGACTGTGTTTTTCGGATCTGCTTTGGGTTGATTTGGATCACTGTTGGAGGCTGCCTTAACTAAGGTTGGCCGAGCTCATTTGGTGGAGTCAACTTGCTGGTTTGACAAACGTTGACTTTCTGGTTGGGGAATCTTGTTGACTGCTGTTTCACTGAAGTTTTGGGCAAGAAGAAATTTGTAAATTGTACTCTCTCTTTGCTGAACTTTTGAAGAATAATAAGAAGATTTGATCAAATGGTTTTCCCCACATTGGGGTTCTTCCCTGGCATCTGCCAAATATTGTGCCCTCTTGTCTTGGCTTGTCTTCTGGTTATTTGTTTATGTTCTATTAGCATTTACTATCAATGTTAATGTGATCGCTAATTTGGAAATTGATATTGGGCTAATAAGAAAAGATTGAAGTAAATTCCTCTAAGCATAGAACATACCATTGTTATCTAAAATTAATATGGGATCAGAGCTCAAGTGAAGACAAAGCCCAAGCAAGAGTGAGAAGAGCAATCACTGAAGTCTATTGGACAAGGACAAGGGTCAATGGCTTCCTCATCATACTTCAAATCTGATGACAAGCTTAGTGATAAGTCTGATTATCATGCTTGGAAAATGTCCTTGGACTTGACTTTGGAGGAACAACAAGTTATGGATTATGTGTAGGGAAATATTATTGAGCCTCCTTCTAATGCACCAACTGCCACTAAAACAAAGTACAAGAAAGAAGAAGAATAATCCTGGTCCAGGAAATCAAGGTCAAGGAAGATCGAGATCTAAAGTAAGGAAATGTAGACAATACAATTGTAACTAGTTTGGCCATTATGCTAGGGAGTGTCCCAATAAAAGGGACTCACCCCGAGATGATGACTACAATAACAACAACAATTTCAAGCGAAATGGAAATCAAAGGAACAACTGGTTCAACAACAAAGGAAAATGAAAGGCTCCCACTACTCGAAATGGAAATGGAATTGCTCAACCTTTCAAGAAGTCAAGGAACTCTAGGTATGATGAATCTAATGTTGTAGATAACAAGCAAAAATGATTTCTTCTTATATCTGCCCTCTCTGCTGCATCTCCTCCTGACATGCTGGATAATTGGTTGATTGATAGTGGTGCCTCAAGACACTTCACTAGATATAAAGAGGCCCTCTCACATTTGATTGAAAAGGAAACAAATTTGGAGATTATACTTGGAGACAATTCCACCTATGCCGTGAAAGGGACAGGGACTGTGACTCTTCATCTAAATCAAGGTCAAATCCTTCATCTAGAAGATGTGCTATATGTACCTAACTTGAAGAAGAATTTAGTGTCTATTTCGGCGATGGGAGATAAAGGATTCAAGGTGGCATTCATTGATGGAAAGGTACGTGTTTGGAAGAGGAATTTCAAAGAAGCATTCACACTTGCTTTTAGGGTTGAAACACTTTATTAGGTTGGAGGAAGTCTATTGGGAGCCATGACATGAAACACAACTCTTCAATCCGAATTATGGCACCGAAGGTTTGCCCACCTACATTATAAAGCTCTTCCCGAAGCTAGGAAGATGGTCACAGGTATCCTCGATTTCAAAGTTGATCATAAAGGTGTTTGTCAAGGTCGTGCCGAAGGGAAACATACAAGGGGACCATTCCCCTCAAGTGATAGCAAGACTACCGACATTCTTCAATTGATTCATTCTGATTTATGTGGTATGTTCCCCGTAACATCCTTGGGAGGATACTTGTATTATGCTATTTTTGTGGATGACTTCTCTCAGAAAACTTGGATATACTTCTTGAAGAAGAAGGTTGAAGTATTCAAATGGTTTCGCTCTTTCAAAGCCTTGGTTGAAAATCAAACAGGGAAGAAGATCAAAATTCTTAGGACCGATAAAGGAACCGAATATGAGTCAAATGAGTTCAATGACTATTGTAGGGAAGCTGACATTAAGAGGGAGACCACTACTGCTAATACTCCTGAACAAAATGGAGTTGTCGAAAGAAAGAATTGAACCATCATTGAACCTATTCGTGCCATGCTTCATGACCAAGGCTTATTGAAGTTCCTGTGGGGAGAAGCTGTCAACACTGTCGTGTATGTTCAAAATAGATGTCCACATCAAGCTTTGAACTCCAAAACTTTCGAATAAATCTTCTCTGGTAAGAAACCTGATGTTTCTCATTTTAGAAATTTTGGAAGTCCCATATATTTTCACGTGCCGAAGGAAAAGAGAAGCAAGTTGGATGCCTTTGGAAAGAAGGGAATACATGTGGGCTACAGTGAAACTTCAAAGGCATATAGAATCTATGTGCTTGGTCAAAGGGAAGTGGAGATAAGTCATGATGTCACCTTTGAGGAAGATGTTGCCCTTGGGAAGGTTAGAGATCTTCCCATCTCAAAGGAAGACAAAGATGAAGGTGCGGGAAAGCAGGAAGAACCAAAGGATGAACAGATGCATGATGTTGATGGTCTGATGGATCCCATTGATCCACCTCTTAGTGAGCCCTCTTCTTCTAAAAGAAGGCCCTCATGGCTTAGAGATACTCCCGAAGATGCCGAGAGACATATTGCACCAAGGGGAACATTTCGTGAAAGCAAGAAGCCGAACAGGTACCTACTACCGTAGGTACTTAGTAGCCATGAGCACCATTGTCCAATCTGAGCTTGGAACGTTTGAAGAGGCCATGAAGCACCAAGTTTGGAAGGATGCAATGAACGAAGAATATGAGTCGATCATGAAGAATGATGTCTGGGATGTGGTACCTAGACCAAAGGACAAGTCTGTTGTCACCTCGAAATGGCTCTACAAAATCAAACATGGAGCCAATGGAAGTGCTGAAAAGTTCAAGGTCAGATTTTCTGCTTGAGGCTTCTCGCAGAAAGAAGGTATAGACTATGATGAAATATTTACACCTGTTGCCCGATATACCACCATTGGTTCGATTATTGACCTTGTTGCCTCACAGGGATGGAGTCTACCTCAGATGGATGTCAAGACTGCCTTCTTGCATGTTCACTTAAGGAAGAGGTCTATGTGGAACAACCTTTGGGGTTCGAAGTTGGAGATTGAGATACACATGTATGCAGGTTGAAGAAAGCTCTCTATGGGCTGAAGCAAGCCCCCAAGGCTTGGTATGAGAGGATCAATAACTATTTGATGAAGCTGGGATTTACTCGAAGTGAAGCTGACACGAACCTATATTTCAAGATTGATAATGACAAGCCTCTCATTCTGGTACTCTTTGTGGACGATCTCTTCTTGATAGGTGCAAACCCTCTCATTCATTAATATAAGAGGGAGTTGGCTTTTGAATTCGAGATGAAGGACCTAGGACTGATGCACTACTTCCTAGGCTTGGAGGTTTGGGAAACGTCAGGTGAGATTTTCCTTTCTCAAGGAAAATATATTGTGAAGCTGCTAGAAAGATTTGGGATGGTGTACTGCAAGTCCGTCACTACTCCGATGGAACTCATCTTTAAGAAACTATGTAGAAGTGCTGCTGGGCCTGATTTGGGAAATCCTACCGAGTATCGTCAACTCGTGGGGACCATGATGTTCTTAATGAACTCTCGTCCGGACATATGTTTTGCAGTGAACACGTTGAGTCAGTATATGGTCGAGCCTCATCACATACACTGGATTACTGCCAAGAATCTCTTGAGATATCTTCGGGGCACAATCAACCATGGATTGAGATACATTGTCGGGACTTTGAGGCTCCATGGATATACTGATGCTGACTGGGCTGGTAGTGTGGTGGATCGTAAGAGCACATCTGGATGTTGCTTCACTCTAGGTTCTGCTTCAATCTCTTGGATGAGCAGGAAGAAAAAATCGGTTTCTTTAAGCACCGCCGAGGCCGATTACATTGCAGCATGGCCTGTTGTGAAGCTGTTTGGTTGAGGAAGCTCTTCAGTGAGTTGTTTGGGCATGTGCTGGATACCACTGTGATTTATTGCGACAACCAAAGTGGGATTCGACTTTCAGAGAATCCCGTGTTCCACGACCGCTCCAAGCATATTGATATTAGGTACCACTTTATCTGGGATATGGTACAACGAGGCGCCCAAGGCTCCATTACATTGAGACTGATGAGCAGGTCGCATATATTCTCACGAAGCCCTTGGGGAAGGTCAAATTCTTGAACTTCCGTGAGAAACTTGGAGTCGTGGACATACCCTCTTATGAGGGTCTCGCTTGAGTTGGACTTTGAGCTCTGGGAGTTGCGGGGGGCTTGGGGTAGCTTCTTGGAGCTATAAGCAACGATAGGGCGAGGTTCACCTTGACTTATTTGTGTGCTATTGTCCACTGTTATGATATTGAGCTGGTTCACCCTCTCTTGATTTATGCCCCACATACATCCTACCCATGTAGTCTGAGACTCATGGGAAGTACCTCTCATCTGGCCAATGAGTTGGGAAATGAGGATAGAGACCATAGCACTACCGATGGACGCATCATGTTTTGCCGTACTCTCTATGCTAGGATGGGTTGTGTCCAACAACTTGATCTGGGATCAAGTTTGGTTGAGGTTTTTACCTGTAGACTGACTTCAGGTCAGTGGAGAGTGGCAAGGTCTTGTGACTCACTCTTGATCAAATCTTCTTCATTCTTTCTTCATGGTTCAGTAGAGCAAAGTACAAGGATGACAGGATGACACAGGATGATAGGATGGTACAGTTTGATAGAGGGATTGTCGGGTGGAGTTCTACCTAGTTGAGAGGGAGTGTTAAAATTGGAAACTCGGGCCAAACTCCACTTTGGACCGCTCATATGATGGAGACGATATTTTTGTTGGATTCCTCTTTCTGAGAGGTGCAAGATTGATCTAAAGATCATCTTGTTTGGACGATCAGAAGTTGGATTTTGAATTTATTTTCTCACACGTGCAAATTGTAAAGGTCGGCCAGAAATGTAATCTAGGCTCAGAAGCCCCAATAGATGTGTCTCCACCCCTCATTGAAGGATATAAATAAGAGAGACTCATTCCTCATTTTGTACGTCACTCAACACATCTCATCATCTCTCTCTCTCATTGGTTCATACACCAACTTGGAGTCTCTCTCTCTCCTTGCACATGTGAAAGGAAAGCTGCAATTTTCGGACTGAAGTACAGGGTGTTGACCAGCATTGACTTGGGTCAAACCATCTCCAAAAGGTGCATTTTTCAGGGCAGAATTTTGGTCTATTTAGGCTGCAGCTATTGGCACGAAAACCAAGGAATTCTGGGCAGTTTGACCGTAGCATTGACCACATTGTTGACCACAGCATTTGACCACAGAGTTGACTATTCAGTTGACAGAGTTTGACTGTGTTTTTCAGATCTGTTTTTGGCTGATTTGGATCACTGTTGGAGGCAGCATTGACTAAGGTTGACCGAGCTCAATTGTTGGAGTCAACTTGCTGGTTTGACCAGCATTAACTTTCTGGTTAGGGCATCCTGTTTACTGCTGTTTGACTGAAGTTTTGGGCAAGTGTAATTTGTATATTGTACTCTCTCTCTCTGCTGAACTTTTGAATAATAAGAAGAAGATTTGATCAAAGGGTTTTCCCCACATTGCGGTTTTTCCCTGGCATCCACCAAATATTGTGTCCTATTGTCTTGGCTTGTCTTCTGGTCATTTGTTTATGTTCTTTCAGCATTTACTGTCAATATTAATGTGATTGCTAATCTGGAAATTGATATTGGGCTAATAAGAAAAGATTGAATTAAATTGCTCTAAGCATAGAACATGCCATTGTTATCTAAAATTAACACATCACTGTGCATCTAGTAGTCCTCCCATGACTTCATTAGGTCTTCCAATATAGTATTTATGTCATTCTTTTCTGCTTGAAGAATTGACCCCCACAACTCCTTACAGTTCTTATACCTTGGGCCAACGGCAGTGATTGCATTACACATTGATGGGAAAAATGGTTTTGGTCCTTGTAATGCTCAAAGGCATGGCATTTCAGAAACCTCTAAATTGTTCTATGATCCATAAAAAATGATAGGCAAGCAATATGGACTTTGATAACCCCCCATAAATCTAGAAAAATAACTAGTTAAGAGAGTGGAATTTCAAGAAATAGCTGGGATTTGTAAATATCGATACTGTAGGCAGATGGGAATTGATCCCTGCTCCAGTGAGAAAGACTTTCATGGGGGTGATAACAGTGGTTTGGCATTCTTTAAACTGGTTATTGATGATGGTAAACCCATTCCCTTTCATTCCCAAACAGCTGCAAAGATGAATGACAAGAAAAACCCGAAATCGGCCTTTAAGAAAATCGACAGAGGTGTAGAGTTATAATCTACTGGAATGGGTAGTTTTATGTATTGTATATACTTACGAATCTTTTCCAATTTGCTTAGATTGTCAAGTTATGAAACTTTGGAATAAATATACTTATGAATATTTTCCAATTTGTTTAACCTGTGAAGCTTTGAAAATTTCAAGATAATACATTGAATTTTAGGTTACGAAGCAAGATATTGAAAGTTATGATTCACGAAACATTCACCTCCCTTCAAATTATGCTTTTTAGACCTCAGACAGTCATGAAACTCATTGATATTGTTTCTATTATGTTTATTGTACATTGCTGACTGAACTTACGAGTTTTTTGAAGTGCGAACATATTTTAGATATTGATTTCTGTTGAAGTAAGGTTGGTGTACCATCTTTTTATGTTATGTGCCAAATCCGCCAAGGAGGACTGTTTTCACAGGAGTTGGTGCAATAATGCCATTTATAGGTTGATGGAGGATAAATCTAATTAACTTTGGCTGCCCTCTATTGTTTGAAATAGGTTGAATGTACCTCTGGAGTTATCCTAAGAATAACTTAGCAGGTATCTAGACATAATGCATGCACTACTTATTATAACAGGAAAGAACCTTCATGTGAAGTAACTGAAGTAGCTATAATCAACGGATTAACACAGTGGTGAAACGTTAGATTCATTGCTGCTATTATTCATTTAATAGGGTCATGAATTTTGTGGCATCTTTTGCTGAGGGCTGAAATCGATTGCCATTTGGAGGATTCCTGGGCATTACTTATTATGACAGGAAAGAACCTTCATGTGAAGCAACTGAAGTATCTATAAACAAATGCATTACCACAGTGCTGAAACCTTAGAGTCATTGCTGCTATTATTCATTTAATAGGTTCATGAATTTTGTGGCATCTTTTGCTGAGGGCTGAAATCGATTGCCATTTGGAGGATACCTGGGCATCTTGTTGTGGTTGAGTCCTTTATTTTGTCACACTGGAATGCAAAAAATTTTAGTGAATTAAGTTTGATTTGACCTTATAATTTTAGGTACGTTGTATCTAGTGTTTCGCTTATTTGCTTTGTTAAGATCTATATAATAAATTTAAGATATTAGTTTTTAAGCTGCAGATCACTTTGCAGTAATTTGTTTTCATATATATCAAAAATAACTTTTCCCTTTTTGGTTTCAGTTGGATCACTTTCTAGATTAATGTGCTTCCGGTTTTTGTAAATTCTAGTGTAGTTTATAAAGAATCCTCTTCAAAGGGCACCTCTGCTTTATGAAGAGCAGTTGGCTCAAATATGTAGGTTTTCCACTGTGATATGACTATTTCCATGGGGCCATTGTTGCTATCCTGAATGCATATTCATATGGCAGCTATTTATGGATGTTGGAAGACATTTGTTTGGCCTTATTATAGTTTTCTGTTTTTGCATATGATAATGCTTTAGGATTTTGTCTCTGATTAGCTTTCTACCTATATTTTTTCTACAATTGGGCATAGTAGTGATGATACCTGTGCATTTCTACTCGTTGATTTATCTGATGGTGCTTTTTACTAATTGAACAGCTTTTGTGTCATGGTATAATTTATTCTATGTGATTTCGGACTTATTAAGATAATATACTATATTCTGTCATTTTAGACGTTTTGAATGTTTGGATCAACTCAGATAAACAATGTATTTTGAGGACTTATGCAAGCTTACCAATAGATAAATCTTCTTTGTTCTCAATCAAACTTGATCCTTTATTGGTTACATGGTTGGCATTCAACCAATTGTAAATATAAATACAAGTTACTACAAACATTGGGCAAGGGTATGAAATTTCATGTTCTTTCAAAAAGCTTTTGTGCCATTAATTAGGCTGATTAACAATCCCAGCATTCCATCTCTATTTGCATAGCAGTTCCATGATTATGGTGGCTAATGATTTCATTAAGGTTGCAATAATATAGTCCTCCAAATTGTCATCCATATGTTTTTGGTTTACTGGCATGAGACAATTATTAGGATAGCTTTCTTGATGAGGATTTTGTGCTTGAAATTTCTTTCTTACTTACATTTGCTTGTATGAAGTTGGTCCTTTCTCCCTAGTCGCTGCACTTGCAGCAGGGCGACTCAGTCTCCCACATCCGTGCTGTTGTGTGTCAGGTTGGCCCTTGTACTCCGAGGATTTGTGCATTTGCCATTTTCCTTCTATTTCCTTACTCTTCCATTAGGTTAGCCTGGTCCATTTCATGTTGGCCTTGTTGCTTGATGTTGACCTTGTTGGTTGATGTAGCTAGGAACACAAGAGCAGAAAATATCTCCAAGCCCAAGTTATTCTTTTGAATGTACATGTCTTAATTAAATTAATTAATCGGTTTTTAATTATTTTCCTAAGTTTTAGCTTAGGGAAATAGATTAATTAATTAGTAATAATTGAGACATGGTCTATTTTCCTTTAGAGACTTCTAGTAAATTTTCTAAGTGATATTAGCCATTGATTAGATCATTTTAGATCTAGATCTTGGTCGTTGATTTCATAAAGAGAGATTATATATGAAATCTACGGGCAGTCTTGGAGATCATTCATTGCAGTAAAGATGGCGCTGTGATAGTGTGGGGTTTGGGACCAGTGAGGGTTTCAGCAGTAGCTGAATATTTCTGGAGTTTTCTTTCATCCGTTTCTTCTAGTTTCTGAGATCCAGAGGAGGAATTCTACCAAAGCTTTTCTACAGATAAAGAGGCCATACAAGATTTCCAGGAAAGGCTGTATGAGATTGCCAGGAGAGGCCGTAGGAGTTGCCAATTTAGCAGATCGAGATTTCCAGTTGTTAAATGAATTGCAGGAAATTATTGCGATTGCAGAAAAGGTGGATTGCAAGAATTCACAACAGATGCTGTAATAACAGTGCAAATTGCAGGAGAGGCTGTGACCGGTTGCAGAGGGAGGGCGCCAGTTGTCAGATCGACTTATGGAGGTGAATAAATATTTTGTCATAGCTTTGCTGGGGTTTGGCAAGAAGTATTGTAATATTCATCAATTGTAGAATTTGCTGAAAATTAATAAAACTCTCAGATTTGAGGAACCAGTTTTCCCCTCAGGGTTTTTCCAGGGACGTTTTTGTCTGAAAATATTGTGTCCATTTTGTGATTGGTTTTCTATTAGTTTTTCCACAATTTTTTTTTGTGAATATTGCAATCATGGTTTTATTTACTTTTTGCAATTTATTAATTTTGCTCAGAATTAAATACATTGTATAATTACCGGTTAATAGCAATAAGCGACATTTTATCGATTTTTCACATGGTATCAGAGCAGATCTATAGCGCAGACGTCTCAATGCAGGTGTTTGGAAGAGAAAGTCAAGTGTTTAATGCCTAGATTGATTTCTTCAGTTTATTCCAGAAATACTTGGAGGAATTTTACTAGTGTTTTTTTCTACAAGACGAAGGTCAAATTAATTAGTGCGAATTGCTAGTTTACTTGGGCGTGTTGCTGAAGACAGTTTCATTTGCCAGTTGCCAGATCAATTTTCTGGAGGCAATATGAGTGGATTTCTCTAGTTGTTGGAGGCTGAAAAATTCATTAGAGTGATTTCTGGAGGCAGTGCAAGTTTCTGGCAGAGCTAGTGCGTAGTTTCAGTGGGCAGTGCGATTGCCCAGTACCAATTGAGATCACTTGCAGAGGAAGATTGCGAGGTTTTCCTGGTATTTTTTGTCAGTTGGCAGAAATATTTCTTTTTATTTTCTCTCGAGGTTTTCTGTAATGGCTTCAACAAGATTGAGGGATCAAGATAGGTTGGATGGTGCATCTGACTTCAGTGTCTGGAAAATTCGGCGCATTCTTATTTTGGAAGAGCATGACCCGAAGGGGTTTTCTACGACATATATTGCTTTTTGAAAATTCCTCTAAGTGCAGCAATTGGATATTATTCTCCTAATTTTGACAATTTATTTGTCTTTTGTAATTATTATTACGACAAATAGCGAATAATTCACACTGCAATTCTTCACAATAGAGTTATGTTGCGGAAATATAAAAAACTGGAACTAAGAAGTAGATGCACACACAAAATGACACTGTTGTTTTTGGACAAAAGTTCTTGGAAAAACCTCGAAGGGAAAACCAGTGCAACAGATGAGGGTTTTATTATTCTACAACAAAAATAGAGAATTACAACAGCTAGCCTTTTTGGTTTAGCTCCGACAATTTATCTCAATTGGAAATATACTGGGAAAATTCTTTTCCCTCTCAGCAAAATCGATCTGGCCTATCCTTGGCCACTCGCACTCCTCCTTGGGACTCACACCACTGGCCAAAAATGCGCACTGCAGCCTATGGGAATTTGTTCTGCCTTAGAACATCCTTCATTCAACTCGTCATGCCTCCCTCTGCCTTTGGAAACAATTCGCTCTGACTCCCCGGAATAGATTCGAGCACTAACGACTGAAATGATGCTTCTTTCGACAACTCACATTGGCAATCTGGGCCACTTTGCACTGTAGATTACAACCTCCTTTGCTGGATAATCCGGCCTCTTGTCCTGCTATTGGATCATTGGAAAATCTCCTGAGAATTTCTTTGGAAATTCTCACTGCTGCAAATCTTGCTACTGTCTCTTCCTTGGCTCGAACTGGGCCTTGTTGAAAATTGTGAATTGGGGAATTCAAATTGCCTTGCTCACTTGATTTGTCTTCTCCAATCCCCTCGAACCGCTCTTATAATTTCTTGCTGGAGCTTCAACGAAAAAGATCTAATCATGATCAATGGCTTAGATCATCTTAGACTCTGTCAGTCATTTTTCCAGAAGTCTCTAGAGCAAAATCAATTTTCTCAATTAATATGCATTAATTAATCAATTTTCCCAAGTTAGATTTAGGAACTTTTTAATTATTGATCAATTAATTTAATTGAGAGGTTTCTAATAGTTTTCTCTTGAAACCTTTTATGGGTTTTGGAGATCTCATGTTCCTTAGCCTCTCTGACACCTTAGAGACTAGAACACTTGTCCGTTGCTATGATATGCATAAAAGCCAAACACTTTTCTCCACTCTCCATTCTACTTTTCTTCTCCCTGATGAACAACCTGTAGCTGCATTGACTGTGCTACTCTGTGAAAATTCCTAGATTTAAGTGATCTCCAGAAACCTATTGCAACCAAGTGAATTTACTTCTATTTGTAAATTACATTACAAAATTATTTCAGATTTTTTCATGAAATATTGAAGCAAATTACTGAAGCAGCCTACACTTACTTATGATTCTGAAACAAGGAAACTAAGCAAAGAATAATATGCACATGTGACATCGTTATTTTTGGACGAAAGTCCCCGGAAAAACCCAATGCAGGAAAACCGGTGCAGCAGATCTGAGGGTTTGATTTTATTAAGCAGTAGCAAATTTTGAATACATCTCTGAATACCACAAAGGTAATTCAGTTACAGAGAGAGAAATACTGGCAAAAAGATTGTGAGTTTTTCCTCACTCAATCACTGAAAAAAATGCCAGCTAATCCGATCACTGGATGAAGTGTCACTGGCAGGCCCTGCGCTGTCTTTGTGCAGTTCCTGCGTCAACCTCTCTAGGCACGACATCACCTAGCTAGGTGATTGATCTTCAACCCAGAATCACTGCTCTCAGCCTCCTGATTTCACACCCCGGTTTTCGGCTTCTGAAACTGATTCTTCTGCAAAATATCGAGCTCTTTCTCACCCTCTGCGGTACCTATGCGTGACCTCGCGTCAGCCTCTGCATGAGAGTCGCTGGATCACTCTCTGCCTCTCTCTGCTGATGATTCTTCGACTGAGAAAATATCTCTCCAGAAGCTATCTCTGCCCCTCACTGCATTGGAATCACTTAGATCGAATTCTCCTCTGAGCACTATTCACTTCAGAAAATCGATCACTTAGATTCACTTAGTGTGTTTTTCCAAATGACCCTCAAGCCTTCCTTTATAGCCTTCTCGTTGAGACTTCAACGACCGAGATTAGATCTCTAATCAACGACTAAGATTATAACTTGACTTGATCCATGTTCTCTAGAAGATTCACACTCTGTTTTATTAATACCCTTTAATTATTTAATTTTCCTAAGTTTAAACTTAGGGTCACAGTAAAATAATTAATTATTTTAATAAAACACATTCTGAGTGGAATTTTCACAAACGATTTCTGGGTTCTTTGGAATACATGTGCCTAAGCCTCTCCACAAATTTTGAGACTTAGAGCACTTCTGATGCTACCAAAAATCAACACTCCCTCTTAATGAGGAAAGTGCTCTAACAACATGCTTGCTGCACATTGCTCTGACCTTGAAGCATCCTCTGCACTGCTGATGTCTGACAAGCTGCCCACCAACCACTGTGCTGCCACTGCCAATGCTACATCCGTACTGCAACTCCCTCTCAAGTTCTGCATATACTATGTTGTTAGCACTCCAAGTGCTAACACTACATTTGCATTGCAACTCAGTTGCTGAGAGAAGCAACTAAAACCACCCAAAAACTGAACAAGCGTTTAGTGGATGCACCTTAGTGCTGTAGATTTGACTGTTGCTAGTCCCACGCTGCCCTCTGAAGCCACTGCGCTGTTGAAGCTACTACACTGTGCCTCTATGCACTGCTGCCTCTATGCTCTGCATTGCTCAGATTTTGGCGCTGCTAACCACTGCATCTATCGCTCCATCACTCCTTGGCTCCCACTAAAAACTCCTCCATCTCGCTACTACTCATCATGGGCTCTCGTAGCAAGGTGATGATCCATGAGATGGGTTCCTGAAGGATCCTGCCGAGCTAAAGTTATTGCGAATTTACAGCTTAATCTCGCCCCATCTCCCTCCTGTAGATGCGTGGGCACTCATGGCATACTCATCCTTCCAGATCATGTAGTTGGAGGCTCCCTCCAACCGGTCCCGATCTCTAAGCCTGTGAGTTGCCATGGCCATCAAATCTATTGAATCTTCTTTTCTTCCCCCTCTGTGCAACACTGGACATGCTTACGCACTCCTTGTGGAGCTCGTAGATCTGCTTCCTGGATCTGCTGCTCAGAACTTGGAAGAACTGAAATTCCCCAACTACGAATCTCCTGAGAGAGAAAATTCCTTCAGTGTGTTGCTTCTTCTTCTTCTGACACTTTCTGCCCGGCAAAATCAAGATCTGCTTGCAAAAATGCGTCCCACTAGCTTTGCGCTGAGGCTCTATGTTGCTTCCTCTGCCTTGGGAAAAATTCCAATTTGGAAGTCTTACCTCTCTGTTGACTCACTCAGAGAGGCTCTTTCTCGGAAATTTCAGCCCTCTTGGCCTAGATTTCGCAATCCCTCTGGGGATTCGAACTGTTTCTTTCTGCAACTTCTCGACCTCAGTTACGTGCTGGATTTGGTCCTCCTGTTTCACAATGCAAGCTCTGATACCATGTAAAAATTCTAGATCTAAATGATCTCCAGAATCCTACTGCAACCAGCTGAATTTACTTCTCCTATTCGTAAATTATATTACAAAATTATTTCATATTTCTTCATGAAATATTGAAGCAAATGACTGAAGCAACCTACACTTAATTACTTATGATTATGAAACAAGGAAACTGAGCAAAGAAAAATATACGCATAGGACACCGTTATTTTTAGACAAAAGTCCCTAGAAAAACCCAATTCAGGAAAAACCGGTGCAACAAATATGAGGTTTTGATTTTATTAAGCAGTAGCAAATTCTAAATACATCTCCGAATACCTCAAAGGTAATTCAGTTACAGAGAGAGAAATACTAGCAGAAAGATTGAGTTTTACCTCACTCAATCATTGAAAAAATTCTCGGCTGATCCGGTCATTAGATGAAGTACTACTGGCAAGCCCTGCGCTGTCTTTGCGCAGTCCCTGTGTTAGCCCTTCTAGGCACTGCGTCAACCAGCTAGGTTATTGATTTGCAACTCGAAATCACTGCTCTGAGCCTCTCGGTCTCACACCCCGATTTCCGGCTTTTGAAACTGATTCTTCTGCAAAATCTCAGACTCTTTCTGACCCTCTGCGCTACCTCTGTGTGGCCTTGCGTCAGCCTCTAGGTGAGAGCTGCTGGATCACTCTTTGCGTCTCTTTGCTGATGATTCTGCGGCTGAAAAAATCTCTCTCTGGAAGCTATCCCTGCCCCTCGCTGCGCTGGAATCACTTAGGTCAAATTCTCCTCTAAGCACTGCTCACTTTGGAAAATCGATCACTTAGATTCATTCGACGTGTTTTTCCAAATGACCCTCAAGCCTTCCTTTATAGCCTTCTCGTTCTGACTTCAACGACTGAGATTAGATCTCCAATCAACGACTAAGATTATAACTTGACTTTATCATCGTTCTCTAGAAGATTCACACTCTGTTTTATTAATACCCTTTAATTATTTAATTTTCCTAAGTTTAAACTTAGGGTCACATTAAAATAGTTAATTATTTTAATAAAACACATTCTGAGTGGAATTTTCACAAACAATTTCTGGGTTCTTTGGAATACATGTGCCTAAGTCTCTCCACAAATTTTGGGAGTTAGAGTACTTCTGATGCTACCAAAAAACGTCCTCTGTGTTGAGGTGCTTCTCGCTGGAATTGCACCTTCCAATTGCAACTAGACAATTCACACTGCCTATCTCCTTCTTTGCACTGTTGCCATCACTATTTTTATGTGTACTGACCTCTCAGATCCTGAAGATCAAGCTTCCATAGTGTTATAGGCCATTTTGTCACATCCAATCAAAGTGAGCCTCCTAATGGGATCAATCAACATTCTATTCCCCTTGTCATCATCTTGCACAAAGCCCTAAGCATGTACTTTTCATCCCTCAGAGTTTAAACCCTAAACTGCCTCGAGTTTGGAGGGAGTCTCACCAATTTCCAAAGATAAGTATCTTATTCTTTGTATTACCTTTTTCATATTTGGTTTCCCTTACTTATCTAGGTTTGTTTAGATGCTAATTAATTTTCTTTTGTATTTTTCTTTGTTTAGGAAAGCCTGCTGATCTAGTCAGGAATTATGAAGGCCTCACAAGACAAAGCATTGGAATTACAAGGTTTGTTAAGAAATAAAGGTATGCCTTAGACCATAAGATTTGTTCTCTTCATGATAAAGGTATATTCATTCTTTTTTGGTAAACTATTCTACATTTCTAATATTGTTGTGTCTAGCTCTCTTGAATCATAAAGATTCTTGATTGGGTGATTCATCATTAGATAAATCTACCCTCCTCATATCTTTGATTATTCTTGTGGAACCCTAAAAAGGTTCTCTGTAAAAACCTAACTTAAGGGTATGTCGATGATAATGCGTGAAACCGTAGCCTACTTAGGGTTATTGGTGAAGTCTAAGAAAATGCTATTTTTGATGTTTGAAGTTTTGAATGTCATGTTTGTGGTTTTGGTATGGTTATGGAAAAGCTAATCTGTTAAGGTTGGATGGTGATACCTGAAATCTTGAACCTATGAAGATTTGGTAAATTTGGGTTTGCCTTGAAACCCTAGATCTTTAGGTTTTGGTGTTGAGAATTTAGAGGGTTGGGGTTTATTTCAAATTCTCTTCTTGATAATTACTTGTCAGCTTACTTGAGTTACTTATGTCGTCTCTTCGTTATCTTATTTAGTCTTTCATCAAGTCAATTATCAAAATACACAAGACACAAAATTAGGCTCCTAGAGCTAGGGGAAAACCTCTCCCTCTTGGAGAGGAAAAACTCACAAAGAATTCTTCTTATAGATATTCAAATGACAAGTACCATGACCAAGAATCAAACCCTTGACCTAGGTATGCTTCCAAGACCTTGTCACTTCTTCTAAGCCTTCCTTCAACGCTTATCTTTCTTTCTTCATCAATGTGTACTGATCAACATAGAGAACTCGGTCTCTAATCCTTCACATATAATGGATATGTAGAACCTTTGAGTAGGAAGGTAACCTTCCTCCTTTTTCCATACTGCTTTATAACATAATCAAGTTCATTCACAACTTCATAATGCTTCACAACAAACATGCTTGAACCAGACCTTTTATTACGTTGTGCTTATCCTGTACTTATTCGAATTAATGTCACTACTGTATATACCATATTAGCCATGAAAGAATTCACATTTTCGTCAAAGCAATCTGCACGTACAACTGTGATTTATCTGCACTAGAAACCCTGTTCTTGTCCGCATCTCTGGCACATAGTAATTCACATCCAGTTCAAACCAATCCGCATTGAAAACCTTGAACCCGTCTCCTAAAATCCGCATTGTATCTTCTGTCTTAAGTCCGCACTTTTGTTCAAAGAAATCCGCATTTATGTCTCTCACTGAAATTCACAATACTGTCCAGAGCAATCCGAACTGTTATCCCTTCAAATCATCCGCACTGTTCTTGTCATTAGCCCACACCGTTATCTCTGCACTTGTCTTTAGAATATCCTCAATTGATCAGAGCTGAATCCGCAATTCTTATTCTTGCTTACCTCAAATGATCCGTAGCTTTTGTGTATATATATAGAACGTTCACTTAATTAGGCCGACCATACCTCTTACTAGTAGGTCGACTTGTCATGCTGTAGGGAGGCTGACTTGATACATCAATATAATATTTCTTCCAACGTTTGAGTGAGGGCTAATGAGAGCTACTCTTCTATAGTTTCTGGACTTGGTCTTGGAGCATTTCTAGATCCTTCATATATGACACTTATTACATTTATATCAAGAAGACAAACCCTAGATAGACATCAAGAAGAAGTCTATTTAACCTCTAATAAAATCTTGCTCATGAAACCCATGAAGCAAGTACAAAATACATTTTATTATCTTTGTCTTCTTCTTTACATAGAATACATAATTACATAGTCAATATGAAGACTGACCTAGTTACACAACATTTGGTAGGGCTTATAAGCAAGACCCTTATTTTAGATGATGTCGTAGGAGAGCTGTGATTGGTTTTGATCTGAGGCTTAATGTCTCATATAAGAAATCTAGGGTTTGCACTAAATCATAGTAGGAAGTCTAACATATGAATTCTGAAAGTTGTTAGATGCGTTGACGAATTGCACTTGATTGAATTGTTTCTAAAGTTTGCCATATGTTATAGAAGAATTTGTCATATCGTTGAAAGAGATATTATAGCTCTAGATATATTGAGATTGATATCTTATTGATGTGATTTAGCGTTTGTAACAAAACCCGGGCAAAAAGTTGAAGTATAAAAGTATGTGTCTAACTAAAGTTAGGTATCTAGTATCTAGAGTCTAAACGCTACCGTTATGATTTTGACATTGATAACTTCATGCGTCTGTATACGTATTTGGTTGCACTTGTCAAGCTGTGCAGGTACATGATCTTCAAGATTTTGAAGATATTCGTAGGTAAAGTTGACTGGATTGGTAAGCATGATGAAGAAAGTTATATATGAATGACGATGGTCAAGATGACCTCTGATAAGAAGGATGGAAGCCATGAACGATTCTCTGATGTTGATCTCCCTAAGTTAAGAATGAGCTTGGATAGAAGAAATCTCCCCAAGTTGAGAGGGAGGGCATATTATGGTCATACCTTGAAAGAAGAAATTGGAGAATGCACTTTGAGGTACTACTGAAAGAAGGAAAGCAGGATCTGGTTGTAGAATAAGTCGCTGCATGTGAAGTAGGAAAGGAAGTTGTATGATTGAGGAATCTGTTGTCAAGATTCGTTTGGGAAGCTCTAAATCCTACTGTGAAAAGTTGAGAAGCAACATCAAGATGTATGAAAACCCTAGAGGTTTGTGCTTACTTATGTATATTTGGAAGTTTATTATTGACTGGGGTTGTGTTTGTATAGGTAAATCTCTCAGAGGTTTGATAACATATATTACATACTTCTTGTTACCGATCAATTTGATCGAGAGAGATTTGCTACTGATTAAAATAATTAGGAGTGTTGACGCTTTGTGTGTGATACACATTACCTGGGAGGACATCTGGCCGACACTATGTGCTGATGTCTGGATCCCAAAGTAGTGAGGGTGGCGTTGGTCATAGAGCTTTGCCCTCAGATATGCACTTGGATCCCTGGGTTGATGGTTAGCAAGTAAGCCTGATGGTACCTAGAGAGGCTGAAAGCTTTAGAACATCTTAGTCCCACCTAGATAGATTGCCCTGGTTAGGAATCTAGTCTGTGGCATTGTGAGTGCTTGAACCGTTGAGGACCTTGGATAGATTACCCTGGTCAGGAATCTAGTCCATGGCATTGTGGTGCCTAAACTCTTCATGGTTCATCTGTTTTGAGATCTTCCTCCCTAGTTATGAATACCTCCCTAGTTAAGACTCATGAGGGAGTGTTGAAGAATGTAACTAGGTTTGGACTTCATAATTGTATTTGAGTCATAATGAAACATACTTATGAAAAAAATGAAAAGAAATTTATTATTATTATTATTATTATGACTTTTAAAGCATGGGTTTCATGCTTGAGTCATGTTTTAGGTCAAAGTTCCAATTGAGGACTTCTAGGATTTATACCGAGTCATTAGAGTCATTGTACATTTAATGAGACCCTTCTTGGGCTTTTGAATCATGTAAAAATAATTATTATTGAGTCAAAAATGAATTTTGTCACCGCCACACCATGTCGGCCCTTACCAGTTCAAGTCGGCCTACAAGAAGGGAATTCAAACTCCAGAAAAGGGTATATCTAAGAGAAGTTCGATTCATTTGAGAAATCATCACTCACACAAGTTCGATATTCAAGAATAGGCAGTGAAAAAGTGCGAAGTTGGAGGAGACAAGAAGTTGCAGGATCGAAGTTTTAGGGCACCTATCTCTCCCACGTGTGGAATTTTTGGGCTAATGCAACTAGATTGAAGTATTGCATCAAGGCCGAAATTTTGCTGCTGCTTCTAGGTCGAAATATTGCTTCAGGATTGAAGTGCTGCTTGTAGGTCGAAGTGCTGCTGCTGCTCTATTCTAGGTTGACGATAGTACTGGAAGGTTGTCATTTACAAAAGAAGGAAATGGCAGACTTGGTGATTGGAGGAAATCTATGTCTAGGTCAAGAAGTCTTGGATTGTCTTGTGAAACTATTGAAGGAAGAGTTGTTGATTGGGTTTTCTGTTGGAAATACTGAGGGGGGGGGGGAGGGTGAATCAGTATTTCTTTCAATTAGAGCATTAGTTAATCTTCAATTATTATCAGTATTTGTACAATGATAGCAGCAAACAAGAGGAACACAAATGCACACAGTTTTTAAGGTGGAAACCCACTCCGGGACAAAAACCACCTAATGCTTTTCTAATAATTCTTTTCAATAATACTTTTCAACTCCAATTGAAAATAAAGCTCCAACTTCCTAGAATCTAGAAAAGCATTCTTCTCCAGCTCCCATTGGATGGACGCTCCAACGCCCGAGATTCTTCAGTAGTCACTGAACGGATGCCCCAACACCCAATGAGCTACAACTCACCCTAGCACCACCCTACCACCCTATAGAAGAATAAAAGAAGAATGGACTCTCGTACCAGGGAAAATTGTCCACTTTACAATGATATAGAATGATGTAGAAGAAGAAGATATACTAGACCATAACCCCAACTTTGACACAACCACCTAATGATGATCCTAGACCTCCCAACATTGCCTCTTCAACCCTTGGCAGATAGACACTAGTACAATTTGTACAATAATGTATTTACAATGACTAAGTACAATGATACCTTTACAATGATTGTATGCAGTGCTGCCCACTTGAAGACTTCATATGATGAACTTCTTGCTGCTGTTATGCACCTTGGTTTGCTTTTCTGCCGTAGAAAGTCTGGTCCTTTGCAATCCTTGACAACACATGATCTAGCTTTTCCTTGCCTTCTAGGAGCTCGATATTGAATCTGGTGTATCTCTGTTATTTCAGATCCGCAATATCTGATTTTCGGTCCTGTAGTAGTTCTCTGAGTCTTCTTTCCAATGCCAAAGGTCTGACCCAATTTGGATTCTTCAAGAGAGAGTTATACCCAATTTCTCACACTGCCCTAATTATGGACTGTTTCAGCAGAGCGCACTTGTACGGCGTGCCACGTGTCACCGTTTCTTCATTTGTCTCTGAAATTGATAGAGCGCAAATTACAGACTGTGCACTATCCGTCACTTTTTACGGCATTCCAATCCGATACTGGGAGAGAGAGTTATGACAAATTTACCAAGGTCACTTCTTTGAGATGAATTCCAGGAGCCTGCAAAAATCCTTACTTCCACAGATCATATCTCCAAAAATATTGCACAACTTGATTTGAAATTTTTACTGTAGCTTCCTTAGGATTTCGGCTTCGTCTCATAAAAATTTCAGCTTCTGAGCCTTCGTAGAAAAAAATTTAGAGTGAAAATGCCACGATGACTTGTTTCAGATGGCCGAATCCCTTGCCTAAGGAGGAAATGAAGATCACAATATATATGAATGCTTAAGTTGAGAGGGGCTTCAACAAGTGAACGTGGGAGGGATTTTAGGAGCTTAAAAAATATTAATTATGAATTTTCAATGACCCATGCCCCAACCCCATGGGGTTTTAGCCCACTAACTAGGGTACAAACTTCAAACATGAATATCTCTCAAACCGTGAAGAATTACATGGCGTGCCATATATCAACGGAAACATCTCGACAAGTAGAAACCATCAAAAGCATTATTGACCCAGAATATATTAATTTGGTAGGTCAAAATTCCCATGCAATATTGGGTTAGCCCTTGGTGCTGCTTGGGTTGACATCAATGACAACTGGTGATCAACAATCTCCCCCTTTGGCATTGATGGAAACACGAGTACTCCCCCTGCGATCATGACACCTCTTCCTACAACATTCTCTCCCTCTTTGACATCAATGGCAAAGGGTAACTCCCCCTGAAACACAACCATCCTGCGGACCTGTACACACTTCCACTCCCGTTGACACACAATCGTCCTGCAGACCTGTACACACTTCCACTCCCGCTTTATATTCTTGAAAAAGGAAAATCTAATGAGAAGTTGGGAGAATCCCGAGCTTTTGACGAAGATATTCAAATGCTTCGGGAGGTAAAGGTTTAGTGAAGATATCAGCAATTTGTTCTTTTGTACAAACATACTCAAGTTTGATAATCTTTTCAGCGACTTGTTCTCTAACAAAATGATATTTGATTGGAATGTGTTTTGTTTTTGAATGCATGACAGGATTCTTGGAGATGCTGATGGCACTAGTGTTGTCATAGAATATGGGAATAGGCTCACTGAATTGTACTTGAAGATCTTGCAAAGTTTGTTTCATCCAAAGGACTTGAGTACAACATGATGCTGCTGCAATGTATTATGCTTCCACTGTAGATAACGAGATTGAAGTTTGCTTTTTTCTCAACCATGATACGAGACAACCACCTAGATAGAATGCTACTCCACTAGTACTCTTACGATCATCAACGCTTCCTGCCCAATCTGCATCTGTAAAGGCTTGAATAATGAGATTGTTACCCTTGGGATACCACAAGCCATATTCTTCTGTGCCCTTTAGATATCGAAGAATTCTTTTGACAACAATAATATGTGATTCTTTTGGTGCTGCTTGGAATCTTGCTACTTGTCCAACTGCTTGCATAACATTTGGCCGGGAGGCTGTTACATATAGAATACTACCAATCATAGATTTGTACAACCTTTGATCCACATCCTTAGATGAGTCATCTATGCTCAATTTTCAACCTGTTACCATTAGAGTAAGGACATGTTTGCAATCTTCCATTTTGAATTTCTTGAGCATGTCCTTGATGTACTTGGCTTGACATATAAATATTCCTTTCTCTTGTTGAGATATTTGAAGCCCTAAGAAGTATGTTAGCTCACCAAGTAAAGACATCTGGAACTCACTTTGCATATTTGTAGAAAAGTTCTTACTTAGTTGATCATCATTGCTACCAAATATTATATCATCCACATATACCTCAACGATTGTTAAATTATCTTTATCTATTTGTACATAAATATTTCTATCAACAATACCTTTCTTGAACCCTTGTTGACATAGATATCCATCAAGACGAGCATACCATGCTCTGGGAGCCTGCTTGAGACCATATAGAGCCTTCTTTAACCTGTAGACATAGTCTTCTTTTTGTGATAGTAGAAAACCTTCAGGTTGTTCGATGTAAACTTCTTCTTCTAATTCTCCATTTAGAAATGTTGACTTAACATCCATTTGGTAGACTTTGATTTTTCTTGAACATGCATAGGCGAGAAACATTCGGATGGCTTCCATTTTGGCAACTGGTGCAAATGTTTCATCGAAATCAATTCCTTCCACTTGTGCATAGCCTTTGCAAACCAATCTTGCTTTGTTTCTGGTAACCTGCCCATCTTCATTCAATTTGTTCCTGAACCACCCATTTAGTCCCAATTACATTTTTATCTTTTGGTCATGGAAATAATTCCCAGGTGTTATTCTTCTCAATTTGATCCAATTCTTCATTCATAGCTGCTACCCAATGTTCATTTTGGCTGGCTTCCTCAAAACTACTAGGCTCAAAGGTTGCTAGAAAAGCAACATGAGCTTGTTGTGATGAACGAAGCTGTCGACCTTCATTTAAATCACCAATGATTTGATTTTTTGGATGGTTCTTTTGAATCGACTCTTTTGCTCTCCTTGGAGGAGCTTCTTGTTGTTGTTTTGGTATATCTTGATGATCATTGTTTACTTCTTCCTCGTTGATAGTTGCTTCTTGTTCTACAATTTTATCTGTGTCTTTTTCAGCCCCTGTCTCAAGTTTCAAAGATTCTAGATCCTCATCATTACTCGCTAGAACACCATCTTCGTCAAATGTAACATTTATGCTCTCCACTATGTATTTTTGTCTTAGATTATAGCATTTATAGGCCTTTCTTTTGCGTGAGTAACCAACAAAGATACCTTCATCAACACGTGATTCAAACTTACCCAAATTTTGATCTTCTCTTTTGATATAACATTTGCTTCCGAAGATTCTGAAATATTTTACATTAGTTGGTTTTCCTTTCCATAATTCATATGGAGTCTTGTTGCAATTATTTCTAAGAAGACTTCGGTTGATAATGAAGACTGTCGTATCAATTGCTTGAACCCAGAATTTTTCATCCAATTTTGAGTCCTTCAACATTGTTCTACCCATTTCCTGTACAGTTCTATTCTTTCTTTTAGCAACTCTATTTTGCTGAGGTGTTCATGTTGTTGAAAATTGCCTTTTTATTCCATTTTCGTCACAATATTGCTGAAATAATTTGGAAGTGAATTCTCCACCATTATCTGATCTTAAACACTTTATTTTCAAATCAGTTTCATTTTCAACCAACTCCTTGTAGATCTTAAAGCACTCAAATGCTTCAGATTTTTTCTTTGGGAAACTAACGGCTGTCATCCTGGTATAGTCATCTATCATCAACATGAAATATAATTCTCCGTCTAAGCCTTTTGTTCTCACAGGACCACATAGATCAGTATGTATCAATTCCAATGGATGTGATGAAAAGTGTTCTTTTGTTTTAAATTAGACTTTTGTCTGCTTGCCATGCCGACATGCCTCACATAGTGTGTTGGAAGGTTTTGAGATTTTCGGCATTCCTCGTACTACTTCCTTTTTGCTTATCCTGACAAGATTGTCAAAATTTATGTGACACATTCGTTTGTGCCATAACCAACTTTCATCTTCTTTAGCTAGTAGACATGCTTTAGTTGCTTCATCCAGAACATATATGTTGTTTGGAGCTCGACTTGCTGTAGCCACAATTTTATCATAGCTGCCTTTCCTGATTTCACATTTTGTGGAGTTGAATAGCATTGTGTGCCCTTGATCACACATTTGTCCAACACTGAGCAGATTGTGATTCATGTTTTCGACCAATAGAACATTCTTGGCTATAACATCTTTGCTTCCGAGAGTGACGGTACCTGATCCTATAACATTTGAAGATCTATCATTTCCAAAGGATATGGTTCCATCCTTCTTCTCTTTCAGAGATACAAATTTCCTTTTATCTCCAGTCATATGCGTTGAGCAACCGCTGTCAACATACCACACATCTTTCCTTTTTTGAGCCTTGAGAGCCAGAGCACAATTATCAGTCTTCTTCTTCTTCCATGTTCGTTCAGTCTGTGGCTTCGAAGATTCTTCTGGAGGATTTTCAAGTCTGCAGTCTCTGGCTATGTGTCCAAAGTTCTAACATTTGTAAGATTCCATATTATTTCTTAAATTTTCAAATCTATTGATGTTTCGTTGAGCCCTGGGAGGTTCATATTTGAAGAATCTCTTGGAATTGTATTGGTTCATAGGGTACGTGCGACATTCTACAGCTTTATGACCAAATTTTCCACATGAATAACAATAACCATGAAAAATATGTTGGTACCTGGATGAAAATCTTCGTCGAGGAATCGTCTTCCAAGGATGTGCTTGCAAATCTTGTCCAATGAAGTCTTCATGTATGTCAGATCTCATAGGTTCATTGTATTTTGTTGTATAAGGTCCTGCTTCTTCTTCTTTGTAACCAAGGCCAGTTCTATCTTTGTAAGATCGTTGATTGTTGATGAGTTTTTCCAATTCCCTTGAGCTGTTGGCATAGTTTTGGACAGTTTTTCCCTTCTTCACTTCCTTACGCAGCAAGACTCCTTCGACTTCTAATGCTTCCCTTTCTAGGTTGCTTTCTTCCAACTTCTTTTGAAGTGACTCTTCAATACATTTGTGTTCTTCAACCTCAATTTTGAGACCTTGAACTTGTTCTTCAAGAGTGTTGGAACGGATCTTCTCAGCATTGAGCTCTTTTATAAGCTTGATTGCCTCCTCATAAAATTCTTCTATGGTCAACCCTTCTTCTTCATTGTTTGATACTTCTTGTTTATTGTGCTTGGCCATAAACAGTACTTTGTCATTGGCTTCTTCTTTGCTGTCACTTTCTTCATCGGATGAGGAGCTATCTTCTTTAGAGAGAAAGTTCCTTTTGGATCCTTTATTTTTGCCTTGCTTGTTGAATTTCTTAAAGCCTTTTTTTGCTTTTGAGTTGCCATCACTTTTGTTTGGACATTTTGCTACGAAATGCCCAACCTCACCACAACCGAAACATATCAATGGAAGTTTACCTTTGAATTTTCCCTTACCAGGTTTTAGTTTTCTTGTAAAGTAAGCATATTTTTCATCTGAAAGACCTTCTCCATCATCTCCCTTTTCTTCACACTTGCAGGTGCAAGTCATTTCAATTGAAGGTTGTTTGTCCTTATTTGTTTGCTTAGATGCAACGAACGCAGTTTCTAGATTTGAAGTACCCTTTTCTTCATCAAGTCTCATTTCATATGCAATGAGAACTCCATGTAATTCTTCCTTGCTGAGTTTGTCCAGATTTGCACTGTATTCTAAGACCGATACCTTTGGGTTGAATCTCCCTGTTAATGTTCTAAGAATCTTCCGTATAATAGTCTTCTCGTCAACTGGCTTTCCCAATCCTTCTAGAGTATTGGTTATTTCATCAACGTATTGGAAGTATGCAACAATGTTGCAATCTTCTTTCATTCTGAGTTGCTCAAATTTTGCTCTATAGATTTGAAGCTTTGCTTCTTTGACATTTGAGTCACCTGCATATATATTATCAAGCTTGTCCCATACATTTTTGGTGGTTTTACAACCCAACACCTTATGATAAGCAGATTCAATAAGTCCACTAATAATAATATTCTTTTCTTTTGCATCATTTACCAAATTCTTCTTACCTTGTTCATCCGCGATTGATGTAAATCCATTTTGAACAGTGTCCCATACTTCGTAACCTTGCGCCAAGAGATAGACCTCCATTCTTCCTTTCCAAAGTGCATAATTATTTTCATTGAATAGAGGTACACCATTCTTGGTATGCTCCATGACCTCCTTTCAACTGTTAAACTGCTATTGAAGGAACCAAGCTCTGATACCAATTGTTGGAAATACTGAGAGAGGAGGGGGGGGGGGGGGTGAATCAGTATTTCTTTTAATTAGAGCATTAGTTAATCTTCAATTATTATCAGTGTTTGTACAATGATAGCAGCAAACAAGAGGAACACAAATGCACACAATTTTAATGGTGGAAACCCACTCTGGGACAAAAACCACCTAGTGATTTTCTAATAATTCTTTTCAACTCCAATTGAAAATAAAGCTCCAACTTCCTAGAATCTAGAAAAGCATTCTTCTCCAGCTCCCACTGGATGGACGCTCCAACGCTCGAGATTCTTCAGTAGTCAACTGAACGGATGCCCCAACACCCAATGAGCTACAACTCACCCTAGCACCACCCTACCACCCTATAGAAGAATAAAAGAATAATGGACTCCCGTACTAGGGAAAATGGTCCACTTTACAATGATATAGAATGATGTAGAAGAAGAAGATATACTAGACCATAACCCCAACTTTGACACAACCACCTAATAATGATCCTAGACCTCCCAACACTACCTCTTCAACCCTTGGCAGATAGACACTAGTACAATTTGTACAATAATGTATTTACAATGACTAAGTACAATGATACCTTTACCATGATTGTATGCAGTGCTGCCCACTTGAAGACTTCATATGATGAACTTCTTGCTACTGTTATGCACCTTGGTTGCTGCTCTTGTCATGCTACCCTCTACTGCACCTTGCTTTGCTTTTCTACCATAGAAAGTCTGGTCCTTTGCAATCCTTGACAACATATGATCTAGCTTTTTCTTGCCTTCTAGGAGCTCGATATTGAATGCGAATTGTATCTGCATTTATTTGATCTTAATGTAGTTTTGAATCACATGTAGTAGTTCTGCGAGTCGTCTTTCCAATGCCATAGTTCTGACCCAATTTGGATTATTCAAGAGAGAGTTATACCCAATCTCTCACAATGCCCTAATTATGGACTGTTTTAGCATAGTGCACTTGTATGGCGTTCCATGTGTCACTATTTTTTCATTTGGCTATGAAATTGATAGAGCGAAAAGTACAGACTGTGAAATATTTGCTACTTCTTATAGAATTCCAATTTGATACTCAGAGAGAGAGTTATGACAAATTTACCAAGGTCACTTCTTTGAGATGAATTTCAGGAGCCTGCAAAAACCTTGACTTCCACAGATCATATCTCCAAAAATATTGCGCATCTTGATCTGAAATTTTTACAGCAGCTTCCTCAGGATTTCTGCTTCGCCTCATAACATTTCAGCTTCTAAAACTTTGTAGAAAAAAGTTAGAGTGAAAATGCCACGATGACCTGTTTAAGATGGCTAAATCCCTTGCATAAGGAGGAAATGAGGATCACAATTTATATAAATTCTTAGGTTGAGAGGGGCTTCAACAAGTGAACATGGGAGGGATTTTAGAAGCTTTCCATATTCAGTATGACTTTTCAATGACCCATGCCCCAACCCCATGAGGTTTTAGCCCACTAACTGGGGGTACAAACTTCAAACATGAATATCTCTCAAACCTTGAAGAATTACATGGCGTGCCATATATCAACGGAAACATCTCGACAAGTAGAAACCATCAAAAGCATTATTGACCCAGAATATATTAATTTGGTAGGTCAAAATTCCCATGCAATATTGGGTTAGCCCCTGGTGCTGCTTGGGTTGACATCGATGACAACTGCTGATCAACATTTTCCTCTAGAGTGGGGTTTTTCCCTGGCTGATCACCTACATCTGGTGTCCTTGATCTTTATATGTTTTGATAATTGTTTGATGAACTAAAAGAAGAGCACAAAAGTTAATGAGCAAATATGAATTACACAAGTAATTATCAAGTATAAGAAAATCTTTCCGCCTTGCTGATTTTCTAACATGCTGTAGGTTGGAGGAGTTAGTAATTGGACAGTGGGAGCTTGCGAAAGGTGGTTTGTCGACAATGCCGAGAGCCTTCGAATAGTGGAGTGTCAGTTGGACCTTTTTTATTATTATTATTTTCTATAATAATTTTAATTTTTTTTATAATTTTTTTTTTAAAATTTAATATAACTGTTCCTTCTTTTATAATTTCTTCTCTCTCTTTTTTTTTTTAAATATATATTCTCTTTTTAAAAAAAAAAATATTTGACCACTTTTTTATATAGGCCTTTTTTTAATCTCTTTTTTATTTATTTAATATTTTTGATCTTTTAATTTCTTCTCAATATATATTGACTTTCGTATTTTTTTTCATAAAATCTTTCTATGGCCAACAACCTAAATAATGGTGATATGGAGAAGCTCCAAATTTTTGTGTAGCAAAATGCCCGAATTGCACGACACCAAAGTTGATGGAGAGTTGATGGCCAAACGCCGGCTCAGACTCGCTCTTTGCATTGGTTGAGCGACCAAAGGATTGAACAACTCTGATACAAATGTAACGAACAAAGTTCATATACTCAAAGGAATGCTCTGATACCAGTGTAACGTACAAAATTCGTATACTCAGAGGAAAGCTCTAATACCAATGTTACGAACAAAGTTCGTATACTTAGAGGAATGCTCTGATTCTAATGTAACAAACAAAGTTTGTACACTTAGGAGGAATGCTCTGATACCAATGTAACGAACAAGGTTCGTAATCTTTAATAATATTCAGAATACTTCGAAGACAAAGGCATCCATTGTACGACAAATAATTGTATATTGATTATATACAAGAATTGATGAGATGATTACAAATGAGGGTGAGGGCCTGCTTATATACCTGGGCAGGTACCCTTTCACAAAAGGTCATATCTTTAGAGCCGTGCCTATTCACTACTAATTATTAGCTAATTAATTATTATTCATTATTATTATTTATTTTATTTGTATATATTTTATTCATAAGATTTACCCACTCTCCTATCAACTTTGACGTGTTATATTTCCACTGCCTTATAATTTCAAATTATCGTTTCTGGAGTGACTTGTGTAAATTTGCGTGTTAGGTGTATCACAAGATGATTCATGGGTTAAGAAAAATTTCTAATATTTTAATTGGTCACAACTTAGTTTTGTTGACTTAAGTTTCTGGATATATGCTGGGTGCAGGTTTATATCCAGAAACTTAAATCAACATAATTACGGGCTGTGGAAATATTCATCTACAAACACAGCTTAGTTTATTTTGCTTACACATGACTGACATATCCCTAGCCAATGGTATGCCAATATCATTGGTAATGTTCTGATTTCTGAATGTTTTGTAAGTTTGTGGGTTCTCGTAATGAGTATGAGAGTATTTTCTTGTCAATTTGCAATTTTCTTTCCAATGTTACAATTTATTTGTGTGTGTGTCGTTTTCTCAGGAAGTTACATAAGTCAAAATGGTTTTATGATGTATTGGCATTTTGAAGATGGATCACTGCTTGGGGTTTTGATGTATAAATATGTTTTTCACATCCATGCTTGTTATGTTATGGTATTCTGATTGTGTTGTTAATGTTCTTCTGAATGTTTTCATAAAATCAGGAAGATCTGGGAGAGCAACCTCTTGCAGGAAAACATAATAAAGGGTGTCATTGCAAGAAGTCTGGATGTTTGAAAAAGTATTGCGAATGTTTCCAAGCAAATATTTTATGCTCAGAAAATTGCAAATGCATGGATTGTAAGAACTATGAAGGAAGTGAAGAGCGAAGGGCTCTATTCCACGGAGAGCATGCTGCAAGTTTGAATTATGCTCAATTAGCAGCAAACGTTTCTATTAGTGGAACAGTAGTGTCTGTCGGTTATGCATCACCTTCACCAAACAAGAAGAGGAAAACTCAAGAACTTGTGCTTGGACAGGCACCAAAAGAACATGGTACTCACAGGTTGACTCAACCTTTGCAGGTATTTTACTTTCTTTGCAATTATTGCTCCTGTAAGAAAATGAAATGGATCATGTATATACTTTCATGTCATCTTTTCTGCAATCCTCACTGCTTTACACTATATGGCAGAGCATTAGTTGAAATACTCATTAAATGTTCCTTAACAGGCCAATAATATAAAATGTACCAGTTCAGCAATGAATCCTCCCATTTCTTCTATTCCAACAGTGCGTCCTACTGCACCTGTGGGAATGCCATCAACAAAGGTTGCCTACAGGTATGGTATTACTGTCATGATATCTTTTAAGGGTTTCTATATTCTGGCACAATGTTTATCGAATCTTTAATTTTCATATTTATATTTCTTTGCAGATCTCTTTTGGCTGATGTGGTCCAGCCAGATGCTGTTAAGGAGCTATGCAAGCTGTTGGTCATTGTATCTGGAGAGGCTGCTAAAACTTGTGCAGGTAAATATGTCTTCCTATAGTTATCCTGAACAGTTAGGGAACGTTGTTCCAGTCTTTACAAATATGTGAAATCTGGGGTGCTTTTATTCCCTCACCGCTATTTAACTTATTTACACGTACAGGCATTATTTGCAAAGAATATCTGATCTCTTTTTGTGTGTGAATTGATTTGTACAATTTGATATTTCAATGCCTTTGAAGTTTATATACAGTTTTCTTATTAAATGAAATTTCATTGCATTTTGCTAAACAGAGGAAAAATGTTTGCAAGATGAGGATGCAAATAAGCAAACACAGGAAAGGAATGATTTGGGAGAAAACAAGCACTCAAAGGTACTGGCAGTCCAAAATGAAGAGGATATAAATCGGCATACTGAAGATGATAGGTTGGGTGCTGATAAAGAGGAAAATCCTGTTGCTGGGTCAACCTCTTCTAATGGTGTAGATGACTGTGAGTCAGATGGTGGTGCTGATGCCCGTAAGCAAAGGGCTGTGTCACCAGGAACTTTAGCACTGATGTGTGATGAACAGGATAGCCTTTTTCTGGCCTCTGCACCACCTTCAGGAATTCCTCCTTCCAGGGGTCCTTACAGTCAACATGCAACGCAGATTTATGCTGAACAAGAGAGAGCTGTGTTGACGAAATTTCGGGATTATCTGCGTGAGCTGGTGACAGTTGGAAAATGGAGAGGTTTGTTTATATTCATGTCCCACTGCAAGCACTTTTGATATTTATCTTATGCATCTACGTCCCTTCTAATTATCTTTTGAAGTAGCTACCATTTGTTTTTTTGTTGTTGTAAAATTCTAGTAAGAGAAGTGCATGATTGATCTTCTTCTGAGATGTACAAGTATATCTATTTATTTGTTTTTATTGATTACTTCTGCCTGAACAGCCACCCAATATTCAGAGGCTGTCAATGCTGAACCACTTGTTGCTGGATCAGGGCAAATAAATCCGCCAACTGTTGTAGCACCTAGGGTTGCCAGACCAGTGCCTTTGGTTCCTGATGTGCTTACTATTGCTTCATGTCCAGTATCAACTGAACCTGTAGCCACCATGTCTGCATTCAAAGCCTGTTTGCCTGGAAGACCTTTAGAAAATGGAGATATTCAGCTTCCTGTCGAGACCAAACAAAAGTAGTGATGTAAGTTGAACAGTCTCTCTAGGAAGTGGAGGATGCCAACATTATTGGTCAATTAAAACTATTGACGCTGATGTTTAGTTGCCTGGAAACATATTTCGAACATTTATAGTATCAACAAAAATGGCATACACATGCAGCCGAATAAATAGCTGCTTGTATGACTTAATTGTTCCCGGGAAAAGCAACACTCATGTTTGATGATGCTCATACCATATCAAGAAAAGCCAATTTTCTCATTGGCTTGGTTTATAATTGTTTAAGGGTGCTGTAAAATGTGGTTTTATGATCTTCTCCTGGGGTTTTCTATGGACTTTGATCCAAACAACCTGGACTTAATGGCTACAGGCAATTTTTTGTACACTGTAGAGATAAGCTGAATGCGCTCTATCAAGTACTGTGTTATTTTTTTTTCAACTCCTAGAGCAGTATTGGCTTTGATGATACAAGAGTTTGTAGCATGCCTAAATCAAGAGTAAATGTATTTCTAAATTTCAAGCAGAAGGTAGTTGTTTCAGTTTTTAAAATTTTTGCACAACCACAAAGTAACTTATTTTGCATGGAAAATGTCATTTTTCATCTGTATTAGATGCCTCATGTTGGAAGGACACTGAAAACTCGTCTCAACGCTAGACTTTATTTAGTATAAAACTCAGCCACCCAGTGGCAAAGAAAACTGATCATTAATCATAATATTACATATTTCTTGTATTTAACACTAACATTGTTACGCACAAAGCTGGTCAATACTGGACACAGGGTTTGCCTGATTCTTAACTTAATAGACTCTTTCTCACAGGGCACAATTGCAATTCATCATTCAAGTTCATGCAAGACATTGACCATTACAGACGATGTAGAAATTGTCGAAATGATGTGTTCCATGATATCAGGAAAATGATGTGTGCATTAAGAGGTTATTGGTGTTGTGAATACAATGGAACAACCTATACTGTGCTATTTCTTTATGGCACTGGCTTATTACCAATATGTATAAAGACAGCCGACTAAAATTGATCGAGTTTTTTTCTTTTCTTGATTATGCATATTAGAATTCCATTCAGGGTTGAGGTGCACAAAAAGATTGTCAATTGCCCAAGGTTGAACTTGCAGGGAAGACAAAGGTGAGGAAAAGTAGCAATATCTGTATTGAACATATTTGAAGGGTAAAATTTCTACTTTTTTTTTCTGCGTATGAACATTACAGAGTTGATAAACATTTGTAAGATGCTCAAAGCTGTTGCTCACATTTTTAGTTGGAAGAGTATGTAGGTATCATTGGACAGCTAAAGACTGGAATTTGGATGCTAATGCTGGATAAAATATAGGGTAGCATATTAAGCAAATGAATTAATACAGGGTAACGCAATTCACAAATGTATTATGAGAGGACTGGAAACACGACAACTTGTATATGTTGGCTTAGCAGGTGCTTTAAAAGAACAGAAAAATAGATTTCTTATGTGAAAGATGGGCAAGAAGAGTATCAATTGTGACCGTATGATTAAGAGAGAAGGTGTCGTGGTTGAATACTTAACTTGTGAGGAGAGGTGTCTCTTGAATAATAATTATCTAAGTTGAACAAGCGTCATTGGTAAAACTAAAAAAAAAAAGCATTTCTGTGCACCGTTGCTAAAATCAAACGTTTTGCATTTGTCTGGCTCCCATTATTGTGTATGATGGCATCACTAAACTTGAATCCAGTTTATTTTAACTGAAAAGGCAAGCGATTGAATTCTTTATTGATCTCATATATTAAATAAAAGCATTGAAGGTTTTTTTTTGGATAAATGCAAAATTTTAATCATCAATGTTTATTAAATAATAAATTCTTGAGGGTTATAATTGTAACCTTTCTTTTTATTTTGTACTCACAAATGACTTATCAATCAAATAACATGCTAACAATTCACCTTCATAAATGTTAATGTGTGGAGGATGAAGATATGACTTTAGTGGGCATATTGAAGTGCATCGCTTGTCAAAAGCTGGTTGACTAAACAATATTTGTAGAAGGATAACAACTTGATCTTAATGAAATTTTATCAATTTAAAGATTGAAAGACCTGTTGCTATGATTTGAAAATATCAAAGTATTTAAAGGCCGTTCTTAATGCAAAGGACGTAGATAACATAATTGATATTACTAAGCTATATCACAATCTAAATGCTATCTAGTTTTGGTGTTGAGGGCAATGGACCCAAACAAGAGCAAGTCGCATCTAACAATGACTGGTTTGTCAATACACTGAAATAAGTGAAATGCATTCTGCAATGTAAAGTGGAAGAGATGTGTCATATAACCTAATGTATAAAGGAAAATGTGTGGTGTAATGTCTCATGTCTAAACCAAAACAAACTATTTATTATATTTAAATAAATAAATATGTTAATAAATTAACATATATCAATTTTAGCCTTAATTATTCTAAGCATTGTATTTTTTTGGTGATTAATAGTTTTGGAGTTAACATGGATTTATGCTACTTAGAACATAAGTCCATATTCACTAGTCACAAAGTTGAGTGCTCAATTGTTAAGACTATCATTAATAAGAAATGTTATCATTTATACATATTTGCTTTGTTAATACGATAACGAATTGAAAATATCGACATTCAAAACATAACTTGTTAAAATAATTTACTTGCACAATGCGTTAAATTTGATTTCCTCAATTATCATACATCATGTAATTTTAAATTAACATAATTTGCTATGTACTTATGAATTGAGTTTCAAGTATATAAATAACACTCTTTTATAAATGATGTGATTATATGCACACATGCCCACACTAAATGTTTGAATTTGTTAAAAGAATACAATTTAGAGGGATCATTGTAAATCACTATCACTAGAAGACCTCGACCCATCAACATTTCTTTGTGATTCAAACTAGATGTCAAACTCTTGATGGTACCGCCCTCATCTACCCCGTACACATTTGGATAAATATAGGGAAGATTTACCTCAACTAGAGAATGGAGATTTACTCAAGCATCTACAATGGGTGAGGTTGTAAAGCTTGTTTGTAATATTAATTGCTTGACTAAAATTAGAAATCTTATTGCATTTGCATGGATTTAGTTGAATAACATCACTAACATGCACTTATTGAATGGAAAATACTAATACTTGAATAGAAAACATAGTTTTATATTCAATGCTAGTATTTATCTAGATACATTTGGCTTTGGTAAGCATGTGTAGATTGGACTGCGATATGTGTAACATCATGTAATTATAGGGGCCAATAATGCCTAATACATTAATGAAGCGGGCTACTACATATCATTGGACATGCTTGAATGTGGAAAACTTGTTACTAGAATGGCTACTCTATTAAGTGTGACTTTCATGTTTCATAATAATGGAGGATGCCATACATGGTAACTTGCAAAAAAATAGTGTGAAGTTAATGAATTTGTTAAGACACTTTAAATGGATGGCCTTTGGACTAATTGTGCAAGAAAGCACATTTTATAACCCAATATCGGTAGAGATCACAAAGAAAATGAGTTCATTAAATGGAATAAGAATGCCAACCCAAAAGCTTGCAGTAAAAAGAGAAAAACACTAGCGCCAAAGCATTCTAGAGAGAAATGCCCAAGCATGAGTGCACTTTAAAGTTTACACAAGATGCACAAATGCACATAAAGGGAAAAAGAATATGCCAAAGACTGCCAAATGTGTAGTGCTTGTAAGCTTTAAACACTTGTATTATAGGGCCCAAGCTCAATCATCTTAAAAGATGATTTACAAATGAGGTTTGAGTTGATTTATATACATCTCAATTAGGGTGTTCTATTGGGAGGGATAATACGTCCACAGAAGTAGGGCACATTCTCTAAGATGATTATTGAACCTATATATCAAGGTTCACTATGTTGGCATTAAGCATAATGTTATATTACAATAAATGACAATTTAGTTGTTAATGATGCAAAATGTAATGGTTGTGGTCACTTGTGAAAAGTCCACCAATTTCAATAGCATGGGGTAGATGTGCCACAAGTGAAGGAATGAGTTAATGTCAACATATTATCTTTTCAATTAGCAAAACTTATCTTCTTTAATAATAACAAATGTTAGATCCATCTTAATCACATCTGTCATGTGTCAAGAGGGATGAAATCCCTCAAGGTGTAAACTTTTCCAAAGTTTTTGCACCATAAACAAGATTTACAACCTAAGGGATTTAACTTTTTTCAGTGTTGGATAAATTCAAGGTTAATATGGATCTAGGCTAGTCCTTAAGTAAGACCAAAGTTTTATAAACATGTTAATGCTTTTGAAATTTCTTCATCAAATGCTACAAAAATGACACCTCTTTTTTCTCAAAAGAAGAAGCCGACTTCCATTAAAATTAGAAAAGTTACATTATGCTAATTTTGCCTCCAAGGTCTCAAGTATTTATGTTAGCAAGTAACTTTAAGATATTCTGTTTGTTGATGATTGATTTCTTTCATCCTTTATTGAGATACTATTTTTAGTTTGACCCCCTTGTTGCCTTAAATTTTAACACAATCTCATTTATTATCATATCTTCATACTCTTTTTATTATAATTAGATAAAGACTTGGCATGTTCTTTGGTAGTGTTATGAGTGGAAACAAGTTCTTAATTGCTTGGAAAGAGGATTGGTTGATGAAGGATTTATAGCTCTATATCTTCTATAAACAATGTCTTCTTGCGCTTTAAAAAGTAGAACTTTGGCCTTTTTAAATTACACAAAGTCAAAATTATTGGTGGAATGACCAAATTTCTTATGATATGATTTTTCTAGCAACGCAGTATGGGCAAAAATCTTGTGCATCTAAACTCAAGATGTTATCATATGTGAATGAGCTAGTTCATATGTAATTCATTATTCTTTAATGTAATAAGGTAAATTTATGGTCTTTTGATATTGTGTCATTATAAAATTCATCATATATTAAATAAGACCTAATGAACTAATTAATATTAATAAGAATCTAATTATCCCTAAATATTGCTTAAAATGATTTAAAACATCACCTAGTTTTTTGTATTCATCGGGGCTTCCCCACTCTACGCGTTTGATTATATATATATATATATATAATCGTGATTATTTTTGAATAAATTTTTGACTACTTCATTACTTTTGGCATTGTGCCCCAACCCTCTTTTTTCCATTCATATACATTTCTTTGATATTATCCATTTTTTGGGTTATTTCATTTTTTTTCATTTGTGTTCATGTTTTATCAAAATTTGTAAATATAGTATCCATATTCTATTTTTATAACATTACAAGTGGCATTAAATTAGACAATTCTTTGTAGAGTCAACAAAAAAAATGCACGTGGGAATATACTTCCACCAAACATTAATAAAAATCCACGACTTTCCCATAGTTGTGTATTTTCAACCCTACCTTTTGGGCTTAAGTAAATTAAAGACTTCATGTCAAATGTAAGTGCAAGGTAAAGTTATACATCTTAGTTGATTACATAAACAAAGAAGAGTTCATTGTGCTATCAATTCATATGTGGACGCTGATTTTTGATAGCTTGCTCTTGTGGAACCGTGAGGTAATCTATTGACATTGTAAAGCTTATACAAACTAGTTAACATAGATAATCCCATCCAGTGAGAGTTACTTTGTACCTCTCTAATTATCATAGAAGGCCCAAGATATCAAAAAGGATAACTTGGTATGTGTGATTTGGGTTTGGGTATGCCCTAATCATGAAATAAAGTAGGATAAATCAAATACTGCAAATATGGTTGGTGTGATTAAGGATAGGGTAGCATGTTTGGCATGGCTCATAAGACTTAAAACAAGTAGGTTTTTTGTGATAATGAAGATTTTGATATACTCGTGCAAGAAGAAAATACTAAGAAAATCTAGAACATAAGAATAACAATGGTACATACACACACATAATACTCAAATAATTACTTTTGAAAGCCTTAATCAGGAAAACTGCCTAACTAAGAGTCACACCTCTTTCTATCTCATTGTATTAACTTCATTGTGTAGAACACAAAATGTAGGTATTTTGCAACATCCAAAGCCCCAAGTTGTTAACTTGGATAAGATTACAATCATAATTCCTTAACTAGAATTAATTTATGATGGGCCAAAAACATTTGCTGAAAAAGCATGAAACATTCTTTTAAAATAAACCCAATATTTTATTTTAGGTGCTTTTCACTCTAACTCTCAATCGAGGGCTCGTTGAGCTCCCCCATGCCCTTTAGTTTGGGGAGTGATTAGTGGCCCTGTTGTTGCTCATTTGCATTTACCTTTGAAATATTTTTCAAAACACCAAAAAGGCATATATTTTAGAAAATGTAAAAGATTGTATGTCGAAGAAGAATTTGATTTATATGTTGGTACCTTAAAATTTCGTGATAAGATGTGAAGGTAGGTCGAAGGATTGGATAACCAGAATAAAGCTCAGGAGGGTTTTAACACCTTGGAGAAATATGGAGTCGCATGAGTTCATTGAATGAACTATCACAAAGAGTAGCGTGGAGAAGATGGAGCTGTAGAGCGGCGACAATCGAAGAAACAGAGAAATCGGTTAAGGCAAAAAACCTTTAGAAGATTCCCAAAGGAGGCGACTGGACGATGAGGATTAAATTGCAAAATTAAAGTGAGAGATGGACGGACCAGGTTTCATCGCAAAGTTAAGTTTGAAAAGTTGCGAAGTGGACACGCGTCGGTCGGAGAATTCAATCGCACATCGCACATTGGTGATTTTAGAGTTTATTGTTTAGACATCACATGATAAGTTGTTTTTATTGCGATGCGATACAAACGGGAGATGGCGGTGTGAGACAGTACAATGGGATCGTTTGATCTGGGCGCAGATCAACGATGGAGGTTAAATCTCAAATAGAGCGGTTTTGCACATCGGCAATTATTAAGTTTATAGGTCAAGGACTTCGAAAGTTAAACAAAATAAATTGTGATGCGGTGAGGAGGAGGGCCACATGTTAGCATAACGAATTAGCGCACATTGCACATCGCATAAATTACGATTTAATTGTTATCGGTATAGTCTTAAACTTGCGGCAACGATTTGGGATAAATTGTAAAAGTTGCGATGTTGCGATGCGGCATCGTCATCGCAACTTCACATCGACATTATTATTGTTTACCATTTAAGCTATTTGTTATAGTTTCCGACGTGCGATATCGAATAAGTTGCAAAGTGCAATTGCTTCTGATTGGTCAGGTCGTGTGTGGGCCCGTAAACCACAGGTCTGCGGGGTTTGTATAAAGTTGCAGCCGTGTATGCGATAAGGTAATGCGAAGGGTCGGCCAATGAATAAAGAGGCATAGGCAGAGTCGGGTAGAAGAATGTATAGTGGCACTGTGGGAAGCATGACAACGGGGTCAAGTCGGGCACTAAGGTGTTGTTACAGAACTAAGGAGCTATCGCATCATAACCAGAAAGGACACCTCAACACTTCGAGGGGACGCATCAACAACATCAGATTCAACAAAATGAACAATATTTCTAGTGTTAGTTTGTTTTCTTGGTATGATTGCATAAGTAACTTTAACAGTTTAGGTAGTCGAGTAGTTTCAAGAAGTTGAGGAGTTACAAACTACTTTGATGTATTTAAGTAGGTGGAAATAAAGAAAAGAGGTTTTGAGTTTTGGACCTCTGGATGACTGTTAATTTGGTACTGAATTTTATGAGGAATTAATGAAAGAAGATCAAGTTTCCTACACTTGTTGATGTTGATATGTCTTTCCAGTTTCGCTCTGTGTTTATTCTTCTTTGAATGAAGTGAAGTAATGTAGCAGCCGGTCTCTTAATTGCATATGTGAGTAAGAGTTAAATAACCCTAATTTGCGCTACTTCACTCCATCTCTTCTCTCTTCACAAACTCCTGATGAAACTTTAAAGTAATAGATTCTGCGTTTGCAGCATATTATTTCGAGTTTCCTCTCTCTCCATGAATTTCCTCTGAAACTTAAAAGTGGTAGATTCTGTGTTTTCAGAATATCATTTTGAGTTTCCCTTATGTTGTAGCCGCTACAACACCACCCAAAATTTTGGGTATATTCAAAATTTCGGGTCCCCTTCTGCTCGCTTAGCCATTAGGGTTTTGACCCGGCCTGTAGTCAGTGACATCCCCGTGACCTATTCCCAACCCCTCGTAAAACTTCTCACCATCATGACAAGATACTTTCGCCGCAGCCACGCCATGTGTGGGGGGAATCATCATGCATACACTCGAATGGAAACTTTTCTGTGTATTAAGTATATTCATTAGAAGCCCTTTCACCATGGATCATTTAGGCATTCTGTTTGGATACTTCACCGAGCTCATGTAAAATATTTGGGGGTATCATTCTCTACAGGGTAACTATGAACTAATTGATATTATAATGTTTCGTACAGGTCAATCCCATGGATGATATACCCAACAATGTCATCACCATGCCGAGGGAAAGAAACTGAAGCTAAAAAACAAGGCCGCAGTTGTGAAAAAGGACACTTTCATCCACATGCCCCTGCCCATGTGGGGATGAGACTTAAGGCTACAGTTGAAGACCTCGTTAAGGCGGATGACAAGGATGCGCTAACAAGTGAGGGGGAGGAGCAAGTGAACATTATTTTCAAATGGAGGATGGTGTGGTACATGTTTATCCAAATAAAGAATCAAGGCTAGAACTTTTCATGTTTCTCATGCAACAACATTCTTCACTGATGTACATCAGATACTTAGAATCGTTTCATTGGGAAATGTTTGTACCTTGTGCCATCATCGACTGCCCCTTTTAGAATAGAAGTTTAGTCTTCATCTAATGCTAAATGCAGACAGAGAATTCATGGCTCAGAAGAGTGCACCCCATCGCGATTTTTACAAGGTTAGAAAAGTTGGTACCCGTGTACATCACTCGACATGCATGAACCAGAAGCATTTGATGCATTTTTATCAAATCTAAGCTGAAGGAAGAACCAGATGAGGTAGTTATATTCCGGGATGGAAAATATCTCACCTTAAAGGAAGTTTTTGAAAGTCATGACTTGACAAGGTACGAACTCAATGTTGATCTCCTGGATGTACATGCATACAAGAATACATTTCATTGATTTGATAAGTTTAGTCTGAAGTATAACCCATGTGGACGAAGTAGACTCAGAAAAATTTCCCTAAAGTAAGACAATCTCATTCAAGGTTGTTTTCTTGCTGAGTTGTCAAAACAAGTATGGTCTGATATGGAAGAAAGTAAATGTCAGATGGTAGAATATAGGATATCTGTTTATGAAAGGAAACAAAGCAAATGGAACCAGTCGACAAGTGGTTTTGTTAACAATGAGATATACAGTGAAAGTTCCATTAGATTAATTTAGTTTCCTCGACTGTACAATGTATACAAAGGGATGAGACTCGCTCAATATTTTCAAATATTTTGGATAACGTATTCATTCCTCTCTTTGAGGTTACAGTTGATCCAAGTTCTCATTGTCAACTACGCGTCTTCTTGAAACAGGTGTTTGGCTTTAATATGGTAGATGATGAAAGCAAACCTGAAAGGCGTCCCACAAAGCACATGCCAACCCCAGCTCAGTGGACAAATGATTTCAATCCTGCTTATTCATATCATGCTTACTATTGCTATGAAAATATGTACACACTCTACAAGCTTCGTGAAAGGAATGACAACAATTAAACTCCGTCCTCACTATGGCAAGGCTAGTGATATTGATCACTTGGCAGCTGCATTCCTATTCACTCACAATATTGCACATGGAAATAATCATAGGAAGTGTCCTGCTTTGCAATATGTATTTTATCTTTCCCAGATTGGCGTGGCCTCAATGTTTCTCTTTCAACATACGATCCATTAGAAATCCATTTGAAAAAATAACCTCTTGTGGAGGAATACAATGTTGCTGTTCAGGTTTGGAAGCTCAGTGCTTGTGATCTTTGTGCAATTGCTCACAATTTTGTCTACCGGCCTGGATTCTCTCATCCGTGTAAGTTTCATTGGGTTGGAAGAAAATATTACATCAGAGGCCCTGAAGGGAATGCCATACATAAGGCAAATGTGTCTCATATGCGAGTTGAATTTCTCCATGAGGTCTGGAAAGGGAGAGGGTTCCTTATTCATATGATTATATATTTATTAAAGCAAGCAGTGGCTTGAAAGCAACATCGTGTATTAATTCGCAATGCAGTTACTATGAAGAAAATTTCTCCACAAACTACTTGAAGATTACTCCATTTATCAATTGATTGTCACAAGAAGTTCCACGCCATCTTAATGCCCCAGATGTTTGGCTAATTAGGGAGCATCGCGATTTGCTGGTCCTATTGATAAACTTGCAGAGAAGTTAGTGGATCGCATGATTAAGCACAATTCCACCAGTGGTGAAAATATGTTGCGATTCATCTTCGATTTTTAGGGGATGTGGTAGCTTTTTCTTGCTGCATATTTGATGGTGGCGAGGAAGAAAAGAGGGAAATGGATGCTGAATCATATTTCAAACCAAAGGGGGCTATCCCATTACACACGCGTACAAAAGACCACATTCTAGGTTACGCATTATGGAACATCTTAAAAACCACGAACCTACATGGGCATAAATCCAGCCCCATAAAACACGCACCTTATGGAGGACCCCAGTAGCGTGCTCATGAGATTTAAAGGCTGCATGGTTAATCACAGAAAACCCGGTGCACTTCCAATAAACGCTTAAGGACGAGAATAGAAATTAAAGCCAGTGGCGTGTCACTGTTTTACAATTGACAACATAAATGCACATATGAAGGGATTTTTTAAAGCACAGACATGGACTATGCGGGAGATCCTTCGAGCAACCGATGTTAGGAAGGTCACTCTGCGTAGATGAATTGGGATGTTGCGCGTGAGAATTCACCATTGCATGTCGTGACCATTCTCCAAAATGGAACTCGAACACCACAACGCAGGCACACCAAGAACAACACATTCACTTATGCGTTTGTCCTATTGGACGATTCCCTCTCAGTGTCGTAGGTGATGGAATATGTGTACCAACACACAATGCTCGATGGCTATGTATCCTTGGAGTAAGTGGGATCCCCTGCGCCGCACCACCGATTGGGCCTCCCGTGTCATTTTCTAACCCCATCAATGGTATTTCATTTCTGTTGCAGTAGTAGCCGGCGTCCTAACATAAAAAAAAAACAACGCTCCTCTCTCACTAAGAATCAACATGCGAGAACCATTGTCAGGGGTTGCTCTAGGTGCGGAGATGGTATCGTGGAGGACGAAAGGGATCACACTCGCAAGGTAGATTAATATTCAATTTCAGCATGGGAAGCGAGGGGCTCCAGAGAGCATCATGTTGTTAGGTCACATAGTCGCGTTTTTTCTACAACAGCGGCGGATGCGACCCAATCCCGAACGCGACCTTGCGACCTATGTTCAAGTCGCAGGAAACTGCAGGTCGCAAAGTCGCAAACCTCAAGAACAAACGGAATTCGCGACCTTTTGAGAACTGCGACTATGTGACTTCAATGGGTCACTATCCTCGTCCAGGTCGCTAAGTCGCACGTTGTAGATGGAGGCAGAAGGGATAAGCTGCGACCCTACGACCACTATAAGTCACAATTATTGTCAAGTCGCAACCTGTCGATACTCTGAGGATGCACACTATGGTCTTCCCCAGCACATAACAAGTGGTATTTGCCTGTGGAAAGAGATATCCAGCTGTAACCAACTATACGTTTTGGTTCTATGGTAGACATCAGTTAGCAATTCAAATTTTTTCCCCACTCCATAATTAAGCAAGTTCAGTATAGGCATGTAGGATTTGTTCGTACATTCTTATGCAAGACAAGACTACATAGGGGTCCGAACTAATTTTAGCTGTGATGGATATATTTCATTTCTTATATTGTTTCCTTAACGTGTATATATATATATATATATATATATATATATATATATATATATATATATATGGCTAATTTAAATTCATTTACTTACATGTAACATGAGGAAAAGGCAATGTTGATTTAATTTGTTTTCTTGCAGGTAACATAAGGAAACAATAATGTTGACCTAAATGAATAGAGTTGCTAGTTTCCTCTAGAGGATACACAACTGGGTTTCAAACCAACAAAGAAACCCATGTCATGTGGACGCTCTAGATCTCGCACAAAACGGGAAAAAATCACTCTCCCATTTATCAACTCATGTGAATTCCCTTAACATTTCAATGGCATTACCGACAGATAGAAGCTGCTGGTTCGCGTGGCGAGATCTAAGGCTATCCTTCGAGGAGTAAGGTCCTGATATATCCAAGAGGGGAGTGTAGAAGGAATATCCCTAAGGATGTGACTAACCTTAGGTCGTAGATGACGCAGGATCGCAGGTCGCAAGTAACACCAGGTCGCAGGTCGCACATAACCCTGGGTCACAGGTCGCAAATAGACCAAGTCAGAAGCTAGCCCAACATTCGGGAAAACCAAGAATCAAGGGAAACTCAAAGGACATCTCAGCCTATATATACAACTTAGAGAAGGAAGCCAAGGACTTTTAGCTCGACAATCAGAGCGAGTATGATAGAGGAATTGTTGCTAGAGAGCTAAAGACACTCAGCTCTTGGTATCAAGTAGAGAGAGAGGTAGTGAGGCTAGGGTTTTGTATCATGCATTGAGAGGAATAGCCCATGTTCCACTATTGGGTTTTGACGAGTTGTAAACATGTATTTGATGTTGCAGCAACATTAATAATATATTCTCCTTTCCTTCACTGATTCACGTGCTTGTTTGTGGTGATAGTACTAGCTGTCTAATACTTCATTATGTTGTACGTCTGCTTTCATGCATGCTATTGGTTATGAACTATTTCTCAGTGGTCGCATGTATGTTTGCTTTTGGATTAGTGTTTATTTGTCCTTGCCACAACGGTGATCTATTGTGAACTAATTTGCAGTTAACTTCCAGCATGTTTTCTTTCACGTATGTTTGACTGGTTTTCGGCTCACCGATCCCAGTCACGGCATACCGCCTTTTATTTTTTGCTGCTTAGACTTGCTTGTATCTTTGTTTATGGTTCGTTAATCTTGGGCTTATTTTTCTTCACTGATTGGTCATTTCATCTTCGCCTCTGCTCCATCATCTTCTCATCCGACAACCAAGAGTGGAAACAACTATGGCGACAACCGGGCCCACACACTGGATGGGGCTCCTATCCCAAACGGTGTGAGGTCTGATTGGGACCTTTCACCGGGGAGACCCCCCTTGTTGTCGGCAGTACAATTTTACCTGTCAACACCTTACAATTATTCTTTTCATTTCATTCAAATATCAGAAGTTTATGGCATTGTGAAGGCTTTCATTATATCAGATTATTGAGGATATTGAGTAATTAAATTCCAAAGGTGTTAAACAGAGGCCATTTGATATTGTAATTGTGACATACATTTATAAAATGTGTTAAGCACTGATTCCTTACCACAACCAAGGGATTTTTTCTTGAGATACAACATTTTCTGGCACCGTTGCCAGGGACGAAGAAACAAAGTTTATTTTCCCTATGTGTTTTCACATTATTTCCTTGGTTGTTCAGTGAGGAGGAAATATTTGGCTGTGTTTGTTATTTTCAAAATTCTGGCTTTCAAAAGGCCTCACACAAGGTCAGATACCTCACAGCAGATAGCCCCTGCTTTGCCAGATCCAAAAATATTGGTTTCTAAAAAGGCTCAGAAACCTGAAACTCCTTCAACACCCGATCCTATATTGTCTGCTCCTGGCAGCAATTCTCATAACCCTTTAAAGGTATTTCAAAGGAACTCTCTTTTTTGGAAAAATATTCTCCTTCCACACACATTCATTTACAAGAACCTAAGTTAGAAGAACATTCTTTCGAGTCTGTTTCTTTTACCTTCACTCAAGATCAACCAAATATAGTTGCTGGTTCTTCTACTATTGTTCATCAGCCTATCCCCATATAATTTTTTCCTCCACCTTCATTCACTTTCACAACACATTCATCAACCTCAAATACCCAAGGAATAGTTAACCAAGGTGTAAATATGACAACACCAACCTTTTTGTTGAACATATATGCTCCACTAAAGCTTGCACAACCAATGAATGCCATGCCTCAAGAATACCTCATATTACTCCCTCGTTTCACTAGAGAAGATGAAGTAACCGTAGAACAACATTTACCCTTGTTTTGCACTTTTGCTGAGAATTTAAATGCAGACCATCTTGATGTTGTGATGAGACTATTTGTGCAGTCTCTAGATGGAGAGGCTAGAAAATGGTTCAAAGGTTTACCAAATGGTTCAATAAATAACCGGGAAGAGTTAGAAACCCAATTCACTTAGAGATGTGGAGAAAAGATAGATCATGGTTACTCATTGACAGAGTTTAATGCAATTAAAAGAAAGCATGATGAAAACATTTCCGAGTTTGTAAAAATATTCAACAAATTGTACAATAGTTTACCTATAGAGATGAAGCCCCCCCCCCTATAGGAGCAAAGGTAGTTTTTGCTACGGCTTTTGAAGTTGATTTTAGCTTTACATTGAGAGAGAGAAGAGCCCCTACTCTTGAGCAGATACAGACAGATGCTTCAGAGATTGAAGCTAATATGATTGCAGTTGGATGTTGGAAATACTTAGAGGGGGGTGAATTAGTATTCCTTTCAATTAGAGCATTAGTTAATCTTAAATTATTATCAATGTTTTTAAAATGATAGCAGAAAACAAAAGGAACAAAAATGCACACATTTTTTAAGGTGGAAACCCACTTCGAGACAAAAACCACCTAATTCTTTTCTAATTATTCTTTAATATTCAACTCCAATTGAAAATAAAGCTCCAACTTCCTAGAATCTAGAAAATCATTCTTCTCCATCTCCCATTAGATGGACGCTCCAACGCCCGAGATTATTTAGTAGTCAACTGAACGGATTCCCTAACACCCAATGAGCTACAACTCACCCTAGCACCACCCTACCACCCTGTAGAATAATAAAAGAAGAATGAACTCCCGTACCAGGGAAAATGGTCCACTTTACAATGATATATAATGATGGAGAAGAAGAAGACACACTAGATCATAACCCCAACTATGACATAACCACCTAATGATGATCCTAGACCTCCTGACACTGCCTCTTCAACTCTTGGCAGATAGACACTAGTACAATTTTTACAATAATGTATTTACAATGACTTAGTACAATGATACATTTACAATGACTCTATGCAGTGCTGCCCACTTGAAGACTTCATGTGATAAAATTCTTGCTGCTGTTCTACACTTTTGTTGCTGCTCTTGTCATGCTACCCTCTGTTGCACATTGCTTTGCTTTTTCTGCCCTAGAAAGTCTGGTCCTTTATAGCCCTTGACAACACATGATCTAGCTTTTTCTTGCCTTCTAGGACCTCGATATTGAATCTGGTGTATCTATATTATTTCAGATCCCCAATATGTGATTTTTGGTCCTGTAGTAGTCCTCTGAGTCTTCTTTCCAATTCCATAGGCATGACCCAATTTGGATTCTTCAAGAGAGAGTTATTCCCAATCTCTCACAATTCCCTAATTATGGACTGTTTCAGCAGAGCGAACTTGTACGGCATGCCACGTGTCACTGTTTCTTCATTCAGATCTGAAATTGATAGGGAGAAAAAAATTCCGTTCACTATCTGTCACTTTTTACAAAATTCCAATCTGATACTCAGAGAGAGAGTTATGACAATTTTCCCAAGGTCACTTCTTTGAGATGAATTTCAGGAGCCTGCAACAACACTGACTTCCACAGATCATATCTTCGAAAATATTGCGCACCTTGATCTGAAATTTTTACAGGAGCTTCATTAGTATTTCAGATTCGCCTCATAAACATTTCAACTTTTGAACCTTTGTAGAAAAAAATTTAGAGCGAAAATTCCATGATGACCTGTTTCAGATAGCGAAATCCCTGCATAAGAAGGATATGAGGATCACAATTTATATAAATGATTAGATTGAGAGGGGATTCAATAAGTGAACGTGGGAGGGATTTTAGGAGCTTAAAAAATATTAATTACTGACTTTTCAATGACCCATGCCACAACCCCACGGGTTTTTAGCCCACTAACTGGGGTTACAAACTTCAAACATGGATATAGAGACGAGGATACGCTCTGCAACAACCGACTGCAGCACACAAAGATTGGTTCGGCTCTGAGACCAGCGCAGACCCCAGACAGTCAGGCCAGATTAGCAGGATCACCACCGATCATAATGGAAAAACCCGGTATGACCTCGATCCGATCTGAGCGCTGGTAATTCAGCAATTGCATGCGTTGACCACTGCTGCATGCGCTAGCAGAGCCTGCATGCAAGCAGATATGGATCCCGGAAGGGATGCTGATCTTATTTTACCCATGCCAGAACTCGTGGCATTTCAAAAACTAACAACAGGAGCTAACAAAAGAAAATTGACAGAGCTGCAACAGAAATTTGTAAAAAAATTGGATTGCATGCCAACAGTTGAGTTACCAATTGAAGAGACATGCAGATCAGCTCTCAATCTAGCTGACAGAGGGTTAATTGGCCAATTCACAGGCCTCTGGCCTTCACCCAAAGCAGTGCAGGAATGGGTGCAAAGAAACTGGGCTCCACTAATCTCCGAAGGGATTAAAAGCCATTTCGTAGGAAAAGGCTACTTCGTCTTCGTATTCGAAAGTGCAGAAGACAAAAATCTCATTTTCCGCAACGGTCCATACTTCATGGGGCCACAAGGATTGTACCTCAACAAATGGTCCCCTGATTTCGACCCGGCTCAGGACGTGCCATCGGCCGTTCCAGTTTGGGTCCGTCTCCCCCACCTCCCGCTACACTGCTGGAACCAAAAGTCGTTGCAAACCATAGGCAACTCGTTGGGAAAGTACATAGATCAAGCAGTGAGGAAAGATCAGTACTCTTGCGCACGGATCTGCGTAGAGGTAGATCTGGAAGTAGGGCTCCCGGAAGCGATAAAATTAACTTTAGCAGACTGGACGCACATCCAGGAGTTAGACTACAAGCAGTTACCATTCAAATGTCGGTACTGCCACGGCCACGGTCACTTCGCAAGATACTGCAAAAAAAAGAACACAGAGGAACAGGAAAATGCAAAAGCGGAACAATGGACAACAGTGCAGAAAGCAGGATCATCGAAAAACAGAGAGAAGACCAATACAAAAGAAAACAAAACCCTGCATGATCCCCAGGATTCAGGATCTGGGAAATCCAATCCCACAATAGCAGCAGAAGTACAGTACACAGATCCCAACAAAGAAGTAGAAGCAAAAGAGTCGAACATCAACAGCATGGAACAAGATCAGACTTCCCCCAGTGGAAAGAGCAAAGAGGCTGAAGGGAAAAAGGCAGCAAATCCAGAAACCACCCCTTCTCCCTCATATGCAGACATAGCCAGAAAGAAAATAATAGATCCACTAAGCTCCTCGGAGGAAGAGACCATGGAGAGGCCTGCCAAAAGAGCAGGAAGGAAGTCACGCAGAGAAGTAAGGGAGGAAGAGGCAGAGAGACAAAAAACTCAAGGAAACCAGGCCACAATAGAAATGTCAATCGGAAGAAGCACAAGAACAAGGCCTCCAAAAGGAGGAACAAGCACCACCCCCATTAGTAAATAATGAGAATCATCTCATGGAACTGCAGAGGATTGGGGAATCCGTCAAAATTAGAAGCAGTTAGAGACCTCATGAAAGCGGAACCAGCAGACATCCTACTGCTCCAAGAGACAAAAATTGAAGGGGACACTCTTATAGAAATCAGCAAAAAGAAATGGCAAAAGAATTCAGGCAAAACAGTGAGCGCAAGAGGCACTGCAGGCGGTATAGCCACCCTATGGAAGGAGGATCAATTCAAGCTACTCAACACACACATCACTCAGCACTGGATCTTTACTGAACTGAAACACATAACAAGTAAGTTAACTATTGCCTTATTCAACCTTTATGTACCGGTAACATATGCAGACAAAAAATCTTGTTGGCAAAACTTAAATGAATTTTTGGAACTTCAATCACCAAACAATATAATCATAGCTGGAGACCTCAATATAGTTATGAAATGGAAAGAAAAAAGAGGTGGAAGAAGTAGCAGGGATCAAATGCTGCATGTAGTAGAAGACATAGCATTACAATGGGAACTAATGGACATCAAACCAAAGAAAGGGCTATACACTTGGACAAATAACAGGACAGGAGTAGATCACATCTCAGCAAGGCTTGATAGATATCTAGTACAAAGCACTTTACTTCATGAAAGAAGGATTATTTACACAGATATCCTCCCAAAACTCACCTCAGACCACAAACCCATCCTTCTCTCGATGGAGGAGGAAGAGAATTTGGGCCCAATCCCATTCAGATTCAGCCCGCTTTGGAGAGAAAGAAGTGGATTTCAAGAGATAGTTAGAAAGGCATGGTCAACCTCTGTAACAGGCTCCCACAGCTATGTTTGGGAACAAAGGCTAAAGCATACCAAGAAGGCCTTGAAAGAATGGAGCAGGACTCCCATATGCACACCTAGCAGCCAAAGAAAGGAAGCAGTACAACATCTGGGAAATCTACAAAGAGAAATGGAAACCGAAGATATAACAACAGCAGAACTACACAAAGAACAGGCAGCTCAATGTAACACCTTCCGCTCATTCAGGACAGAAGAAGAATATTGGAGATTAAAGTCTCGGAGTCTATGGTTGGAATCCGGTGACAGAAACACCTCTTATTTTCACCGGCAATGCAGAGCACGCCTCTCTAGAAACCATATTTCAGAAATAAAAACCTCTGATGGGTCGCTTTGCAAAGGAATAGATCAAATCAAAGTGGCTGCAAGCACTCACTTCCAAAAACTGTATAGCAAAGGAAATGAAGCCAATAAGGAAGAAAATGAAGAGTTCCTCAAAAATATCCCATCATTGGTATCCAAGGAGGATAACAAAGCCCTTTTGAAGCAGGTCACGGAGGAAGAAATCAGCAAAATAATCTGGACCATGGAACCTGACAAAGCGCCCGGCCCGGACGGATTCACAATACACTTTTATAGAATATGCTGGGACATAATAAAAGCAGATTTAACCAGAATGATCAGAGATCTCCTGCAGAAAGCAAAGTTGGGAGGCAATACAAACTCAACCTTCCTGGCATTAATTCCGAAGGAAACCAATCCGGAATCCTTTGAAAGGTTCAGGCCAATCTCATTATGTAATGCTTCATATAAAATAATAGCGAAGATGATAGCCAATAGAATGAAACCCCTGCTAGGCAACCTAATCTCCCCATCACAAGGAGGCTTCGTCAAAGGAAGACATATCCTGGATAACGTCATCCAAGTTCAGGAACTATACATTCCAGCAACATAAGAAAAGAGAAAGGAATGCTGGTCAAGCTTGACATGGCCAATGCATTTGACAGAGTCAACTTGACATTCCTATACAAAGTTCTCCGAAGTTTTGGCTTCTCGGAAGAGTTCGTAGAACTAATAAAAGCCTGCACCAGCAGGCCATGGATTGCCCCACTGGTAAACGGAAGGCCAGCCAGCTTCTTTCAAGCATTGAGAGGGCTAAGGCAAGGATGCCCCCTCTCTCCCTACCTGTACATACTTCTGGCGGACACTTTGAGCAGAAAGCTTGAGCTTGACAAAACAAATGGAGATGCTCCAGGTCTGCGAATAAGGAAAGAACTGGATCCTATCAACCACGCCCTTTTTGCTGATGACACACTCATGCTGGGCGGGGCCTCCCGCAGAATAGCCAATGCATACAAGTCCACATTACAAGCATACTGCAGAGTCTCAGGGGCCTTGGTAAACAAAAGAAAGAGTGCTGTCTACAGCTGGAACGTGGAAGAAGCAGAAATACAGAATGTAGCAAATATATTGGGGTTCAAAGCTTATTCAAAATGGGACAAAATCAAATACCTTGGGCTGCCAATTACCCTGGGCATCAACAAGAGCGTTCTGTGGGAGGAAGTACTGAGTAAAATCAAGACAAAAATCGAATTCTGGGGTGGGCAGTGGCTCACCCATGGAGGCAAACTCATCCTAATAAAAACAGTGCTTACTGCCCTCCCAATTTACCAGGCATCGTTCTTGATGGCCCCTAAATCAATCACAGGTCAAATAAAAAAGCTTTTGAGAGACTTCTTATGGCATGGAGGAAGGGGTAACCACTGAAAATTTCACTTGGTGAAATGGGACACTGTAAAACGCCCATTCAGAGATGGAGGGCTGCAGATAAGAGATGCTGAGCAAGTAAACATCACTCTTGGATGCAAAATACTTTGGAAAATGTTCACTGATCCCAATCATTCAGCCTGTAGAACGCTCAGACTCAAATATTTGCCCGGAGCATCGCTAAGAAAACTAGAAATCGCAGACAGGAATCGAGGAACCAAACTGTGGGAACTCTGCAAACGAAGTATATCAGTCTTCTGCAAGCACCTATATAGAATACCTGGAAACGGAAGCAAGTCCAAGATCTGGACCGACAGTTTAATGGGGAATGATCCGTTGGATCAAAACGCAGAGTACTCTGATCTGCGCTCCCTGCTAAAGGACAGAGGCATAAAACGCCTTTCAGACATATCAGAGTGGGACGCACGGGGCAATTGGAAGTCGTGGAAACTCAACGACATCCCAAGCCATCTAAAACAGCAAGCAAAACTCCTAAAAGATGATCTGCAAAACGCAGCTCCCGTGCACTTGAACGCAGCAGACAGCTGGGGATGGGGGTCCTCAGGTTTATACTCCACTGCACACGGATATGATGCACAGCAACCTCAGCGCAACAGCAAGCAACCCCCAATCTTCTGGAAGCAAGTGTGGGATGCGATGGCGCTCCCTAAAATTAATTTTTTCTTCTGGACAGTCATGCAGAGAAAGATATTAACAGGAGAAAATCTCATGAAAAGAAACATAACAGGGCCGCATAGATGCGCCCTCTGCAAACAAAATGATGAAACAATTGATCATCTATTCGTAGCTTGCCCATTTGCAACAAAAGTATGGGAGCTAATCCTTCACGGATTGAATAGCGAGACTCCAGCAAATCTGACAGTAGATGAACTCTTCAGGACATGGAAAGATCGATACCCCACGAGCATCAACAGCAACACACTATGGGCCAAGGTGTGGATCACAATCCCAAAATACGTTTGCTGGAAACTCTGGTTAGCTAGGAATGAACAGATCTTTAATAATGCAAGCTGGAACCCAACTACAGTAGCAGCCAAAGCAAAAGGCCTACTCCTTGAAACCTTGAGCAACCAACAGCTAAAAGATGAATCCACACTACTTCTTGCTGAAAGAAAATGGCTCGGAACATATGTGTATAGAAACAGAAATCAAAGTGCAGTGAGACCACAACAAAATCCAGAGTGGAGATTAAGAGGAACAGATGAAGAATTTCAGAGCTGGTGGCGAAAGCAAGGCATAACAACGATCTTCTTTGACGGAGCATCTAAAGGAAATCTCGGTACAGCTGGTGCTGGAGGTCTTATCCTCTCTCAGGACGGATCCACCAAAGAGACATACAGCTGGGGCCTAGGACAGCGGACCAATAATCAAGCCGAACTCCTGAGTCTGCTAAAAGCCTGTCAAATAGCCAAAGAAAGAGACATAAAAGAAATCCAAGTATTTGGAGACTCTGAAGTCTTGATTAAAAAAATACATATGGAAAGCAAGTTCAACGATGCTGTTCTAAACAAGAACCTCCAAAGGCTTCGGATCATAATCCAAGAGTTCACCACCTTCAAATGTTATCATATTCTTAGAGAATCGAATAAGGAAGCGGACAAATACGCCAATCATGGATGCACACTAGCTCAGGGAGAACTCAGCACAAATAACAAAGCGCCAGTTCAAAGTTGCATTCCATGACAAGAGAAAGAGATTGTAACAGAAACAGCAAGAAAAATTGTAATGAAGGCTGTTTTGGCTCCGGCCCAGTCTGACCCCATCTATATATAAAAACAATATCCGTTTCAGTTATAAAAAAAAAAAAAAAACTTCAAACATGGATATCTCTCAAACCGTGAAGAATTACGAGGCGTGCTATATATCAACGGAAACATCTCGACAAGTAGAAACCATCAAAAGAATTATTGACCCAGAAGTAATTTGGTAGGTCAAAATTCCCATGCAATATTGGGGTAGCCCCTGGTGCTGCTTGGGTTGACATCAATGACAACCGCTGATCAACAATCTCCCCCTTTGGCATTGATGGCAAAACAAGCACTCCCCCTGCGATCATGACACCTCTTCCTACAACATTCTCTCCCCTTTTGACATTAATGACAAAGTGTAACTCCTCCTGACACACAACCATCCTGTAGACCTGTACACACTTCCACTCGCCCTTTATATTATGAATAAAAAAAATCTAATGAGAACTTGGGAGAATCCCAAGTTTCTGGAGAATATATTCAAATGATTCATGAGGTAAAGGTTTAGTGAAGATATCAGCGATTTGTTCTTTTGTACCAACATACTCAAGTTTGATATTCTTTTCAACAACTTTTTCTTTAACAAAATGATATTTGATCGGAATGTGTTGTATTTTTGAATGCATGACAGGATTCTTAGAGATGCTGATGGCACTAGTGTTGTCACAAAATATGGGAATAGGCTCACTGAATTGTACTTGAAGATCTTGCAAAGTTTGTTTCATCCAAAGGACTTGAGTACAACATGCTTCCGTTGCAATGTATTCTGCTTTTGCTGTAGATAACGAGATTGAGGTTTTCTTTTTGTTCAACCATGATACGAGACAACCACCTAGATAGAATGCTGCTCCACTAGTACTTTTACGATCATCAACGCTTCCTGCCCGATCTGCATCTGTAAAGGCTTGAGTAATGAGATTGTTATCCTTGGGATACCACAAGCCATATTCTTATGTGCCCTTTAGATATCGAAGAATTCTTTTGACAACAATAATATGTGATTCTTTGGTGCTGCTTGGAATATTGCTACTTGTCCAACTGCTTGCATACCATTTGGCTGGGAAGTTGTTACATTTAGAAGACTACCAATCATAGATCTGTACAACCTCTGATCCGCATCCTTAGATGAGTCGCGTATGCTCAATTTTCAACCTGTTACCATCGGAGTAAGGACGGGTTTGTAGGTTTTAACCCTGTACAGGAATTATCTGCAAACAAATCTTAAAAACAGAAAATAAACAATATTGAGAGCATAAAACATAAAACAGATATACACAGAGATTTTCCCCTGGATCCCAAATTGGGACGACCAACTTGATTTTTCATTATATTCCTTTTAGTGTTACAACAAATATATATACACGCTGAAGCATACATAAGCCCTAATCTATTAACCCTGGATTAGAACATAACCATAGTTCCCTTGACCAGATCTACAAAATACCAGGGGCTGAAAACCATCATGCCCCAAAACCATGTGCAAACCCATGCACAAAACCATGGACGGGTCCGCCCACCAAAAAATAAGGACCAATTTTTTTTTCCCGGGGCACTGCCTCGAACCCCGAAAAAGGGGGGATGCTGCCCCCCCGGTGACCCCCCTGCTGCGCTCGACGCAACGTACAGGGTGGGCTATCACCCCCCCACGCGTGACTAGTTGTGGAAATAATATAACACATACCCAATAGGGTTTGCAATCTTCCATTTTTAATTTCTTGAGCATTTCCTTGATGTACTTGGCTTGACATATAAATATTCCTTTCTCTTGCTGAGATATTTGAAGCCCTAAGAAGTATGTCAACTCACCAAGTAAAGACATCTCGAACTCACTTTGCATATTTGTAGAAAAATTCTTACTTAGTTGATCATCATTGCTACCAAATATTATATCATCCACATATACCTCAACGATTGTTAAATTATATTTATCTATTTGTACATAAATATTGTTATCAACAGTACCTTCCTTGAAGCCTTGTTGACGTAGATATCCATCAAGACGAGCATACCATGCTCTGGGAGCCTGCTTGAGACCATATAGAGCCTTATTTAACCTGCAAGCATAGTCTTAATTTTCTGATAGTAGAAAACCTTCAGGTTGTTCGATGTAAAATTCTTCTTCTAATTCTCCATTCAGAAATGCCGACTTAACATCCATTTGCTAGACTTTTATTTTTCTTGAACATGCATAGGAGAGAAACATTCAGATGGCTTCCATTCTGGCAACTGGTGCAAATGTTTCGTCGAAATTAATTCCTTCCACTTGTGCATAGCCTTAGCAAACCATTCTTGATTTGTTTCTGGTAACCTGTCCATCTTCATTCAATTTGTTCCTGAAGACCCATTTAGTCCCAATGGCATTTTTATATTTTGGTTGTGGAACTAATTCCCAGGTGTTTTTCTTCTCAATTTGATCCAATTCTTCATTCATGCCTGCTACCCAATGTTCATTCTGGCTGGCTTCCTCAAAACTACTAGGCTCAAAGGTTGCTAGAAAAGCAATGTGAGCTTGTTGTGACGAACGAAGCTGTTGACCTTCATTTATGTCACCAATGATTTGATTTGATGGATGGTTCTTTTGAATCCATTCTTTTGTTCTCTTTAGAGGAGCTCCTTGTTGTTGGTCTGGTATATCTTGATGATCATTATTTACTTCTTCCTAGTTGATAGTTGCTTCTTGTTCTAGAATTTTATCTGTCTTTTTCAACCTCTATCTCAAGTTTCAAAGATTCTAGATCCTCATCATTATTCGTTAGAACACCATCTTCATAAAATGTAACATTTATACTCTCCACTATCTGTTTTCGTCTTAGATTATAAAATTTATAGGCCTTTCTTTTGCGTGAGTAACCAACAAAGATACCTTCATCAACATGTGATTCAAAATTACCCAAATTTTGATCTTCTCTTTTGATATAAAATTTGCTTCCGAAGATTTTGAAATATTTTACATTAGCTGGTTTTCCTTTCCAGAATTCATATGGGGTCTTGTTGCAATTATTTCTGAGAAGACTTCGGTTGATAATGAAGGCCGCCGTATCAATTGCTTGAACCTAGAATTTTTCATCCAATTTTGAGTCCTTCAACATTGTTCTACTCATTTCCTGTATGGTTCTGTTCTTTCTTTCAGAAACTCCATTTTGCTGAGATGTTCGGGCTGTTGAAAATTGTCTTTTTATTCCATTTTCGTCACAGTATTACTGAAATAATTTGGAAGTGAATTTTCCGCCATTATATGATCTTAGACACTTTATTTTCAAATCAGTTTCATTTTCGACCAACTCCTTGTAGATCTTAAAGCACTCAAATGATTTAGATTTTTTATTTAGGAAACAACAACTATCATCCTGGTATAGTCATCTATCATTAACATGAAATATAATTCTACATCTAAGCCTTTTGTTCTCACAGGACCACATAGATCAGTATGTATCAATTCCAATGGATGTGATGCAAAGTGTTCTTTTGTTTTAAATTGGAATTTTGTCTGCTTGCTGTGCCGACAGGCCTCACATAGTGTGTTGGAAGGTTTTGAGATTTTCGGCATTTATCATACTGCTTCCTTTTTGCTTATCCTGACAAGATTGTCAAAGTTTATGTGACCCATTCGTTTGTGCCATAACCAGCTGTCATCTTCTTTAGCTAGTAGACATGATTTAGTTGCTTCATCCAGAACATATATGTCATTTGGAGCTCAACTTGCTGTAGCCACAATTTTACCATACCTTGCTTTCCTGATTTCACATTTTGTGGAGTTGAATAGAATTGTGTGTCTTTGATCACACATTTGTCCAACACTGAGCAGATTGTGATTCATGTTTTCAACCAATAAAACATTCTTGGCTATAACATCTTTGCTTACGATAATGACGGTACCTGATCCTATAACATTTTAAGATCCACCATTTCCAAAGGATACGGTTCCATCCTTCTTCTCTTTGAGAGATAAAAATTTCCTTCTATCTCCAGTCATATGCGTTGAGCAACCATTGTCAACATACCACACATCTTTGTTGTTTTGAGCCTTGAGAGCCAGAGCACAATTATCAATCTTCTTCTTCTTCCATGTTCGTTCATTCTGTGGCTTTGAAGATTCTTCTGGAGGATTTTCAAGTGTGAAATCTCTGGCTATGTGTCCAAAGTTCTGACATTTGTAACATTCCATATTATTTCTTAAATGTTCAAATGTATTGATGTTTCGTTGAGCCCTGGGAGGTTCATATTTGAAGGATCTCCTGGAATTGTATTGGTTCCTAGGGTACGTGTGAAATTCCATAGCTTTATGACAAAATTTTCCACATGAATAACAATAGCCATAAAAAATGTGTTGGTACCTACATGGAAATATTTTTCGAGGAATCGTCTTCCAAGGATGTTCTTGCGAATCTTTTCCAATGAAGTCTACATGCATGTCAGATCTCATAGATTCATTGTATTTGTTGTAGAAGGTCCTGCTTCTTCTTCTTTGTAACCGAGGCCAGTTCCGTCGTTGTAAGATCGTTGATTGTTGATGATTTATTCCAATGCCATTGAGTTGTTGGCATAGTTTTAGACAATTTTTCCCTTCTTCACTTCCTTACACAACGAGACTACTTCGACTTCTAATGCTTCCCTTTCTTGGTTGCTTTCTTCCAACTTATTTTGAAGTGTCTGTTTAATACATTTGTGTTCTTCAACTTCAATTTTGAGACCTTGAACTTTTTCTTCAAGAGTATTGGAATGAATTTTCTCAGCCTTGAGCTCTTTTCTAAGCCTGATTTCCTCCTTAGAAAATTATTCTGTGGTTAACCCTTCTTCTTCATTGTTTGATACCTATTTTTTATTGTGCTTGGCCATAAACAATACTCTCTCATTGGATTCTTCTTCGCTATTACTGTATTCATCAGATGACGATCTATCTTCTTTAGAGAGAAAGTTCGTTTTAGATCCTTTCCTTTTTTCTTGCTTGTTGAATTTCTTAAAGCCTTTCTTTCGTTTTGAGCTTCCATCACTTCTATTCGGACATTTTGCTGCGAAATTTCCAACCTCACCACAGCCGAAACAAATCAGTGGAAGTTTTCCTTTTAATTTTCCCTTACCAATTTTTAATCTTTTCGTAAAGTAAGCATATTATTCGTCTGAAAGACCTTTCTCCATCATCTCCCTTTTCTTCATACTTGCAGGTGCATGTATTTTCAATTGAAGGTTGTTTGTACTTATTGGTTTTCTTAGATGCAACGAACGTAATTTCTAGATTTGAAGTACCCGCTTCTTCATCAAGTCACATTTCATATGCTATGAGAAATCCATGTAATTCCTCTTTGCCGAGTTTGTCCAGATTTGCACTGTATTCTAAGACTGATACCTTTGGGTTGAACCTGAGTTTGTCCAGATTTGCACTGTATTCTAAGACTGATACCTTTGGGTTGAACCTACATGGTAACGTTCTAAGAATCTTTCATATAATAGTCTTCTTGTCAACTGGCTCTTCCAATCCTTCCAGAGTATTGGTTATTTCATCAACGTATTGGAAGTATGCAACAATGTTGCAATCTTCTTTCATTCTGAGTTGCTCAAATTTTGCTCTATAGATTTGAAGCTTTTATTCTTTGAAATTTGAGTCACCTGCATATATATTCTCAAGCTTGACCCATACATTTTTGGCGGTTTTAAAACCCAACACCTTATGATAAGCATATTCAATAAGTCCACTGATAATAATATTCATTAATTTTGCATCATTTACCAAATTCTTCTTACCTTGTTCATCCGCGGTTGATGTAAATCCATTTTGAACAGTGTCCCATACTTCGTAACCTTGTGCCATGAGATAGACTTCCATTCTTCCTTTCCAGAGTGCATAATTATTTTCATTAAACAGAGGTACACCATTCTTGGTATGCTCCATGACCTCCTTCCAATTGTTAAACTGCTATTGAAGGAACCAAGCTCTGATACCAATTGTTGGAAATATTGAGAGGGGGGGGGGGGGTGAATCAGTATTCCTTTCAATTAGAGCATTAGTTAATCTTCAAATATTATTAGTGTTTGCACAATGATAGCAGCGAACAAAAGGAACACAAATGTACACAGTTTTTAAGGTGGAAACCCACTCCAGGACAAAAACCACCTAATGCTTTTCTAATAATTCTTTAATATTCAACACCAATTGAAAATAAAGCTCCAAATTCCTAGAATCTAGAAAATAATTCCTCTCCAACTCCCACTGGATGGACGCTCCAACGCTAGACATTCTTCAGTAGTCAACTGAATGGATGCCCCAACACCCAATGAGCTACAACTCATCGGCCTAGCACCACCCTACCACCCCGTAGAAGAATAAAAGAAGAATGGAATCCTGTACCAGGGAAAATGGTCTACTTTACAATGATATATAATGATGTAGAAAAAGAAGACACACTAGACCATAACCCTAACTATGACACAACCACCTAATGATGATCTTAGACCTCCCAACACTACCTCTTCAACTCTTGGCAGATAGACATTAGTACAATTTTTACAATAATGTATTTACAATGACTTAGTACAATGATACCTTTACAGTGACTATATGCAGTGCTTCCCACCTGAAGACTTCATGTGATGAAATTCTTGCTGCTTTTCTACACCTTGGTTTCTGCCCTTGTCATGCTACCCTCTGCTACACCTTGCTTTGCTTTTCTGCCCTAGAAATTTTGGTCCTTTGCAGCCCTTGACAACACATGATCTAGATTTTTCTTGGCTTCTAGGAGCTTGATATTGAATCTGGTGTATCTCTGTTATTTCAGATCCCCAATATGTGATTTTTTGTCCTGTAGTAGTCCTCTGAGTCTTATTTCCAATTCCATAGGTCTGACCCAATTTGGTTTCTTCAAGGGAGAGTTATGCCCAATATCTCACAATTCCCTAATTATGGACTGTTTCAGTAGAGAAAACTTGTATGACGTGCCACATGTCACTGTTTCTTCATTCGGCTTTGAAATTAATAGGACAAAAACTACAGTCCATTCATCATTTGTCACTTTTTTCAAAATTCCAATCCGATACTCAGAGAGATATTTATGACGATTTTCCCAAGGTCACTTCTTTGAGATGAATTTAAGGAGCCTGCAAAAACACTGACTTCCACAGATCATATCCCCAAAAATATTGCGCACCTTGATTTGAAATTTTTACAGGAGCTTCCTTAGTATTTTTTCTTTTCCCCATAAAAATTTCAGCTTCTGAACCTTCTTAGAAACAAAGTTAGAGAGAAAATTCCACGATGAACTGTTTCAGATCGTGAAATCACTACATAAGGATGATATGAGGATCACAATTTATATAAATGCTTAGATTGAGCGGGGATTCAACAAGTGAACGTGGAAGGGATTTTAAGAGCTTAAAAATTATTAATTATTGACTTTTCAATGACCCATGCCACAACCCCATGGGGTTTTAGCCCACTAACTGGGGTTACAAACTTCAAACATGAATATCTCTCAAACCGTGAAGAATTACGAGGCATGCCATATATCAACGGAAACATCTCAACAAGTAGAAACCATAAAAATAATTCTTGATCCAGAATATAGTATTTTGGTAGGTCAAAATTCCCATGCAATATTGGGGTAGCCCCTAGTGCTGCTTGGGTTGACATCAATTAAAACCGCTGATAAAAACTGGAAAAGCGAAAGGGAAACAACCAGTCCAATAGAACGGGAAAGAAAAAGAAGAATCATTACAGGATCTAAGAATTGAAGATATGTCAAAGGCGATAGAAAATTTGACAAATAAGCTAGCTAAGATGGAGTTGGAAAATAAAAATTACCAAATACAAGTACAACAAAATCGAGGGGGTTTCAACCCTCAATTCAGAAGACATCCCCTACAAATTTTGCAGAGGGAAAGGAGAGATCAAGACTAGATTCAAGCACCGTTGTATATAGAAGCAACACCCACAAAGCCAACAAAAGATGACCAAAGGGAGACCGAGGATCATGTATCTTCTATGTATAAAATAGAAGAGGATGAAGAGGAAGATTATGAGGGAGAATATGTTGAGGCTGAAGTATCTTTCGATCAAGATGAAATGTATGAATACTGTAGGAAATTCACAGATTTCATGCAAGCTGAGTTACATAAAAATTATGATTTAAGGTCTAGAAAGAGATCTAGAGTGCAGGCTAATGAAGGTGAACAACAAGGTTCCATTCCTCCTCCAATGGCGACTCCACAAAAAAGGGACCCTGCGAAACAGGTCAGTAATGGGAAACAACCTATACATTCACTTAGAGAACAAATGTGCAGTAGGGTGAATCTTCCGAGAACAAATCAGTTGAAACTAATATTTTGGAGAGAGTCGTTCCTATACCCGAACAAGCGACAAATTCTAGAAAGAGTGAAGAAGAACCTGAAAAGAATGTTAAGAAAACTCATTCTTTCTGTTTGGAAAAAGAGTTGGAGAAGGTTAAAATTCAGGTACCTCTTCTAGAATTAGCTAAAATACCAGCTTACAAGAAAGAAATTTCAGAATTTATTAATCTCACACAGATGGAAGATATAAGTGGCATAGTGAACTTATAAGAAGAGAAGCCAGTGGTCACCTTTGGTCCTCATGTAGAAGAATTAGATCCTTCTGTTCCACCCTTCTATATTTCTCTGTTGCTTCATGATTTTACTCTACATAATTGCATGTTGGACTTAGGAGCATGCCATTATCTCATGTCATTGTCTGTTATGAAGGAACTTAACTTGCATATTACCATACCTTATAGGGACCTGTATTAATTTTATTCCAAAAGGGTGAAATGTGTTGGGTTAATCAAAGATGTAGCAGTTTTGTTAGCACAAATCCCAGCAAAGAGTATAGTCGTGGATGTAGTGGTTGCAAACATCCTAGCCAGGTTTGGAATGCTCCTGTCAAGATCTTGGGGAGAAAAGTTGGGAGGTGTTCTAAAATTAGATTTCAGTTATGCTATAATTCCGGTTTTTAATGGCGAAGAAAGGAGATTGTATAGAGAAACAAGGTTTGTGAAGACCACCTCCAAGAAAGATGCAGGTAATTCCCCCGTTTATAGTCACGAAACATAAGATATTTCGTGTTTCATGCTGCATGAAGATGCATAATTTGCTGAAGACACAGGGAATAAGCTCTCTTCAGAAATTGTAAATAATGAGCTACACTCAAGGAAGATTTGGAAGTGATACTTTTATGGTGCCTACTCCAAGGAAGGTGTAGGTGTTGGAGTCTTACTGGTATCACTAGAAGGTAACCTCATGCCTTTCTATTTTAAACTCGAATTTGATTCAACAAACAATGTGGCTGGGTATAAGGCCTTAATCTCAAGCCTTCAAGTTGCTAAAAAGATGGGAGTGCAATGTATTTCAATTTTTGGTGACTCTGAATTGATAATAAGGAAAATTAAAAATCATTTTCAAACCAAGAATACGAGGTTAAGATAATATAGGAATGAAGTTTTGGATCTGATAGAAAACTATTTTGAAGCTTTCAATCTTCAGTTTATTTCTAGGGAGGAGAATAGATTGGCAGATTATTTAGAGTTGCAACCAAAACCTTCAAACCTCCAATAAATCCAAGGCTAAGGTATGGAATTGAAATTAGACATAGAACTTCTATCCCTAACAATGTGAAACATTGGCAGGTGTTTGATGATGATGAACAGGTAAATCAGTTCCCGACAGTGATTGGAAAATTTGAAGATGCTGAGATAGACCAAGAAGAAGAACAAACAGAGCAGAAAGCAGAAATAAGAAACCTTAAGCAGTCAATAGGTGAACTGAAGATTATCCAATTGAAACATAATGTGCTCCCTAAAGGGTTGGTTCCTCTTGAAATATTATTCAATGCCAATGATGTTGCTGTTGATTCAAAGAAAACAAATCAAGAAGAAGAGATGGAAGACTGTAATTTGGGAACTCAACAAAAACCCAAAATAGTGAAATTGTTCAAAGGTGTTCCCAAAAACTACAAATAAAGATACATTGATCTTTTTAAGAAATATATGGACGTGTTTTCCTGGTCATATGAAGGCTTGAAAACATATGAAAAAAGTGTAATTCAACATAATATTCCATTGAAGGAAGGAGTCAAACCACACAGGCAGAAGCTCAGGCAGATCAATCCATTGTTGTTAGCTCCAATCGAAAAGAAATTGTTGCAAGCGAAAATTATAGTCCCTCTCAGATATGCAGACTGGGTTTCTAATCTGGTCCCTGTCAGAAATAAGAATGGAGAGACAAGATTATGTGTAGACTTCAAGAACTCGAACCGAGTGTCTCTAGATGATAATTATCCTTTGTCAAAAATAGATTGTGTCTTACAGAAGGTGACATGAGCTCACAGGTTGTCTTGTAGAAATTTTAATACAAATTATGTATTGCCTGGATTATCTCGATATAACAATTATATGCCACTGTTAAATACAAAATCACTTCTACAAAAATTATTGCGGAAATTTAAAACACGATTTCCACTTTGCAATATCAAGAAGAAATATCAATCACACATAACACAGATGTTTTTATCGGGAAAACATAAAGCTAAAAACCCCACTATCGTATATTATGTATATATCATGGATCATGGAACAATATCATACAAAACTCTAATCCAAGAGCTCTCAGTAAAATATACAATTGTCTCACACTGTCATACAAAAATTGGCAAATACATGCTGCCTCCTGACTACCTGCCTCCACTGTGCAATCCCTGCTGATAACAATGCTTGAAAGAAGGAGATCCTGCTTGCCTTGACTATGCAATCCTCATGGGCACATCCAATGGTGTGTGGTTGCATGAGTGCACCCACTAATGTCACAACTGACAGTCATACTGTCCCTTTCACCTATCTCTCAACTGGGTGTCCACTGGATCTGACATGCATGTATTTAACAGTAGTAAATATTTACTTGCATGTGAGACCCCTGATTGTGAATTAATTAAATAATTAATTCACTGATATCTCACTAGTGTATGTTCAGTTACAACTAGCACAACTGAGTTTAACTCACTTAACCTAGTTAAACTACTTTACAACTCACATAACTACACATCCAACTCTGTTACAACTTCGAATCACTCAGTTACAACTAAGTCCACTCGCATGTCCCACCAACCAACCTTTGAACTTGAATTTCCTATAGCTAACTGATTTTCCACTTTAGTTAACTATTTCGAGGTGCTCATTGAGAATATATTAATGTTTATTTTCCAACTATTATTAAGGGATAATAATAGTCGACATGCATCTATAAATAGACATGAGATCTATAAATAGAACTCACACATACATCTAAAATAGAACATCATATATAAATATAATTATCTCACCATCTATAAATAGACATAATCTATAAATATAATTTTCTCATGCATTCTAAAAATAGACTTCCACCTAAAAATAGCCTGAGGCTCCATCCTAGTGTAGGTGCTTAATTTTCATTAGGATCTTCTTGTTGAATCTCAACACTCCTTCTCAACAAGAAAGTGATTATCCTTCACTCTGATCTTGTCTCTATGGTATTCGAATTTTCTCCCGGTGAGCGCCTTTGTCATAATATCTGCATCTTGATCTTCCGTAGGAATTTACAGAATAAATATGATCTTCCGCTGCACACAATATCCGATATGATGATATCAGATGTCTATATGCTTAGATCTATCTTGAAACATAGGATTAATCAAGAGTTTAATGAAAATCTGATTATCACAATGAATCACTGTCGGATCTAAATGAGAGCCAAACAAACCAACCAAGATCTTTCTCATCCAGATAGACTCACATGAAACTTGAATTTCTGCCGTGTATTCCGCTTTCGCTGACCTGAGTGCCACAAATCTTTGTTTCCTGTTGTACCAAGAAACGACTGTAGATCCAATACCGAAGATCCCCCTTGATGTGCTCTTTCTGTCCATTGGGCTACCTGACCAATCTAAATTCATGAAGCCATGCAAATTCACCTCATCCATCTGTTTGTACCACAAGCCATACTCAAATGTGCCCCTCAGGTATCTCGGGACATGCTTTCCCGCCTTCCAAAAGAGCTTGATAGGCTTAACCATCGCTTGACTAAGCTGGTTTACCACATAGAATATGTCTGGTCTTGTATTCATTAAATACATTATTAAACCCACTAACTGTTGATAGACAGTAGCATCCACTACCTCTCCAGATGTAGCATCCTCTTTCCTCCAGTTTCCTGGAAGAGGAGAATCCATGTGTTTTAGCCCTCCATGTTAAACTTACCCGATATCTCCCTTGCATACTTTCCTTGAGACACAAAAATTTCACCATCTCGCTGCCATATTTCCAATCCAAGGAAATAATGAAGGAGGCCCATATCCTTCATCTCGAACTCCTTTACAAGGTCCTCCTTGCATGAGTGTATCAACTGCTCATCACCAGTTAGTATTAAATCATCAACATAAATAACAATGATTAAAATCTTACACTACACCACAATTTGGTATAGGTTTGCATCTGCTTCACTTATGGTGAATCCCAGTCTAGTGAAATAGCTATCTATCCGAGTGTACCAAGCACGGATTGCTTACTTCAACCCATACAATTATCTTTTCAGTCTGCACACATGCGACTCGCTGCTAAAGATCCCAAAACTTTCAGGATGCTCTATGTACACCTCTTCCTCAATGATTCCATTGAGAAACACAATCTTCACATCCATCTGATTAATGGGCCAAACCATCTGTGCTGAGAGAGAAAGAATGGTCCTTATGGAAGAATACAGTGCAACAGGTGCAAAGGTTTCTTCATAATCAATCCCCTCGATCTGTGAGAAGCCCCGGGCCACAAATCTGGCCTTTCATTTCTCAACACTCCCATCAACAACTTGCTTTACCTTGTAGATCCATCTCTAACCTACCACTCATTTATCAATCGACCTTGGAACAATTTCCCAAGCATTGTTGCTTTGGGAACCAAAAATTCCTCCTCCGCATGCAAGTCTAGCTTCCTCTCAAGCGACAACCACATGGATTTCCCCTCATCGAATTTTATATCCCGTCACATAACAATCATCTTACCATTAGGAAAATACAAATGATAATTATGGGGTGTTTCTGTGTACCGCACAAATATCCCAACTTCAGTAGTTGGCTCCAGCTTCTTCCTGGCGTTCTTGGTTATATGCACATAAACAGATGAGCCAACAATCTTAAAGTGAGAAACATCTAGTTTCTTACTAGTGGAAGCTTTTTCAAGTGTACTCATGCCAAGTACTCTATGAGGACAACGATTTTTCACATAAATCACAGTGTTGAATGATTCCGCCCACAAATGCATTGGCAGGCCCTGATCATGCAGCATCGCTCATGTTGCACCCACGATCGTTCTGTTCTTCCTCTCTGTGACCCCATTTTGTTGTGGGTTATGAGGCGCTATGAGTTTTCTTCGAATTCATTCTTTGCTGCAGAATTCTTTGAATTCATTAGAGATGTATTCTCCACCATTATCGCTCCTCAGAGCCTTCACTTGCTTCTCCGAATCTTTCTCCACCAATGCCTTAAACTCACAGAACTTTGAGAATGTTTGATCCTTCTTTTGCATGAATAAGATCCAACATTTATGAGAAAATTCATCAACAAAAATAACATAATACATGTGTTTTCTTGTTGAAGCAACCGAGAATGGTTCACACACGTCTGTGTGAACTCTCTCTAGGATCACAAAAGCATGGTTCTCCTTTTCATGAAAGGTGGACTTTACATACTTCCCCATGGTGCAACCCTTGCACTGATCTAACTCAACAAGTGTTCCCATTGGAAGTATAGTAGATATTTGCTACATGAATTTCAAGGCTCCATGATGAAGATGGCCCAATCGCCTGTGCCATAATTCGCCCTCATCTAGGCTCACCACTTTTTCTGCCTTGCCCACCATGGCAGCACAACCATCTACCTCCAGCTTGTAGAGATTCTTAACTCGACTCCCTATCCTCTTGGCTTGACCTATTGTTTTATATCACAGGAAAGATTTTCCATTGCTGAAAACAACGTCATAGCCTCTGTCCTCCAACATCACCACTGAGACCAAGTTTTTCTTCAAACCTGGAACATGCATAACATATATCAATTGAAATGGTTTATCTGAATCCCTCTCAAAGGTAATGGTACCAATGCCGGTCTCACTATATCGTCCATCTTCACCCATCTCTATATGAATTTGGAGATCTTTCTCCTCCAAGTCACTGAAAATATCCTTATCTCCCGTCATGTGGAAGGAAGCATCAATATCCAGATACTACACCGATGCCAATGCAATTGACACCATGCATGCGATAAAAGAGAAATCAAGTTCAAATTGTGAGGCAAGGGCCTCACCAACTGCAGCTCCAACAACCTTCTTGTTCTTTTTCTTCTGTGGGAAGTTAGTGGTGAGATTCCCATGTTCGTGACAATGAAAACACTTCACTTTGGACAAATCTAGCTTCTTGCCTTTAGAATTAGATTTTGAATGGAATTTCTTCCCCTTCCCTTTCCTTGCCTTGGAAGCCAAAGAAAAATCCTTTTCATCATCACGCTTTGATGAAGAACCATCTCTAGTGTTCCGCTTGAACACCTCCTACACTAGATCCGACCACAGTTGTTCCGAATCCGGCAGTTTTTCCCGTCTGTTGACAGAGTCTTCATAACTGTGCCAACTCTTAGGAAGTCCCAAGAGAGCCAAGCTCACCAAATCATCATCAACAATAGTGATTCCCACACTCTTCAGTTCATCCTGACATTGGAAAAACTTAGTGATATACTTTGGAATGTTGTCGCCCTTCTCCATCTTGATCTTTCCGAGTTTATCTTTTATTTCCAACTTCCTATGGTCGCTAATGCTTCGGAAAATATCCATCAAATCCTTCCACATAGCACATGGTGTGGCTTTCCAATGAAATCTTGAGACAATTTGGTCTAGTAAACCTTCCAAAAAAATCCTTCTTGCCTTCACCACTTTCTTTTTCCATGCATCAAGTAATGCAGCATCCGTCGAAGTGGGCTTAGGAACATCACTGTCGATGAATTCCTTTAAGCCATTATCTTCTAGCACCACCTACATCTTTTCCTTCGAGGAAATGTAGTTTGAGCTGCCCTCGAGTTCATAATATAGCCGCAAGCCATTGAAATCCATTTCGATGTTTACTTATCTGTAGCACCAAGAAAATATTGCAGCAAATTCGAATTGTTTCCACCAACAAACTCAGCTCCTGCTTCAAAATTGCAATCTTCTGTGCTCTGATACCATGTAAAATTTTTAATACAAATTATGTATTTCCTAGAGTCTTCTGATCTAACAATTATATGCCACTCTTAAATACATAATCGCTTCTACAAAAAATCTTGTGGAAATTTAAAACATGATTACCAATTTGCAATATCAAGAAGAAAGATCAATCACATATAACACATATGTTTTTATCGGGAAGGCATAAAGCTAAAAACCCCACTATAATATATTATGTATCTATCATGGATCATGAAAAAATATCATCCAAAACTCTATTCCAAGAGCTCCAAGTACAATATACAATTGTCTCACACTGTCATACAAAAATTGGCAAATACATGCGCCAATTTACTGCATCCTGACAACCTACCTCCACTACACAATCCCTGCTGATAACAGTCCTTGAAAGAAGGAGATCCTGCTTGCCTTTACTGCGCAATCCTCATGGGAACATCTAGTGTGTGTGTGGTTGCATGAGTGCACCCACTAATGTCACAACTGATAGTTAAATTGTCCCTTTCACCTATCTCTCAACTGCGTCTCCACTGGATCTGACATGCATGTAGTTAACAGTAGTAAATCTTCATTTTCATGTGAGACCACTGATTGTGAATTAATTAAATAATTAATTCACTAATATCTCACTAGTGTATGTTCAGTTACAACTAGCACAACTGAGTTTTACTCACTTAATTGAGTTAAACTACTTTACAACTCACATAACTACACATCCAACTCTGTTACAACTTCAAATCACTCAGTTACAACTAAGTCCACTTGCATGTCCCACCAACCAACCTTTGAACTCGAATTTCCTATAGCTAATTGATTTTCCACTTCAGTTAACTATTTCCAAGCGCCCATTGAGAATAGATTAACGTTTATTGTCCAACTATATTAAGGGATAATAATAGTCGACATGCATCTATAATTAGACATGCGATCTATAAATAGAACTCACACATACATCTAAAAATAGAGCATGATATATAAACAGAATTCACTCACCATCTATAAATAGAACTCATATATAAATAGAATTTTCTCATGCATTCTACAAATAGACTTCCACCTAAAAATAGCCTGAGGCTCCATCCTAGTGTAGGTGCTTAATTTTCACTAGGATCTTCTTGTTGAATCTCAGCATGTCTATAGTTGACGGATTTTCTAGGTATAATCAGGTAGCAGTAGGAAAATAAGATCAGAAGAAGACTGCTTTCACGACGCCTTGGAGCACCTTCATGTATGCAAGGATGCCATTTGGACTTATGAACATAGGTGCAACATTTAAGAGGGCCATGGACATAGCCTTCGTTGGTGACAGGTTTGTAGTTATATATCTGGATGATGTAATTGTTTTCTCAAGGTCAGATGATGAACACTTGGGGCATTGGAATTTTTTTTTTCAAAAGTGCAGAAAGTTTGGTCTGTCATTAAATCCCAAGAAATATTTATTTGCCTTAGAAGGAGGTAAATCATTGGGTCACATAGTTTCTAAATAATGAGTAAAGATTGACCCAGCAAGGGTGGAAGCCATTCAGAAGATTCCTTTACCCCGATGAAAGAAAGAAATCCAGAGATTCCTGGGAAAAATAAACTTTCTGAGGAGATTTGTGCCTAATGATGCTGAGATCGTGAGAAGTATAAAAAATATGTTGAAGAAAAATGCAGAAGTGAAATGGGATAAGGAAGTAAGAGATGCATGTGCTAGAATAAAGGAATAACTGCAGGAAGCTCCAGTTCTGATTAGTCCAAACTATCAAAAATCCTTTCAGGTATTCTCATATGCATTCCCCACTACTATTGCTGCTGTGTTGTTGCAGAAAAATGAAGATAGTAAGGAGCAGCTAGTTGCATTTTTCAGTAAAATTCTCAGAGATACTGAGCTCAAATACAATATTATGGAGAAACAAGTATATGCTTTGGTCAAAGCACTGAAATCCTTCAAGACTTATGTGTTGCAGTCCCAAATAACTGTTTATGTTCCTAATTCTGCTGTGAAAGACGTGTTGGTCCAAAGTGATGTTGAAGGAAAGAGGGGGAAGTGGATAGCAAAAATTCAAGAGTATTATTTGGACATCAAACCCACCAAGATGGTCAAGGGACAGGGGTTAGCGAAGTTGTTGACAGAGACAAATTTTCAAGCCTTGGGAATTACTCTGTTGGCACCAGTGGATGGAGTTGTTAATGAAGAAGGTCAAAGCAATTCCAAAACAGGTATTCAATACAAATTTTCGTGCTCTGAATGGTATAAAGATATTGTGCATTACCTGTGTTTATTTTCTTGTCCAAATTCACTAAATAGAACAAAATATAGAGCTCTCAAGCTCAAATCTCAGCCATATGTTATTGTAGAAGCAAAGCTATATTGGAAAGATCCTGCTGATATTTTTTTGTTATGTTTGACCGAAGAAGAATCTATTGAAGTCACCAAACAATATCATGGAAGTCTGTGTGGAGGACACTATAGCTAGAAGGTCACTGCTCATAAATTCTCAATTTAGGATTCTATTGGCCAACCCTATTTGCAAATGTTTATAGACTGGTCATAAGTTGTCAGAAGTGTTAGTTGTTTTCCAAAAAGAAAAAACTTGCTCCATTACCTCTCATACTAGTATTTATTGAAGAACCTTTCAGGCAATGGGGATTCGATTTTATTGGAGAGATCAATCTACCATCAAGTGAACAATTCAAGTTGATTCTAACTACCACTAATTATTTTACAAAATGGGTTTAAGAAATACCCACTAAGAAGGAAAATGACCAAGTAGTGATGAAGTTTCTGGAGGAAAATTTTTTCAGCAGATTTGGATGTCCAGTCAAAATTGGGATTGATAATGCTCAGGTATTAAACTCTACTCATTTCATTAATTTCTGTCAAACATATAATGTAATTTTATCACATTCCACAATATATCATCCCCAAGGGAACAGATTGGCAGAGTCTTCCAATAAGACATTGGTAAAAATCTTGAGAAGACGATCACCGAGAATAAGAAGGATTGAGATATGAAATTTAAGTTTTCTCTCTCAGCAGTTCGAGTCACTACTAGGAGATCTACTGGAAAGTCTCCCTATGAACTGGTTTATGGAACCCAAGCACTATTTCCTACTCAGCTGGCCAAACTAGTGATTTATTTCCTTCAAGAAGATCAGAAAGAACCTAATGCTCTGGTAAGAAGATTGAACAAAATAATTGAATCAAGTGAAAACAGAAACAAAGTCAGGGATAACTTGATTACTTATCAGGAATATATGAAGTCTATATTTGACATAAAAGCAAAAGAAGTTATCTTTCAAGCAGGATATTTGGTATTGAGATGGGACACCAGACGAGAAGAAAAGGGGAAGCATAGTAAATTTGACCCTCTTTGGTATGGTCCATACAGAATCTCTGAGGCATGGTAAAATAACACATTCATATTGGAAGATCTATATGGAGATTCAGTACAACTGCCTGTGAATGGGTAGTATTTGAAGCATTATTTCCATCATTAAAAGTCAGCATTCCACCATTGTAAATACTAGATTGCTCATTATTCATATGTCACCAAGCAATATTTGACTCCATTCCCAATGGAAAAGGCACTAATCTACGGTTCCTAGCGCTTCCGTGGAAAAATTCACTATCCCCAGGTGGATCCAGATGTTGTGGCTCATTTTCATTTACCTTTGAAATATTTTTCAAAACACCAAAAAGGAATATATGTTAGAAAATGTAAAAGTTTTTATGTCGAAGAAGAAATTTGATTTATATTTTAGTACATTAACATTCCGTGATGAGATGTGAAGATAGGTCGAAGGACTGGATAACCAGAATAAATATCAGGAGGGTTTTAACACCATGGATAAAGATGGAGTCGCATGAGTTCATTGAATGAATTGTCACAGGGAGTAGCGTGGAGAAGATGGAGCTTTAGAGCGCCGACAACAGAAGAAACAGAGAAATAGGTTAAGGTAGAAAAAATTTAGAATATTCCCAAAGGAGACAATCAGACGAAGAGGATTAAATCGTAGAATTAAAGTGAGAGATGGACGGACCAGGTTGCATCGAAAATTTAAGTTTGAAAAGTTGTGAAGTGGACACGTGTTGGGCAGAGAGTTCGATCGCACATCGCACATCGGCACTTTTAGATTTTATTGTTTAAACATCGCATGATAGGATGTTTTGATTGAGATGAAATACAAACAGGAGATGGCGGTGTGAGACAGTACAACTGGACCATTTGATCTGGGCACAGATCAACGATGGAGGTTAAATCACAAACAGAGCGGTTTCACACATCAACAATTATTAATTTTATGGGTTAAGGACTTCACCAGTTAAACAAAATACCTTGCGATGTGATGAGGAGAAGGGCCACATGTTGGCATACGCATTAGTGCACATCGCACATCACATAAATTACGGTTTAACCATTATTGGTGTAGTCTTAAACTTGCGGGAAACGATTTGCGATAAGTTGTAAAAGTTGCGATGTTGCGATGCGACATCGTCATCCCAAATTTGCATCGACATTATTATTGTTTACCATTTAAGATATTTGTTATAGTTGTTGATGTGCGATATCAAATAAGTTACGAAGTGCGATTGCTTCTGATTGGTCAGGTCGTGTGTGGGTTCGTAAACCACAGGTCCACTAGGTTTGTATAAAGTCGCAGCCGTCTATGCGATAAGGTAATGCGAAGGGGCGACCAATGAATAAAGAGGCATAGGCAGATTCAGGTAGAAGAATGTATAGTGGCACTGTGGGAAGCACGAAAACAGGGTCAAGTCGGGCACTAAGGGGTTGTTACATAACTGAGTAGCTATCGCATCATAACCAGAAAGGACACCTCAGCACTTCAGGGGGATGCATCAGCAACATCAGTGTCAACAAAACAAACGATATTTCCTGTTTCAGTTTGTTTTCTTGGTATGATTGCATACTTTATTTTAACAGTTTAGGCAGTCGAGTAGTTTCAAGAAGTTGAGGAGTTACGAACTACTTTGATGTATTTAAGTAGGTGGAAATAAAGAAAATAGGTTATGAGCTTTGGACCTCTGGATGATTGTTAATTTGGTATTGAAATTTCTTAGAAATTAATGAAAGAAGATCAAGTTTCCTACACCTGTTGATGTTGATATGTCTTTCCAGTTTCGCTCCGTGTTTATTCTTCTTTGAATGAAGTGAAGTAATGTAGCAGCCGATCTCTTAATTACATTTGTGAGTAAGAGTTAAATAACCTTAATTTGCACTCCTTCACTCCATCTCTTCTCTCTCAACAAACTCCTGATGAAAATTTAAAGTAATAGATTCTGTGTTTGCAACATATTATTTCAAGTTTCCTCTCTCTCAATGAATTTCCTTTGAAACTTAAAAGTGGTAGATTCTATGTTTTCAGCATATCATTTTGAGTTTCCCTTACAATTCTTCTTTTCGTTCCATTCAAATATCAACAATTTATGGCATTGTGAAGGCTTTCATTATATCATATTATTGAGGGTATTTAGTAATTAAATTCCAAAGGTGTTAAACAGAGGCCATTTGATATTGTAATTGTGACATACATTTATAAAATGTCTTAAGAATTGATTCCTTACCACACCCAAGGGATTGTTTCTTGAGATACAATAGGCCCATTCCCCCTTTGCACTTGGATGAGACTAATTCGAACTGCAAAGAGTACAACACGTTCCAAATTGTCTCACTTATGGAATTCTTTTAAAAAATGGGGTTTGGCACAAGACACTTATATAATCAACTATTTAGAGTAGACATTCTCATTGGTTTTCTAGATGAAGGGAATTTTTTAGTATCATTTGACTTTGTCAATGTGTTTGAAACATTATTTATGATATCATTGTTCTTTAAAAACACTTTATTATATTTAATTGTCTCTAAGAAAATTATACTACACATCAACGTATTGGAAGTATGCAACAATGTTGCAATCTTCTTTCATTCTGAGTGGCTCAAATTTTGCTCTATAGATTTGAAGCTTTGCTTCTTTGACATTTGAGTCACTTGCATATATATTCTCAAGCTTGACCCATACAATTTTGGTGGTTTTACAACCAAACAACTTATGATAAGCAGATTCAATAAGTCCACTGATAATAATATTCATTGATTTTGCATCATTTACCAAATTCTTCTTACCTTGTTCATCCGCGGTTGATGTAAATCCATTTTGAACAGTGTCCCATACTTCGTAGCCTTGCGCCAAGAGATAGACTTCCATTCTTCCTTTCCAGAGAGCATAATTATTTTCATTGAACATAGGTACACCATTCTTGGTATGCTCCATGACCTCCTTCCAGTTGTTAAACTGCTATTGAAGGAACCAAGCTCTAATACCAATTGCTGGAAATACTGAGAGGGGGGTGAATCAGTGTTCCTTTCAATTAGAGCATTAGTTAATCTTCAATTATATCAGTGTTTGCACAATGATAGCACCAAACAAAAGGAACACAAATGTACACAGTTTTTAAGGTGTAAAACCACTCTGGGACAAAAACCCCCTAATGATTTTCTAATAATTCTTTAATATTCAACTCCAATTGAAAATAAAGCTCCAACTTCCTAGAATCTAGAAAAGCATTCTTCTCTAGCTCCCACTGGATGGATGCTCCAACGCCGAGATTCTTCATTAGTCAACTGAATAGATGCCCTAACACCTAATGAGCTACAACTCACCCTAGCACCACCCTACCACCCTGTAGAAGAATAAAAGAAGAATGGAATCCTGTACCAGGGAAAATGGTCCACTTTACAATGATATATAATGATGTAGAAGAAGAAGACACACTAGACCATAACCCTAACTATGACACAACCACCTAATGATGATCCTAGACCTCCCAACACTACCTCTTCAACTCTTGGCAGATAGACACTAGTAAAATTTTTACAATAATGTATTTACAATGACTTAGTACAATGATACCTTTATAGTGACTGTATGCAGTGCTGCCCACTTGAAGACTTCATGTGATGAAATTCTTGCTGCTGTTCTTCACCTTGGTTGTTGCTCTTGTCACACTACCCTCTGCTACACCTTGCTTTGCTTTGCTGCCGTAGAAAGTCTGGTCCTTTGCAGCCCTTGACAACACATGATCTAGATTTTTCTTGGCTTCTAGGAGCTTGATATTGAATCTGGTGTATCTATGTTATTTAGATCCACAATATGTGATTTTTTGTCCTGTAGTAGTCATATGAGTCTTCTTTCCAATTCCATAGGTCTGACCCAATTTGGCTTATTCAAGAGAGAGTTATGCCCAATCTCTCACAATTCCCTAATTATGGACTGTTTCAGTAGAGAAAATTTGTACGACGTGCCGCGTGTCACTGTTTCTTCATTCGGATTTGAAATTAATAGGAAAAAAACTACAGCCCGTGCAATATCTGTCACTTTTTATAGAATTCCAATCCGATACTTAGAGAGAGAGTTATGATGATTTTCCGAAGGTCACTTCTTTGTGATGAATTTCAGGAGCCTGCAAAAACACTGGCTTCCACAGATCATATCTCCAAAAATATTGTGCACCTTGATCTGAAATTCTTATAGGAGCCTCCTTAGTATTTCGGATTTGTCTCATAAAATGTTCAGCTTCTGAACCTTCTTAGAAGAAAATTTAGAGCGAAAATTCCACGATGACCTGTTTCAGATAGCGAAATCACTGCATAAGGAGGATATGAGGATCACAATTTATATAAATGCTTAGATTGAGAGGGAATTCAACAAGTGAACGTGGGAGGGATTTTAAGAGCTTAAAAATTATTAATTATTTAATTTTCAATGTCCCATGCCACAACCCCATGGGGTTTTAGACCACTAACTGGGGTTACAAACTTCAAACATGAATATCTCTCCAACCGTGAAGAATTAAGAGGTGTGTCATATATCAATGGAAACATCTCAACAAGTAGAAACCATCAAAATAATTATTGACCCAGAATATAGTAATTTTGTAGGTCAAAATTCCCATGCAATATTGGGGTAGCCCTTGGTGCTTCTTGGGTTGACATCAATGACAACCACTGATCAATATTGGAAAGGCGAAAGGGAAACAACCAGTCCAAGAGAAGGGGAAAGACAAAGAAGAATCATTATAGGATCTAAGAATTGAAGATATGAAAAAGGTGATAAAAAATTCGACAAATAAGCTAGCTAAGATGGAGTTGGAAAATAAAAACTACCAAAGACAAGTACAAAAAAATCGAGGGGGGTTCAACCCTCAATTCAAAAGACATCCCCTACAAATTTTTCAGAGGGAAAGGAGAGAGCAAGACCAGGTTCAAGCACCGTTGTATATAGAAGCAACACCCACAGAGGCAACAGAAGATGAACAAACGGAGACCAAGGATCAATTATCTGCTATGTATAAAATAGAAGAGGATGAAGAGGAATATTGTGAGGGTGAATTATCTGAGGTAGAAGTATCTTTTGATCAAGATGAAATGTATGAATAATGTAGGAAATTCACAGATTTCATGCAAGCTGAGTTACATAAAAAATATGATTTAAGGTCTAGAAAGAGATCTAGAGTGCAGGCTAATGAAGGTGAACAACAAGGTTCCATTCCCCCTCCAATGGCGACTCCACAAAAAGGGACCCTGCGAAATAGGTTAGTAATGGGAAACAACCTATACATTCACTTAATAGAACAAATGTGCAACAGGGTGAATCTTTCGAGAACAAATCAGTTGACACTAATATTTTGGAGAGAGTCGTTCCTATACCCGAAAAAGCGACAAATTCTAGAAAGAGTGAAGAAGAACCTTAAAATAATGTTAAGAAAACTCATGCTTTCAGTTTGGAAAAAGAGTTGGAGAAGGTTAAAATTTAGGTACCTCTTCTAGAATTAGCTAAAATACCAGCTTACAAGAAAGAAATTTCAGAATTTATTAATCTCACACAGATGGAAGATATAAGTGACACAATGAACTTATAAGAAGAGAAGCAAGTGGTCACCTTTGGTCCTGATGTAGAAGAATTAGATCCTTCTGTTCCACCCTTCTATATTTCTCTGTTGCTTCATGATTTTAGTCTACATAATTGCATGCTGGACTTAGGAGCGTGCGATTATCTCATGCCATTGTCTGTTATGAAGGAACTTAACTTGTAGATTACCAAAACTTATAGGGACCTGTATTCATTTGATTCCAAAAGGGTGAATTGTGTTAGGTTAATCAAAGATGTAGCAGTTTTGTTGGCACAAATCCCAGCAAAGAGTATAGTCATGGATGTAGTGGTTGCAAACATCCTAGCCAGGTTTGGAATGCTCCTGTCAAGATATTGGGGAGAAAAGTTGGGAGGTGTTCTAAAATTAGATTTCACTTATGCTATCATTTCGGTTTTTAATGGCGAATAAAGGAGATTGTACAGGGAAACAAGGTTTGTGAAGACCACCTCCAAGAAAGATTCAGGAAATTCCCCCATTTATAGTCAAGAAAAAGAAGATATTTTGTGTTTCATCCTGCATGAAGATGCAGAATTTGCTGAAGACACAGGGAAGAATCTCTCTTTAGCAGTTGTAAATAATGAGCTACACTCAAGGAAGATTTGGAAGTGCTACTTTGATGGTGCCTACTCCAAGGATGGTGTAGGTGTTGGATTCTTGCTGGTATCACCAGAAGGTAACCTCATGCCTTTCTCTTTTAAAATAAAATTTTCTTCAACAAACAACGTGGCTGAGTATGAGGCCTTAATCCCAAGCCTTCAAGTTTCTAAACAGATGGGAGTGCAATGTATTTCAATTTTTGGTGACTCTGAATTGATAATAAGGAAAATTAAAAATAATTTTCCAACCAAGAATCTGAGGTTAAGATCATATAGGAATGAAGTTTTGGATCTGATAGAAAACTATTTTGAAGCTTTCAATCTTCAGTTTATTCCGAGGAAGGAGAATAGATTGGCAGATTCTTTAGAAGTTGCAACCAGGACCTTCAAACCTCCAATAAATCCAAGGCTAAAGTATGGAATTGAAATTAGACATAGACCTTCTATCCCTGACAATGTGAAACATTGGCAAGTGTTTGATGATGATGAGCAGATAAATCAGTTCCTGATAGTGATTGGAAACTTTGAAGATGCTGAGATAGACCAAGAAGAAGAACAAACAGAGCAGAAAGCAGAAATAAGAAACCTTAAGCAGTCACTAAGTGAACTGAAGATTATACAATTGAAAGACAATGTGCTCCCTAAAGGGTTGGTTCCCCTTGAAATATTATTCAATGCCAACGATGTTGCTGTTGATTCAAAGAAAACGAATCAAGAAGAAGAGATGAAAGACTGTAATTTTGGAACTCAACAGAAACCCAAAATAGTGAAATTGTTCAAAGGTGTTCCCAAATACTATAAAGAAATATACATTGATATTTTTAAGAAATATATGGATGTGTTTTCCTGGTCATATGAAGACTTGAAAAGATATGACAAAAGTGTAATTTAGCATAATATTCCATTGAAGGAAGGATTCAAACCACACATGCAGAATCTCAGACAGATCAATCCATTGTTGTTAGCGCCAATTGAAAAAGAAGTGAAGAAATTGTTGCAGGTGAAAATTATAGTCCCTCTCAGATATTCAAACTGGGTTTCTAATCTGATCTCTGTAAGAAAGAAGAATGGAGAGATAAGGTTGTGTGTAGACTTCAAGAACTCGAACCGAGTGTCTCTAAAAAATAATTATCCTTTGTCAAAAATTGATTATGTCTTACAGAAGGTGACATGAGCTAACATGTTGTCTTGTAGAAATTTTAATAAAAATTATGTATTGCCTGGATTATCCTGATCTAACAATTATATGCCACTTTTAAATACAAAATCACTTCTACAAATTTTTTTGCCGAAATTTAAAACACGATCGCCACTTTGCAATATCAAGAAGAAAGATCAATCACACATAACACAGATGTTTTTATTGGGAAACAATAAAGCTAAAAACCCAACTATCGTATATTATGTATGTATCATGGATCATGGAAAAATATCATACAAAACTCTAATCCAAGAGCTCTCAGTACAATATACAATCGTCTCACACTTCATACAAAATTTGGCAAATAAATGCGCCAATTTACTGCCTCCTGACAGCCTGCCTCCACCACGCTATCCCTACTGATAAAAATCCCTGAAAGAAGGATATCCTGCTTGCCTTGAATGCACAATCCTCATGGGCACATCCAATGTGTGTGTGGTTGCATGAGTGCACCCACTAATGTCACAAATAATAGTCAAACTGTCCTTTTCACCTATCTCTCAACTGGGTGTCCACTGGATCTAACATGCATGTAGTTAACAGTAGTAAATCTTCAGTTGCATGTGAAACCACTGATTGTGAATTAATTAAATAATTAATTCACTGATCTCTCACTAGTGTATGTTCAGTTACAACTAGCAAAACTGAGTTTAACTCACTTAACTGAGTTAAAATACTTTACATCTCACATAACTACACGTCCAACTCTGTTACAACTTAGAATCACTCAGTTACAACTAAGTCCACTTGCATGTCCCACCAACCAACCATTGAACTTGAATCTCCTATAGCTAACTCATTTTCCACTTCAGTTAACTATTTCAAAGTGCTCATTGAGAATAGATTAATGTTTATTGCCCAACTATTATTAAGGGATAATAATAGTCGACATGCATCTATGAATAGACATGAGATCTATAAATAGAACTCAGACATACATCTAAAAATAGAACATCATCTATAAATAGAATTCGCTCACCATCTATAAATAGACATAATCTATAAATATAATTTTCTCATGCATTCTAAAAATAGACTTCCACCTAAAAATAGCCTGAGGCTCCATCCTAGTGTAGGTGCTTAATTTTCACTAGGATCTTCTTGTTGAATCTCAACACTCCCTCTCAACAAGAAAGGTATTATCCTTCAATCTGATCTTGTCTCTATCGTATTCGAATTTGCTCTTGGTGAGCGCCTTCATCATAATATCTGCATCTTGATATTTCTTAGGAATGTACTGAAGAAAGATGATCTTGCGCTGCACACAATCTGTGATATTATGATAATGTATGTCTATATGCTTTGATCTATCATGAAACACAAGATTAATCAAGAGTTTAATGAAAATCTGATTATCACAATGAATCACTGTTAGATCGAAATGAGAACCAAACAAACCAACCAAGATCTTTCACATCCAGATAGCCTCACATGCTGCTTGAATTACTGCCATGTATTCCGCTTCCGCTGAATTGAGTGCCACAAATCTCTGTTTCCTGCTGTACTAAGAAACAGCTGTAGATCCAATACTGAAGATCCCCCTTGATGTGCTCTTTCCGTCCATTGTGCTTCTCGACCAATCTGCATCTGTGAAGACATGCAAATTCACCTCATCCGTCTGTCTGTACCACAAGCCATACTGAAATGTGCCCCTCAGGTATCTTAGGAAATGCTTTCCCACCTTCCAAAAGATCTTGGTAGGCTTAACCATCACTTGACTAAGCTGGTTTACTGCATAGCATATGTCCGGTCTTGTATTCACTAAATACATTAGCAAACCCACTAACTGTTGATAGACAGTAACATCCACTACCTCTCCAGATGTAGCATACTCTTTCCTCTAGTTTCCTGGAAGAGGAGTATCCATGCGTTTGTAGCCCTCCATGTGAAACTTACCCGATATCTCCCTTGCATAATTTCATAGAGACACAAAAAGTTCACCATCTCGCTGCCATATTTCCAATCCAAGGAAATAATGAAGGAGGCCCATATCCTTCATCTCGAACTCCTTTGCAAGGTCCTCCTTGCATGAGTGTATCAACTTCTCATCACCAGTCAGTATTAAAACACCAACATAAAGAACAATGATTAACCCTCCACCACAATTTGGTATAGGTTTGCATCCGCTTCACTTTTGGTGAAGCCCAGTATAGTGAAATAGCTATCTATCCGAGTGTACCAAGCACGGGGTGCTTGCTTCAGCCCATACAATGCTCTTTTGAGTCTGCACACATGCGACTTGCTACTAAAGATCCAAAAACCTTTAGGCTGCTCTATGTACACCTATTTCTCAATGATCCCATTGAGAAACACAGTCTTCACATCCATCTGATGAATGTGCCAAACCATCTGCGCTGAGAGAGCAAGGATGGTCCTTATGGAAGAATACAGTGTGACAGGTGCAAAGGTTTCTTCATAATCAATCCCCTCGATATGTGAGAAGCCCCGAGCCACAAATCTAGCCTTGCATTTCTCAACATTCCCATCAACAGATTGCTTTACCTTGTAGATCCATCTTGAACCTACCACTGATTTATCAACCGACCTTGGAACAATTTCCCAAGCACTGTTTCTGATAATGGAGTCATACTCCTCCACCATTGAATCTACCCATGTGGGCTCTTGTAATGCTTCCTGAAAGGAATATTCCTTAGTCATGAGAGCCATGTATCCAGTAAATAGGTCAGGAGACTGTCTTTGTTTGCACTGTGAAGTAGGAGCTCCTACATTCTACGTAGCATCAAGCCTCAACCTATCAGCTTATGTGGTACACCTTCTGCCAGTTCTGATGTTTGGATCTGCATGAGCAGACTCATCCACTCCATGAACCTCCTCCTGTGGCTAATCCACATCTATAGACTCATCTTTGGGAACCAAAAATTCCTCCTCTGCATGCAAGTCTAGCTCCCTCTCAAGCGACAACCACATGGATTTCCCCTCATCTAATTTTATATCCCGTCACATAAAAATCATCTTACTATTAGGAAAATACAAATGATACTTATGGGGTGTTTCTGTGTACCCCACAAATATCCCAACTTCAGCAGTCGGCTCCAGCTTCTTCCTGACGTTCTTGGTCACATGCACATAAATAGATGAGCCAAAAATCTTAAATTGAGAAACATCCAGTTTCTTACTAGTGAAATATTTTTCAAGTGTACTCATGCCAAGTACTCTATGAGGACAAAAATTTTTCACATAAACCGCAGTGTTGCATGCTTCTGCCCACAAATGCATTGGTAGGCCCTGATCATGCAACATCGCTCATGCTGCACCCACGATCGTTCTGTTCTTCCTCTCCGTGACCCCATTTTGCTGTGGGTTATGAGGCGCTATGAGTTCTCTTCGAATTCCTTCTTTGCTGCAGAAGTTTTTGAATTCGTTAGAGATGTATTCTCCACCATTATCACTCCTTAGAGCCTTTACTTGCTTCCCTGAATATTTCTCCACCAATGCCTTAAACTCACGGAAATTTGAGAATGTTTGATCCTTATTTTGCATGAAGAAGATCCATCATTTACGAGAAAAGTAATCAACAAAAATAACATAATACATTTGTTTTGTTTTTGAAGCAACCGAGAATGGTCCACACACGTTTGTGTGAACTCTCTCCAGGATCACCAAAGCACGGTTCTCCTTTTCATGAAAGGTGGGCTTTACATACTTCCCCATGGTGCAACCCTTGCACTGATCTAACTCAACAAGTGTTCCCATTGGAAGTACAATAGATATTTGATGCATGAATTTCAAGGCTCCATGATGAAGATGGCCCAATCGCCTGTGCCATAATTCACCCTCATCCAGTCTCACCACTTTTTTTGCCTTTCCCATCATGGCAGTGAAACCATCTACCTCCAGCTTGTAGAGATTCTTAACTTGAATCCCTATCCTCTTGGCTTGAACCATTGTTTTATGTCGCAGGAAAGCTTTTCCATTGCTGAAAACAATGTCATAGCCTCTGTCCTCCAACATCGCGACTGAGACCAAGTTTTTCTTCAGACATGGAACATGCATAACATCTTTCAATTGAAATGGTTTACCTGAATCCCTTTCAAAGGTAATGGTACCAATGCCGGTCGCACTGTATCATCCATCGTCACCCATCTTGTTTCAGGAAATAAATCCCTAGAGGTCGTTGGGTCAAAAACCTCCACAGATCAGGGCATGCTATTCAAGAACGACTCACACAACCACACTTGTATGCTAAAAACTAGATAACATCGATTGTAGAACTCACCCGTAGATCCTACGTTTGATGTAGATCCCATGGGGTCCAAACCCCCAGCAACCCTTCTTCCTCTTCATCCTGGAAATCAAGAAGAGACATGCACATAAATCTAGTTGTACATCATATATCTTTCCTAAATGTCAGTGTAATCCATGTGAAACATCATATAAACAATAATAAATGCTTAATTAACAATATTTTCACATATGCAAGCAGATATTAACACGTGAATTCGGGAACAAGATGGTTCTTCTTCATTACGAACAACATGTACAATAATAGAAAGGTGGAGAGATCACCTGAATCCTTCCACGATCTTCGAACAGACCGTCGTCTGGATCCGTCCCGCCCTTGCCTCATTAGGACTCTTTCAATACTTGTGCACATGAGATGACATATAAGCTGATGAACATCTCCAGGAAACAAGGGTTTCCTATAAAAAATCTGGGAAGTGCAGGAGGCACGGGAAATCAGACTTGAATTGGGCTCCAACATAGTATAATGTCTATAATTTTCTCTCTCCCTTTTATACTCCCTCAAAGTAGTTTCAATCTGTTGAAAACAGTTGGCCACGGGCTGGGGTGGTTGAATTACAGGAATAACCATCAACCCATCCTCGAAAATAGGGATTTATATATATATTTTTAATGATTTTAATGGCATACGCAGAAAAGTATCTTTGGACTTGCGTATACACGCGGAAAAGTCTGGGCATACCCGCGTATGGGATTTTAAACACTGTTTTTTATGAACTTTTACTCAAGTCTGTGGGAATGGGTGCCCAAGGCCAAAGAGACAATCATGAATCACATGAGGGTGAAAAATGATGCTATAACACATCTCTATATGAATTTGTAGATCTTTCTCCTCCAAGTCACTGAAAATCTCCTTATCTCCTGTCATGTGGAAGGAAGCACCACTATCCAGATACTACACCGATGCCAATGCACTTGACACCATGTATGCGATAAAAAGAGAAATCAAGTTCAAATTGTGAGGCAAGGGCCTCACCAGCTGTAGCTCCAACAACCTTCTTGTTCTTGGGCAGATAGTGGCGAGATTCCCATGTTTGTGATAGTGAAAACACTTCACTTTGGAAAAATCCAACTTCTTGCCTTTAGAATTATATTTTGAATGGAATTTCTTCGCCTTCCCTTTCCTTGCCTTGGCATCCAAATAAAATTCCACTTCATCATCATGCTTTGATGAAGAGCCATCTCTAGTGTTCTGCCTGAACTCCTCCTGCACTAGATCCGACCACAGTCGTTTCGAATTCGACAGTTTTTCCCGTCTGTTGACAGAGTCTTCATAACTGTGCCAACTCTTAGGAAGTCCCAAGACATCCAAGCTCACAAAATAATCATAAAAAATAGTGATTCCCACACTCTCCAGTTCATTCCTACATTGGAAAAACTTCGTGAGAGACTTTGGAATGTTGTCGCCCTTCTCTATCTTGATCTTTCCGAGTTTATCTTTTAGCGCCAATTTCCTATGGTCGCTACTGCTTTGGAAAAGACCCATCAAAGCCTTCCAAATAGCACATGGTGTGGCTTTCCCATGAACGATTGAGACAATGTGGTCTCGTAAACCTTCCAAAAAAATCCTTCTTGCCTTCACCACTTTCTTTTTCCATGCATCAAGAAATGCAGCATCCGTCGAAGTGGGCTTAGGAACATCACTATCGATGAATTCATTCAAGCCATTGTCTTCTAGCACCGCCTCCATCTTGTCCTTCCAGGAAATGTAGTTCGAGCTACCCACGAGTTCATACTATTGTCGTAATCCATTGAAAGCCATTTCGATGTTTACTCAACTATAGCACCAAGAAAATACTGCAACAAATTCGAATTATTTCCACCAACAAACTCAGCTCCTGCTTCAAAATTGCAATATTCTGTGCTCTGATACCATGTAAATTTTTTTATAGAAATTATGTATTTCCTAGAGTCTCCTGATCTAACAATTATATGCCACTTTTAAATACATAATCGCTTCTACAAAAAATCTTGTGGAAATTTAAAACACGAATGCCAATTAGCAATATGAAGAAGAAAGATCAATCACACATAACACATGTGTTTTTATAGGGAAATCATAAAGATAAAAACCCCACTATAATATATTATGTATCTATCATAATTCATGAAAAAATATCATCCAAAACTCTAATCCAAGAGATCTCAGTACAATATACAATCGTCTCACACTGTCATAAAAAAATTGGCAAATACATGCGCCGATTTACTGCCTCCTAACAACCTGCCTCCACTGCGCAATCCCTGCTGATAAAAATCCTTGAAAGAAGGATATCCTGCTTATCTTGACTATGAAATCCTCATGGGAACATCCAATGTGTGTGTGGTTGCATGAGTGCACCCACTAATGTCACAACTGATAGTCAAACTGTCCCTTTCACCTATCTCTCAACTGGGTCTCCACTGGATCTGACATGCATGTAGTTAATAGTAGTAAATATTCAGTTGCATGTGAGACCACTGATTGTGAATTAATTAAATAATTAATTCACTGATCTCTCACTAGTGTATGTTCAGCTACAACTAGCACAACTGAGTTTTAATCACTTAATTAAGTTAAACTACTTTACAACTCACAAAAATACACATCCAACTCTGTTACAACTTCGAATCACTCAGTTACAACTAAGTCCACTTGCCTGTCCCACCAACCAACCTTTGAACTTGAATTTCCTATAGCTAATTGATTTTCCACTTCAATTAACTATTTCCAAGTGCCCATTAAGAATAGATGAATGTTTATTGTCCAACTATTATTAAGGGATAATAATAGTCGACATGTATCTATAAGTAGACATGCGATCTATAAATAGAACTCACACATACATATAAAAATAGAACATGATATATAAATAGAATTCACTCACCATTTATAAATATACCTCATCTATAAATAGAATTTTCTCATGCATTCTAAAAATAGAATTCCACCTAAAAATAGCCTGAGGCTCCATCCTTGTGTAGGTGCTTAATTTTCACTAGGATCTTCTTGTTGAATCTCAACATGTCTATAGTTGACAGATATTCTGGGTATAATCAGATAGCAGTAGGAAAAGAAGATTAGAAGAAGACTGCTTTCACGATGCCCTGGAGCACCTTCATGTATGCAAGGATGCCATTTGGCCTTATGAACGCAGGTGAAACATTTAAGAGGGCCATGGACATAGCCTTCGTGTGACAGGTTTGTAGTTATATATTTGGATGATGTAACTGTTTTCTCAAGGCTAGATGATGAACACTTGGAGCATTTGCAAAAAACTTTTCAAAAGTGCAGAAATTTTGGTCTATCATTAAATCCCAAGAAATATTTATTTTCCGTAGAAGAAGGTAAATCATTGGGCACATAGTTTCTAAACAAGGAGTAAAGATTGACCCAGCAAGGGTGGAAGCCATTCATAAGATTCCTTTACCCCGATGAAAGAAGGAAATCCAGATATTCCTGGGAAAAATAAACTTTTTGAGGAGATTTGTGCCTAATTATGCTGATATCATGAGAATTATAACAAATATGTTGAAGAAAAATGCAGAAGTGAAATGGGATAAGGAAGCAAGAGATGCATTTGCTAGAATAAAGGAAGCACTGGAGGAAGCTCCAGTTCCGATTAGTCTAAACTATCAAAAATCCTTTCAGGTATTCTCATCTGCATCCCCCACTACTATTGCTGCTGTGTTGTTGCATAAAAATGAAGATAGTAAGGAGAAACTAGTTACATTTTTCAGTAAAATTCTTAGAGATACTGAGCTCAAATACAATATTATGGAGAAATAAGTATATGCTTTGGTCAAAGCACTGAAATCCTTTAGGAATTATTTGTTACAGTCCCAAATAACTGCTTATGTTCCTAATTCTACCTTGAAAGACGTGCTGGTCCAAAGTGATGTTGAAGGAAAGAGGGGGAAGTGGATAGAAAAAATACAAGGGTATGATTTGGACATAAAACCCACCAAGATGGTCAAGGGACATGGGTTAGAGAAGTTGTTGATAGAGACATTTTTTCAGGCCATGGTAATTAATCTGTTGGCACCAGTGGATGGAGTTGTTAATGAAGAAGGTCAAAGCAATTCCAAAACAGGTATTCAATACAAATTTTTGTGCTCTGATTAGTATAAATATATTGTGCATTACCTGTGTTTCTTTTCTTGTCCAAATTCACTAAATAGAACAAAATACAGAGCTCTCAAGCTCAAATACCAGCCATATGTTATCGTAGAAGAAAAGCTATACTGAAAAGATCCCGCTGATATTTTGTTGTAATGTTTGACCGAAGAAAAATCTATTGAAGTCACCAAACAATATCATGGAAGTTTGTGTGGAGGAAATTATAGCTGGAAGGTCACTACTCATAAATTCTCAATTTAGGCTTCTATTGGCTAACCATGTTTGCAGATGTTTATAGACTGGTCAGAAGTTGTCAGAAGTGTTAGTTGTTTGCCAAAAATAAAAAACTTGCTCCATTACCTCTCATCCTAGTATTTATTGAAGAACCTTTCAGGCAATGGGGATTCGATTTTATTGGAGAGATGAATCCAACATCAAGTGAATAGTTCAAGTTGATTTTGACTGCCACTAATTATTTTAAAAAATGGGTTTAAGAAATACCCACTAAGAAGGAAAATGACCAAGTAGTGATCAAGTTTATGGAGGAAAATATTTTTAGCAGATTCGGATGTCCAGTCAAAATTTTGATTGATAATGCTCAGGTATTAAACTCTGCTCATTTCATATATTTTTTTCAAACATATAATGTAATTTTATCACATTCCACAACATATCATCCCCAAGGGAACGGATTGGCAGAGTCTTCCAATAAGACATTGGTAAAAATATTGAATAAGAAGATCACCGAGAATAAGAAGGATTGGGATATGAAATTGAAGTTTTCCCTCTCGGAAATTCGAGTCACTACCAGGAGATCTACTGAAAAGTCTCCCTATTAATTGGTTTATGGAACCCAAGCACTATTTCCTACTCAGCTGGCCAAACCAGTGGTTTATTTCCTTCAAGAAGACCAGGAAGAACCTAATGCTATAGTAAGAAGATTGAAAAAAATAATTGAATCAAGTGAAAACATAAAAAAATTCAGGGATAACTTGATTACTTATCAGGAAAATATGAAGTCTATATTTGACAGAAAAGCAAAAGAAGTTATCTTTCAAGCATGATATTTGGTAGTGAGATGGGACACCAGACGAGAAGAAAAGGGGAAGCATAGTAAATTTGACCCTCTTTGGTATGGTCCATACAAAATCTCTGAGGCATGGTAAAATAACAGATTCATTTTGGAAGATCTGGATGGAGATTTAGTACAACTGCCTATGAATGGGCAGTATTTGAAGCATTATTTCCATCATTAAAAGTCAACATTAGACCATTGTAAATACTGGTTTTCTCATTGTTCATATTCCACCAAGCAATATTTGACTCCATGCGCAATGGATAAGGCACTAATCTGTGGTTCTTAGCGCTTCTGTGGAAAAATTCACTATCCCTAGGTGGAGCCAGATGTTGTGGCTCATTTGCATTTACCATTGAAATATTTTTCAAAACACCAAAAAAGCATATATGTTAGAAAATGTAAAAGTTTGTATGTCGAAGAAGAATTTTGATTTATATGTTAGTACATTAACATTTCGTGATGGGATGTGAAGGCAGGTCGAAGGATTGGATAACCAGAATAAAGCTCAGGATGGTTTTAACACCGTGGATAAATATGGAGTCGCATGAGTTCATTGAACGAACTATCACTGTTGTGTAACCAACTCCAAAAAGAGAAGAAAAGAGATATCAACGCCTTAGAAATAAGCCACTTCGAGGGGGCAACCTCCAATACATTACATAAATGAACAATTCTTGGATGATACAATTTACAAAACCTCCTTTCTATATATAGGAGTCCATGGGGCCATAATGTAATCCTAGTGGGCCACAATGTAATCCTACCCGACCTAACAATAATAATTTAAGGGCACAATAATAACAAAATGGGGGTTACAAGGGTAAAATAATAACAATAAGGGGGTTACACTAACAAAAATAAGGGACTATACTAGTAATATAGGGACCTAACATGCCCCTCTCCTTCAAAAAAGTGTTGTCCTCAACGCTTGAGTAGCTCTGGGTGCTTCTGTATAAAATTCTCATCCTCCCATGTATAATCTTCAGTGGGTAAGTTCTTCCACTTGATGAGATACTCTGAAATTGATCGATTCCGAAGTTGTCAAGTTCTTGTTTCCATGACCGCTTCAGGTTCCAATATGATTTTTCCTTCCTCATCAAGTTCTGGCAATATTGTTTGAACTGGAAGATTTTCACCTATAACCTTCTTTAAGCATGAAACATGGAAAACTGGATGTACTCGCAAAGAAGCAGGAAGCTCCGATTTGTATGCCATAGTACCAATCTTTTGCAACACCTTGTAAGGACCATAGTACTTTGGCGATAATTTATTATCCTTCTTAGCTTGCTTGAGGGACATTTGTTTGTATGGTTGTAACCGTAAAAATACCTAATCTCCTACATCAAAACTTCTCTCGCTGCGATGTTGATCTGCCTGTTGTTTCATTCGATTTTGTGCCAAATTCAGGTTATCCTTTAAGAGTTGGAGAACTTCTTGCTAATGCTCGATGTGATCTTCCACTGCTTGAACCTTCGAATTTTCCCTTAAAGATGATGTGATGGATGGTGAATGATATCCATAAAGTGCCATAAATGGGGTCATTTTTGCTGCAGTATGGAAGGAAGTGTTATACCACCATTCAGCGAGAGGTAACCACTTGACCCATTGTGTTTGTTTATCAGATACAAAACAACGAAGATATCCTTCCAAACATTTATTTACTATCTCGGTTTGACCATCGGATTGAGGATGATAAGATGAGCTATGAGCTAATTGAGTACCCAAACAAGAAAATAACTCCGTCCAAAAATTTCCGGTAAAAATGGGATCTCTGTCGCTCACAATAACCCTTGGGTTTCCATGTAGCTTTTGAATTGTGTCCATAAATGTAGTAGCAATTGTACTTGCTTTAAATGGATGAGATAATGCACAAAAGTGTGCATACTTGGTAAGTCTATCAACTACCACCATGATGACCCTCTTTCCTTCGGACTTAGGTAAACCTGTGATAAAATCCATTGAAATCTCCTCCCAACGTTGACTTGGAATGGATAAAGGTTGTAGAAGTCACGGGGTCTTAATTGTTTCCACTTTATTCTGCTGGCAAACCAAACATTCCGCCACAAAATTTTGAATATCAGATTTAAGGCCATCCCAAAAAAATTCTTTCTTCACCATGTGGTAAGTTTTTAAAAATCCTGAGTGTCCTCCTAAAGGAGAAGTGTGCAATTCCAGAAGAATATTTTGTTTTAGTTGGGAATCCTTACAAAGATATAAGCGATCTTTGTACCATAAGGAATCATTTTTCCAACTAAATGTATCGGATGTAATAGGATCTTGCTGCAACTTTTGAATGAGTGTCCATACATCTTTGTCCTTCTTCCATTCATCTCTTGCTTCGGTTATCCAATCTGGTTGGATAATAGAAATGGCACAAAGCAATGCTTCCACCTCTTCATTCGTTCTTGAGAGTGCATCTGCAACAACATTAAGCTTTCCTTTTTTGTAGATTATTTCAAAGTCATAACCCAACATCTTTGTGACCCATTTTTGCTGCTCTTCTGAAGATAGTCTTTGTTCCAAAAAGTGTTTAAGACTATCATGATCAGTTTTTACCTTGAAGTGTCTTCCCATTAGGTAAGTTGTCCATTTCTTTAGTGCATGCAGTATTGCTAACATTTCCTTCTCATAAATAGGTTTCTGTAAATACTTTCCTTTGATTGGACGACTTTCAAAAGCAATGGGTCTTCCTTCCTGCATTAAAACTGCACCAATTCCATTTCCTGAGGCATCACATTCCACAATAAGGGTTTTTGTGAAGTCTGGTGTAGCTAAGACCGGTGCTAGGCACATTGCCTCTTTAAGACGTTCAAAGGCCTTAGTTGCTTCAGGAGTCCATGAAAATGCATCTTTCTTCAATAATGTTGTTAGAGGTGCTGCTATTCTCATAATTCTTAACAAACTTGCGATAATACCCTGTTAACCCGAGAAATCCTCGCAACTGCTTTATGGTTGTGGGAACTTTCCATTCCTTAATGGCTTTAATTTTGTTAGGGTCTACTTTAACACCCTCGTGAGATACAATGTGACCCAAATATTCCACCTCTTGTACTCCAAAGAAACATTTGGATTTTTTGCATATAATTGTTTCTCCTGCAATAGTTTGAGCACCCTGTCAACATGTTCAACATGATCCTTCCAAGACCTGCTGTAGATTAGTATATCATCAAAAAATACTAGCACAAGTTTTCTAAGGAAGGGTTTGAAAATGGAATTCATCAACCCTTGAAATGTAGAAGGTGCATTGGTAAGGCCAAAAGGCATGACCAAAAATTCATAATGACCCTCATGAGTTCAAAATGTTGTTTTTGGAATATCTTTAGTCTTCATTCTAATTTGATGATATCCTGAACGAAGATCCAACTTGGTAAAATAAATTGCTCCATGTAATTCATCCAATAATTCATCAATCACAAGAATGGGAAATTTGTCTTTAATGGTGAGCTTATTGAGCTCCCTATAATCCAGACACATTTGCCATGATCCATCCTTCTTGTGTACCAATACTACAGGAGCAGAGAAAGAACTTTGACTAGGTTGAATTATACCCGCCTCTAACATTTCTGCAATCATACGTTCAATTTCGCTCTTTTGGAAGTAAGAATATCTATAAGGCCGGATGTTTGGAGGAACACTTCCTGGAATCAAATGAATAGCATGATCATGATCACGAATAGGTGGGAGTCCTTTGGGAGTTTCAAACACCTTGGAATGATTGTCCAAGACTTGTTGGAGATCTGCCGAAATAGATGATTTTGATGTTGGAACTTCTAGTGAGCATAATTGTGCAATTACGCCTCGTTGTTCTTTCTTTAGAAGCTTTGTCCTGACATTAGATCTTATTATCCTTCCCGGCTTCCCCGCAATACCCCATAATTCGACTTCCTTTCCTTCTGAAAAAAATTTCAAGAAAAGTTCTTGAAAAATAAAAGCTACCGTCCCCAAAGATTGTAACCATTGTACTCCTAGTACAACATCAACACCTCCCATAGGAATGGAAAGCATTGGACTATTCAATACATATTCCCCTATGGTTAGCTTGATATTATGACATTTTCCAGAGCAATTTATAGTTCTTCCATTTGCAACCATCACTTGATATTCTGGTGCTGGGTATAGGAAACAATTCAATTCCTTGGCTACCTTACAATGAATAAAATTATGGGTGCTACTGAATCAATCAACACTATTACCTTTTTCTTCTTGATATGTCCTTCTATCTTGAGAGTTTGAGGAGTGGTAATTCCTGCCAATGCATTACACGATATGGTCGGATTCTTTTCTTCCTCTTCTAGGGTTGGTTCCTGGTGTATATCCTCTTCTTGTTCATTTTCTTCTTCCTCTTCACAATCTATGTAAAATAATTTCTTCTCAGCACACTTATGACCTTTAGTGTATTTTCTATCACAACTGTAGCAAAGCCCTTTTGCTCTTTTTTCTTCCAATTGTTGTGGTGTCGACCTTGTAGGTTGTGGAAATCTAGGCGTAGCAACACTTCCTTCTTTATAGAATTGAGTGGTAGGCTTCCTTGTCGCCATAATTTTACATTCAACTTTTCTTGCCAACCTGAATGCCTTCTCCAATGAATCGGGTTCCAAAACGCGAACTTCATGTTGGATGTTATCCTTTAAAGTGCTTAGGAAGAGATCAATCCTATGTCCCTCTGGAATATCAGTTACCCTTATATTAAATTTTTGGAAGTCCTCAATGTGCTGCCCCACTAAACCCTTTTGTTTGAGATTTATCAATTGGGTAAAGAAGGTGTTACTCTTTGTATCCTCATAATGTGCTATCATTTCCTCCGTAAAAATTGACCAAGTGACAATTTTTTTACGGGAACAAAGCCATCGATACCATACAAATGTATTTTGTTCTAAATGTAAAGTTGCAATGCGTACCTTTTTGTGTGTTTTGCACGTTATGGAGATCAAAATATTGCTCCATCTGTAGTATCCATGTTACAGGATCCTTTCCATCAAACTTCCTCATATCCATTTTTGGAATATGGTGGTTCTTCCCACAAACATTCGAGTTTATGAAATCATGATTAACATTTATTTTGTTCTCATCATGAGGTTCTTCTCCTATATTTCCGCCATTAGGAATCATTTCCGGTTTTAAGCTTGTCATCAAGCCTTCCATGTATGCTTTTAGATCACTCTTCATGTTTTCCATGTTGTCTTTCATGTCATCCATCTTAGCTTCCACGCCATCCATCTTAGCTTCCACGCCATCCATTTTAGCTTCCATGCCTTTCTTCAAACCGTCCATCTTCACTTCCATGCCTTTCTTGAAAACTTCCATTTCATTTTTTGTTGCTCTTTGCGAGAGTGAAAACTGTTGCATTTGCTCTTGTAATTTTGATAGATCATGTTGCAATTCTTCATCTTCATGAGTCATAGTAGAGCCTTCTGAAGGCTTAATGGGTGTTGAATTCCTTTTAGGGGCCATTTTAAAATCCAATATTGATATCTATTCTACAAGTTTCCCTTGGAATCAATTCAACTTGATTCTTCAAACAAGACTTATGTAATTCGGAAAAAAAATACACACCTTTTACTAGCTTTTAGGAGCTCGATATTGAAATTGAATTATATCTGTAATTGAAAAAATTCGATATCTCAAATTCAGCCCTGTAGTAGCCCTCTGAAGCTTCTTTCAAATGCCATAGGTTTGACCTGATTTGGATTCTCCAAGACAAATTTGTGTCCAATCTCCCACAATGACCTAATTTTGGACTGGTTCAGTAGAGCGAACTTGTACGACTTGCCACGTGTCACTGTTTTGTTATTTGTCTCTAAAATTGATATCCAAGAAACTACAGGCCGTGTAATTGCGACCAATTTTGACGGCACTCCAATCCAATCTCCAGAGAGAGAGTTATTTAACTTTTCCCACGATCACCTCTTTGAGATGAAATTCAGAAGCCTGAAAAAGCACTACCTTCCACAGATCATATCTCCAAAAATATTGCGAACCAAGCTCTGAAATTTTTTGACGAATTGCCTCAGGATTTCAGCTTCGTACCATATGAATTTCAGATTCTGAAACTTCGTAGAAAATTTTTTATAGCGAAAATGCCACGATCACCTGTTTAGGAGCGTGAAAAAAGGCCTAACTTCCACAGATGATATCTCCGAAAATATTGCGAACCAAGCTCTGAAATTTTTAGAAAATCTTCCTAAGGATTTCAGCTTCGCACCCTAAAAATTTCCGCTTCTGAAACTTCGTAGAAAACAAGTTATAGCGAAAATGCCACGATGACCTGTTTGGAGCAGCGAAAACCTAGAATCCCAAGCCTCTGATACCAAATGTTATGTAACCAACTCCAAAAAGAGAAGAAAAGAGATATCAACGCCTTAGAAATAAGCCACTTCGAGGGGGAAACCTCCAATACATTACATGAATGAACAATTCTTGGATGATACAATTCACAAAACCTCCTTTCTATATATAGGAGTCCATGGGGCTAGAATGTAATTGTAGTGGGGCCACAGCGTAATCCTAGCCGACCTAACAATAATAATTTAAGGGCACAATAATAACAAAATGGGGGTTACAAGGGTACAACAATAACAATAAGGGGTTTACACTAACAATAATAAGGGGCTATACTAGTGATATAGGGACCTAACAATCACAGGGAGTAGCGTGGAGAAGATGGAGCTTTAGAGCGGAGACAACCAAAGAAACAAAGAAATAGGTTAAGGCAGAAAAACTTTAGAAGATTCCCAAAGGAGGTGATCGAACGAGGATGATTAAATCATAGAATTAAAGTGAGAGATGGACGGACCAGGTTGCATCGCAAAGTTAAGTTTGAAAAGTTTCGAAGAGGACACATGTCAGGCGGAGAGTTCGATCGCACATCGCACATCGGAAATTTTAGAGTTTAATGTTTAAAAATCGAATGATAATATGTTTTGATTGAGATGCAATACAAACAGGACATAGCGGTGTGAGAAAGTACAACTGGACCATTTGATCTAGGCACATATCAACGATGGAGGTTAAATCACAAACATAGCGGTTTCACACATCGACAATTATTAAGTTTACGGGTTAAGGACTTCGCAAGTTAAACAAAATACCTTGCGATGCGATGAGGAGAAGGGTCATGTGTCGGCATACGCATTAGCGCACATCACACATTGCATAAATTACGGTTTAACCGTTATCGATATAGTCTTAAACTTGCGGGCGACTATTTGCGATAAGTTGTAAAAGTTGCGATGTTGTGATGCGATATCGTCATCACAACTTTGCATCGACATTATTATTGTTTACCATTTAAGCTATTTGTTATAGTTGTCAACATGCGATATCGAATAAGTTACAAAGTGCGATTGCTTCTGATTGGTCAGGTCGTGTGTGGGTCTGTAAACCACAGGTCTGCGGGGTTTGTATAAAGTTGAAACTGTCTATGCGATAAGGTAATTTGAAGGGGCGACCAATGAATAAAGAGGCATAGGCAGAGTCAGGTAGAAGAATGTATAGTGGCACTATGGGAAGCACTACAACGAGATCAATTCAAGCACTGAGGCGTTGTTACATAACTGAGCAGCTATCGCATCATAACCAGAAAGGATACCTTAGCACTTCGGGGGGACGCATCAACAACATCAGAGTCAACAAAATGAATGATATTTCCAGTTTACTTTGTTTTCTTGGTATGATTGCATAATTAATTTTAACAGTTTAGGTAGTCGAGTAGTTTCAAGAAGTTGAGGAGTTACAAATTACTTTGATGTATTTAATTAGGTGGAAATAAATAAAAGAGGTTCTGAGTTTTGGACCTCTGGATGACTGTTAATTTGGTATTGAATTTTCTTAGAAATTAATGAAAGAAGATCAAGTTTCCTACACCTGTTGATATTGATATGTCTTTCCAGTTTCACTGCGTGTTTATTCTTCTTTGAATGAAGTGAAGTAATGTAGCAGCCGATCTCTTAATTACATCTATGAGTAAGAGTTAAATAACCTTAATTTGCACTCCTTCACTCCATCTCTTCTCTCTTCACAAACTCCTGATGAAACTTTAAAGTAATAAATTCTATGTTTGCAACATATTATTTCAAGTTTCCTCTCCCTCAATGAATTTCCTTTGAAACTTAAAAGTGGTATATTCTGTGTTTTCAGCATATCATTTTGAGTTTCCCTTACAATTCTTCTTTTCGTTCCATTCAAATATCAACAGTTTATGGCATTGTGAAGGCTTTTCATTATATCATATTATTGAGGGTATTGGGTAATTAAATTCCAAAGGTGTTAACCAAAGGCCATTTTATATTGTAATTGTGACATACACTTATAAAATGTCTTAAGAACTGATTCCTTACCACAACCAAGGGATTGTTTCTTGAGATACAACAGGCCCATTCCCCCTTTGCACTAGGATGAGACTAAGTCTAACTGCAAAGAGTACAACACGTTCCAAATTGTCTCACTTATGGAATTCTTTTCAAAAATGGGGTTTGGCACAAGACACTTATATAATCAACTATTTAGAGTAGACATTCTCATTGGTTTTCTAGACGAAGGGAATTTTTAGTATCAATTGACTTTTTAAATGTGTTTGAAACATTATTTATGATATCATTGTTCTTTAAAAACACTTTATTATGTTTAATTGTCTCTAAGAAAATTATACTATACATCAATATGTTTTTCCTTGGAATGATACTTAGGGTTCTGTTGACGGTGCTGGAAACTCACCAACATACATGGGGGTCTCCTTGTTGTGAAGTTCCAATTAGTGCTCACACCGTTTGGCGTAGGAGCCCCATCTGAGTATCGTCCTGATTGCCATAACTTAAGGTTCACCTTGGTTTCAATGAATAACACTAGAGATTATATACATAACCCTTGAAAAAGCGAGTTGACATTATGTAGCACCAATTGTAATGTGTAAAAGGATACCTTCATGAGTGGGAGACAATAGTAATTCTATGGAAGGAAGTAATAGTACTAACTTAAGAGAGACACACAAGAGTATGAAAATATTTGTTAATTAACTTGCAAATTAGTTCACAAGATGATAACGATCGTTAAAGAAAATGCAACACACATTAAAAAATATAAGTACCAAAGCTATCAAAATAGTTCAATTTCTCCAGTACATATGAACATAAAATATACCGCAAACATCCTAATAATAGTCTTAAAACATTCATGATACATGCATGTAATTTTTTTTTTCATTGAGCTTCAAATATTGGGTGAAGGATCCAAGTACACAGTTACAATGGTGAGGCACTAGTTCCAATAGTGGAACATTAAGTTACTTCTTGCTTCTCCAAAGAGTAGTTTTCTCTCCTATGAAAGTTAGAGAAGCCAAGACTAGCTCTCCAAAGCCTAAGCCTCCAAAAGCCTTTTGCTTGAGTTATGAGGTTGCTTTTATAACAAGAGAAATGCCCTTTCATCTCCTCTTGACTCTTGAAATACACTCATGACCCTTGGACTTCTAATGTGTCCTTTGGACTTCTAAAAAACTCTTGAACTTCTAAGTGACCTTTGGACTTCCCATAAAGACTCTTTTGTCTATATATGACTGAGTGAATTTTCATATTCCACATATGTCTCTTGTACTTCCACTCTTTACATTTTCCCTTTTCCTTAAAAATACATCAATACATTCCACATGATGAAGTGGCAATACAAATGGACACATATGATATAGTGATGATACTTGTACAAGTCCCAACTTAGAAAATGATTTCATGGACTTCATGATGAGGTGGAAATTCCAAGTTGTTCTCCTTGGTGTATGTCTTCAATCTTGATGGCCGATCTGATCAATACTTCATCTTCATGGAAGATCTACTTTGTTCTTCATCTTCACCCTCCAAAGGATTTGGAGTCAGTATTGGAACCCTTTGAGTCATCATGCAATGTATTATTTCTGTGTTTGTCCAGGATTCACTTCGTGTTTTCATGATGGTGTTGATATTGCAACAAGATGATGAGCTTAGTGGAAATAATTCACCTTCACTAAGTGGGCCCGCAGGCTATTTTTGGCGCAAGTCTATTTTTAGACTATGTCTATTTTTAGACATGTCGATCATGATTCTATGAGTTGCAGGATGCTATTTGTGGATGGTTGGTCAAGTTGGAAAAATAGATGGACTTCCATTTTTAGACATATTTGGTGGAATCTATTTTTAGATTGCCAGTCTAAAAATAGATATGTCGAATATTATTAGCTCTTAATAATATTTGGACTATAAACATTATCTTATTCTCTTAGAGCACTTCGTGCTTAAGTGCACAAGATGTGGCACAGGACCGACAAAGTGGAATTACGCTATTTTGAGGGTTAAGTGGAGCTATGGCATGGATACTTCTGCTTAGGGCCTGGTGACAGAGTTTGTGGAGTTATTGAGGTAGTTGGTGGAGTTGTGTTCAGTTTAACTGAGTTAAACATAGTTGAGCTAGTTGTATCTAGTCTAACTGATTGATACACTAGTGAGAGTGGTGTGAATTAATTATTAATTAATTCACTAAGTATTAACTCATTAATCAACTAAAGAATACATCAGTTAACTACAATGCATGGACAGTTTCAGTGGAGACTAGTGAAGAGGTAGGTGAAAGAGCAGTGTGAATGTCAGTTGTGACTATACTGTTGCATGATTTGCAACAAATAGTGATTGGAGATGCCAATGAGGATTGAGTGAGCAAGGCTGGACCAATTCGAGTTCATTCAGAGCCATTCTTCAGCAGTGATTGCGCAGTAGAGGCAGGCTATCAGGTGGTAGATATTGGAGCATGTGATTTGCTAGATCGGGCTTGATTAGTGTGTAGCAATTGGAGATTATACTGAGAGCTTGCGAGGAGCTTTGTATAATTATTGTTACATGATCTCTATGAAATATAATATACATATAGTTGGGGGTTTTCAGCTTTAAGCTTTCCCATAAAATACTGTGTTCATATGTGTGATTGTTTATGGTTTTAATGTGCGCATGCGATTGTTTTTATTTCCAAAATTAATGATCAATGGTAGATGAGATTCTGTATTGTGCATGAAGTTAAAATAGTGTGTGATCAGGAGAATATCGGTGGATACCATATTAGTTATTCAAATTTCTACATGGTATCAGAGCGATATTGATCATTGGAGCAATTGCAAAACATTGAAGCGGTTGAGTTTTGTGCTGGTGGAATTCGAATTTGTAGCAGTGTTTTCTTGGTGTCGAAGTTGAGATGTCTTTCAATGGATTGCGATTGGAGTATGCCCTTGCGGGAAGCTCGAATTATATTTCATGGAAGGACAGGATGGAGTTAGTGTTGGATGACAATGGGTTGAATGAGTTCATAGATGCAGAAATTCCAAAACTTGCTTCTAGCGATGCTTTCACACTTGACGCATGGAAAAATAAGATAGCAAAGTGTCGAAGAATTCTGTTGGAAGGTGTAAAGGATCACATAGTGTCCAGCCTTCATGGTAATGCTTCTCCATTATTTATGTGGAAAGCATTGACAGACTTATTCAAAAGCAAGAGCGACCAGAGGAAGTTGGCGCTCAAGGATAAACTCAGGAACATAAAAATGGAGAAAGGCGACAATATTCCCAAGTACCTCACAAAGTTCATCCAATGCAGGGATGAGATGGGAAGTGTGGGGGTGACTGTAGATGACAAGGAATTAGTGAGATTGGCTCTCCTTGGGCTTCCAAAGAGTTTGAATTCCTATCAGGACTTTGTCAATGGTCAGGAGAAATTGCCAGGATGGGAGCGACTTTGGTTGGATCTTGTGCAAGAGGAGATAAGGTGAAGTACCAGGGATGGATCTTCATCAAAGAACTCAGATGAAGAAAATTGCGCTTTGGCAGCAAAATCAAGGAAGGGGAAGAGCAAGAAGAATGCTTCTCAATCTGGTGCGAAAGGCAAGAAGCAGGACATGTCCAAGGTGAAGTGCTTTCACTGTCACCAACATGGAAATTACGCCACTAATTGTCCACAGAAGAAGAAAAATAAGCAGGCTGCTGGATCTGCAGCTGGAGAGGCCTTAGCCTCACAGTTTGAGCTGTATTTTTCACTGATCGCATGCTTGGTCTCGGCGGTGATGGGTTCAAAGGTGGTTTCTCGTACAAAGAAAGTGCTTTTCACATGACCTATAGGATAAATATTTGTTACCCGTACTCCAGATGAGAACATTCTCAAGTGCACATCGAGATGGGGGATGATGGTAGATACAGTGTGACCGGTATCGGTACCATTTCCTTTGAGAGGGAGTCTGGTAAACCCTTCAGATTGAAGGAAGTGATGCATGTTCCAGGATTGAAGAAGAATCTTATCTTTGTGGCGATGTTAGAAGACAAGGGATATGATGTTGTCTTTAGCGAGGGAAAGGCTTTCCTGCGCAGTAAGGAAACTGGTGAGACCCGAAGGATAGGGGTTCGAGTTAAGAACCTTTATCAATTGCAGGTAGATGGCTGCGCAGCAATGGAAGGCAAGGCAGAAGGAGTGGTGAGCCAGGATGATGGCGAGTTGTGGCACCAGAGATTGGGCCACCTTCACCATGGAGCCTTGAAGATATTGCAGAAAATTTCTATTGGCCTTCCTAAGGGTACTCTTGCACAGTCAGATCAGTGCAAGGGATGTACCTTGGGAAAATTTGTGAAAGCCACCTTTCACGAGAAGGATAGTCGCGCGATGACGATCCTTGAGAGAATTCACACAGACGTGTGTGGACCTTTCTCAGTAGCTTCGAAAAAAAAGCACAGGTACTATGTGATATTTGTTGATGATTTTTATTTAAAGTGCTGGATCTTCTTCATGCAGAAGAAGAGTGATACATACTCAAAGTTCTATGAGTTCAAGGCATTGGTTGAGAAAGAATCAAGGAAGCAGGTGAAGGGAGCGACAATGGTGGTGAAGTCATCTCTGGAAAATTCAAGGAATTTTGCAGCGCAGAAGGAATTCGAAGAGAGCTCATAACACCTCATAACCCACAGCAGAATGGGGTTGCTGAGCGGAAGAATAGAACGATCGTGGGTGCTGCACGGGTGATGTTGCATGATTAGGGCCTTCCCATAAACTAGTGGGCTGAGGCATGCAATATTGCAGTATATGTGCAGAACCGTTGTCCTCACAGGATACTTGGCATGAGTACACCTGAGGAGGCATTTTCTAGTAAGAAGCCTGATATTTCCCATTTGAGGATTTTTGGTTCACCTGTTTACATTAATGTGACTCAGGATGCTAGGAAGAAGCTAGAGCCGACTACAGAGGTTGGGGTATTTTTGGGGTACATTGATACACCCCACAACTATCGTGTGTATTTTCTAGACATTCGCAAGACTGTTGTGCGACGGGATATCAAATTTCATGAGGAGAAAGCCATGAAGTGTTTGCTTGAGAGGAAGCCACACTTGCATGCATATGAGGAGCTATTAGTTCCTAAGGATGAGTCTCTGGATGTGGATCATCCACAAGAGGAGGTTCTTGGAGTGGAAGAGACCACTCAGGCAACGCCAACCATCAGAGGGGGAAGCGCACTACAAAAGCTGAGCGACTGGCTCAAGATGCAGAGAAGGTTGTAGGAGCACCTACATCATAGCATAGACAAAGATAGTCACCTGATCGGTATACTGGATACATGGCTCTTATGAGAAAGTGTATCGTGACAGAGCCATCCTCTTTGGAGGAAGATGTGGAGGATCCCTCATGGGTAGATTCCATGGTGGAAGAGTATGATTCGATTGTCAGAAACAGTGCATGGGAGATTATCCCAAGGCCAGAAGGGAAATCAGTGGTGGGTTCGAGATGGATCTACAAAGTGAAGCAAGCAACTGACGGGAGTGTGGAGAAGCACAAGGCAAGATTTGTTGCCCGAGGCTTCTCACAGATTGAGGGGATCGATTATGAGGAAACCTTTGCACCTATCGCAAGGTATTCTTCCATACAGACGATTATTGCTCTCTCAACGTAGATGGGGTGGCACATTCATCAGATGGATGTGAAGACTGCATTCCTCAACGAAGTGATTGAGGAGGAGGTGTACATAGAGCAGCTCGAAGGTTTCAAGATCTTCAGTAGTGAGTCACATGTGTGCAGGCTCAAGAGAGCGTTGTATGGGTTGAAACAAGCACCTCATGCTTGGTACACATGGATAGACAGTTATTTCATCGGACTTGGATTCTCCAAGAGTGAGGTGGATTCGAACCTATACCAGATAGTGGTGGAGGGTAAGTTGCTGATCATTTTACTTTATGTAGATGTTTTTATTTTGACGGGTGATGAACTGTTGATAATCTCATGCAAGGCTGATCTTGCAAAAGAGTTTGAGATGAAGGAATTGGGCCTCCTTCATTATTTCCTGGGATTGGAAATTTGGTAGCGCAGTGATGGACTGTTTGTGTCTCAAGGAAAGTATTCCTGGGAGATACTGGAGAAGTTCAACATGCATGGTTGCAAGACTATCGACACTCCTCTTCCTGGTGGATGGAGGAAAGAGGGTGCTACATCGGCAGAGGTAGTGGATGCCACTGTTTATCGACAGTTTGTGGGGTTGCTTATGTATCTGGTCAATACACGACCTGACATATGCTATGTATTAACAAACTTTCACAAGTTATGGCTAAGCCTACCAAGATCTGCTGGAAGGCAGGAAAGCATGTATTGAGATATCTCAGAGGCACATCGGGATATGGATTATGGTACAAATAGTCGGATGAGGTGAAGATGTGTGGCTTCACGGATGCAGATTGGGCAGGGAGCCCAACGGACAGAAAGAGCACATCTGGAGGGATTTTCAGTATCGGGTCGACAACAGTTTCTTGGTACAACAGGAAGCAGAGATCCATGGCACTCAGTTCAGCAGAGGCTGAGTATATGGCAGCGAGTTTCGCTGCATGCGAGGCTATATGGATGAGGAAGATCCTGGTTGGGTTGTTTGGTTCACACTTAGATCCTACTGTGATATATTGTGATAATTAGAGTTGCATAAAAATCTCATTTAATCCAGTATTTCATGATAGATCTAAACACATTGACATCCGGTATCATCATATCAGAGATTGTGTGCACTGGAAGATCATGTTACTTTCATACATTCCCACGGAGGATCAGGATGCTGATATCTTGACGAAGGCGCTCACCAGGAGAAAATTCGAATACCACATGGGAAAGATAGGGGTGTTAGATAATCCTTATCTTGTTTAGAGGGAGTGTTGAGATTACAACAAGATGATGAGCTTAGTGGAAAGAAGTCGCCTTCACTAAGTGGGCCCGTAGGCTATTTTTGGCGCAAGTCTATTTTTAGACTATGTCTATTTTTAGACATGTCGATCATGATTCTGTGAGTTGCAGGATGCTATTTTTGGATGGTTGGTCAAGTTGGAAAAATATATGGACTTATATTTTTAGACATATTGGGCGGAATCTATTTTTATATTGCCAGTCTAAAAATAGATATGTCGAATATTATTAGCTCTTAATAATATTTGGACTATAAACATTATATTATTCTCTTGGAGCACTTCAGTTAAGTGAAAAGATGTGGCACAGGAGATGACAGAAGGAATTACGCTATTCCTGAGGGTTAAGTGGAGCTATTGCATGGATACTTCAGTTAGAACTCATGTGACAGAGTTTGGTGGAGTTATTGAGCTAGTTGATGGAGTTGTGTTCAGTTTAACTAAGTTAAACATAGTTGAGCTAGTTATTTCTAGTCTAACTGATTGATACACTAGTGAGAGTGGTGTGAATTAATTATTAATTAATTCACTAATTATTAACTCATTAATCAACTAAAGAATACATCAGTTAACTACAGTGCATAAACAGTTTCAGTGGAGACCAGTGAAGAGGTAGGTGAAAGAGCAGTGTGACTATCAGTTGTGACTATATTGTTGCATGATTTGCAACACACAGTGATTTGAGATGCCAATGAGGATTGCGCAGTACAAGCTGGACCAATTCGAGTTCATTCAGAGCCATTCTTCAGCAGGGATTGTGCAGTAGAGGCAGGCTATCAGGTGGCAGAGATTGGAGCATGTGATTTGCTAGATCGGGGCTTGATTAGTGTGTAGCAATTGGAGATTATACTGAGAGCTTGTGAGGAGTTTTGTATAATGATTGTTACATGATCTCTATGAAATATAATATACAGATAGTTGGGGGTTTTCAGCTTTAAGCTTTCCCATAAAATATTGTGTTCATATGTGTGATTGTTTATGGTTTTAATGTGCACATGCGATTGTTTTTATTTCCGCAATTAATGATCAATGGTAGATGAGATTCTGTATTGTGCATGAAGTTAAAATATTGTGTGATCAGGAGAATCTCGGTGGATAACATATTAGTTATTCAAATTTCTACATATGGTTATATTATGTGCTTCTTCTTTGTGCTTTCTCCTTTCTATATTCTTTGAGAATTACCTTGTTATGCTAGGAATGCACTCCTTCCAATGAAAATCATCTATGATGACGAAAAAATAGTCTCAATATCATCTATTCTATCACTACCTAGCTGAGGGAATGATCTTCTTATGATACTTCTGTGGAAGGGTTGAAAGGAGGAGGCTTGATTAGGAGGGCGTAGTCAAGCTCAACAGTGGCTTAGGAAGTCTCCACTATTCATTATTACTGCGCCATGATCTATGAAGAGGAGCTCTTCTTGGTCCAACGCAGTGGGGAAGCTGAAGGGAGAAGGTGGTGAGCTTGTTGCTTAAGACTACACCACGCACTAAGAAGGAAAGAGGAAAAATTGGAAAGCTAAGTTTGACTAGTCAAAGGCTAATAGAGGGCCTCGTTGAGCCTTGTTACCGTGCCATGCACTAAAGAAGAGAGGCTTAGTCAAGTGTTCAGTGCATATCACAATGGGAAGAGGGAAGGATGAAGGCTTGAGGCTTAAGACTATGATATCTGCTGGTTGAAAGGGGGAGGCATTTTGGAAAGTGCAACGTGACTGATCAAAATCTCACTATCTCTTCAAACTATGCCATGTGAGGAGAGATATTTTTCAAGGATGAAGCTTGAGCACAAAGCACATTAGGAAGAGGGAAGTGGAGTTAATGATTCTTCATTGTGCACCATGTGATGGGAGGAAGAGGAAGCTCAAGGGCCAACACAGTTTGACTAAAAAATGTGTCACAATTGATTTAGAATGCACTTTTCCTTCTAGGCTAGCGCAGTTTGACTCAACAGTGGGTGCTTGGCCATTTGGAATTCACTTTTCATTGAGGGTGGCCATAAGAAGGAAGCCACCTTTCCTAGGAGGGTTTTCAACATTGTGAGGATAGGAGGGTCATGGTAGTTCATAGTTTTCCTCTACAAGAGTGTGGAAGGAGTCCATATTGTTAGCTAGGAGTTCTCAATGTGTCATGAAAGGCAGAGGAGATCAAAAATTAGTGTAGTGAGTCAGTAAGAACAAGAAGGGTTAGGTGAATGCCCTTGGAAGGTTCTTAATGTGTAGTAATTTTGAGGTGATATTGAGGACGACTTAGTGCACCGATATTGGTGAGTAAGGTTTCATAATTGAGGCCCATAAATAGGTTAATCTCATCACCTGGTTAGAGGGTTAATACTTTCACAACTTACACTGAGCAGGAGGACCAAGGAGAGCTCCCAAAATGGTTAAGTGTGGGACCAACCAAGTAAGAGAATGAAATTAATCTTAACAGGACTTAAACATGGATCACACACATAAATTCCATCAATAAAAGAAAGGGGGATGCACAAGACTCATGAAAAACAGTCACACCCTAAAACGACAGCGAAGTGACACCTATTTCTAAGTGCAACAGTTGAAGCGACACATTACAACACTTAGAGCACAAGTTACGACATAAGTGACAAATGTGACCAAAAGGTGCGTTAAGCTGTAGGAATGTGTCTAGAACATATTAGAATGATATGTAAGACCATGTAGCGTATAAGGGTGTGCTAGAACTAATTTTGGTGATACCCAAAGTTGCAACACATATAGGAGTGAAAACAATGAAAGTGATACTTGCGACAGGAGGAAAACATGAAGATGAAACTTGCAAAATGCGAATGAAATTGAAAGTGACACATGCCAAAGAGAAGATAACATGAAAGTGACACTTATTGAAGTGAAGGCGAGAAAAAACAATAGTCGCGTATGTGAAAGCGACACTTGAGAAGGCAAGGGTGCGCCAAAAGTGACAGTTGGAAAAAATCATCGAAATAGAAGTACAATGCGACCAAATTGATGGAAACTGCTAATGAAAGAGCACACTGACTGTCAACATGGGTTGAAAATTACATTGAAACTGTCTTGATGGACCATGCTCTTCTTTTTCCAACTTGCATAAAATAAGCGTGCTTATAGATTCAACAAGGACTAAGCATGTGTGAGCAAGTGAATTTGAATGATACAATCCAACAAGAATACTTAGAAATTTAATACAACATAAATCAATGATGAAGTGATCATGAACGAGAGATCGTTAGATCCTTAGTAGGCTCCAAATTCCAGTGTAGGAAAATTTTTGGAGGGTGTTCATTGCATCGTCAACATTTTCCTTATGAAAAAATTTGTACTTGAGTTGTCACAGTCTTTGAAACCATACAAATTCTCTACTTCCATGAATTCATGCCATTTACTCATGTTTTTTAGTTGAAACTGAAAGTATAACTTGCCTCTTTCTCATCCAACTAATTGCTTTACTAAATAGGTTAAAGACATAACCACTTGTATATTTTCCACAACAAACATCTCAAGCATAGTTTGAATCAATAAAACCTTGCATATCACTCTTTATTATGTCCAAGGATTCTTAGATGGTAGATTCACATAATATGAAGTGTGACACAAACATCTAAAGACACTCTTTACAATTTTCTAATTCTCCTTCCATAATTTTGACATATACCTCCTCAAAACTCCTACTGCATGAATAATTTTTGGTTTAGTTCAAACCATGGTGTGTGTGTGTGTGTGTGTGTGTGTGTGTGTGTGTGCGTGTATCCCAACTTGTGTAACTTGCAAAGAGTTGTAATGCCTTGGATTTGACTATAATTATATGCCTTTTCTCATAAAATCATAATTATAGAGACAAATAATGATTAGGGGTCCCACTAGGGAGTTTCACTTGAGTATATGTTGAGTTGATGATGATATTATTTATGTTAGAGATGAAATATGCTTTGGGTGGTGCAAGCAATTGGTTTTTTTTTGTGACAAATGAATACAAAGTGATATAACCTTTTAGAGGCATACATAATATGGTTGTTTGGTTGATAAAAAAACATACAAATAAAAACTATAGAGTAAAATTCATGCAAGGTGGCCAACATTTATGCAACATGACCGAGAGAGAGAATGAAGGGAATTTGGGAAAATTTAGCTTGTGGAAGCTTGTTTTGATGTTTCTTGAATTTTCTTGGGGTGGAGATGAGGTGGTGGGTGCCATACTTCTATTTGAAACTTATTTGTGGCTTTAAAAAGAGTTCAATTCATTTCCAGTTGCCAAAGGAAGAAACATAGCATTGAGAAGGTAAGGCATTATGTTTTGTTGCATCTTATTGAAGCATTGCATGTTATATTTCTTGTGTATTGTAAACCTTTTTATTTTCTCTAAAATGAGAGTGTTTTTATTCATTTTACTTATACCTAGATTTAAGTGAACCCATCTCCCTTACCTTTGTTCTGGTAAATTTTTGAACTCATTTATAGTTCATTATCATACCAAATGACCTTGATAGGCCTTAATGGAACTTAGCTATGTGGTATGAGTGTGTTGTTCAAATTTTCAAGGATGGGTTTGTCCCTTCGAAAACCTTTTGCACCCATGAGCCATACCCTCTGTGTCCAAAACTTTGATTTCTTCAACTCTTGAATTGCGATATGTACAGTTTGATATTCACTTTGAGAACTTATTTATTATGATAAAATTAAGCCCCTTTATAAGTGAGAATTCCAAATGGTTTGTTAAAAAATGTGAATTATGAGAGCTCACACAAACAAAAAATTTACTTGGATAAATTTTTAAATGTTTTCCATTTTACTTGTCATGGGTAAATTGTATTTGAATAAAAAAAAGGGACATCCCTTCTTGAATTTAACATTCACAAATTTAAATTGAGGCGGCCTCATTATCTACATTGCTTTACATAATTTTCATTTTGTCACCTTGGCGTGACGAGAATTATATAAATATGATGAGACATTGTCATGGCTGATTTCTGTAAAATAAAGGAGCCAAGATTTGGTTTCCAAAATAGTTTATGGGTAAAAATGCTAATACTTCTCCACATAGTTTACTATCCATACACTTAGTTGATTTACCCATATGTGTGTTGATTTTTCATAGTACTTAATTGATAATTACTTCTAATGATTTTAATTTAAGTTCAATTGTATTCACATTTATCATTTATAAATTACACATAAGATATTCAATATTAGAATACTAGAATCATAAAGACATAACAAAATAAGAGACACAAGATTTACCCTGGGAAAAACCACATGGGAGAAAAACCAACAACCCTTTCCTTAGAGAAATTATTGAGTTCAATAGAGATACACCTAATTCTTCAAGTCAAACATTAAGTCAAACTGGCTACTAACTTAGCACTGGTCACACCTGGTCAAATGCCTCAAATCAAGTCAAACATTTGCATAATAAACTCTGCTTGATCAGATATGCTATGGCCAAATTTCAACCCTTCTTCTACACCAGTAAAAGTCATACTTGCTGTCCTGAGATGTATAGAAAATTCTACCTTCGTGTTCTCCGTACTTTGCCTCATATTCGTCCTATGATACCTTAGATTCGTCTTATTATTTGCCTCAAATTCATCTCTTTATTTTGCCTTAGATGGTCTAAATTGCTTGCTTGAGGATGAGGTTGAATGCCTCATATATACAGAAGACTGGTTGGCCGAATGGGTGACTCTTTGACTGTGGCCGACTTCACAAGGAGGAGGGCCGACTTGCCCTTATAGGAGCCAAAAACTCAAATTTTAAAATTCAAAATTTCTCTTTTGTAGCTGACATGAAGAACACATATTACATTAATGATTATATGTATTTCAAGGGATAAAATATAACTTATGAAGACCGACCATAGCTACAAAATTCAACACCCCTCTTAGTTAGGGATGTATTCATAATAACTATCTAGATATTCTCTTGTTGACAATTTTTTCTACGAAAAATCCTTATAACAATTGATCATCAATATCAAAATCATTCAATTACCTGGTCAACAACTTTTATCTATGGTAAAATCTACATCATCAACTAGGTACCAACATTGCAGTTGGTACCTCTGACCTATGGTACATCATCACAATAATCCTGGCTCATTAGCATCAACTAGTCACCATAATTTTGGTCTCTCTGACACATGGTATATTGACTAGTCTTGGTTTATCATCACTCTATTCAATATCTTTGACACATGGTGAATCTATACTTGCCACACTCTTCATCAGTAATTTTAAGCATGATGCTAAATGAGATCACTCAACCTATCTTCAGATCCTGATGCTGGGATGCACCCACTCAATTGAGTGATTTTGGGCCCCTAGGACCATTCTTCCTAATTCCAGTCAATATAATTGATATAAGAAGAATGCATGTCCTATTCCAGACCATTCTCTCTAATTATGGTCAACATTTTTTACTCAAGGAGAATGTCTATCCATGATGCTATCACATCAAAACTCTGGATCATTTTCCCTAATCCTAGTCAACCTGAGCTAGGGAGAGTGATTGTCCTTGATGCTGCAATTTCATCACTCGCTCTTCCTTAGAGATACATGCTTAATCACTCCAATATTGTCCTTGAAGTATAATCCTAGGATTGAGAATTTATTAGCAATATGATTGATTATAAAATAGTAATGGAGCCATACTGCTTCCTTCTGTAAAATGTCTCGATACAATATCTGACTGTGATTTGACTTGTCATCATGGTTGTCACCTACACTTGATCAAATAATCATGTAATTATTTTATGAAGCTATACTGCTTCACAACTTGCCAATCGAGCTGTAATATACTCAACCTCTGTAGTATTGAGTGCAACATATGTCTGATTCCTTATCATCCAAGAAATCATATTAGAGCTGAAACTGAAGCGATATCCTTACGAACTCTTTATGTATTCTGCACTCTCATCCCAATATGAATTTGTTAATCCTTGTAGTCGTACTTCACTAAACATATCTCAAACCATAACTGGTTGTGCCAGAACCAACTGTAACATGCTAGTACATCAACACATGTTGAGCCACATGCATTTTCTTAATCATAAACTAATCAACTATTTTTTGATTACTTTAATTGGATGCTCTTTCAGAAATAGATCCTATTGTGGTAATTATTACTGCTCCCTTTGTCACTGCTGTTGAGAATAAGGGCGTTTAATTCAATTTCTCTTTCATGATAATTACTTGTGAACTTGTTATGCTTATTTACTTATAGCTTATCTTCGTTAACTTATTGTTTCTTTCATCAAGTCAATTATCAAAACATAAGAGACACATAGTTTATACTTTCTAGCCAAGGCCAAATTCTCTCCCTCTTGGAGAGGAAAACCCGAAAGTAATTATTCTTATAGTTCATCAATTGACGAGTACCATAACAATAACACAAAACCTTGACACTAGTATTCCTCCAAGACCCTTGTCACTGCTCTTGTCGTCTCCTTATGATGATCTTCCGTTTCCGCACTGAAAAAAACTAGCCCTAGGGAAGCTCAGTCCCTAGCCTTCTATTATTTATTCCTTGATATAGATTTGGTCACCTAGAATCTTCTCCTCGGCCTTATTTCTGTACCCTTGTGATCCCCAACCTTACCTGAGATATATGAGATATGGTGTAGTCCCAAGACCGAACTGTAGTGACCTTGAGATGTTGCAAATATTCCTCCTCCTTTGCACCCTTTCTTGCCTTCTTTCTTCGCTATATATCCTTTCCTTCTCACATCAACAAAAAACCTATACTTCACACTTAATACAGCCTATAATGGGTCTCGACCATCCTGAAATAGTGTGAGGTAGAACATACCCTAAGCAGAAGTGTATGTTCCCTTCTTTCTTTGTTGAGTAACCTCCTTCCCATGCTCCATTCTAGACCATGTCTTCGCTATATTATTACAGAATTTTCTGGAAATCCTTGAGAGATAATGAGGCCACAAACCTTTATTTATAGTGGTTGTATTTCATCACTTAGGTTGACATGATCATAGGAGTGTGAGCCGACTTGTTCAAGGAGATATTCCAACATCTTCGAGGTCGATTTCAATGAGCACTTTTGCAAGGTCTCTAGGCATAATTTTTACATCAATAATTTGTCTTTTACAAGTGTAAAAATACTTCATATATATGAATCTAAATTATAATTTTATGACAAGATGAAAAACCCATAAGTACAACAAGAATAAGGCTTTGACCTATAATAAAAATTCCATGCTCATGAAACCCATGAAGCAAGGGTTACAAAATACATTTTATTATCTTTGTCTTATTCATTACATAAATTCATAATTAAAAGTCATTATGAAGATTGAACCTAGTTACACTTTTTCAATACTCCCTCTTAACTAGGGAGGTATTCATAATGGTAAATGGTCACTCTCAATATGAAGAATCTCATAAAAATAATTTGATTGGTAATTCATCTGTTATAGCATCATATTATCCAACATTGTCACATAGCAAGGCCTTGACTATCAGCTCCATCTCTTCACAAGATCTTGAGCTACAATGCTGGTGAGAGCAATGACTATAGACACCATCGTCATTGTCTCCAAGGTACATACTCGACAAGGGTTTTCACTAAGTATGACCTCATAGGACTATTCTTATTTGTCAAAGAATATCCATACTTGCATGACCACTATTTTAATTGAATGTATTAATACATCTCAACAGAGTATCAGATGCTAGATAATTACCCAATCCCACATTCTGTCTTCCATAATGACGTGTCTATTTTTCCCTCTTAAATAGGGAGGAAATATTCGACAAATGAATAAGAATGTACCTAAAATTTATTTTTGGCCTAGGATTTTCTTCCAAGCAAGAAACTTATTACCAGGCTCCCTCTTAATCAAGGACCTATAAGAGAAATGTTGAAAACATCCAACTGTTCATGAAGTACTACTTCCATTGATGTCATGAATTGCGGAGCCTTTAATTTTTAAATCTCTTCTTAGGGAACAAATCATCCATCACTTTCCTCCAAGAGTCATGCCTTCTATCAGAAAGTGATTCATCAATATTCTCATCTAGTTTTGCTTCATGTTATGCTTCTTTCTTTCAAACTATATATATTCAAAGGATATTTCATCCTGCCATATGGTTATCAATTTGTGGAAGTCATGTGCTTCCATTTGGCAACCCTGCATAAGCTCATGAGATGTTATTCAATTATAAATATGAATACTTAAATCAAAAGTTACCTTAGTGATGATATTTCACCATGACATCCTTCTTGTAGGCATCAACATCCTTCGTGTATGTTGACACATCTAAAAAGTTATGTATTTTCAATAGTTTTAATCTTTTATGGATTTCTTATCAGAGTCTACATATCTTCCCAGAAGTTTTCTATTCAAGTCTTCTTGGCGTCCTTGGATGTTGTTTGCCTCTTTTTATGATTGCACTTTTTCGCGATCTCTTCTTTTCTCTTCCACACAATTTTATTTTCATTCCCAGGAAATTCCAATGTGTATCTCCTTGGTAGTATGTAATCACCTCATATCCCATATGAGGACATATTATGTTGATTTCATCTTGTGTGGAACATGTCTATTGATCACTTGTGCATCGAAAGAGTTCCTGCTTTCTTTGATCATACTTCTACCTACAACCATATGACCTGTAGCATCCAGTGTCAACATAAATATATATGTGTACCTCATTTATTTTATTTGAGTCATCCTACAAAAAATTTGCTTAGAATGAAAGAGTTTCATTCTCTTGACTTTCTTCATCAATCTGTCATCATATTATAATCCCATAATTCTGCAAGTTAGAATTCTCGAATAAATATTTGCTTTCTTTATAAGCAGTGAATCCAAAGAGGATTCCATTAGAAAATTTCAAAACACATTTCCACATTTATTATTGAATGATGATACTTTATCTAGATGACTATCTTACACAAATATTGTTTTCAGTGAGGTTCCCAGGAGTCACTTTTATCTCATAGCATAGATGTCACATAAATTTTTTTCAGACATCCTCCCATGTCAAGTACTCCTACTTTAATGCTTCCATCATGATGAAAATTCTAAAGTGATGTATCTATCTACCATAATATTTTACAACCGATAGATACCTCTTAAAGAGAAAAAAGGACCTCAATCATAATAGATATCTTTCACTTCTTCTTTCTTAGGTTCTTTGTTCTTTCATTTATTCGAAGACATGGGCTTCTTCCTTTTTCTTCTTGTCCTCATTACATTTGGAACAATCCTTATTATAGTACCCAAGTTAATTATATCCACAACATCATATTTAGTCCAAGTTTCTTCTTTTCTTCTAAGGACCAAACTTACTAAATCTTCCCTTTCTTCTTGACATGGAAGCATAGGCTTGATTCTCTTTATTTGATCCTATATCAATTTTTAGTTTTTAACCTCCTATCTTCTATATTACATAGAGACCATAGATCCTGGAATGGTGTTACTTCTTTCTTTCATAGATACTTGAAGTGAAGTTTCCCCATCCCTCTGGTAGAGCATTCAACAACATTGTAGTCATTTCTCTATCAGACATTACTTCTCCCAATTCCCACAGTTGATCTCGTACTTCATAAAGTATGAAGTTATTCCTCCTCTTGACATCTTAAACTTGTATAGATATTATCTTAGAGATATTACTTCCCCGATAGTACCCACCGAGAACCAATCCACCTATTTGTCATATATTTCTTTTGAAGATTGTAGTTTTGATACATAGGGGATGACAGAGTCCTTTATGGATTCTATAAGAATCCTCTGGGATCTTATGTCTCCCTTCATATATTTGGCATGAACTTGAGTATCTTATTTTTAAGGTCTAGTTGATGACATTTTGACATAGTTCATGAATTCATTCTCAATAAGATTTAGATCTATCCTTTTCTTCCATGCAAGAAAGTTTGAAACCCAAACTAGTTTGTTTCTTCCTTAGAAAAAATACATTTTGACAAATTCAGATGAAGTCATAAATATACTTACTTGAATAGGTGCTTTTCTTCTACAACCAACTTCATTGTTGATGACGATATAGATAGTAGTAGAAGCTCCGTCTTAGATTGAATTCTTCAAGAGTGGTTTAAAGCGGTAGATTATCTTGGATCCTTGATGATGATGATGACTTCAACAAGGTGGCTTGATGATGTCTCCAACAATGTTTGTTTGAATTAAACACCAAATAGTTGTTAATGATGATGGTTCTACATGGTGTCCTTCTTGATGTATAGGTCCTTGATCTTCTTGAGATGGATTTCCAATTTCTGCAAAATTTCTCTTCTTGAATGAGTGAATATCTTCTTATATATGAAGATTGACTTTTCAATGTAGATTCCTTTCTCTTGATTTTATGCCTTCTAGAAAAATTTGATCCTTGATGACTTCCTTGAAGCTTTGATCCTTATGTCTTCTTGCTAAAGTGCCCTTTTTTGTCTTTAGCACCTCAGCTTCGATTCCATGTTGAAAAATGAGGGCGTTTAATTCAATTTCTCTTTCATGATAATTACTTGTGAACTTCTTATGCTTCTTTAATTAGATCTTAGCTTCATTAACTTATTATGTCTTTCATCAAGTCAATTATCAAAACATAATAGACACAAATTTTAGGCTTTCCAACTATGGCCAAAACCTCTCCCTCTTGGAGAGGAAAACCTGAAAGTAATTCTTTCTATAGTTCTTCAAATGAAGAGTACCATAACCATGACATAGACCATTGTCACTAGTATGCCTCCAAGACCCTTGTCACTGCTCTTCTTGACTCCTTATGATGATCTTCCTTTTCTTCAATGAACAACACCAACCCTAGGGAAGCTCAGTCCCTAATCTTCTATTATTTCTTCCTTTATAGCTTTGGTCACCTGGACACTTCTCCTTGACCTACTTGTTGTACCCTTGTGATCCCCAACCTTACTTGAGAAATATGAGATATGGTGCAGTACCAAGACCGAGCTGTAGTGACCTTGAGACATTGCAAATCTGCCTCCTCTTTCACACCCTTTCTTGCCTTCTTTCTTTGAAATATATCCTTTCCTTCTCACACCAACAACATACCTATACTTCACACTTACCGCAAACTGTAATGGGTGTCGACCATCCTAAAGTAGTGAGAGGTAGAAAATAACCTAAACAAAAGTGTATGTGCCCTTATTTATTTGATGAGTAACCTCCTTCCCACACTCAAATACAGACCCTGTCTTTCCTATATTATTACAAACTTGTTTGAAAAAATTTGAGAGATAATGAGGCTATACACCTTTTTTTATAATGGCTGTCTTCCATCACTTAGGCCAACATGATCATAGGAGTGTGAGCTGACTTGTTCAAGGAGATCTTCCAACATCTTCTAGGCCGACTTCAATGTGCACTTTGACAAGGTCTTGAAGCATATTTTTTATATCAATAATTTGTCTTTTACAAGTGTTACAATACTTCATATACATGACTCTAAATTATACATTTATGACAATATGACAAACCCATAAAGACATTAAGAAGAAGTCTTTGACCTATAATAAAAACTCCCTCCTCATGAAACCAATGAAGCAAGCTTTACAAAATAAAATTTATCATCTTTGTATTCTTCATTACATAAATTCATAATTACAAGTCATTATGAAGACCGAACCTAGTTACACGTTTTCAACAACTGCAACTTTCTATATACGGTAACATATCAATTATCTAGCCTAAAAATCTCAATGACAATCCATCATCCCAAAAGTCTATTAGGGATTTCAATATATTGCTTCAAGGAGATAATGCATCAAATATAGGTCCTTCATCTCGAACTTAGAGATCAACTCCCTCTGAAGCTAGAATAAGGTTTCCTGAGGAAGCCTTGATTACTCCCTCTGATACATGAGTCATTTTAGTTTCGTTAGAAACAAATAATATAGGGTCAACCTTGATCCATGAATGCAAGTATGAGGTACAAACTTTTACAAGTAGGATATTCCTTTATGTCCACAAAGTTAAAAAATTAACGAGAATTGTATCAAGTTCTCGTTTTTTTAGATGCAGCAAAAAATCATGGTTTTTATATCAATTTTGAAAAGTGTTGATGCAACATTAACCTTTTTTTGAGCGTATTTTTGACACTTTAAATTTTCTTATGTATTAATTATGATTTTTTTTTTTAAATGTTAATGATTTTCATGCTGATTTTGAAAAGTGTTTATGAAACATCAACCTTTTTTTTTGGCTTATTTTTGACACTTTAAATTTTATAATGTATTAAGTATGGATAATTTTTTTAAAATTTTGGTGATTTTCATGATTTTTTTGGGGGGAAGGGCATATTTTTGACACTTAAATTTTTCATTAGAGGAAATTTCAGCGTAAAAGTGTCCTCCTATGGAAAAATAATAAAATAATAGGAAAAAAATAAAATAAGAGTTATAAATTTTAGAGGGAAAATAAGAAAACTGATTTTTTTGTTAGAATTTTGGCTTATCTCCTGATAGATTTATTCAAATTTCAAGTGTAGAGTCCAACAAGTACCCATTATGCATACTTTTGAGAATACCCACATTGATAAAAATTGAAGATACATTTAAAAAACGCGTTCAACACACTTTTTGAATGTATCATCAATTTTTTTATCAATGCAGGTCTTCTCAAAGGTATGCATAATGGGTACTCATTGGGTGTAGAATTTAATTATGCATCCAACGAGTGTATGCACTTGAAATTTGAGTAATCCTATAAGGAGATAAGCCAAAAAAAAATTAAAAAAATAGTTTTTTATTTTCCCTCCAAAATATTTATATGTAGCTTTTTCAAATTTAAAGGATTTTGATTGGCTTACATATTATGGACATGAAAATTTCATGGGCACTTTTATGATGAAATATCCTTTAATGTTTATGTTTTAAGTATGCATGATTGTTTTTTAAATGTTGGTTACTTAACCATTTTTCAAGTTTTCCTCCTCTTTTTTTTTGAGGTGTTTGGTTTTTAAGAGATTTTCATGTTTGTATTATTTTTTATTTGAAATATTTTTTTTGTAATGAATTTTTTTTTTTTTTTTTTTGTAATTAAAAAAAATAATAAAAATAATACTTTGATGTTATGATTTTTTTTATATATTTATTATCGTTAATTAATACTTCAATACACATAAAATAATTGTCACTAAACAAATAATAATCTTAAACACCTCACAAAAAAATGCACATTTTGCATATAAATATAATTTAAAAAAATACACATTTCGGGATATTTTTGCTAAAAATGAAATGTCAAAAAAATATTTATTATGGAAAAAATTGAACATAAAAAGTTGAAAATATATCAAAATTTATGAAACTTTTATGAATTTTGTGTCCAAAGATAATAGTATTTGAAGTTTTTTTTTTAAATCCAACAATGACAATTTGCATACAACTAAGTAATAATAATAATAATAATAATAATAATAATAATAATAATAATAATAATAGAAACAAGATAAATATAATAATTTTGTGTTTACCGAAAAGGTTCTTCCACCGATACATGAGAGCGCTTGAGAGCCGAAGCAAGACTGCCGCTGTGATCTAGGGTTTGGAGGTTTCTGCGCAGGCTGCCCCTGGCAGACCCTCCTCGTCGCCCTTGAGGACGCAACCATACTCCTAAAGAGCCCATAGGATCACCCATGACAGAAACCAGTGGGGGGACAACAACTCCCCCACCTCAGGTCTGCCTCCCATAGGGTAGCCCTGTAATATCCCTGTTTAGGGTAGCCCTATTTAGGGTGGGCCCTGCCACGTGTCCAGGGTCTGCGTAATGAGGGGCTATTTAGCTGTCGTCCTTAGATGCTTTGGTGGGCTGTTTAGCTCACCCTTAATGCGCTGGGTTGCTGCCCTTACTAAAAGTCCAGGCTTTTGGTGTAGTGGTTGGACCTTTGTGGTATCAGAGCAGAGGTCTCAAGGTCAAGACCTGCAGAGTGTGGTGGGCTATAATATTCCTGTTTAGGGAAAACCTGTTTAGGGTGGGCCCTGCCACGTGTCCTGGGTCTGCGTAATGAGGGACTGTTTAGATGTCACCCTCAGATGCTCCAGTGGGTTGTTTAGCTCACCCTTAACTCGCTGGGTTGATGCCCTTACTAACAGTCCGGGCTTTTGGTGTAGTGGTTGGGCCTTTGCTGTAATATTTCAAATTAGCCAAGCTAATGGGAATATAAAATTTTGTTTCATTTTCTGTTGCATGAATAAGTACGTAAAGGAGGACATGTAAAGCTTCTGAAAATAATGAATAAATCAATGTCCATGTGAACATAGATAAATCTGGGCCATGTAAACAAAACACTTTCATGCGTGAATGGGTTTGAACTATGAGACTGGGTCAACCTTGACCAAATCTACATTGCAGTCTAGATGCAATGTACCTCATGGATGCACAACACAGTTTTAGATGGAGGCTCCACATGTGAAAGGAGATAACTCATTGAAGTGGTTTAGGGTGTGACAAGGCTTTCATATTATAAAAGGAAGAGGAGAGAAACATGAGAGGGTTGTTGATTATTTATATTTCTGAATATATTGTCTATTTAGAAATATATCATTCTCTGCTATTTAGCTGAGAATAATGCTGCTTAGCATTGGGTGTTCCTGAGCAGGAATCCCACCTCCTTCTTAGAGCAAATCTTGGAGGAGCCTTATTTGTCTTGTCCACTATTTGGCATTTGTCCAAGCTTCATCTTGCACCTACAACACTGATCCTGTTAAGTATTAGGTTGTCCTTATGAGTTTCAGCAAGTGGAGGATAGATCTTTCCAGATCTATGCATCTCTAACACCCCTTTTCATTGGGAAAGTCTTCTATCCCTTTGAAAAGAGTGTTCTAGACCCTTGTAGCTTCAGATCCATATCTTGGCATCAGGCCAAGGCATTCTCAAAGTATACAACGTAGTCCCTCTCCCATTACTGCATTATTTGCAAGAGCAGAGTTGCAGGGAGTTTTGGCGTCATCTTAGAGGAGAGATCTTTGGTGATTGGATTATTCCTTTCACTATGGTGATCCATGGATTGGCCAACTAATCCATGTTTGGTTTAAGATTTGATATGCTGTACTTCATATGCTTCATATTTTTTTGAATATTACTGCAGATCTGCAACTTAGATCTCAGATCTACTCATTGTTATTCATGTTTTTCCCAAAACCCCAAGGGGATTGTATTAAGGAGTCTTTCTTGTATACAGATTTGAATTAGTTATATATTTTTGTATACAGATATTCTCTAGATCTGAGTTGTAATCTACTGTTACTTCAGCCAATGAAAATAACGCTTTCAAGCTTATTCAGACATGTCATGTGGTTGTAGCACCTCATTTTGAGGGAATCTTCTTGTATATTCTTCTCTTTTCTATTATACATTGTATAAGTTGCATTGTAAATCTATTTTGCTGATGTATAGCTGAAGTATGAACCTCCATATTGGTCTCTTTCTCTCAAATAGTTGGACTACGTTATTTCTGAAGCAGTTTGTTGCATATAGATGTAGCCCCTCTCTTTGGGTGTTTTCCAGCTATACTAGGTGGTGGGAGGTATGTTTACCTCACCTAGTTTGATTTTTTTTTGCTTTGCTTTTGGATCTAGATAGTAGATCCACTGATCTAAGGGATCTGGGAGTTGAAAACTCATTTCAGTGCATATATTTCTGAAGAGTGCGTTATTCCAACAGGAATTGCTGAGTATTCCCATTTGGGGGTATTACAGTGGTATCAGAGCTTCTTTCTTGGCACAACCTGTGCTTTCATTGAAGAGCCAAAGTCAAGATGACTTTAGGAGAATATGAGCCTCTTACTATAGAGAAAAGAGGTATCTGAATAGAAGACATAAGAAATTTGATTACACCGATGATGATCTAGACAAGGGTAAGGCCCCTGAAACTGGAAGTGATAAAGAAGGAGAAGAGTTTGCAAGAACCCTTTTGGTAGCCATGCAAGATATTGCTAGAGAGATCAAAGAGATGAGACTAGACAGGCTTAAGGAATCTCCTAGGATATTTTATCTCGGTGAAAGCTCTGGCCAGTCTCACCACTGGAATGAACAACTAGTAAACTAACCACAAGCTCCACAACACTCTACTATGCCTACTTTTTTGGCTGTGGAGAATGAAGGATCTCATGAGCAAGCATCCCTTGAAGATTATTTCGAAGAGTATGAGTCCCAAAATCAGAGATTCAAGGACCACTTGAGTTTTCAAGAGTTTTGTCACCTCAAGGACAAAAGAATACCAAGGCATCAATGTAGAGATGGTGGATTCACTCAGAATCATGATCAACATCACCATATGGGCATATTATTTTTACCCAATTTTGATGGGTCATCCACTAGTTCTGCTAAAGCATGGGTAGAAAAGCTGGATATCTATTTTCAATTGAACAAAGTCCCTGAGATGGAAGTTATCAAGATTGCAGCGTTGCACTTTGAGGGTGAAGCACACAACTAGTGGTTCCATGGGTTGTCTACATTGGGCCATGCCAATGTGACTGCCTATTCTGAGTTTACTAGAATATTGGTGGAGAGATTTGACAAAAAGGATCCATAAGCACCTTTCATGAGCCTTGAAAAGTTGAAGCAGTCAGGTAATGCAGAATCTTATATCTCTGAGTTTCTGAGATTATCTGTTATGGTTCCTGATCTTTCTGCAGCGAGGAGGGTGTACATGTTCATCGATGGATTGGATGAACCTCTACATGGGTTGGTTAAATCTACCAAGCCCATTACATTGCATGATTCCATTGAGAGGGCTAGAGACCTTCAAGATGCCTTGCCAAAAGCAAAGGCAACTTTTCAGAACAAGCCCCCTTACATTTCTAAAGGGAAGGAAGAGAAAGCTGCTCCTTCCAAGGAGAGATCATTCAAGAAGGCTCTTGATATTGAAGTCCAGAGGGAGCTAAGGAAGAAGAGGCTATGTTTCACTTGCCAAGAGTCATGGGCACCTAGACATAGATGTGCTGCTGGAAAAGCCCACTACATAGAAGTCTTCTCAGATTTTGAGGAGGAAGAAGAAGATGATGAACCAAGGAAAGGTCACAGCGCTAACAATGTTGAGGGAGATACAACACCATTAGGAGATGGGAGTGGAGCTTTTGCTCCTATTGGATGAAATCTTGCATCTTTAAGAAGAGTACCTAAGTACTTGACCTTAAGAGTTCATGGTGTTGGGGTTCTTGTGTTTTGGTAGATTGGCTGACCAAAAGACAAGACAACATCAAAACCACTTTGAGATCTCAGGATCTAGCCCTCCTAGATCCAGAGAGGGATCTATCTATGTTGTTATAATGATATATCTTGAAAGCTTTAGTAGTTGATTTTAGGATGGTTATGATGTGCAAGGTTGTTTGTTTTGTTTGTTTGGTTGGAAAAATGTGTTTCATGCGGTATAGATAGAGCATGGGAATCTATAAGCCATTAGGCAATGGAGTCATGTGAAATTCCAAATAGTTATAACTGAGAAGGAAGGGAAACCAGAGGAAAAATATAACTTGGTCAAGGATCTGTTGAATAATATAGGTGAAATGGGATGATCATTAAGGACTAAGAGTGAAAGCAAGCTAAACCATTTCACAATGGCTTAAAGGATTCGGGGAACACCCTATTTCCTCTAGTAAGCTCACTGCTTTAGACTTAATCAATGTAAACACTCAAAGGAAAGAGAAATGCAGACTAAAACCTTCGTTAACAAATTATAGGATTCGGGGAACGCCCTATTTCCTCCTACAAGTTTACTACTGAAGGCTCAATCAATAGAGACATACAATTGCATTCAAAGAAGAGGGAATGCCTTAGACAACTAGGACTGCAATTATAGGGACCTTTAACACAATAGTCACAATAACGAAAAAAGGGTATGATTGAAACAAGTTCCTCTGTTGAACTGCAAGCATTAATAATTAAAGGGATATTTCAGATACAATATTCAGTGGTAAAGAAAGAGGGAACGCCTAAACATTCTTTAGCATGACCGAATTAACCATTTCTAAAATAAAACAAAATGAATGTTCAAGAGATCTATTAGACTACCCTGTCATATTCAGTAGTAGAAAACATATAAACAGTAAAGGATAAATAGGTTAGAGGTGCTTCTAATATACATTTCTCTGCCTAAAATTTTTATCCTACTGTAAGCAAAGCATGACGGAACAAAGTGGAAAAATAGGAAATAACATTAACAATAAGAAGTACTTCACAAAAACCAGGCTTAGGGATCCAATGGTCCTGCCTCCTTCATCAACAGAAAAACACAGATCTTCACACTCTTTCAGAACACCAAGGTTTCTTCAAAGCAACAATATGTATTACTTTAGAAATCACAAAATGCCAACCTTTTACAATGATACTTCGAAGAGCATTTATAGATAAAATGAGAAAAGTAGGTGGAGAGAGTTTTAATGAACGTCAGAGATAGGAGAAGGTATTTCAAATGCTACACTCTGTGCCTTAAACATTTCATTGAATTTTAGACAGGATCAATAACTTCGTAGCTTGTTTGAGACCATTTTGATATGACAGAAATCACCCACGGGGTGTCCTTGAGAAGAAAATCATCTGGAGTGGTATCGTTATCTTCTCGGTGTGAGTTAAGTGAAGAATGGGCCATGAGGATTCCCATACTTCTAAATAACTGCTTCTAACAATTTGTAGTAGCTTCCCCGGTGCAATAATTTCTTGGCAGACTTGTGTGCATGGGTAAAGGTCATGTCTGTGTCAGTCATCATTCTGCATCACTAACTGCTTTGTCTCTTTGTACCTAAACCTGTATTAGCTCTGTTTATGCTTTTATTTTGTTGATTGCTTGAAATTCTTATGTACTGATGCTGGTCTTCTATGCTGTGTATCCTGCCACGGGAAATGTGATCATCATCTTTCCTGAGTGTTTTGTGTACAGGTGGAGGATTTCGCTGAGCTGGGGGGTCACTGATGGTTCATGGATATGATCTGTTGATTGACACGCCCTCGCCTTCTATTTATGGTCCCTTTGAGTTTCTTTCCTGGTCCCGATACTGTTATCTAAGCTTGTGTGTCACCTCTGTGACTGTGACACATAATTCCTTCATCGGCCATGAAGGAAAAAAAAAACCTGCAAACACATGAAAATATGTTATGAAATCCTGCGGGCTGGGTTTAGACTACTTGCAGAGGCTCTGGGGTGGCAGAGGAGCAGTGAGGAAGAAATGTGATTGCGGTGGAAGATGGATGAAAAGCCTGGCAGAGAAGCTAACCAGGTGCTTTTGAGTTTTGGACACGAGGATGAACGTGGATCGTTAGATCAAGATGATCAACAGTGGAGATTGGTTAATGACGTCTTTGGGGGGGTTTGATGAATGGAGAAAGAAATGAAATGCGATATAATGTGGGCCGTTGGATTAGAATAATCAACAACGAGGATATTTTGATGGGATCATTTGGGAGAATAGGAGGAAAAAAATGAATGGGGTTGTGATGTGATCAGAGCCGTCCGATCTCAGAGATCGACGACTGAGATTAACAATGGAAGAACACTGCGGAGGGTAGGTGGTAAGGCGGAAAACCGGTAGCATGAAGGGGGGGGGGGGGGGGGGGGCGCCGGTATTGCCAAATAAAATGTGATACGATACAAATTTTGACACATGTCCCTCCTAAAACCACCTATTTCGCAAAATTTTTGGGGATTAAATTGCAGGCGGAAAACTTTTGCGAAACACGATATTAGCCGTCGGATCAGAGGGCCCAGATCTGACAGTGTAGAAAGATTGTGAGAGAAAGTAACGTGCGTGGGCAGAACATATGGGTAGGATCAAGGGTGGTTTAAATCCTGACCGTTGGATCTTGGGAATGGACGGTCGAGATTTGTTGATGGGAGAGAAATGAGAAGGGTGGGGTTTGACGATCAGAAGCAATGCAGACCGTCTGATCTAACTTGATCAACGGTGGAGATTTAATCAGAGGTCGGGATGGTGAAGGGTCATGGATGGAGCGCGATGAGATCCTAGCCATTGGTTCTTGTGGATTCAACGGTCTTGATCTAATCGACGGATGTGATGACGGGGGGCTGCGAACAAAGTGCGAACGAATCCTGATCGTTGGTTCTTGTAGATTCAACGGCTGAGATTAAATCGTGGGATCAACATCGGAGGAGGAAAAGTGAATGAGGCTTTGGATTTGCGATATGTGATTAAGCACTGACCGTTGGATCAAACTTGATCAACGGTCATGATTAAATCAGCGGGCGCAGGTGATGGGCTCAGAAGAGGAGCGCGATCGAATCTCAGCCATTGATTCTTGTGGATTCAACAACCAAGATTAGATCGAAATATCGAAGGACAGGGTTCATCGCATCAGAAAGAAAAAGGGAAGGCTGCGTTTGCGTGATGCGATCAAGCGCTGGCCTTTGGATCGGGAGAGATAAATGGTCTAGATCACATCGGCGATCGGAGGATAAAAAATCATTGCATCGGAATATTTTGAAGAACAAAGGAAAATACGGGACAAAAAACTACGATTGCGATTTGTGATTAGGCCTTAGCGCTTGGTCGTAGCGCAGGTCACATGCGAAAAAGGGGCTAGGGCTAAGGCTGAAAAGGGTTTAAGGCCTTAGTGCGAAAATGAACATTTTCAAGGATTTTGAAGGGTTTTTTGAGGGTTTTGGAGGTTCCGATAGGGGTAAAGATGAGGTTTCAAACTTTGTAAAGGGGTTTTCACCAGGCTTGAAGGGGATTTGAGGCCTTTAGAGGTTATATGGAGGGTTGAAAGACGAAAATAAGGCTTTATGAAAACGAGGGGAAATAAGTGAAAATAAGCAGTTTTAGTGGCCTTTGGGACAAATTTCTTTGGTGAATCAGCATGGCTTTAAGAGGGAAACAATAGTGAAGATGAACCTCCAGGATAGGAAAAAAATAAGACTTTAAGGATGATATATTTTCAAAGGAAATATATCTCTTGAAGGCTTTGAAAACAAACTTAGCCATCATTTGGTATATCAAAATTTATAGGTGGCTAACAGTGGCTCCACTTGGGGAGGATAGCTTTCTCTTTAGGTGTCCAGAACCTCAGTAATATCTATATTTGGCAGACCAGTGCCTTTTCATTGGCAACAATTTTCTTTCCTTGATTGGTCTTCTTTTGATCTAATAACCTTTGCAGCAACCTGAAAAAAATGTTATTCTGCAGAACAACATTTCTACCTACCCATTCCTACCATCCTAACATTTTTTCTTCTTTTAAGTGCACTTGGGCTGGAAAACTCTTTTTCAACATTTTATTTTGAAAACAGAAAAATAAACCTATCTAATACTACCCTTATTTCTTCCAAGAGCCCAGGTTAAATAGTAGGACTCTTAATTTCTCTACCTAAACTAATATCTGCCAGGATTAAATTGTCTGACAGATTTTCATTCTCTACATTCTAAAATAGAAATTGAAATACAGCCAAACTAGGATTAGACTATCTGGTTTGCTGTGGGTCCATGGTATAAAGACAAACTGCTCATGGACTGAAATTTGCAGAAATTAAAACAACTAACTAAATGCTCACAGGCTGAGCTTTATTGATATTTCCTACCTTCCCTACTCTAACTTGAAATATTTACATGTCTAGTTGACCAACTCTCTTTTCCAATACATCCAGTCAATTAGATGATCCCATGACTGGTCTTTTCTGCTCATCTCTTTGAGCATGCTAGATAGGCAGGGCCACTCCCATTCTCTTTATTTTTTAATAGCAGCTTCAATAATGTTTCTTGATGTCTGCAACAAGCTGCTCTTGATTACCTTTGATCCTTCTCTAAATGCTTGCAGGAAATGAGCATAAGGATATTGAAATAATACTTGGCTGTGAGTATTTGACAAGTATTTTTCAACCAGGATTGCTTTTTCTTCCACTGGATCAGGAAAAATATCCTCTTGAGAAAGAAACTCTTCTTCATATTCATCGTCATCTGAACTGGAGGACTCATCATATTTGGCAGTGCTGTCCTCTTGTAGCTCTGAGATCTTCTGATCTGGTGGGCTGAGCTCTGTGAAAAGACTGACATACTCTTGAGCAGGGGTTTCTTTGATTACCTCAACCCTTTCAGGAGAAGTTTCAGGATATTCAACTTGCTCAAGAGTTTCTTCATTGCTTTCTTCCTCATCCTCTGAGCTGAAAGGCTGCTGACTTCCATCTTCATGGAAATTATTACTAATGATGTTATAAAGTAGAGCGAAGATTCAATGAATCTTCACCTGCTACTAGACTTTCATAACCTTCTTCATCAGTATCATAAATATCCTAACTTGGCTCATTAGTTTCTTGAAGTTGATGGAACTAATATTCCTCCCACAAATATACTAATGATGGTCCTGCAGGATTAGCTTCTACTTGGAAAAAGTCATCATCAGATAGATCAAAACTAGAAGAATCATAATTATAAGTAATGTCACCAATAAAACCTACTGGATTCTCAACAAGTATTTCTTCAAAATAATTTGCAAGTTCATCTTCTGATTTGAAATCTTGTTCATCATACATGCTTTGCATGATGCTTATGTCTTGCAGTGATCTGGTTTGTTTTTCCTGAGGACAAGGTGTGGGTCCCTTTGAATAAGCATTTCTAGTTTCAACCTCATATTCTTCCTCTTTCATGTTTATCAAGCTGTTGGCTGTCTCTATAAGTTTCTTCAGCTTGGTTTCTGTAGAGATCAACCTTCTTTTCTCTGCTTGGTCCTTCTTTATTGCACTTAATATTTCCTCCCTGTGCCATATGTTGTGCTCGATAGTAATTGCTATGCTTTTCATTTCTTCTAGGCTAGAATGCTCTCTTTCTCTTATATGGAATTCCACCTCAGGATCAAAAGAACTTTGATAATGCAGTAGAGCCCATCCCAAAGGTGGTTTTATATTAGTAGGTATTGCATTGTATACCTTATTGAACCTGGCTGAAAATTTTTGTACTGTCTCTCCTATTTGCCTCTTCAAATTCTGGTATTCTTCTAGGATGAGGAAAACATTTCCTAGGACTGCCCATTTATCAAGGAAAACTTGAGTGAACTGATGAAAATTGATAATGCTTGCAGCAGGAAGGTCTTTAAACCAACTCTTAACCATTCCTTGTAATGATAAGGCAAACATTCTAATACGCACATCATCTTCTTCTACTTCATATAAGTCAAGTAAATCCTCAAGATTTTGAACATGTTGCTCAGCAGTGATCTTTTTATTTTCTCCATAAAAAAGAGGCAGCTTATTTTTAAGTCCTGCAGGAAGGGGCTGGAAGATAAGAGAAAAAGCTATAGGCTTATATCTTTCTATGACCTTTGTGGGTGTAGGTAGTGCAACAAGAGACCTATGACTGCTTGAAGTTTCCTTAGGAGTGAGAGATACAACATGAGGCTCTTGTTTCACTAGGTTTTTCTCAGGTGTATAGATCTGCTCATGGTCTAAAGACTGAGGCTTGAGATCTTTCCTATAATCAGTGTGGATCTCATCTTTGTACACTTGATTAGGATTAAAGTAGGATAGAACGTAGTTGTAGATAAAAACAATGAGTTCTTTAAACAAAATACAACCCGAATGTTCTATCCTTCTAGAATGTCTGGCCATGATTCAGGTTCTTCCTCCAGTGGAGTCTTTAGGTCTATTAGGAATTGTGGAGACGCCAGGTGGATGAATTTGAATGTTTGGAAGCAGGCTGCTGTCCACCATCAGCAATTGAATACCAATCTAACCAGAGATTTTGGGTCTTCTGATGCCTTAAGGATATCTGAGATAAAATTCACTCAGAAGTTCCACCGTGATCGCCATTATGTTAAGTCTCAAATCCAATAAAGGGGAGAGCGAGCCAGATATGGCAATATTTAAGAGGAAAAATATCCTTAAACAAAGAAACTTAATCCTCATATTTTCCTTAAGTATGGATAATGTGGTGATGAAATTGGTCTCCCAGTGGTGTCTTTTGGTCTTTTAGGAACTGTGGAGTCACCAGGTGGAAAATATTTAACTTTTTGTGAAGGTAAAGTGTATTATGGCTCCACCACCATGTTTATTATGAATCCAATCTAAATATTTTTTTGGTTTTTCTGAGTTTATATGGTTATTCAAGGAATTACTGAGTCTACAAGAGTTTGCTAGACTATCATATACTCAGGATGGTCCCACCGTGATCGCCATTATGTTAGGGTTCTTGTGTTTTGGTAGATTGGCTGAAAAAAAGACAAGACAACATCAAAACCACTTTGGGATCTCAGGATCTAGCCCTCCTGGATCCAGAGAGGGATCTCTCTATGTTGTTATAATGATATATCTTGAAAGCTTTAGTAGTTGATTTTAGGCTAGTTATGATGTGCAGGGTTGTTTGTTTTGTTTGTTTGGTTAGAAAAATGTGTTTCATGTGGTATAGATAGAGCATGGGAATCTATAATCCATTGGGAAATGGAGTCATATGAAAGTCCAAATAGTTCTGACTGAGAAGGAAGGGAAACCATAGGGAAAATCTAACTTGGTCAAGGATCTATTGAATAATATAGGTGAAATGGGATGAACATTAAGGACTAAGAGTGAAATCAAGCTAAACCCTTTCACAATGGCTTAAAGGATTTGGGGAACACCCTATTTCCTCCAGTAAGCTCAATGCTTTAGAATTAATCAATGTAAACACTCAAAGGAAAGAGAAATGCAGACTAAAACCTTCATTAAAAAATTATATGATTTGGGGAACGCCCTATTTCCTCCTACAAGTTTACTATTGAAGGCTCAATCAATAGAGACATACAATTGCATTCAAGAGGGAATGCCTTAGACAACTAGGACTACAATTATAGGGACCTTTAACACAACAATCACAATAACGAACAGAGGGTATGATTGAAACAATTTCCTCTGTTGAACTGCAAGCATTAAAAATTAAAGGGAGATTTCAGATACAATATTCAGTGGTAAAGAAAGAGGGAACACCTAAACATTATTTAGCATGACCGAATTAACCATTTCTGAAATAAAACAAATTAAATGTTCAAGAGAGGTATTAGACTACCCTGTCATATTCAGTAGCAGAAAACATATAAACAATAAAGGATAAATAGGTTAGAGGTGCTTATAAGGTACATTTCTCTGCATAAAATTTTTATCCTACTGTAAGAAAAGCATGATGGAAAAAAGTGGAAAAACAGGAAATAACATTAACAATAAGAAGTACTTCACCAAAACCAGGCTCAGGGATCCAATGGTTCTGCCTCCTTCATCAACAGAAAAACACAGATCTTCACACTCTTTCAGAACATCAAAGCTTCTTCAAAGCAGCAATATGTATTAATTTAGAAATCATAGAATGCCAACCTTTTACAATGAGACTTCGAAGAGTCTTTATAGAGAAAATGAGAAAAGTAGGTGGAGAGAGTTTTAATGAACGTCAGAGATAGGAGAAGGTATTTCGAATGCTACACTCTGTGCCTTAAACATTTCATTGAATTCTAGACAGGATCAATAACTTCGTAGCTTGTTTGAGACCATTTTGATATGACAGAAATCACCCACGAGGTGTCCTTGAGCAGAAAATCATCTGGAGTGGTACTGTTATCTTCTCGGTGTGAGTTAAGTGAAGAATGGGCCATGAGGATTCCCATACTTTTAAATAACTGCTTCTGACAATTTGTAGTGGCTTCCCTGGTGCAATAACTGCTTGGCAGACTTGTGTGCATGGGTAAAGGTCATGTTTGTGTCAGTCATCGTTTTGCATCACTAACTGCTCTGTCTCTTTGTACCTAAACTTGTATAAGCTTTGTTTATGATTTTCTTTTGCTGATTGCTTGAAATGATTATGTGCTGATGCTGGTCTTCTATGATGTGTATCCTGCCACTGGAAATGTGATCATCATCTTTCCTGAGTGTTTTGTGTACAGGTGGAGGATTTCGCTGAACTGGGGGGTCACTGATAGTTCATGGACATGATCTATTGATTGACACGCCCTTGCCTTCTATTTATGGTCCCTTTGACTTTGTTTCCTAGTCCCAAGACTGATATTTGAGCCTATGTGTCACCTCTGTGACTGTGACACATTAATTCCTTCATCGGCCATGAAGAAAAAAAAAAAACCTGCAAACACATGAAAATATGTTATGAAATCTTGCAGGTTGGGTTTAGACTGCTTGCAGAGGCTCTGGGGTGGCAGAGGAGCAGTGAGGAAGAAATGTGATTGCGGCGGAAGATGGATGAAAAGCCTGGAAGAGCAGCTAACCCGGTGCTTTAGAGTTTTGGATGCGAGGATGAACGTGGACCGTTAGATCAGGATGGTCAACGGTGGAGATTGGTTAATGAAGTCTTTGGGGAGGTTTGCTGAATGGAGAAAGAAATTAAATGCGATATAATGTGGGTCGTTGGATTAGAATAATCAACGGCGGGGATCTTTCGATGGGATCATTTGGGAGAATAGGAGGAAAAAAAATGAACGGGGTTGTGATGTGATCAGAGCCGTCCGATCTCAGAGATCGACGGCTGAGATTAACAATGGAACAATGTTGCGGAGGGTAGGTGGTAAGGCAGAAAAATGGAAGCGGTTTTCGCAAAATAAAATGAAGGGGGGCGATATTTCCAAATAAAATGCGATACGATACAAATTTTGACACCTGTCCCTCCTAAAACCGCCTATTTCACAAAATTTTTGGGGATTAAACTGTAGGCGGAAAACTTTTGCGAAACACGATATCAGCCGTCGAATCGGAGGGCCCAGATCCGACGGTGCAGAAAGATTGCGAGAGCAGGTAATGTGCGCGGGCGGAAAATATGGGTAGGATCAAGGGCGGTTTAAATCCTGACCATTGGATCTTGGGAGTGGACGGTCGAGATATGTCGATGGGAGAGAAATGAGAAGGGCGGGGTTTGACGATCAGAAGAAATGCGGACCATCCGATCTAACTTTATTAATGGTGGAGATTTAATCGGAGGTCGTGATGGTGAAGGGTCATGGATGGAGCGCGATGAGATCCTGGCCATTGGTTCTTGTGGATTCAATGGTCTAGATTTGATCAGCGGATGTGATGACGGGGGGCTGCGAACAAAGTGCGATCGAATCCTGATCGTTGGTTCTTGTGGATTCAATGGCTGAGATTAAATCACAGGATCGACATCGAAGGATATAAAGTGAACGAGACTTTGGATTTGCGATACGTGATTAAGCGCTGACTGTTGAATCAAACTTGATCAACGGTCAGGATTAAATCGGCGGGCGCGGGTGATGGGCTCATAAGCGGAGCGCGATCGAATCTCAGCCATTGGTTCTTGTGGGTTCAACGACCAAGATTAGATCGGAAGTTTAGAGGACAGGGTTCATCGCATCCAAAATAAAAAGGGAAGGCTACGTTTGCACGATGTGATCAAGCGTTGGCTGATGATCGGCAGAGATCGACGGTCCAGATCGCATCGGCGGTCGGAGGATAAAAACTCATTGCATCGGAAGATTTTGAAGAACAAAGGAAAATACGGGACAAAAAAATCCAATTGCGATTTGTGATTAGGCCTTAGCGCTTGGTCGTAGCACAGGTCACATGCGGAAGGGGCTAGGGCTAAGGCCGAAAAAGGTTTAATGCCTTAGTGAGAAAATGAACATTTTCAGGGATTTTGAAGGGTTTTTTTTGAGGGTTTTGGAGGTTCCGATAGGGGTAAAGATGGGGTTTCAAAATTTGTAAAGGGGTTTTCACCAGGCTTCAAGGGGATTTGAGTCCTTCAGAGGTTATATGGAGGGTTAAAATATGGAAAGAAGGCTTTATGAAAATAAGGGGAAATAAGTGAAAATAGGCAGTTTCAGTGGCCTTTGGGACAACTTTCTTTGGTGAATCATCATGGATTTAAGATGGAAACAACAATGAAGATGAACCTCCAGGATAGGACAAAGATAAGACTCTAAGGATGATATATTTTCAAAGGAAATATATCTCTTGAAGGCTTTGAAAACAAACTTAGCCACCATTTGGTATATTATAATTTATAGGTGGCTAACACATGGTTCAATCATGAATAAGAAGGTATCTGTTCTTATTGACAGTGGGGCCACCCACAAATTTATTGATTCTCATCTTGTGCAAAGGAGGGCCATACCCACTGATACCTTCGAGGGATTCTCTATTTTGTTCCCAGGAGATAGAACAATGAAATGAATGCATTATTTCCCATCACTCTTAGTCACCATGGGATCCTACACTTTGGTGGATCACTTCTTTGTAGTTGACATACCAGACACCAATGTTATTTTGGGTGTTCAATGGCTGATTACATTGGGGAAATTCACCACTGATTGGGAGGCTTTGCAAATGGAATGGGTGGAAAAGAAGAGTAGTGCACCTCAAATGATCAGAGGCATGCATTCTTACCCCTCACATAACACTTCCACATAGAAAACATAGATGGATTTGCGCAGTGGAAGCAAGGACCTCACTATCCCTTCTCTCATGTTCATGAGATTCTTGCAAGGGACACTCTCATCTAGTGGCAAACCACCAGGGAGGTCACCTGATTCAGTTTTAGTGGGAGATATATCACTACTGGATGCTCCAAAATCAGATCCAAGAGGGTAGGGAGCATTAGGAGACACAACTATAGCACTGGAAGGCTTGAGCAAGCACAAGAAGGAGGGAGATTTTCCTCCCTCATCATCTTCACCATCCTTCATTCCTAATTCTGCGCTATTGGAGGAGGAAAAGGGAAGGTATGTCCTTCCTACTTGTACCTTTGGCATAAGGAATGTCAGAGGAGATATTAGCAACATGGCAGGCATTCCTATTGATGTATCATCGGCATTGTCTTTGTTGGGGAGTGTAGATCTATATTGGAAATCCTAGCTGTTTGTGGATTATTCCAAGGATCTATGCACTTGTATGATGCTTTATGACCAGGTGCATGAAGAGGGCTATCTAGTCCATAAGGGAGTCATCTATCATCATGATAGGATCTTCTTACCTAGAGCCTCCAAGCTCAAGGAGAGGATGCTACAAAGGGCCCTTAAGGAGTTATGTTTCAGCCCTACCTATTCTATGAAGATCTACAACACTATCATGAGATGCTTTGAATGGGAAGGATTTGGAGGGGAGCTACATCAAAATTTTCTAGAATGAAAGAGATATGTGGAGTTGGGGCAGCCAAAGGACTCTATGCAACAGTCATTTCTTCCTTCTCTTGAAAAGGGAGAAAAATTTATGCACAATTCCATGTGTAGAAGAAACATTGATGGTGAAAAATCTGATCATGTAATGCAAGCTTCATTCTCTGATTTGACACATTCTTTCACCATGTTTTTGTAGGCCATGAATTCCAAGAGGAATGATGTATCATGTAAATCTCATGGCAAACATTGGGCCACTGCAATTTCTAAATTTGGCCACTCCCTTGTTGTGCAAAGTGAGATTATTTTTCATGATGGGTGCTTCCCAAAGGCACCAAACATATCTTACATCTTCAGCCATGTCAAGATAACTTGTGCAGCAAGTGAGTGGTGGGGAGACCACTTACCATACCTTGATTTAATGTAGGCAGGAGATGCACTGTGCTGGCACCATATGTGGGACTTTGACCCACCTCCTCATGCTCAAATTTCTATTTTTATATATGTAATTATGCTTCCATACTTGGATGATATAGTTGTGCTATTTATGGGACTGTATAGAGGGAGGATGGGAAATTTGTATGTACCACATGGAATGGAAATTCTCCATGTACCTCATGCTACATGTTTTAGAGAGAGCATTTCTCCAGACATGTTTATTTCTATTGAGTTTTTCACTCCTTGGGGGATGGATTATGTACATCTTATGATGACCTTGGAAGAACAATTCATGAAGGGTTGGAATGGTGAACACTTAGCTGGTGAGGAGAGCTTGACCTTTGATGGTGTCACCAATGGAGGAGGAGAAGTGTTGCAACACTCACCCTATCATTTTCTTGAGGACAAGCAACATTTTGGAGGGGAGGACTGTAATATTCCAAATTAGCCAAGCTAATGGGAATATGCAATTTTGTTTCATTTTCTATTGCATGAATAAGTATGTAAAGGAGGACATGTAAAGCTCCTGAAAATAATGAATAAATCAATGTCCATGTGAACAAAGATAAATCTGGGCCATATAAACAAAACACTTGCATGTGTGAATGGGTTTGAACTATGAGACTGGGTCAACCTTGACCAAATCTACAACGTAGTCTAGATGCAATGTACCTCATGGATACACAACACGGTTTTAGATGGAGGCTCCAAATGTGAAAGGAGCTAACTCATTGAAGTGGTTTAGGGTTTGACAAGGTTTTCATCTTATAAAAGGAAGAGGAGAGAAGCATGAGAGGGTTGTTGTTTATGTATATTTATGAATATATTGTCTGTTTAGACATATATCATTCTCTGTTGTTTAGTTGAGAATAATGTTGCTTAGCATTGGGTGTTCCTGAGCGGGAATCCCACCTCCTTCCTAGAGTAGCCCTTGGAGGAGCCTTGTCTTGTCCACTATCTGGCATTTGGCCAAGCTTCATCTTGCACCTACAGTGTTGATCCTATTATATATTAGGTTTTCCTTGTGAGTTGAAGAAATTGGAGGATAGATCTTTCCAGATCTATGCATTTCTAGCACCCCTTTTCACTGGGAAAGTCTTCTATCCCTTTGAAAAGAGTGTTCTAGACCCTTGGAGCTTCAGATCCATATCTTGGCATCAGGCCAAAGCATTCTCAGAGTCTACAACACAGTCCCTCTCCCAGTACTGCATTATTTGCAAGAGCAGAGTTGCAGGAGTTTTGGCATCATCTTGGAGGAGAGATCTCTGGTGATTGGATTCTTCCTTTCACTGTGGTGATCCATGGATTAGTCAACTAATCCATGTTTGGTTTTAGTTTTGATTTACTGTACTTCATATACTTTAGAGTTTTCTAAATATTACTGCAGATCTGCAACTTAGATCTCAGATCTACTCATTGTTATTCATGTTTTTCCCAAAACCCCAAGGGGATTGTATTAAGGAGTCTTTCTTGTATACAGATCTGAATTAGTTTTATATTTTTGTATGTAGATCTACTCTAGATCTAAGTTTTAACCTACTTCTTCTTCAACCAATGAAAATAAAGCTGTCAATTTTATTCAGAAATTTTATGTGGTTGTAGCACCTCATTTTGAGGGAATATTCTTGTATATTATTCTCTTTTTTGTTATACATTGTATAAGCTGCATTGTAAATCTATTTTGCTGATGTATAGCTGAAGTATGAAACTCCATATTGGTCTCTTTCTCTCAAACAATTGAACTTCATTATTTCTGAAGCAGTTTGTTGCATATAGCTGCAACCCCTCTCTTTGGGTGTTTTCCAACTATACTAGGTGGTGGGAGGTCTGTTTACCTCACCTAATTTGATTTTTTTTTTCTCTCCTCTTGGATATAGACACTAGATCCACTGATCTAAGGGATCCAGGAGTTGAAAACTCATTTTAGTGCACAAATTTCTTAAGAATGTGTTATTCCAACAGACATTGCTGAGTATTCCCATTTTGGGATATTAAATTCTTCCACTGATACATGAGAGCGCTTGAGAGCTGAAGCAAGACTTCTGCTGTGATCTAGGGTTTGGAGGTTTCTGCGCAGGCTTCCCCTCGCAGACCCTCCTCGTCACCCTTGAGGATGCAACCATACTCCTGAAGAGCCCATAGGATCACCCATGACAGAAACCAGTGGGGAGACAACAACTCCCCCCACCTCAAGCCTGCCTCCCATAGGAGCAGCGGAAGGGGCTAACAACGACCATTAACAGAACTCTAGCCCGCTTCGTGACACAATCGGGGTGACTCCCACAGCGAAACAGACCTCCACATAAGCAAAAGAAGCAAACATTACTTCATCCACATGCATACCCAAAGCTACCACCAAAACCAAAATCGAGCTCCGTGCGCATCGAATCAATGAAAGAATCCAATTCATGAAGGATCATGAACTGATAGGCAAGTTCATATATTTGGCATGAACTTGAGTATCTTATTTTTTAAGGTCTAGTTGATTAAATTTTGACATAGTTCATGACTTCATTCTTAATAAGATTTAGATCTATCCTTTTCTTCCATGGAATAAATTTTGAAAGCCCAACTAGTTTGTTAATTTCTTAGCAAAAATATATTTTGACAGATTTAGATGAGGTCATAAATATGCTTACTTGAATAGGTACTTTTCTTCTACAACAAACTTCCTTGTTGATGATGATATAGATAGTAGTAGAAGCTACCTCTTAGATTGACTTCTTCAAGAGTGGTGTAAATTGGTAGATCATCTTGGATCCTTGAGAATGATGATGACTTCAAAAAGGTGGCCTGATGATGTCTCCAACAATGTTGATTTGAATTAAACACCAAATAGTTGTTAATGATGATGGTTTCTACATGGTGTCCTTCTTGATGTATAAATCCTTGATCTTCTTGAGACGACTTTCCAATTTTTGCAAACATCCTCTTCTTGAATGAGTGAGTATCTTCTTATATATGAAGATTGAATCTTCAATGTAGATTCCTTTATCTTTATTATATTCCTTCTATAAAAATTTGATCCTTGATGACTTCCTTTAAGCTTTGATCCTTGTGTCTTCTTGCTAAACTGCCCTTTTTTGTCTTTACCACCTCAGCTTTGATTCCATGTTGAGAAATGAGGGCTAATTCAATTTATCTTTCATGATAATTACTTGTGAACTTCTTATGCTTATTTACTTAGATCTTAGCTTGGTTAACTTATTATGCCTTTCATCAAGTCAATTATCAAAACATAAGAGACACAAATTTTAGGCTTTCAAGCCAGGGTCAAAACCTCTCTCTCTTGGAGAGGAAAACCCGAACGTAATTATTTTATAGTTCTTCAATTGACGAGTACCATAACCATGACATAGACCATTGTCACTAGGATGCCTCCAAGACGCTTGTCACTGCTCTTCTCGACTCCTTATGATGATCTTAATTTTATGCAATGAACAACACCAATCATAGGGAAGCTAGGTCCCTAGCCTTCTATTCTTTCTTCCTTTATCTAGATTTGGTCACCTAGACACTTCTCCTCGACCTACTTGCTGTACCCTTGTGATCCCCAACCTTACCTGAGATATATGATATATGTTGCAGCCCCAAGACCGAACTATAGTGACATTGAGACATTGCATATATGCCTCCTCTTTCACACCCTTTCTTGCCTTCTTTCTAAGCAATATATCCATTCCTTCTCTCACCAACAACATAACTATACTTCACACTTACTGCAAACTGTAATGGGTGTCGACCATCCTAAAATAGTGCGAGGTATAATAGACCCTAAGTAGAAGTGTATGTGCCCTTCTTTCTTTGTTTAGTAACTTCCTTCCCATGCTCGGATACAAACCATGTCTTCGCTATATTATTGCAGATTTTTCTGAAAATACTTGAGAGATAATGAGGCTGCAGACCTTTATTTATAGTGGCTGTCTTCCATCACTTAGGCCGACATGATCATAGGAGTGTGAGCTGACTTGTTCAAGGAGATATTCAAACATCTTCTAGGCCAACTTCAATGTGCACTTTGGCAAGGTCTTGAGGCATATTTTTTATATCAATAATTTGTCTTTTACAAGTGTAATAATACTTCATATACATGACTTTAAATTATACATTTATGAAAATATGAAAAACCATAAAGACATCAAGAAGAAGTCTTTGACCTAAAATAAAAACTCCCTCGTCATGAAAACCATGAAGCAAGATTTACAAAATAAATTTTACCATCTTTGTCTTCTTCATTACATAAATTCATAATTGTAAGTCATTGTGAAGACTGAACCTAGTTATACTTTTTCAATAACTGCAACTTTCTATTTACCATAACATATCAACTATCTAGATTAACAATCTCAATGACAGTCCATCATCCCAAAAGTCTATTAAGGATCTCAATATATTGCTTCAAGGAGATAATGCATCAAATCTAGGTCCTTCATCTCAAACTCAGAGATCAACTCCCTCTGAGGCTAGAATAAGGTTTCCTGAGGAAGCCCTGATTACTCCCTCTGATACATGACTCCTTTTACTTTCGTTAGAAACAAATCATATAGGGTTAACCTTGATCCATCAATGCAAGTATGAGGTACAACCTTTTACAATTAGGATATTCCTTTACGTCCACAAAATTAATAACTTAATGAGAATTGTATCGAGTTCTCGTTTTTCTAGATGCAACAAAAAAATCACGGTTTTTATATCAATTCTAAAAAGTGTTGATGCAACATCAACCTTTTTTTTGAGCGTATTTTTGACACTTTAAATTTTCTTATGTATTAATTATGAACAATTTTTTAAAAATGTTAATGATTTTCATGTTGATTTTGAAAAGTGTTGATGCAACATCAACCTTTTTTTTTGGCTTATTTTTGGCACTTTAAATTTTATAATGTATTAAGTATGGATATTTTTGTTTAAAATTTTGGTGATTTTCATGATTTGGGGGTTGGGGGGCATATTTTTGACACTTTAATTTTTCATTAGAGGAAATTTCAGCGTAAAAGTGCCCCCCTATGGAAAAATAATAAAATAATAGGAAAATAATAAAATAAGAGTTATAAATTTTAAAGGGAAAATAAGAAAACTGATATTTTTTGTTATAATTTTGGCTTATCTCCTTATAAATTTATTCAAATTTCAAGTGTAGAGTCCAATGAGTACCCATTATGCATACTTTTGAGAAGACCCACATTGATAAAAATTGAAGATACATTAAAAAAAACACGTTCAACTAACTTTTTTAACGTATCATCAATTTTTTTATCAATGCAGGTCTTCTCAAAAGTATGCATAATGGGTACTTATTGGGTGTAGAATTTAATTATGCATCCAACGTGTGTCTGCACTTGAAATTTGAGTAATCCTATAAGGAGATAAACCAAAAATATAATTAAAAAAATAGTTTTTTATTTTCCCTCCAAATGCAAGGCTTTTCAAATTTAAAGGAGTTTGATTGGCTTACATATTATGGACATGAAAATTTCTTGGGCACTTTTATGATGAAATATCCTTTAATGTTTATGTTTTAAGTATGCACGATTAATTTTTTAAATGTTGGTTACTTAACCATTTTTCAAGTTTTCTTCCTCGTTTTTTTTGAGGTGTTTGGTTTTTAAGAGATTTTCATGTTTGTATTATTTTTTATTTGCAATATTTTTTTGTAATGAAATTTTCATTTTTTTTTTGCATTTAAAAAAAAATAAAATTATTTTGATGTTAGGATTTTTTATACATTTATTATCGTTAATTAATACTTCAATACACATAAAATAATTATCAATAAATAAATAATAATTTTAAACACCTCACAAAAAAATGCACATTTTGCATATAAATATAATTTAAAAAAATACACATTTTAGGACATTTTTGCTAAAATTGAAATGTCAAAAAAAATATTTATTATGGAAAAAATTGAACATAAAAAGTTGAAAATATATCAAATTTTATGAAACTTCTATGAATTTTATGTCCAAAGATGAGAATATTTGAAGTTTTTTTTTTTTAATCCAACAATGATGATTCACATAAAACTAAGTAAATAATAATAATAATAATAATAATAATAAAAACAAGATAAATATAATAAGTTTGTGTTTACCGAAAATGTTCTTCCACCGATACATGAGAGCGCTTGAGAGCCGAAGCAAGATCACCGCCATGATCTAGGGTGTGGAGGTTTGTGCACAGGCTGCCCCTGGCAGACCCTCCTTGTCGCCCTTGAGGACGCGACCATTCTCTTGAAGAGCCCATAGGATGACCCATGACAGAAGCCAGTGGGGGGACAACAATTCCCCCCACCTTGGGCCTGCCTCCCATAGGAGCAGCAGAACAAACCAACAACGATCCTCAGTAGAACTCTGTCCTGCTTCATTACACAATCGAGGCGACTCCCACATCGAAACCAACCTCCACAATAGAAGCAGAAGAAGCAAAAATTACTTCATATACATGCATACCCAAAGATACCACCATAACCAAAATCAATCTCCCTGCGCATCAAATAAATGAAAGAATCCAATTCATAAAGGATCATGCATTGATAGGCAAGTTCATGGTTTTTTGGCCCACAAAAAAATCCCTTTTAGGATGGATCGCCTCGAAATGGAAGCCCAAGGGTCACATCGACCTTCAAATGTGTTCCAAAGGTTTCTTAAATGTGATCTTCACCTGCATTGAAGACAAAAATCAAATCATGGACGGAGGGCCATACTTCTTCAACTTGATGGGTTTATACCCACAGAACTAGTTAGAGCGCTTCAATCTAGACAACAAGATCTCACATGGGCTCTAGTATGGATTCAGCTCTACACCATCCCCTAGGACTACTAGGATGATCTGACACTACGGGACATAGGTAATGCCCTAGGAGAATTCATCAAAATTGTAGAGGAAACCAAGATCAAATGACATGCAGCATATGCACAGATCTGCGTCTACATTAACATCACAGAATTTCTCCGTGGTGAGGTAAGCCTGTTGCATGATGATTATGAATGGATTCAAATTGTAGATTATTAACATGTACCATTCAGATGTCGGAGGTGCCATCAACACGAGCACCTATTCAGAGTCTGTCCCCTAAATCACAAGGAGGCAGCGCACAATGATTCAAATGATTAAGGCAGAGAAGGTTTTACGAAAGTAGAAGGCAGGAAAAGGCACAAAAAGAGGTCAAACTATAACTAGAACAAGAAATAACCAGCTAAAAGCAACAACTTCGAAGCCCTAACTCATCTGAATGAAAATGAGAATGAACCTCCCAAAGATGCAGGACGATCTTCGCAAGAGCAACCATAGACCTCAAAAACTCAACAAACCAAGATCTAATCGGAAGCCTTTATGAAACCCCAAATCCCTATACAGGCAGGGGATAACTCTACAACGAAAGGTAAAGGAATGGCACTGTATCCAACCCCAAAAGCCATGGAGGAAGAACCGAAGAGCATTGATTTGGGGACCTGGATCTCGCAGGGTTAGAATATGCATGGAACACGAAGGAATTTCTTTCAATACCACAAAAAAAGATCCAGAAGCTGGAAGAAATCCTCACTCGAGCACAAAAAATCCCCTCCCTGGGCATTCAAGGAGGTACGCTCCTAAAAACCAAATTTATTCTGAAATAATCTCGCAAACGAGGCAATAAAATGAATCTGCATAGAACAGTTGAAATGGGTAGAGAGATGGTAGAATCTGGGATATTCCCCAAGTTAACCCGATTCTATTCTGTTATCCCCAACCCCCCTCAATGAAGATAATCCCATGGAATATTAGAGGGTTCAATAGCGCCACAAAGCATAGGATCATCAAGAAAATAATTACTGAGGAACACCCTGCAATTTTCTACATGCAAGAAACCAAATATTCCAGCTCTACTCTGGATACAATCTTCAAAAGGATATGAAAAGGCTGTAAAACACTAGAGGTGGATGCCAATGGAGCTTCTCGAGGACTAGAAATCATCTAGAACCCCCACATCATCACCCTAGAGATTTTCCATGCCAATAGACACTTCATTCAAGCCGAATTTCACTTGATTGGAACCACCATCCATGGATTTCTCACGAATGTCTACTTCCCCCAGACTCTCCAACAAAAAACTGAGCTTCTGGACAACATCGCTGATCTCAATAAATAGCGAACTCTACCTCTATGGCTGCTTGGAGGAGATTTCAATATGATAACCAATATACAGGAAAAAAAGGAGGAAAGCCTCATCTAGACATGGACAATACTGGGTTCAAGAACTTCATCTAGGACAATCACCTCAGAAATCTACAAAATTCCAATGGCATCTTTACTTGGAACAACAGAAGAGGAGGCACCCAACAGATTTCCTCCTGTTTGGATCGTTTTATCATTACGGAAGACTTCATATAGCTAGGGGGAGATCTTGTAGCTAGCATCATACTGGCCTCTGGCTCTGACCACTGGGTGATACAACTTCAATGGCTTAGACCAGGTACGCCCACAGCTAAACCCTTTCGCTTTGAGCACTACTGGCTCAAACATCCGGGGTTCAAAGACCTCGTCTCAGGTTGGTGGTCCTCCTTCACACCACCCCAAGGCACTAAAATGTATCAGTTCCAGTTGAAACTAAGGATGCTCAAAGGGAAACTGAAGTTGTGGAACAAGACCACCTTCAGCAACATATTCCAAGACCAGAGAGAAATGGAAGAGAAAATGAAGAAAATCCAACCAAAAACCATCTCAGAAGGACATTCGGCAGACTCAGAGAAAAAAGAAAAATCACTAAAAACCCAACTGGAAGAAAGAAGAAGCAGGGAAGAGATCCCATGGAAACAAAAATCCCGGATATGCTGGCTCAAAGATGGAGAAAGAAACACCAAATATTTCCATCGATCCACCATTCAACACAAGATTCACAACAGAATCAAATTTCTCAAAAATCAAAATGGGGAGTGCCTGGAAAAGCAAGAGGATATCACGGAGGAGATGCACAATCACTTCAAGGATATCCTCCAAGAACCCAATACCCATCGGAAATTAGCCATAGTAATAATCACTCAGTAAATACCCAAATTGGTCACGGAGGAACATAAGTGGATGCTACTTAAAGCTACCACTCTCATAGAAGTTGAACAAGTAGTCTTCCAATTAAAGGAAGGAAAAGCTCCAGGCCTGGACAAATTCACCACCAACTTCTTCCACTTCTTTTGGGGAGCCATCAAAGAAGAAGTTTTGGATGTAGTAGAGGAATTGCGCACCACTCACTAGCTTCTACTGGATCTCAACGCCACCTTCCTCATTCTCACACCAAAGGAAGACAATGTCACTTTTAAAAGTAAGTACAAACCCATAACATTTTGCAATTCTATTTACAAAATCATTTCCAAAGTCATAGCTAACATATTGAAGCAACTTCTACCCCTGCTCATCTCCTCGGGAAAACAGGCTATTTTGAGGGAAGGACAACCCTTGATGGCATGATTTTAACCCATGAGGTCATCCATTCCCTTAAGAATTCAAAAAAAACATGGTATGCTCCTTAAAATTGATCTGTCCAAGGATTTTGGCAAACTCAGTTGGGATTATATCAAGCTAGTCCTCATAGCCTTTGAATTCAGCCATACTTGGGTCCGATGGATAATGAGCTTGATATCCTCCCCCTTTCTATCCATTCTAGTCAATGGCATGCCTTCAGAAACCTTCAATCCTTCCAGAGGAATAAGACAAGGTGATCCTCCATCATCCTTCAGTTTCATTATTATGGCAGAAGGTCTGGGACGCTTGATAAAAAGCTATGTCCATTCGGGTACCCTTCATGACATTCCCCTCCACAATCTCCCCCCCATCTCCCACCAAAAATTTGTGGACGAAAACATGATAATGGGACACCCCTCAGTCCAGGAAGCCTGTAATATTCCTAAATTAGCATGCATCTAATAGGAATATTAATTGTTCTTTTAAAATCTAGTTAGATGAATAAATTGGCAAGGAGGTTCATAAGTTTCTCAAGTAGGAATAAAATCCCTAATAATGTGAAAAGGGATCATGTTAATAACCAGATCAAGTATCCACATGTGTGGACAGGGTCTAAAATGTGAGGACAAAGTCAAGTTTGACCAATTCAACAACATTATTATATGAGGAGTGGATCCTAAATAAAGACAACTCAGTATGAATGAAGATCAATCTAGCTAGTCAAAATGAAGACACCTTGAGTGTGAAAAGAAAAAATGCATGAAGATCCAGTCAAGGTTGACTAAATCAAATAGCGCTATAAATAGATGAGCAAGACTAATGGAGACAACGTAATTTTGGTGGAGGAACCTTTACATAGAAGCAACCTCATAATTGGGTGGGACCCTTGGTGGGGAAGCTCATCAACTATATAATGGAGGGGATGGAAACCATATGGAGTATGATTGGAGCTTATATTTTGTATGTGGTTATTTTAGACTTTCTGCATCCTTTGGATATTTAGCTAAGTTTGTTGCACTGTTTAGTGCAAGGGTTTTCTCATGTGGGAATTCCCCACTCTTGCTTGGAGATCTTGTTTAAGAAATCTGAGGAGAGCACCCTATGCCATATTTTCCACTACCTGGTGTTAGGCCAAGTAGTCACCTTCAGCAACAACATATTCCCTTGGAGAAACTACGTTATTTGTTATGGTATTACAGTGGAGGGGTTCAATCCCTTGTTTTATGAGCTAGTTTCCCAGGAGGAGGATCAACCTTTTCCTCGAAAAGCTAGTATGAGAGTCTACTGCCATTTATTTGCATGATCAACCATATTTATATAGTTCTTCATCCATACAACGTGATTCAACCATATATCTGCAACAAAAAATTTCATGTATATCATTTCTGTCAAGAAACCCTTCTCGGGTCATCTTGGATCTATGTAAAAAAGACTAAATATCTATTTTTATGCCTCATTGATCAATATAATAGTAGATATATTTTGTCTCTATATTTCTGAGTGTAAACCCTAAAATAACTGCGTTTTCTCTTTCTGCAGTAATTTTTGTTTGCATTAGTCTTGGGGTTTCAACGTTTTTGGGATGTTTTGAGCATGGGAGGCTTGTTTAACTAGACAAAAGTAATTTGTTTCTGATTTCCTTTCAGATATGGTTATAATAATTTCAAATCTATTGGATCCATGGGCTAAATTTTTCTGTTAATACTTATATTTCTGAAAAATGTGTTTTTCATGCATGTATTGTTGAGTTTTCCCATTTGGGAATATTACAGTGGTATCAGAGCCCTAATATTGGCTCAGCATGTGTTATTCAACCAATATAGAGTCTTCTCATGGGAAGGAGAAGATTTCCAAGAGAGATCAAAGAAAACCCTTATTTTCTTGAGGAAAGAGGTTCTCAAAACTTCTCTTTCAAACTCTGGAGGGTATAAGAAAAGACATCAAAGAAATGAGGAGGGAAAGACATGGAAGTCCCTCAACAAGGAAGGTAAATGAGGAAAGATCTATTTCCTCATCTTATGAGTGTGATAATTCAGTCACATCATCAGATTTACAACGCTCTATCAACCACTTGTTCATGACAAAGAAGAGGAAGAAAGGAGATGTGCCAAAGAAGGAGACTCTTGGTGATTATTTGCAAGAGTATGAAGCTCAATATAAGGGGTTAAAAGATCACTTGAAATTCCAATTGTTTTTCAAGATAAAGGAGGAAAGAAGCACAAGGAGCAAGCATCATGGTATGGGTAGATTCTTTCTATATATTTTTGATGGATCACCTAAATGTCCAGCTAGGGCTTGGGTGAAGGAGCTAGACACCTATGTGCAACAACATCAAGTTTCAGAAAAGGAAGCCATCAAAGTAGAAGCACTGAATCTTGAGGGTAAGGCTTATGCTTGGTGGTTGTTTGAATCTTTTTCCTTAAATAATGCAAATACATCTACTTATGCAAAGTTCATTAGAAGAATAGTGGAAAGGTTTGATGAAAAATATTATGAAACACCTTCTATGGATTTTATCAAACCAAATCAAACAAAAATTTTGCATGGGTTGGGAGGATCCATAAACTTAGCTCCATTAGAAAACCATTGAAGGGGAAGGAAACTTGTCTGATGCCTTGCCAAAGGAAAAGTCCCCATTGCAAGAAGAGCTTTCTTCTCAAGAGGAAGACATGGAGATTCCTCCTTCAAAAGAAGACCAAGATCTAATTTATCTTATTGATGATGAGGAATTTTCAACTATTGAAGAGAAGGAGGAGAAGGCTGGAGATAACAATGCAGTCACGACAAGAGCACATCTAGAGCCTCATGAAGAGAAATATGGAGCACTTGCTCCAAGGAGAGAAACTCTTGCACTCTTGCAAGGAGTTCCAAAGAATCTCACATATGGAGATCATGGCACAATCCATGTGCAGCATGTGCCATCATTATAAAATGGTGAGATATTGAAGATAGAAAAAGATAAATGGGAGGGAAAGCATCATATGATGAGAAGTATACACCCCTCTTTATTTCAGAAGGTTGATACACAAAGAAGGCAAGAGGTTCTATGCAATGAAGGCAAGGAAAAATTTGTCCACACACATATACATCTTGCTCTATGCCTTGATGTCTCCTTGCATGGTGGCATTCCACTAGGGAGACCTCCTGATTGGAGGAAGACTAAAGTGTTCTCTCAATTATGTGCAACAGTGATATATTTGGCTAAGGAGGGAGCCTTGAGGGGAGCTACCACAACGTTGAGAAGTAATGATGGATTCCAAGGAGAGCTGAGCAATATTCTGAAATTGACTTTTCCATCTTCCGCTCATCTATTTGCGTTGGAGAAGAAGAATTTAGGAATCTGTGTTGATATGAGTACGATATCAAGAGGAAACTCCATAGCCTTGTAGCAGCAAAAGGTACTTCCATATATAATGAATATTTCTGAATATGAAAAGAGGGTATTACCACTCTTGTATGCATGGGAAAAAATATGGAAGTTTTGGAGGAAAGAAACCTTTCAAAAGAAGGTTGACTTCCATGAAATTCAATCTTGTCTTGAGCAAGATTAGCTGCAAGAGAGGCAACAAAAGGAAGTTAAAATTACTCCAAAATGTGGCTTTGGCATCAAGCATGCCAAAGAGGAGAGCCATGTCATGGCAGGGGCTACATTTCAGATTTCTACAGCGCTGTCATTGTTGGGAAGCCTAGATCCTTATTGGGAATCCCAACTCTTGATGGAATATTCCAAGGACCTCTTCACATGTAAGGTTCTTGATGGGAAAGTGATGGATGGGAGGTATAAAGTAGTTGATGGAGTCATTTATTCTCATGATCAAATTTACTTGACAAGAGACTCCAAGCTCAAGGATAAACTACTTAATGCAGCCTATGAGATCTTTCTTTCTAAACCCAATAGCTTCATTGAAACATACCATACTATCTTAGATGGATTCATGTGGGTAAAATTAAAAGAGGAGATGCACTCTCATATGAGGAAGTGCATAGATCATTTGCTGGTTGAGGAGGAACATAGCTCTTGGGAAGAGTTATCATTACCACCTCCTTATTCATTAGGTGTGAGAGGGAGCTCATCCATGAGATACCTCATTGATTTGAATCAAGTGTATGGTAAGATTTTTATTTCTAAACATCATGATATATCTACTATATGCTTGTATTTTCTTAACATTCATATGCAGGGCTTTGCTCCAAGAGGGGGCACCTTTTCTTATGGGCTTCATGGGCTAATTTGGGCCATGAACAACGGTGATGTTGGTCATTCCTTAGAAGATCTTGGAGAGATGATGTACTCTTCATGGTGTGATTCATTAACACCAACTATCAAACACCTTCTCCAAGAATTCAAGAAGGATGGGGCAGCAAACAAGTGTTGGGAAAAACACTTGTCATATCATATTCTATGGCAGTTGGGAATAAAACTGCGATGGTTTCACTTGAGGGATCATTTTCCTTCTCCTTTACTACATATGGAAGCTAGCATGACTCTAATTATGGTTCTATATGCTGAAAATGTTCTTATCTTTGTTGAGGACATGGTTGGAGGAGAGACACATTGGTTGGATGTGTCCTTGGGGGAAGAAATTTCCCACCCCTTTTATACTCCATGTTTCAAGGGGAGCATGGGAAAAGATATGGCTACCATAGTAGATCACTTGTTTCTTTATGAGGTAGGCCATATGATTGTTTGGAGCACTTGGGACATACCTCTCATGAGCATTTGGGAGGAGCTTTTCTATGAATTACCATGCTGGGAGGTGATTCATTTCATTTGGGTGATAGCATGGAGATGTGAGTCCTTCATTGATGATGGAATTCCTCATTATTGTCATCACTTCTATCTTGAGGAAGCCATTGATCAGCAAGAAGGTTTCCATATAGACCTTCCATTATTTCATGATGAGATCCATTTGGTTTATCCACCAAAGGCCAACTTACACGCTTGGGAGGAACCATTGGGAGACAAAATTATTGCAGAATATCTGAAGCAATGGTGGAGACTATTGGATGTGGAGGCCCCAAGAGGAGGAGGGGAGATTTTGCAGCACCCTTGCAGTTGCTTGAGGACAAGAAAAATTTGGGAGGTGAATATTGTAATATTCCTAAATTAGCATGCAGCTAATAGGAATATTAAATTTTCTTTTAAAATCTAGTTAGATGAATAAATGGGAAAGGAGGTTCATAAGTTGCTCAAGTAAGAATAAAATCCATCATAATGTGAAAAGGGATCATGTTAATAACCGGATCAAGTACCACATGTGTGGACATGGTTTAAAATGTGAGGAAAAAGTCAAGTTTGACCAAGTCAACAACATTATTATATGAGGAGTGGATCCTAAATAAAGACAACTCAGTATGAATGAAGATCAATCTAGCTAGTCAAAATGAAGACACCTTGAGTGTGAAAAGAAACAATGCATGAAGATCGAGTCAAGGTTGACTAAATCAAACAACTCTATAAATAGATGAGGAAGATTAATGGAGACAATGTAATTTTGGTGGAGGAACCTTTGCATGGAAGAAACCTCATAATTGGGTGGGACCCTTGGTGGGGAAGCTCATCAACTATATAATGGAGGGGATGGCAACCATATGGAGTATGATTGAAGATTATATTTTGTATGTGTTCTATTTAGGCTTTCTACATCCTTTGGCTGTTTAGCTAAGTTTGCTGCACTATTTAGTGCAAGGGTTTTCTCATGCGAGAATTCCCCACTCTTGCTTGAAGATCTTGTTTAATAAATCTAAGGAGAGCATCCTGTGCCATATTTTCCACTACCTGGTGTTAGGCCAAGCAGTCACCTTCAGCAACAACATAGTCTCTTAGAGAAACTACGTTATTTCTTAAGGTATTGCAGTGGAGAGTTTCAATCCCTTGTTTTATGAGCTAGTTTCCCAGGAGGAGGATCAACCTTTTCCCTGGAAAGATAGTAGAAGAGTCTACTGCCATTTATTTGCATGATCAGCCATAATTAAGCAGTGATTCAGCCATACAATGTGATTCAGTCATATCATTTCTGTCAAGAAACCCTTCCCTGGTCATCTTGGATCTATGTAAAAGAGACTATCTTTGTTTTTATGCCTCATTGATCAATATAATAGAAGATATTTTTTGTCTCTATATTTCTGAGTGTAAACCCTCAAATAGTTGCGCTGTCTCTTTCTGCAGTAATTTTTGTTTGCAGTAGTCTTGGGGTTTCAACATTTTTGGGCTGTTTTGAGCATGGGAGGCCTGTTTAACTAGGAAAAGTCATTTGTTTTTGATTTCCTTTCAGATATGGTTGTAATAATGTCATATCTATTGGATCCGTGGGTTGAATTTTTCTGTTAATAATTATATTTCTGAAAAATACGTTTTTCATGCATGTATCGCTGAGTTTTCCCATTTGGGAATATTATAAAGCCCAATCCCTCACATCCATGCTTGATTTTTTCTATGAAGCATCTGGAATAGAGGTAAACTATGATAAATCTCAAATATTCTTCTTCCACACTCCCCCTATCACCCAATGTAACATCTCCCACATCTTGGGCTTCTCCATAGTCTCCTTGCCATCCAATTACCTTGGAGCCCCTCTCACAGACTCAACCATAAATCACACCTCTTGGCGAGCGCTGTTGGACAGAATGGAAACCAAATTATCCAACTGGACCCATTGTTCCCTCAACATATTTGGACGCATGGTTCTCATCAAAGAGGTCCTTAAGTCTCTCCCCATCTATCTCTTCTCTGTTCTAGCTGCTCCAAAATGGGTCCTCAAAGCTATGCGCAACTTGTAAAGGAATTTCCTCTGGGGAGCAACTAAAGAGAAAAACAAATGGGCACTAGTTAACTAGAAGAAGGTCTGCAAACCAAAAGTACATGGGGGACTAGGGCTGCAACATCCAGAGCACATCAATAGCATCATGGGAGATATTATATGGTGGAAATGGGTCTCCAACCCTCACACACCCTGGGCAAACCTATGGGCGGCCAAATATGCAAGGAATTGGCCCAAGGAAGACCTAATCAGATTCAACATAGATCCAAGAGGATCCAAAATATGGAATGCGGCCAACCACCAAAAATAGCTGATCCAAACCCATAGCTTCTGGGAATTGCGCAGTGGTACTCAAGCCAGACTCTGGGAGGATTCTTGGTAGCAAATGACTCGTCTTTCCTCAATTTTTCCTAGACCCCTTTAGAGCATCATTTTGTAGGCAAGGTAATGCAACTGCGTCCATAAATTCTGGACCAATGACACAACAAGAAGACTGGAAAAATGAACATCACAAAGACATTTGGGAGGAACTAATAACTAAAAGAAGAATCAAAGTCCAATAGGGACTCAATATTCTTCGATGGGGCCATACTCCATGTGGAAACTACTCCACCAAGGAAGCCTACAATCTCTTACAACAACAGAACCCTGATCCTACCAATAAAATATCGAAGAAGATATGGTATGCGAAGCTCTGGCCTAAAGTAGCTACCTTTCTATGGTTACTCAATAAATGATGCATCCTCACATGGGAGAATATATTGAAACAAGTTTTTGTGGGACCCTTAAGATGCCCTCTATGCCAGGAATACCATGAAACCATTGATCACTTGTTGGATATCTGCCCCATATCCAATTCCAAGTGGGACAGGATTGAAACTCTATGAAGACGTACCAACAGAGAAAGAGGTAACATCATCAACACCATCAGCAAGTGGATGAAAAAACCTTACTCCAGAAACCTCCTGAATCGACTGTGGTAGCTGATTCCAGGCCTCCTTATCTAGAACATATGGAAAGAAAGAAACACCTGGATCTTCAAAGACAAGGCCTCAAACCAAGAGAAAATCTGGGCAAGGCTACATGGAAATCTCATAGAAACTCTTGCCATAACTCCTTGGAGCAAGGAAGATATCCCGACCACTACTGATGAATTCAATATTTGGAACAACTAACATATGAGCATCAACACCCCCTTGGATAACCCCCAAGAGAATGCCAGAAGAACCATCCCACCTGAACAATCAAATCCCCCACCAACTGGTTTCTTCGAATGCAACTTCGACGGCGCCTCCAAAGGCAACCTTGGAAATTATGGATTCAGAGGTATCTTCAGAAACTCACATGGTAAGCCCCTTCTGGTCTTCTATGGAAACATGGGATGGGATAGCAACAAATTTGTAGAGTTAGAGGGGCTCATCCAGTTCATCTCCAGAGCCATTGAGTTCAACTATTTTCCACTGGAAATGGAGGGAGACTCACAAATCATCATTGAAGCTGCCACTTGGATTCTTCATGGATCCTCCTCCACAAAGGTCTCCACCAGCTGGTGACTCGCCAATAGGCTCAAAATCCTAGAACGATTGATTCAAAATCATAGGGAAATAACTTTTCACCATGTGCACAAAGCGAACACTGTCGTGGATATCCTAGCCAACAAGGGTGTGGAAGGCCACAACACGCTCCATTACTCATAACTCTCCCAGATTGAGGACGATTCCTTACACATGGAATGCCAAAATATCATCCAAAAGGAACATCTCTCCCAGGATGCAGGTGAAATTATGCGCACGCATGAAAACGTTCCCTCCCATGTTTGTGCCGATGAAGATCTGCAATGCAGGCCTTCACCTGAAGTGGAACCACCTCCCTACAATAATTCATGTGAGGTTAGGGAGGTATGGGATTATGAAGACCCGCAAAGCCAACAGTCACCTTGGGTGGAACCTATCAACAACAATAATTTGAATGAGCTCCCGGATGATTATGACTCACTGCCATAACTTGAAGCACATGATTCCACATGAGAACCATCTCAACATACACCTGCAAGAATGTCACAATAATGCACAAAATCTGCACTCGTGCCAAAGGTATACAAAAGGGGAGGCCCCTCTGCATAGTTTTACTCACAGTTTTCTCCTTCTGCCTTGCAAAGCTCTTTTAGCCTTTATGCTTTAGTTCTAGCCCACTTGGGTGCACCACCCACTACGTAGCCTCCCCCCTAGTGCCAGGTCGCTGGGCACCCTCTCGGCCACGCACCTTCCTGACTGTGCGCCTCCCTTTGGCAAGATCACCCATACTAGTGTGTCTTGCCTACACTCTCCCATTAGCAAGATCACCCAGCTGTGCAACCCCCACCTGCGCACCAACTTTCCCAATAACACTCCGCGGCGCACTTCTTGTCTCCGCTCTTGTATTAATCCCCTAAGAGCATTTTTTCATTACCTTTCTGCCCCCATTCTCTTTTGCTTCATTATCTCATGGCTCCGCGACTGTGCCAAAGGAAAACTGTTGTGTAACCAGCTCCAAAAATAGAAGAAAAGAGATATCAATGCCTTAGAAATAAGCCACTTCGAGGGGGCAACCTCCAATACATTACATAAATGAACAAATCTTGGATGATAGAATTTACAAAACCTCCTTTCTATATATAGGAGGCCATGGGGCCATAATGTAATCCTAGTGGGCCACAATGTAATCCTAGCCGACCTAACAATAATAATTTAAGGGCACAATAATAACAAAATGGGGGTTACAAGGGTACAATAATAACAATAAGGGGGTTACACTAACAACAATAAGGGACTATACTAGTAATATAGGGACCTAACATGCCCCTCTCCTTCAAAAAAGTGTTGTACTCAACACTTGAGTAGCTCTGGGTGCTTCTGTATAAAATTCTCATCCTCCCATGTAGAATCTTCAGTGGGTAAGTTCTTCCACTTGATGAGATACTCTGAAATTGATCGATTCCGTAGCTGTCGAGTTCTTGTTTCCATGACCACTTCAGGTTCCAATATGATTTTTCCTTCCTCATCAAGTTCTAGTAATATTGTTTGAACTGGAAGATTTTCACCTATAACCTTCTTTAAGCATGAAACATGGAAAACTGGATGTACTCGCGAAGAAGCAGGAAGCTCCAATTTGTATGCCATAGTACCAATCTTTTACAACACCTTGTAAGGATCATAGTACTTTGGCGATAATTTATTATCCTTCTTAGCTTGCTTGAGGGACATTTGTTTATATGGTTGTAGCCGTAAAAATACCTAATCTCCTACATCAAAACTTCTCTCGCTGCGATGTTGATCTGCCTGTTGTTTCATTCGATTTTGTGCCAAATTCAGGTTATCCTTTAAGAGTTGGAGAACTTCTTGCCGATGCTCGATGTGATCTTCCACTGCTTGAACCTTCGAATTTTCCCTTAAATATGATGTGATGGATGGTGGATGATATCCATAAAGTGCCATAAATGGGGTCATTTTTGCTGCAGTATGGAAGGAAGTGTTATACTACCATTTAGCAAGAGGTAACCACTTGACCCATTGTGTTTGTTTATCATATACAAAACAACGAAGATATCCTTCCAAACATTTATTTACTATCTCAATTTGACCATAAGATTGAGGATGATAAGATGAGCTATGAGCTAATTGAGTACCCAAACAAGAAAATAACTCCGTCCAAAAATTTCCAGTAAAAATGGCATCTCTGTCGCTCACAATAACCCTTGGGCTTCCATGTAGCTTTTAAATTCTATCCATAAATGTAGTAGCAACTGTACTTGCTTTAAATGGATGAGATAATGCACAAAAGTGTGCATACTTGGTAAGTCTATCAACTACCACCATGATGGCACTCTTTCCTTCGGACTTAGGTAAACCCGTGATAAAATCCATTGAAATCTCCTCCCAACGTTGACTTGGAATGGATAAAGGTTGTAGAAGTCCTGGGGTCTTAATTGTTTCCACTTTATTCTGCTGGCAAACCAAACATTCCGCCACAAATTTTTGAATATCAGATTTAAGGCCATCCCAAAAAAATTCTTTCTTCACCCCGTGGTAAGTTTTTAAAAATCCTGAGTGTCCTCCTAAAGGAGAAGTGTGCAATTCCATAAGAATCTTTTGTTTTAGTTGGGAATTCTTACAAAGATATAAGTGATATTTGTACCATAAGGAATCATTTTTCCAACTAAATGTATCAGATGTACTAGGATCTTGCTGCAACTTTTGAATGAGTGTCCATACATCTTTGTCCTTCTTCCATTCATCTCTTGCTTCATTTATCCAATCTGGTTGGATAATAGAAATGGCACAAAGCAATGCTTCCACCTCTTCATTCTTTCTTGAGAGTGCATCTGCAACAACATTAAGCTTTACTTTTTTGTAGATTATTTCAAAGTCATAACCCAACATCTTTGTGACCCATTTTTGTTGCTCTTCTGAAGATAGTCTTTGTTCCAAAAAGTGTTTAAGACTATCATGATCAGTTTTTACCTTGAAGTGTCTTCCCATTAGGTAAGTTCGTCATTTCTTTAGTGCATGCAGTATTGCTAACATTTCCTTCTCATAAATAGGTTTCTGTAAATACTTTCCTTTGATTGGACGACTTTCAAAAGAAATGGCTCTTCCCTCCTGCATTAAAACTGCACCAATTCCATTTCCTGAGGCATCACATTCCACAATAAAGGTTTTTGTGAAGTCTGGCGTAGCTAAGACCGGTGCTAGGCACAATGCCTCTTTAAGATGTTCAAAGGCCTTAGTTGCTTCAGGAGTCCATGAAAATGCATCTTTCTTCAATAATGTTGTTAGAGGTGCTGCTATTCTCCCATAATTCTTAACAAACTTGCGATAATACCCCGTTAACCCGAGAAATCCTCGCAACTTCTTTATGGTTGTCGGGACTTTCCATTCCTTAATGGCTTTAATTTTGTTAGGGTCTACTTTAACACCCTCGTGAGATATAATATGACCCAGATATTCCACCTCTTGTACTCCAAAGAAACATTTGGATGTTTTTGCATATAATTGTTTCTCCCGCAATAGTTTGAGCACCCTGTCAACATGTTCAACATGATCCTTCCAAGACCTGCTGTAGATTAGTATATCATCAAAAAATACTAGCACAAATTTCCTAAGGAAGGGTTTGAAAATGGAATTCATCAACCCTTGAAATGTATAAGGTGCATCGGTAAGGCCAAAAGGCATGACCAAAAATTCATAATGACCCTCATGAGTTTGAAATGTTGTTTTTGGAATATCTTCAGTCTTCATTCTAATTTGATGATATCCCGAACGAAGATCCAACTTGGTAAAATAAATTGCTCCATGTAATTCATCCAATAATTCATCAATCACAGGAATGGGAAATTTATCTTTAATGGTGAGCTTATTGAGCTCCCTATAATCCGGACACATTCGCCATGATCCATCCTTCTTGTGTACCAATACTACAAAAGCAGAGAAAGAACTTTGACTAGGTTGAATTATACCCGCCTCTAACATTTCTGCAATCATACGTTCAATTTCGCTCTTTTGGAAGTAAGGATATCTATAAGGCTTGATGTTTGGAGGAAAACTTCCTGGAATCAAATGAATAGCATGATCATGATCATGAATAGGTGGGAGTCCTTTGGGAGTTTCAAACACCTTGGAATGATTGTCCAAGACTTGTTGGAGATCTGCAGAAATAGATGATTTTGATGTCGAAACTTCTAGTGAGCATAATTGTGCAATTACGCCTCGTTGTTCTTTCTTTATAAGCTTTGTCATGACATTAGAGCTTATTATCCTTCCCGAATTCCCTTCAATACCTCATAATTCGACTTCCTTTCCTTCTGAAAAAAATTTCAAGAAAAGTTCTTGAAAATTAAAAGCTACCGTCCCCAAAGATTGTAACCATTGTACTCCTAGTACAACATCCGCACCTCCCATAGGAATGGCAAGAATTGGACTAGTCAATACATATTCCCCCATGGTTAGCTTGATATTATGGCATTTTCCAGAGCAATTTATAGTTCCTCCATTTGCAACCATCACTTTACATTCTGGTGTTGGGTATAGGAAACAATTCAATTCCTTGGCTACCTTACAATGAATAAAATTATGGGTACTACTCGAATCAATCAACACTATTACCTTTTTCTTCTTGATATGTCCTTCTATCTTGAGAGTTTGAGGAGTGGTAATTCCTGCCAATGCATTACATGATATGGTCGGACTCATTTCTTCCTCTTCTAGGGTTGGTTCCTGGTGTGTATCCTCTTCTCGTTCATTTTCTTCTTCCTCTTCACAATCTATGTAAAATAATTTCTTCTCAGCACACTTATGACCTTTAGTGTATTTGCTATCACAACCGTAGCAAAGCCCTTTTGCTCTTTTTTCTTCCAATTGTTGTGGTGTCAACCTTGTAGGTTGTGGAAATCTAGGCGTAGCAACACTTCCTTCTTTATAGAATTGAGTGGTAGGCTTCCTTGTCGCCATAATTTTACATTCAACTTTTCTTGCCAACCTTAATGCCTTCTCCAATGAATCAGGTTCCAAAACGCGAACTTCATGTTGGATGTTATCCTTTAAAGTGCCTAGGAAGAGATCAATCCTGTGTTCCTCTGTAAGATCAGTTACCCTTATATTCAATTTTTGGAAGTCCTCAATGTGCCGCCCCACTAAACCCTTTTGTTTGAGATTTATCAATTGGGTAAATAAGGTGTTGCTCTTTGTATCCTCATAATGTGCTATCATTTCCTCCGTAAAAATTGACCAAGTGACAATTTTTTTACGGGAGCAAAGCCATTGATACCATACAAATGTATTTTGTTTTAAATGTAAAGTTGCAATGCGTACCTTTTGTGTGTTTTGCACGTTATGGAGATCAAAATATTGCTCCATCTGTAGTATCCATGTTACAGGATCCTTTCCATCAAACTTCCTCATATCCATTTTTGGAATATGGTGGTTATTCCCGCCAAAATTAGAGTTTATGAAATCATGATTAACATTTATTTTGTTCTCATCATGAGGTTCTTCTACTATCTTTTCACCATTAGGAAACATTTCTTGTATCAAATTTGTCAAACCTTCGATGTTTGTTTTTAGATCATTCTTCATGTTTTCCATCTTAGCTTCCGTGCCAGCTTCCATGCCATCCATCTTCGCTTCCACACCTTTCTTCAAAAATTCCATTTCATTTTTTGTTGCTCTCTGCGAGAGTGAAATTTGTTGCACTTGCTCTTGTAATTTTGATAGGTCATGTTGCAATTCTTCATCTTCATGAGTCATAGTAGAGCCTTCTGAAGGCTTAATGGGTGTTGAATTTTTTTTACGGGGCATCTTTTAGAACCCAATACTGATATCTATTCTACAATATGCCCTTGGAATCAATTAAAATTGATTCTTCAAACAAGACTTATGCAATTCGGAAAAAAATACACACCTTTTTCTTTCTTTTGAGGATCTCGATATTGAAATTGGATTATCTCTGTGATTGAAGAACTTCAATATCTGAATTTTGGTACTAATGTAGCCCTCTGAATTATATTTTGAATGCCACAGGTCTGACCTGATTTGGATTCTCCAAGACAAATTTGTGTCCAATCTCCCACAATGACCTAATTACGGACTGGTTCAGTAGAGCTAACATGTACGACTTGCCACGTATCACAGTTTCATCTTTTGTCTCTGAAATTTATAGTGAAGAAACTACAGTCTGTGGACTTGCGACCACTTTTTACGGCACTCCAATCCGATGCCCAGAGAGAGAGTTATTGAAATTTTCCCACGATCACCTCTTTGAGATGCAATTCAGGAGCCTGAAAAAGCACTACCTTCCACAGATCATATCTCCAAAAGTATTGCAACCCAAGCTCTGAAATTTTTTGAAAAATTTCCTTAGGATTTTAGCTTCGTACCATACAAATTTCAGATTCTGAACCTTCTTAGAAAACAAGTTATAGCGCAAATGCCACGATGACCTGTTTAGGATCCTGACAAAAGACCTAACTTCCACAGATCATATCTCCGAAAATATTGCGAACCAAACTCTGAAATTTTTAGACAATCTTCCTCAGGATTTCGGCTTCGCACCATAAAAATTTCAGCTTCTGAAACTTCGTAGAAAAAACGTTATAGCGAAAATTCCACAATGACCTGTTTGGAGCAGCGAAACCCTAGAATCCAAAGCTCTGATACCAAATGTTGTGTAACCAGCTCCAAAAATAGAAGAAAAGAGATATCAACTCCTTAGAAATGAGCCACTTCGAGGGGAAAACCTCCAATACATTACATAAATGAACAATTCTTGGATGATACAATTTACAAAACCTCCTTTCTATATATAGGAGTCCATGGGGCCATAATGTAATCCTAGTGGGCCACAATGTAATCCTAGCCGACCTAACAATAATAATTTAAGGGCAAAATAATAACAAAATGGGGGTTACAAGGGTACAATAATAAAAATAAGGGGGTTACACTAACAACAACAAGGGACTATACTAGTAATATAGGGACCTAAAAAAAACCAGGGGCAACTAGACAGGCGCATTCCCTGGACGCTACCAGCGAGGGCCTGACAACCGCTTAGAATCCTTTGAGGGCTCCTCTTCTGGCAGTCATGCTAGGGAAGCTCCTCAAAGCCTTGCGCACGACTAGGAGGAGGAGGCCCCTGTTCAGGAAATGCAGAGGGGTAGAAGCGGACCCAATAAATCCACCATCACACACCAGGAGCACCCCACGCCCTGTAAAAAAGATCCTCTTCTAGTTTAGGAGGTTGTGGGGGAAGACATCGACATATGTATCATGGATTCAGAGGGCATTTGGACGCACGTACTGGATGCTGAGTATCCAGTCGCTCCCATTCTCTACACACCTGCTTCTAGGCCTCAGCACCGTCCTACTATTGAGGAGGAGGCCATTGCACAAGAGTATGATTTCTGTATCGAGGAGGAGTACCCAGACATAGAGGACGGTGCAGGAGCACCATGACTGCACGGTCGCACAATTTTTTTTAGTTTTATGTTATTTCAGATTGTATCATAGAAATTTTACTGTCACAAGTGCCACGACACATTTTGTAATTTTCTGTCGGACGTTACTACAGGGTTAGTTTCCTCCAAGGAGGAAGCCCCATACCTACACTACTTTGATAGCAATGAAGGTTGGGACTGGATAAGTGCAACTTACCAACTCAGCCTGTAGAATATGTAATGTTTTATTTCTAACCAATATAGTTTAGCCTAACCAAAAAAATAAATAAATAATAAAAATAAAATGTATTGTTTAAAAAAAATACAAAAAAATACAAACAAAATTAAAAAGAACATGAAAAAATAATTTAAATCATAAATTAAAAAAAAATCTAAAAAACATTTAAAACAAAATTTTGAAAAAAAAACAAAAAACAATCTCCCAAGAAAAGGAAAACAATATGAATATTATAAATTGTCTATGGGGTCTTGGATATAAGGTGATCACCTGCATTTTTAAGACACTCCTAGATGTTAAGTCAATGGTTCAATCCCATGCCCTATTCAGGTGTTATTCTTGGACATGACCATGAAGTAGCCTCACCGTTGCAAAACTTACCAATTTTTGTTTTAATCATAAAATAGTTAAAATAAAAAATTGTATAAAAATATTGGAATATATATATATCCGAAAAATTAAACAATTAAATAAAAATAAAATTTTCAAGAATTGGAAAAAATATATAAAAGAATTAAAGCATTATTAAAATTTAAAAATAAAATTGAAATCAATTAAAAATAAACAAACCGAAAAATAAATAACATAAGAAAACATAATATTAAAAATAAATAAAAAGAAAAATAAATTTAAAAATATATCTAAAAAAATAAAAAATATCACACAAATTAAAAAGATAAAAAATACCCTTGACAGGGGTGGGAAAATGGAGGGAAATCGTGCTTCGATGCCGTCCCATCATTACACGCGACTGACATGCGGGGAATTAATTTTGGGTTAAGGCGACGATATCATTATCGTTTGACTTCTCTAGGAGCAAGTTATCAGATGTTAAATGCTGCTCTAGGTAAGGAATTCACTGTTGGAAGTTGGGCAATGAGTGTTGGGCATAAGGAGAGTAGTAAGGCCATTGAAGGGAACCATGCGGTAGTGTGGTTCAACATCGCCTCTCAGAGTCAACACTTGGGACCTTGGCACAAATTTGAGAGGCAGACTTCTTCATTGCGACGAGCTTGGCTGGGAATTCAGGAGAATTATAGTCAATATTGAATGTGGGTTTCAGGCTGCCCTCAAATTCTGTCTAATGAAGGTAATCCACCTGTCTTGTTTTTGGGTCCCCAATTAGTTCTTAATTTGTGAAGTGGTTGAATTCTGGGATATTTTTAGTTTGCGATACACAATGTGGAATTGTGCCTAGGTGGGTGGCATTAGTAATTCACCCAAAGGGGTTTTCAGGTGTCTAGGTCACAGGGTCTCAATTTCTCAACCCTAGCATGATATCTTGGTTTCTGGTTTGATTCTGTCTTTTCCCTGACATTTTTATCTTCTATGTCTTGGTTTGGCTCTTGTGACCACATTTTTCATTGTTCTAGGTCTATATTTTCTTAATCCTCTCTCTCGCCCCTTGTTCGCTCTGTGTTATCGCTGACCTAGGGTCAGTTCCTCGTGGGTAGGCTCTCTGGCTAGGTGGGTGATAGAGACGAGAACTTGGAAGTTCATCATTTTATTTTTGAAAGGTGTCTCTGTTAGTGGGTTAGTTTGGTCTGCAATATTTGTGTCTCTGTTCAGGGTTACTTCCTCTCGGGGGTCTAACGCTCTGAGGTGAGGTTGGCCCCACTATTCCTCAGGTTGGCGTTCTTGCCTCTGTTCAGATAGGTTCTGTAGGGCTCCCTCTTATGTCACATTCATAAAATACTCTTTTCTGGTGGTAATGCCGTGCCAACGAGGCCATCCACACCATGGGGGTGGCCATCATGTCTTTGTAGGTCGTCTGACCAACAATCAGATTTCATCTTCAGGTAATTTAGAAGGGGAGGATTGTGAAGGTGGTGTGGCTCATGCTCCGTATCTTTCCCTAGGACGAGTAGATTCTCCAGCTTCCTTGGAGTCCATCACATATCAACTTAGAACAATTAAAGAAAACATGGACATTCTCAGAGAGCACAAATATGAGGACCATAACAAACTGGCATCTTACATGAATGACATTTAGCTCGACCAAAATGAGATTCTAGAACAACTGGACAATCTGCGCCGAAGCCAACGTTGAAATAATGAACATCTTCGTGATCTGGAAGCTGGAGTTGAACACATCGACTTCCACATGCATGAAGGGGATGGATTTCTTGCTACACCTGCTGGAGTTCCTCCCCATCCTCCTCCTTGATAGGTTGTTGTCTGTATGTGGGATCCTTTTGTTTCCTTTTTGTGTTGCAGGGCTCTTTAGCCTGACAGAAATGATGATTGTACGGGTTTATATTTGGAAAAATTTGGCTCCCCTTGCCAACAAGTCTGGCCAGAATAAGGCTTGGGGGGTTGTAGAGAAAATTTTTGTACTACTTGGTTTTATGAGAATATAGTAGACAAAGTTTGATAAACAAAAAAATAAAACTAAAATATGAATTAAAGAAATTAAAAAATAAAAATAAAATAAATTATAAATTAATTTTAAAAATAAAAAATTAACATTAAAAAAATATTAAAAAAAAATAATAAATAAAAAATATTGAAATTATTATTATTATTATTATTTTTCTCCCTTAGTGCATAGGTGAGGCTACCATCGATTCCCAGAACCGACAAGGGTCTAATATGTGGGCCAACACAACCCCTCGTTGACTGTGGGAATTGACGGGGAGCCACGCCTTGCTGATAAGGACCATGGGCAAGGATGCTAGAGTGACGCACTACTCCAACAACCCTACCCATGCCCCTTGCTGTCTAAGCGGGGTGGGCCAAAAAGAAATATCTATATATATATATATATATAATTGTTTTAAATTTTTTTTTTTTTTTATATATTATTTGCTTTATTTTTTATTTTAATTTGATTTTTTATTATTATTTAATTTGTTTTTTTTTTACTTCTTCTTATTATTATTTTTTTAAATTATGTTTTTTTTAGTGAGATATTTTTTCTTCTTCTTTTTGTAAATAACCATTTTCTATTAATTAAAGTCTAGGATACATCGTGAGAGGCCACTTATCACAAAATTATGGGCCTCATTCCAACCAGACTTATTGGCCCAAAGATTAAAAAAAAAAACCAAATTATAAACTAGCCGAGAAAACTAGATATCCATAAACAGATAATCCAAAATAACCAAAAAACTCCAAAAACATGAAAACACCCAATATTCAACATTGATGAGGAAGGGGGACTGGGGCTAGAACACATTGACCATTACCAGGAGCTAGGGGAGGATGGAAATCTTTGTGAAAATGAGCCGCCATATGCTCCATTCGACCTTCCAAGTGCGCTATACTTTCTAGGATCCTTTTTTTCCCATGACGCAATGTCACCATCTTATCCAAACATACACCATTGATTTTCTGGAGGTCGTTCATGAAACTGATATCCTCGTTCCTATCCTCATGCTGGACCCAAGCCATCTGCTCCAAATGTTATGAAATATTCCAAAATCTGTCGTCCAAGGAATCGAAGGGAGGAGGCATCTCAATTTTTCCTGGAAAGTGCACAACGGGTTGATCAACCTTCTATCCTATATCATGATTTGCTTCAAGATGAACTGATCAGTGGCCTCGTTGACCCACACCCCGATGGGCTTGGACTTGTTGTTGAAGCATGGACCGAGGGCTTACCCAATTGCACTAGCAACTCATAAAGTGCTACCCTTCGTGATCCTCCAAAATAATCATGCCAACCCCATCGCCAACACACCCCGCACTATGCGCACAGAGGAATAGTTGAGTTTCTTGCACCACACTCCACTATCAGAGGAAAATTTTCACCCTTGACTCCCCATACCCCAAACCAAACACAACACAACTCCTTTTTGACTATAAAATGCTTACTTGGGGATATTATCACTTGATACCCTCTCTGCTTCTCACCGTCGATGTTACTGATAACAATCCAACAAAAAATTACCAGAAAATCGAGCAAAGAACCATTCCACTTGTGAGCACTCTATAATTCCTCCAGGCTGAGGAGAGGAGCCCAAAGGTAACCACAAACTGCTTGGATGCTGGAATCTAGCCCTTCCAACTTCAGGGAGGGCTCTCTCTCTCTAAATCTTCAGTCACTTATATCTTAGAATAGCTATGGTGCTCATAGGGATATAGGTTTTAAATGTTTTCTGGCAGGGTAGAAGACAAATCCATTGGGCATACGGTCAAATAAATTTGATTGTTTTTCCAGTGAGAGGATGAAGGGCTGAGGGATATTTTGACAGGGGAAAGGTAGGAAGTCTTGCTGGTGTTATCAATTTAATTTGTTGTAGAAGGGTGAGTAGAAGAATGGTGGGAACAACATATAGATCATCAAGCTGTGGGATGAATTATAAATGCTATTTAAGAAGAAAACATAGACTATTTGGAAAACTATATCATAACACTTTTAAAATTAATTTTGAGATAAATCCCGATTTAAAAAAACAAGAAGACATACATTCATAGTATGGAAATGACTAGAGACAAAATTACAACATAAGAAAGCACATAAGCATCAGGAGCTGACACAAGAATCCTTGTAAAGTCACACCTCTATCTTTTTCATTCACTGGAAAATATCATAAAAATACAATGCACACAATGTCTCTTCTTCTAAACCCTGGCCAACCCTTTGATTCATCAAAATTACAACATAAATGGATCACATACACTCATTTCCCACCTCTAGGAACCGGATTGCCTAATATGATTTATGTTTCTACCTAATGTAGTGAATATAGAACTATTTTTTCTTAAAACTAGGAACAATTTGACCAAGGATTTCTAATTTTTTTTTACTTTAAATACAAATCCTAAATTGAGCTCGAAGGTCCTTAGATGCCTTAAAACATTAACCAAGATCATAAAAATAAATTACATAGATTTTAGACATAATTTTTTTGGTCAAAATGTTCGTTTTGTGGAAGTGCAACGCCAATGTTGCATAACCTCCTAGTCAACCAAAAACACATCATAGAAGCACAACAAATTGATGGTTCATGTAGCTCTGATCACTCCCTAATTTGCTTGATGACTGATACACATGTGAAATGGTTTGGACATCATCAAATTCCCCTCTATAAACCTTCTTTCATTATGAAAAGCTCCCAACTATCAAAGTTCCACCTACAACAAAAGTGCAATGCCTGTAAGAAAGCGCAATGAAACCTGTTCTTGATGGTTTTGACCCGTACTGAGGTGTATGAAAAATATGTACAACTTGTTGATGATGTTAAGAGTCCTGAAAACCCTTTTCAAAGCTTTACTCACCAAAAAGATGATTTTTTTTTTTTTAAATTTTTATTTATTTATTTATTTCCATCAAAACCCTAACCCTAATGCTTGGACAAAATACAAAAATGATTTAATTTACCTATTCCAACCCTCAAAATTTGGCTGCTTCAACGAACAAATCCAACTTACCTCTTCCCTTGTCCTGTATTTCCTGCAAATGATTCTTGGTAGCCCTCAAATCCCTTCTCATGGTAAGGTTATGTATACATATGTTTTTGAGCTCCCTATGTAAAGGGAGAGACATCTTCAACATATTCTTAGAATTTTCCATGGCTGGCTCACACATGTTCAAATTTTCATACATATTTTTCCTAACCCTCTCATCTTGATTCATAAGTTTAGTGATATCCTTCTGGGATTTCTTCAACTACATCTTCAATCTGTTGAAAGTGAGTTTCCTTTCATCTATTCCGATTTTCTCCTCCTTCTGCACTATCCTTTCCTCCTATAGATCCAATTTTCTTGTTGAAGACCTAGTTGCAGGAACCTTTTTTGATGAAGCTTCTAACCTTTGAGTATCCTCTATTGATAATTTCTCCTTGCCTTTAGAATTTGTGACAGATGTTGTGGCCTTTGTCACTGGTTATTCTTCATTAATATTAACTCTCCTTTCTAGAGAAACCTTCTTCAATTCCGTATTGTCATGCTGCAATCATGCAATAACCAAGTGTGCTTTGTTTAACTGTTCTTGCAACTCCAAAATATCATATTCTTTATCACTTGGAACAATGTCCTCTAGTGTAGTCTCCAAAGCTTCAGATGGTTTCTTAAGTGTTTGTTCCAAGGGTATTTTATTTGCAGTAGATCTAGTGAGAGGATTCTTGGGAACATCCACTACTTCTGGAGATAAATGCAACTTTTTTCCCTTCCTATTTTCTAATGAATGAACTTAAACTGAGGGCATTTTGACTGAACTTTCAACTGGTGATTGTATATCATTTGCTACTAATGATGGTGGATCCTTCTTACTCAAATAACTAGTCGGTAAGTCAACTAATAACCTTGATGAATCTAAAAATTCTTGCCATGAATAATTCCTTTTGTTCTGTTCTTCTAACACCAACAATTTAGTCAAAGAGAAGTGGAAAAGATTAGGTTCCACTTGGATTTGTTTTCCTTGCACTTTGTCTACCATATTACTAAGGATTCCAAACAAATAGAAAGCAAAATTTAAAGGATGATTTCTTATAAAGTGCATCAAAATCCTAAATATATAGATAGATCCTCCCAAATCTGCCCTCATAGGTAAAGTATCTCTGGATTTCCTTCAAAAGCTTGTTATAGGGCTCAAGAAAATATTCCCTTGGGAAAATAGATCCATACCATTTGTTTCTATACTTGGGTTTCAAGAAATCTTTATAATTGGCTATGTCAAGAGGCATTCCCTTGAACCACTGATCTCCTTGTAGAGGAATGTATGTTGAGGTTGAGATAGTGAAATCTGGCACTAGAAAAATTATCCCTCCAATATTAACATCCAACCCATTGAAACTCAAGGCAAACTCTTTGGTGAGCTGTAAATTATACCCTTGGATCTTCTCAAAAAATATGATGTAGCCAACTTGTTCAAAGGAAACTATGATTATGGACCTGAGTTAATTAAAGTGAGGTTCTGGGGTGAAAATATCACAATGTCTCCTCTCTTGTGCTTTTTCCTATTTGAGGTTGTCAATATTTTTACAACAAAGATGAACTTTAACGTGTCTTGAATTGAATCTTAGTGTATATCAATTGAGCGTAGCAAATAAGATAAAAACGATGAAATGGAGTTTATATTATGGTTTATGGAAATTTATAATGAGAACTTTGTATGGAAAAATTATACAACATAAATCATCTCCCAAACCTAAAACAACAACTAATGTTTTCCTGGTCATAGTGACAAAATTAAAAACATAGGCATAACACAAAAGCGCAGTGCGTGAGGGAAAAAAATGCTTATTGACCTTTGAGGGAAACAAGAACCATGTAGGAAGTTTCAAATCACTTGAATGGAATTTCAAGCTTCAATATCAAGGTGGAAAACAAAGATGTGGGTGTTTGAAGGGGGGAACAATATGAAAACACAACGTTGAGGCAAAGCACAACGTATTCTCCAGAAAACAAAATGAGTTTAAAATTTTAGAGTTTGAAAGGTTTTCAATTCATTTTCTAAGCACATAGGAGAAATTTCAACAACATGAAAGACAAAGGCTTCAAGAAAACGAATAATTGGCAATTGGATAAGAAATTTGACCACTGACTTGGAAAGCACAATACTTGTCTGTGAGCGTAGCGCCTCGCCTACCACCTTTGCGCAACGAACCTCAAGTGATGCTCAACCAGATTTTGATGGAAAAAATGAATGGATATGTGGTGATTTTGGAAGTTAATGTAATATCCCCAAATTGGGACTGCTAGCAAGGCATGCCTGAAAAACACATTTTTCAGAAATGTATGCTACAACACTAGAAATCAGCTTTTGGATCCCTTAGATCTGATAATATAAGACTCAAATCCAAGTGGAGATAAGAAAAAAATCAAACTAGATGGGTTAAACAGATCTCCCACACCCAGTAAGGCTTGAAAACTGCCCAAAGAAGGGACTGCAGCAACACAAAGTAACACTGCCCAGAAAATAATGCAGTTTTAATGAACATCAGTAGAAGACCAATATGGTAGCTCAAAAATATCTTATACAATAGTAAATCAGATTTACAATGTGGCCCATTCAGTGTACAAGAGAAATATAGAGACTTTTATGAAGAAAAACCCTCTAAAAGAGGTGCCGCAACAATATATTTCACTGCAAAGCCCTGACAGCGTTATTTTTATGAGTAAACAAAAAATGTAGGTTACAACTCAGATCTAAGACAGATCTATGTACAAAATATTAGATCTATATCAGATCTGTACACTAGAGTGTCTCTATTTTACATACCTCTTGGGGTTTTCAGCAAAACATGAAGCATATGGAGTCAATCTGAGATCTCATGCAGCAGATCTGTAGATTCTTGTAGAATTCTTGAAGCTTATACAGGAGTATTCAGATCAGATCTGAATATGACATGGATAAGAACAGAAATCCATGGATCACCACTGTGAGATGCAAATTCTCATCACTAGAGATCACTCCTTAAATGTTGCCAAAACTTTCTGCAACTCTTCTCTTGCAGATAACGCAGTCCTGGAAGATATATTGCACTGTAGACTTGATGTACAGTTTTTCCTGATGCCAAGGTATGGATCTGAAGCTTTGATGATCCAATACACTCTTTCCAGGGGGACAAAAGGCTTTCCCACTGAAAAGAGGCACTAGAATGGCTTAGATCTGAATAGATCTAGCTTCCACTTGCTGCATCTTACAAGGAAAACTAAACCCTCAACAAGATCTGCATTGTAGTTGGAAGTAGAAGCTTGGCCAAATTCCTGATAGTGGACAAGAAATGCAAGACTCTTCCAAGAGGCCTCTCAAGGAAAGAGGTGGGATTCCCGATCAGGAACACCCAAGTGCTAAACAAAACTATTCCCAGCTAAACAGCTAGAGAATGAGAAGTGTCTAAACAGAAAAATCCTTTCAAGATAATATGTTGAACAACCCCTCTTTTGCTGCTCTCCTATTTCATTTATAGGATGAAAGCCTTGCAAAAACCTAAACCATCTCAAAGGTTTAGCTCCTTTCACATGTGTAGCCTCCAACAAGATCTGCACTGTGCATCTAGGATGTACATTGCATCTGGACAGCGCTGTGGATTTGGTCCTGTTGACCTAGTCAATTGTCACAATCCCTTTCACACATAAGGGGGTTTTATTAAGGCAGCCTAGATTTGGTCTTGTTCACATTCGGCATTGATTTATTTACTGTTTTCAGGAGTTTTAATTGTCCTGATTTACAAATTTATTCTTGCAATAAGAAAATGAAACAAAATTGTATATTCCCATTAGCTTGGGCTAATTGGGAATATTACAATCCTCCCCTCCACAATGTTGCTTGTCCTCAAGCAAATGATAGAGTGAGTGCTGCAACTCTTTTCCTCCTCCATTGGTGACACCATCAAGTGATAAGCCTCCTCCATGAGGTGAGTGTTCACCAAACCGTCCTTCCATGAATTGTTCCATCAAATTTCTCATGAGATACAAATAGTTCATCTCATAAGAAGACAATAGATCATAGGAAACAAACATGGTTTGCCCAATATTCTCCCTAAAATATGAGGCATAAAATACATGGGGAGTAGCCATTCCATATGGCTCATGCATTCCTTCCCTTCTCCCTCCATACATCCCTATGAAAAGTGCAAGTACATCATCCATATAGGGAATCAAAACAATGTACATACAAACAAAAATTTCTGCATATGGAGGTGGGTCATAGTCCCACATGTGGAACCAACGCAGAGCATATCCTGCCTGCATCAAATCTAGATATGGTAAGTGGTTTTCCCACCACTTACTTGCTACCCAAGTCATCTTACTATTGCAGAAACTGTGAGATATATTTGGTGCCTTTGGGAAGCAGCCATCATGAAAATAAATCTCCCTTTGCACATCAAGGGAGTGGCCAAATTCAGAATTTTTAGTGGCCCAACAATTGCCATGAAATTTACATGATACATTGCTCCTTTTAAGAGTCATGGCCTACATAAAAATGGTAAAAGAACATGTACAATCAGAAAAATAAACTTGCTTTACATGAACATATCCTTTACCAACAAGGTCTCTCATACACATGGAGTTGTGCATGGATCTTTATCCTCTTTCCAAAGAAGGAAGATATGGTTGAAATGACTCTTGCATAGAGTCCCATGGCTGCCCCAAATCCACATATCTCATGCATTCTTGAAAATGCTGATATAGTTCCTCTTTCAAGCCTTCCCAATCAAAGCTCCTCATGATGATGTTGTAGATCCTCATGGAATACATGTGGCTGAAACATAACTATTTGTAGGCTCCTTATAGTATCTTATGCTTGAGCTTAGAAGCTCTAGGAAAAAGCATTATACCATGACGATAGATGACTTCTCCTTGGAATAAGTAGCCCTATTAATGCAGCTGGTCATCAAGTATCGTACATGTGTGAAGATCCTTGGAATAATCCACTAGCAGTTGGGATTTCCAATACAGATCTACATTGCTCAACAACGACAACGCTGATGATGCATCGACCAAAGTATCTGTCATGTTGCTGATCCTTTCCTTGACATCTCCTATGCCAAAGGTGTGCCTTGGAAGGGTGTTCATTCCATTCTTCTCCTCCCACAGTGAAGGATCAGAAAGGAGAGTGCGTGATGATGATAGGGGAAGATTTCCCTCCTTCTTGAGATTACCCAAGTCTCCTAGCACTATAGCTTTGTCTTCAAGTGCTCCAAACCATCCTGGATGTAAGTTTGGAGTAGCAAGTTGTGAGGTCTTCCCCACAAAATCTGAATCAGGTGGCCTCCTAGGTGGTTTGCCACTAGATAAAGAGATTTCAGGGACCATTCTCATATGCATGATAGATGAGATCCTCATGTTCCTGCTTCTAATGTGAAATTTCAACACTGTTTTCTGTGTGGAAGTCTCGTGAAATTTTGAGCCCCTATTAGTGGTGTAAGAGTGCCTCTGATTGGAGCATTTGCCCCATATTCTGATAGTGGACCAGCTATGTGATCCCTCCTTTGTTCTATCTCATTGTCTCTTGGCATAGACACATGTTGCTCATGTCCTCCATAGGGAAGATCCTTAGGAATTCCTTGCAACGATGCAAGAACCCCTCTAGTGGGAGCCATTGCTTCATCTCCATATCCACATGAAAATAGATCTCCTCCTATTGTCACAACGCTGGAGGATCTTCTCTACTCTTTCTCTCCCTTCTCCTCATCATTGAAGAATGCTTCATCATTAAGATATCCTTTTTCTTGATCTCTTACTGAGGAAGGAATCCTCATGTCTTCTCTTTGAGAAGAGAGTTCTCGCTGAAGTGGGCCTTTTACCTTTGGCAAATCATGTAGCAGATCATCAAACCTTTCACCAATGTTCAGGATTGGAGTTGGCTTTATGGATCCTTCCAGCTCATGCAAAGTTTTAGATTCCTTGGGTTTGATTTTTTCTCCCCAATAAGTCTCAAAATGTCTTACATCAAATATTTTCACTAGTCCCCTAGTGAACCTTTCATAAGAAGAGATATTTACCCCTTTCAAGGAAGAGGACTCAAATAGCCACCAAGCATAAGCCTTTCCTTGAAGATGCAGTGCTGCTACTCTCAAGGCTTCTTCTTCTGACACTAGATGCAATTGAAATTATGTGTCAAGCTTCCTTACCCAAGACTTGGCTGAGTCTTTAGGTGATCCATCAAAAGTAGGTAGAGAGAATATACCCAAAGTGTGCTGAAGGCACCCTCTTCTTCTACTGTAGGTGCTCGATCTTGCTTCTTTGAGTTGAAAAAAATCTGGGAAACTGAGATTCTCTTTGAATCTCTCTGATAGAGACTCATATTCTTGGAGATAATCACCAAGATATTCCTTCTTTGATGTTCCTCCTTTTCCTTCTTTCTTTGACAAGAAAGTATGCATGTTCCAACGTTGCAGATCGAGTTGTGTGTCTGGATGCTCACACACATGGTAAGAAGTACTGGGGATTTCTTGATGTAGGAATCCTCCTGAGGGATCTGCATGTCTCTCCCTCTTAATTCCCCGGATTTCTTCTTTCAATACATACATAACTTGAGAAAGATTTTTTGAAAACTCTTCTCTCTGCAAACTTCCAGATAAAGGTTTGGACCCTTTCCTTTTGTGTCTTCAGTGTAGCCACACTTCTTCATAAATATTTTATTTCCATGAAAAGACATATTGGCTCTTCAGTAAGTAAAGCACAAGCTATGCCAAGATAGATGCTCTGATACCACTGTAATATCCCCAAATTGGGACTGCTAGCAAGGCATGCCTGAAAAACGCATTTTTCAGGAATGTATGCTACAACACTGGAAATCAGCCCTTGGATCCCTTAGATATGATAATATAAGACCCAAATCTAAGTGGATATCAGAAAAAAAATCAAACTAGGTGGGATAAACAGATCTCCCACACCTAGTAAGGCTTGAAAACTGCCCAAAGAAGGGAATGCAGCAACACAAAGTAACACTGCCCAGAAAATAACACAATTTTAATGAAAAAACAATAGAAGACCAATATAATAGCTCAAAAAAATATTTTAAAAAATTAAATCATATTTACAATGTGGCCCATTTAGTGTACAAGAGAAAGATGGAGACTTTTATGAAGAAAAACCCTCTAAAAGAGGTGCTGCAACAATATATTTCACTGCAAAGCCTTGAAAACATTATTTTTATGAGTAAACAACAACTGTAGGTTACAACTCAGATCTAAGATAGATTTGTGTACAAAATATTAGATCTATATTAGATCTGTACACTAGAGTGTCTCTATTTTACATACCCCTTGGGGTTTTCAGCAAAACATGAAGTATATGGAGTAGATATGAGATCTCATGCAACAGATCTATAGATTCCTACAGAATTCCTGAAGCTTATACAGGAGTATTCATATAAGATATGAATATGACATGGATAAGAATAGAAATCTAGGGATCACCATAGTAAGAGATAAGTTCTCATCACTAAAGATCACTCCTCAAATGTTGCAAAAACTCCTTGTAACTCCTCTCTTGAAGATAACGCAATCCTGGAAGATATACTGCGCTGTAGATTTGATGTACAGTTTGGCTTGATTCCAAGGTATGGATCTAAAGCTCTGATGATCCAATACACTCTTGCCAGGGGGATAGAAGGCTTTCCCACTGAAAAGAGGCACTAGAATGGCTTAGATCTGAACAAATCTAGCTTCCACTTGCTGCAGCTTACAAGGACAACCAAACCCTCAACAAGATCTGTGTTGTAGTTGGAAGTAGAAGCTTGGCCAAATGCCTGATAGTGGACAAGAAATGCAAGACTCTTCCAAGAGGCCTCTCAAGGAAAGAGGTGGGATTCCTGATCAAGAACACCCAAGTGCTAAACAACACTATTATCAGCTAAACATCTAGAGAATGAGAAGTGTCTAAACATAAAAATCCTTTCAAGATAATATGTTCATCAACCCCTCTTTTGCTGCTCTCCTCTTTCATTTATAGGATGAAATCCTTGCAAAACCCTAAACCATCTCAAAGGTTTAGCTCCTTTCACCTGTGTAGCCTCCAACTAGATCTGTGCTATGCATTTAGGAGGTACATTGCATCTGTACAACGTTGTGGATTTGGTCCTGTTGACCTAGTCAATTGTCACAATCCCTTTCACACATAAGTGATTTTTATTAAGGCAGCCCAAATTTGGCCTTGTTCACATTGGGCATTGATTTATTTACTGTTTTTCAGGAGTTTTTATTGTCCTCCTTCACACACTTATTCTTGCAATAAGAAAATGAAACAAAATTGTATATTCCCATTAGCTTGGGCTAATTGGGAATATTACATTTAACCAAGAATTTGTACTCCCAAGGTGGCTAAATTCAAATTTCAAGAATGATGATTACAATCTTGAGCCTCAATCATAAAACCACAATAGTTGTCAGAAGCACAACGCTATCCTCCTAACCATTGTACCAAAATTGTGATTTGACATTCTAACTGACCAAATTGACCCTAAAAATATATGCCAATGATGATAATACATGACACCATGACCTCACCCATGATTTTGAATTAGATATGATCGTAGACTCTCTTAACTCAACCTCTTAGGATATTAATGGCTATTTTCATGATCCTTCACACACTTTGACATAATTACATTCAATAATGAAATTTTTATTCTATACTAAGACCAATAGCTTGATCTTTACAATATCATAACAAAACCTTTACACATTTTCCAAAATAATTTGAAAGACAAAACTTGTTTTTTGACTACTATAATTATAGGATATTAACATTCGCCTCCAATGGGGATGTCATCCTCCTTGTGAGGTTCCAAGAACACCGTATACCATGTGCCTAACCATTGGAATTATTGAATCCTTAGCTTGAATCCAAACTGACTCATGACTTATTACATTCTGAAAATGGCAACAGACCATCAAAATCTCAGGGCCTTCTCTTTGGGCTTCAAATTATGGCGATTTTTTCCCACACCTACAATAATAAAAATTGAATGTATATATACAATAAAGTGATCAAAACCATTATGATTTCAAATAAAATAATGCTTGAGAAAACCACCATTTACAGGCCCTCCAACAAGAAATTCCCTTGTCAAATCTTGCAGCGAGTATGCATTTCTCCCATGAAATGCCACAATTTTGAATGGTCCTTTCCAAAGGTTTTAAAATTTTCCATGTTTACCTTTGTCTTCATTCCTATCATCCCACTTCAAAACCAAGTCAACAACCTTAAAATATTAAACCTTTTTCCTACGAGAAAAAATATTCTTTATTTTATCCTGGATTGCTTGAGTGTTTTTGTACACCTCCTCTCTTGTTTGCTGTAATTGAATCATCTAGTTTATTCTCCTTTGTACTTCATTTGGTTCTACATCCACTTCATGAACAAATTCATTACTGGAATTCCCAAGGAAGAAGGAAAAGCAACATATTTTCCATACACCAATTGAAAAGGAGACACACCAATTGACTTCTTAGTTTTCACTCTATCAGCCCACAATGAAAAATCAACTTCTTGTGCATGTTTTCTTATTTTCTTGCAAAAATTTATTTATGATATTCACCAGACTGTTATTTGAAGATAGATAAACCATTACCTTGCGGGTAATATGTAGTGGAGTGATTGAGTACAATATGATATTTATGTCAAAATTCAAATATTTTCTTGGACTTGAAAGCAACAACATTATCACTATTCTACGAGGAAAACCGAATCTTAAGAGAATATTACCTTCTTGAAACTGAATGATGATTGTGTCTATTTCCTGCATGGTTGGTATTGTTTCTATTCACTTTGTGAAATAATCCATAGTTGTTAGAATCATTTTGTGCTGACCTGAAGATGATGGATGTATTTCCCCAATGAAATCCAAAACCCACTGCTGGAAAGGTGCTTCAACTGCAATTGGTTTCAAGGGTAAGGGTAAGATTTTTTTTTCCTTCAAAATTTTGTCATTCATGCCAGCTTGATACCCTTTTGTAAACATCGTGAAATAATGTTGTCTAGTAAAAACCAGCCCTCAAAATATTATTAGTTGTGGCTTTCCAAAAATGGTGACCTCCACTATCTCCTTTGTGAAATTCCTCCATAAAATTTTGTGCCTCATCCTCCAATAAAAAAATTAACAACACACCTCTTGAATTTTTCCAATAGAGAAACTGATTCAAAATGCAGAATTTTACAACCTTCAATTTCAAAAACCTTGCTTTTGTTTTGGTCAACTCTGGAGGAGGCTGTAAATGTTTCAAAACATAAACTATATTAGAATACCATCGAGAAGAAAGAAACCCCTCAGATACTTGCTGAGAATATTCTGCGTTGCTGTCATCAAACAAACCAACTATGCAATTTATGTCCAATACACTCATTTGAATCTGCCATCAATTTTTCCAATTCTTGACCGTTTATCAGCTTTGTAGGCTTTATATCCACATAACACTCTAGAATTACTACTATCCATATGCCTCTTCTACCTTCAAGATGAGGCTGGGTTAAAATTGATTTCACAACAACATTTGGGACATAAGCAATCACATGTGAATGAAGCACATAAACTCTAAAATACTTCAAGGATTTAACCAATGCATATGCCTACTTTCCCATAATATTGTATTTAAGAGAAGCATCTCTCAAACCTCTGCTAAAGAAGGCTATATGTTGTTTATTTCCTTGCTGATTTTTATGAATAAGGACTTCTGCAATTGTGTGTTTTGATGTGAAAGAGAAAATGATAAAATATTTAACATAATATGGACTTGCTAAAATAGGAGCACTAGCCAAGGCTTGTTTTACCTCTTCAAAAGATTTCTTAGTTTCAATAGCCATCTGATTTCACTTTCCTTCCTCACCATGTGAGCTAAAAATGACCTATTTGGGACACATCATTAGAGTGCATCGAGTAAGGGTTCATGAGGAGAAGATCAATGCTATTCGAGATTGGCCTAAGCCTAAGAATGTAACTGAACTTTGAGGGTTTGTAGACATTTGCACCTACTACCGAAAGTTTTTCAAAGGGTTCTCTCAACTAGCAGCACCACTCACAGATTTAACCAAGAAGGGAGCTTTCAGTTGGACAGAAAAAATGCAGAGGGCCTTTGATAGGCTCAAGGAGGCGATGATAAGTTTCCTGGTGTTAGTATTACTGGATTTTATCTAGCCCTTTTAGCTGGAATGTGATGCTTCAGGGGAGGGAATTGGCACAATCTTGATGCAGGGGGGCCACCCCATAGCTTTTGAGAGGCGAAAGTTGTTGCCTTATGAGAGGTTGTACTCTATATATAATAAGGAAATGTTGGCTATGGTGCATGCATTAGCCAAGTTCCGCCAGTATTTGGTGGGCAATATATTCTGAGTGAAGATTGATCACAATATTCTTTGATTTTTCCTTGAGAAGAAGCAGCTGAAAGAGAGGCATCATAAATGGGTTAGTAAAATCCAGGCATATGAATTTGACATCGAATATGTCAAGGGGAAGAGTTATGTGGTAGTAAATTCCCTATCACGGAGAACAAAAATGCTGTCATTGATGAGTGTGGATGCAGATTGGAAGGCCTAGCTGCTGGTAGAGTATTCCAAAGACAGATTTGCAGGTGAGATCCTAGATGGAAAGCTAGACGATGAGAGGTTTAGAGTGATGTATGAGATCATGTATTACCGGGAATGGAACTTCTTGACTAGAGATTCTAGGCCCAAGGAGAAGATTTTGCATGCAGCACATGATTCACCACTTTCTAGCCATCAAGGATTCACTAATGCAGAAAAACTACATATTTACACAATACGCACAAACCTTTGGGTTATGGACCCACAAAATTTTCCACTACTCAACAACAGATCATAATATCACAGATTTATAAACTTCACAGATCACTGATATAATATATATCACAGATCACGACCCATAAAAAATAAATTTAACAATAAAAAATAGCAATGCCTATGCGAAATTTCGATGACGATATCGCATTGCAACATCACAACCCAAAGATTATCACACTTCGGCATTTTACACATTTAAGTTTACGACGTTAATTGTTAAACCATATCGCATACGCTATGTGATATGCGATGGAACCTATGGCCGACACGTGGCTCCTCATCGCATCACAAATTAAAACATATAACTTGCGATGACTTAGCAATAAACATAAAAATTTCCTATTGCGATGTGCGATATTCCACTAGGATTGCAATGTGATCAGGATTGTCCATCTCCCACTGTCATTTCTGCGATTTCATCACCACCATCCATTTGAATGCCCACTACTTTGTATCTAATGATATAACCATACCTTAATAAACCCGTGTTCTTCCATAAACATTGATTTACAATGGATTTCATAGGAACTTCGTTCACCATTCGTATTCACACAACTTAATAATTAACAAAAAAGAATGTGTATATATACTGAGAAATCAAAATTAAATAGCACCTAGATACGACAAGATCCATAACATTGTTGGATACTTAAAAATAAACAAATTTCATTATTATCTCGAGCTCGAGTACAAGCTAAGGCCACTATGGACCTGAATCACAAATTCGCCCCGAGGCTACATTATGCTCCTTCCTCATACAACACATACTTTGAATTATAAAGAAATTACAAACGAGTGGATCATCTAGGATCCACGATTTCCTCCCACAAATCGCTTAACTAATCCCTAGAATCACTCTATTTTAATTACATGGAATATTTTAAAATCTGATCATATCTTATAGATGTATTGATTCCATCTTTGAGATAATTTTTTTATCATTTTACCCAAATTTTCATGGAAATTAGCCCCCTTTTCAAATGGTTTTCCACGTTTCTCATTCCGTAGCTCTAAATTTAAATTTTAATTAAGGGTGGTCCGATGCTCCTGCATCAGACTCCCAAGGTACAAAAATTTTATGACCTCCTGGTCATATGCCTTCTTGATCTCTGTAACAATTATGCTACTTGCTATCAATACCAAGTCCTCTTCTTTCTCTTAGCAATTCTACCCACATTCTCTGTGGAATTTTTCTTGTGATATTTCCATAACAACAGTCGTGAGTTGAAAAAAAATCTCTGAAGTAACAAGTATCCTCCTTGCTACACGATACCTCAATAAGCTTCTCTCCTATGAGCTTAGTCTTGCGGCATATCTCTGGTTCTCTCCTCTGGAACTATTTGAGCACTCCTTGATCTACGCTGCCACAAATATTCTCACCTTCTTCTACCGCTACCTACAAAAAAATATAAAGACCACACGCTTAACAATCTTCAACATATTTTCACCTCCATGCATTGCACACTACTCGCTCTGCAGGAAATATTTCCCTTGCTCTGATACCTCTTTGATGCAGAAAAACTGCATATTTACACAATACGCGCGGACCTAGGGGTTATGGACCCACAAAAGTTTCCACTACTCAACAATGGATCGCAATATTGTAGATTTATAAAATTCCCATATCGCTAATATAATATATATCATAGATCAAAACCCATAAAAAATAACTTTAACAATAAAAAATAACAATGCCGATGTGAAATTATGATGATGGTATCACATCGCAACATCACAACCAAAATCTTATCGCACTTCGGCATTTCGCACAGTTAAGTTCACGTCGTTAACTGTTAAACCATATTGCATGTGCTATGCGATATGCGATGGAACCTATGGCCAACACGTGGCTCCTCATCGCATCTCAACTTAAAACATATAACTTGCGATGACTTAGCAATAAACATAAAAAATCGCCGATTGCAATGTGCGACATTCCACTAGTGTGATCTGGACTGTCCATCTCCCACTGTCATTTCTGCGATTTCATCACCATCGTCCATTCCATTTCCCACTGCTTTGTATCTAACGATAGAACCATGCCTTAATAAACCCGCGTTCTGACATAAAATTTGATTTACAACGAAGTTCATAGGAACTTCGTTCACCATTCGTATTCACAAAACTTACTAATTAACAAAAAATAATGTGTATATATACTGAGAAATCAAAATTAAATAACACCCAGATACAGAAAGATCCAGAACATTGATGGATACTTAAAAATAAAAAAATTCCATTATTATCTCGAGCTTGAGTACAGGCTAAGGCCACTATGGGCCTGAATCACAAATTCGCCCTGAGGCTACATTGTGCTCCTTCCTCAGACAACATAGAATTTTCATTATAAAGAAATTACAAACGAGTGGATCATCTAGGATCCATGATTTCCTCCCACAAATCACTTAACTATTCCCTATAATTGCTCTATTTTAATTGCATGGTAGATTTTAAAAACCGATCATATCTTTTAGATGTATCGATTCCATATTTGAGATAAAAAATTTATCATTTTACAAAAATTTTCATGGAAATTAGCCCCCTTTTCAAATGGTTGTCCATGTTTCTCATTCCGCAGCTCTAAATTTAAATTTTAATTAAGGGCGGTTCGATGCTCCTGCATCATTCACCAAGACATACCAGGCCATTCGGGATAGATTATCATGGAAGGGTCTCAAGGAGGATGTGCTTTAGCACATCAAGGAGTGCATAGTTTTCCAGCAGAACAAAGGAGAGAACAACCATCCTGCAGGGTTGTTGTAGCCACTCCATATTCCGGAAGGAAAATGGGAGAGTATTTCCATGGACTTCATCACCAATTTACCCGCAGTATAGGGTAAGGATGATATCTTTGTAGTTGTTGATCAAATAACAAAGTATTCACATTTATTTGCTATTTCTGCACGATATACTACTTCATAGGTAGCCGAGATCTTCTTTCGATATGTTTTCAGACTTCATGGTCTTCCTAAGACCATAGTCAGTGATCAAGAAAGCCACTTCATGGGTGGCTTTTGGCAGGATATTTTTCGGTTGGTGGGTACTGAGTTGACACCGAGTACTAGTTATAACCCTTAGACCAATGGAAATACATATATAGTAAACAAGTGGTTGGAAGGCTACTTGTGAAACTATATTTCAGTGCAATAGAGAGCATGGCTGCACTAGCTGCACTTGGGGGAGTATTACTACAACAAGACATTTCATATGTCGGTCGGTATGTCTCCATTTCAAGCTCTATATGGGTATGATGCTTTATCATTTGTTTATGTGATGTTTGGAGCAAGAAAGGCTCCTAGAGCCAAGGAGTGGATCCAAGAGAGTCAGGACATACTCCTTACTCTTAAGGACAACATTTCTACAAACCAGAATCAATAGAAGTTGTATGCAGATTGTGGTCGGATAGAGAGGCAGTTTAAGGTGGATGACTTGGTATATCTCCATCTTCGACCTTACAGATAGTCTACACTGAAGGAGAAGGGGGCTGAGAAGCTTAAGCTTTGGTTCTATGGGCCATACAGGGTGAATCGTCGTGTTGGGGAAGTAGCATATGAGTTGGAGCTCCCCATTGGGAGTAAGATCCATAACATTCTTCATGTATCATGCCTCAAGAAGGTCATTGGACAACATGTGGTTTCCACCATGGATCTCCCACCTATTGATGATGAGGGTCATCTGGTTTTACAACCGGAAGCTATATTGGACACTCGGGAGAGGCAAATAAGGAACATATTGACTAAGGAATATCTGATTCGATGGAGGAATCTACCAGATGATGATACCACTTGGGAAGGAGAGAATATTTTGCAGCATTTTCCTTTGAAGTTGCTTGAGGGCAAGAAAAATTTGGGAGGGGAGGAATGTAATATTCCTAATTAGCTTTCAGTAAATTGGAATATTAAAATTTTCTTTTGTTCATAACTTAGATGAATAATTGGGTAGACAGACCCTTAAATCTCTTTAGTGGGAATAAAACCACTTCTAGTATGAAAGTGGATCAGTGTAGCCAGTTGAAATAAAACATCCCTTGGTGTGCATGGGGTCAATGCATGTGGATAGGGTCAAGGTTGACCAAATCAACAACATTGTCATGGAGGGAGTGGAGATAGTGGAGGACAATGCAGTTATGGAGGAGGAGTGTATGCATGGGAGTAGCATCTTTAATGAGTGGGACCAAGGGTGAGGAAGATCACAAAGAATATAAGGAAGGGGATGGAAGCCATATAAGGCATTCTAATTATTGTTTATGTCTTGGTATTTTATGACTTTCTGCATGCTTCAACTATTTAGCAGGGTTTGCTGTGTTGTTTAGCACAAGGGTGTTTCCAGGCAGAAATCCCACCCTCATCCTCGGGGGACTTCGAGTGCCCACATATTAGGTGTTAATTTTAGATTCATTCCACCATATAGCATGAGGCCAAGCTTCAACCATCTACCACAGTGCAGTCTCCTTCAGAAATTGCGTTATTTTGCAGGGTAGTTGCAGTGGAGGGTTGAAAAACCCATTTTGTGAGCTATTTTCCTAGTGTAGGGAGCAACCCTTCATCTGGAAAGATAGAAGGGAGGATTATCAGCTATTTTCTTGTCATATCAGTCATCTCCCTGTATTTATTGAGTTTCAGAATGTAATTCATCCCTAGGGCTGCATTTTTCACATAGTGTATTTCCGGAAACCCTTTCTGGGTTATATTGGAATTGTGCTAGAGAGCCTAGATCTCTGATCCTGGAATTTTCTGAGCACTATATCATTAGATATTTGTATTTATATTCTCCAGATACATTTATTCTCACTTGGACTACGCAGTCCTGGAATTCTGATATTTTTTGTATTAGCAGTATTTCACATTTTGGTGTATTGGATCATGGGAGGCTTGTTTTCCTAGCTTGACTGACTTTCTCCTCAAGACATTGTACTTTTTTCTACTATTATACATAATGGAATGGATCTATGATTTTATCATGTTTTGATGTATTGATATTTACTACAATTTCCAGTTTTATGTTCAATATTTCTATTTTTCTTATTTTGGAATATTACATTCTTTTCCTGATGAGTATATTTTTTCCATATCTACTCACTCACCATGGTATGCAGATATAGCCAACTATCTTGCTGTAGGTAAATTCCCACACTATTTATCTTCCAAAGAAAAAATAAAGATCATACAACAGAGTGCCACTTACTCCTGGATAGAGGGAAATATTTATCACACTGGACAGGACTTTCAGATTCGGCGTTGTGTTAGAGAAGATGAGATTTTTGATACCTTGAAGGCTTGTCACGAGGAGCCCTGTAGAGGGAAATTCGTGGACAAGAGGATGGGGTACAAGGTACTCTCAATAGGGTACTATTGGTGAACTATATTCTGGGATGCCAAAAAGTTTGTGAATGGGTATGATAGCTGCCAAAGGATGGGCTAGCCACTGCAATCAGACAAGATGTCGTTACAACCTCAAATAGTGTTAGAGTCATTTGAGAAGTGGGCCTTGGATTTCATAGGGAAAATTAATCATTCATCACAACAAAGTTCATAATTATTGGTCTGTACAAATTATGTCACAAATTGGGTCGAAGTGAAGGCACTAAATAGAGCTACAAAGCAGGATGTTTCAGACTTCCTGTTTGAAGATATTTTTGTTCATTTTGGGATATCCAGGGAGATAGTGATAGATGGGGGGGGGTGGGGGGGTCCAATTCATATCGCATCTGATTCAGAAGCAGGTTGAAAAGTATGGAATTCATCATAGGATCACTTCACCTTATCATCCACAAGAAAATGGCCAAGTGGAGAGTACCAAAAAAGTTATTGAGGGAATTTTGACAAAAACAGTAGCTAGCCACGGGAGAAATTGGGCTGAAAAACTTCCAGAAGTACCGTGGGCTTACAGAACAACATGGAGGAATAAAATGAGCTTCTCAACATATGAATTAGTGTACGGTAAGAATCCTTTATTCCCCATAGAGTTCGAAATAAAAACACTGAGAACAACCTTACAGGTAAATCTGGATTTGAGCACAACACAAAGACAAAGGTTGAATCAGCTCAATTAGTTGGAGGAGAAGCGGTTGGCTGCCATTCAACAGACAGAGATCATTCAGTAGCAAAGAGCTAGATGGAATGACAAGTTCATTAAAAAGAAGAAATTTCAGAAAGGAGATTGGGCTCTCTTGTATAATTCAAGATTCAAGGATTTCAAGGGAAAGCTCTGCACCCGATGGCTAAGTCCTTATGAATTAGATACAGTATTTGACAATGGGACTGTAAAATTGGTTACCATTGATAGTTATAAGACATCATTACTGGTTAATGGGCACCGTTTGAGGATATATCATAAAACTGCTTCGAAGGATTCATTTATTAACATTGTTGCAGACTCTGATCTTCATGTTACATCAGTAACACTCATTTTTTTTCATAACATCATCCTTTTTTTCCTGCATATTCTACATGATGTTGTTACACATTTGTTTTAAATATTTTATTTTTATTAACAATAATGTTTTATGAAGGATAGCACATTAGCTGTCTTGGTTGTTACATATGTAACAATTGACAGTTGTCAACAATGTTTTGAACCTTGGTCATCGTCTTGGCAGGCAACAATAATTATGATATTTTGAAGGTGACCGTCACAACCGCTGGAGAAATTGTGCCATCACATCAATTTCTTCCTCCATGTCTTTTCAGGTATGTCACCGAAAAGGTAACATTATAATCCTCTAATATTTTATTATTATGGAAAGTTAATGACAGTCCTTTTGACGGCCGTGGACTTTTGTCATCATTAAATTTGGGGGGGATGAATATTGTCATAATTATGAACAACCCGTCAGCTTTTAAAGCCACCATTAATCCCGCGATTTACCGAATTTAACACCATAGTAACCAATGATGACCGGATCTTGTCAAAAATGAGATTTGCACTTGAAGTACGAAGCTCTCCATAACTGGGCATTAATAGAAAGAATGTGTGAGTACAAACTATTAATTCAAAACCTTTTCACCTCTCAACCACCGTGACATTCCATCATCTCCCTCAGTTGGAAGTTCTTGCACCCTTGGTCGAAAATTATTAACCCAAAGATAACAGAGCAGATTGTTGTAACACAACGAGTAGTGTGTTGATACCCTAGCTAACTGAGCTAAAGAAATTAATCAGGTACAACAACACAAGATGGGGGGATCTGCGGTGAGGCACGAACCAGTTTCTATTGAGGCATTACAGAATTTTCCAAAGGTGTATCAGATATTCATAGCTGTTTGGTGGCTTGAGAATTTTCAAAAGCTAAAGGGTTCAGACAAAGAAATTGGAATGGAGTTCGCTAAAAAATTGAACAAATATCAGACCAAATTTAGGGTTTTTCATATTGAAGTAATAAAGGAGATTGTTTCTCGAGTAACAGCACTATTGGCCGAAGGAAAAATATGGTTCAACATAAAGTTCAATGATCCTTCTCTGAAAGAGGATTTCCTTGAAGTTGAGGAGAAGCTTGAGAATAAATGAAGAGGGGTCGACAGGCTGTCACTTCCCCAAACTTGGGCAGATGTTGCTCTGAATTTGATAAAATATATCACCTATGAAGTGAGGTCCACGGTTTTTTTTTATCATTTCCCCTTATTCAACCATCTTCGACATAAAAAAAGAATTAACCTTCCATTTTTCCTGCTAGGAAATATTAATCATATGGATGCAGCAGTAAAAACGACAGCACACCCAGAAGCTTGGGTTACCAATCACAGTCTCATCAAGTTAATTATGTTGGATAATTTGAACCAACAAGGAAAGAGGTGGGATGATTTCAAATAAAAGAGGCCCAGAACAAGCCAAGGAAAACAAGCTGGAACTTCGGGAGAGAGTCGGGAGGAAGCTAACAGCTGAAACCGGTCTTCTAAGGTTGGAATTGAGAAAAGGCCCCTTGATAAGCCGATTGGATACAAACGGATGAAGCAAAGGGTGAAATTCAGAGTGCTTGTGGAACCATCATCTACAGCTAAATAGCAGGAGGAGGCAGAAGAGCTGAAAGAAGAAGAAAAAAAACCTCGATCAGAGGAGCGCTCCTCAATAGGTAGGGACGAAACTTAGACCCTGCTTATAGAAATTGAGAATTTAAAGAAAGAAAATGAACAATTGAAGTAGAAATTAGCTGAAGCTAGGAAATTAAAAGCCTAAGTGTTAGATACCCTAGCTGAAGCTATTAAGAAATTTGGGGGGGAGAAAATTCCAGGATTAGTATGTATGGCATGTTCCCAAGAATTAGCAGCAACAGGATACAAAGTTTGTCGAGAAAGCACCTGCTCGAGGAAAACCCAAACAGAACCTTGGGAGGCTACTCCACAAGATCCTGCTAAAGATACTGCTGCTCCAAAAGAACCAATAGTTAAAGAAAATCCTCCAACGGTAATAAACCTGGAAGCTGACACACAAGAACCTACAGAGGCCACTGCTATTACAGAGGAACTAGCAGTGGATACAAAGGCTGACCAAGGCGAAAATAAGAGGACTACTACACAAGAACCTGCCTATGACGCTGTTGTTACACAAGAGAAAACAATTGAGTTGGATCAATCCCACCCCAGAGAGGTCATCACACCTACAGTTGATATTGCATATAGTGGAACATCATGCCCTGATGAGGGATGGAGTTTCGAGAAGACTTTATTGATCTATGAGTTACAAAAGTGGAAGCAAGAGGCACTCTCCCTTCAATATGGAGTGATGTCACTGGATTTACATCAGAATAAAATAAGTGCCCTATAGGAAAAATGGGAAGAGAAAGAATTGAAGACGATCTGAGGGGAATGAAAATGAAAGGAAGTCGTAAAGAAAGAGGAGGAACAGTTGCTGCTGTTACAGTAGTAGGTTCAAAATTTGACTGCTGATAAACAAAAGCTTCATGATCTTGCCCTCAACTTGTTGTGGTGTAGGCGACCTTCCCATTCCTACCCTTATTTTCTTTGGGAGCGTCATTATTTATTTTAGTTGAAAGCTATCATGGAAGACAAACATTATGTGGGTACTTCTACCCAAACTTTTCTTGATATTTTTCACTCCAACAATTTTGATGAACAAAGCTTGTTGTGTGAGTTGTTTCTGCATAATATTATTTATGAGCATGTTAGCATGCAGATGGTAGAAATTGTATTCTCGTATATGGGAGACCTGCAGTTACACGCCTTCATTTCATTCATGAGAAATCAAATCGAGTGGTATATGTATGTGTGATTAAAATTACTTGCTAGTTAATGTTGTTCTAGTTTCATTTCAGATATAAAATTTTCTTTGCATTATCTTACTTATCCTTTATGAGTTTGTTTAAGAGCATGTGATTGGAAAATAGTGTACTTAGTGAAATTATGAGTTTGGCATAAGCTTAAAAAGCATAATTTTAAATGACAGAATAGAAGCAATAGTAAACACAACAAGCACATATAACTGAGCTTAACACGGATAATTTTGATAAAGGAGTTCACCCCTTCTGGGCTACATCTCCTTGGTCCAGCTTCATAGTGTGACCTTTGTATTAGCTTCAAGTGTGCTAAAATTGTTGTTAAAAGCTTCAGAAACTCTTGGAACATATTCCAATGAGTTTATAAAATCATAATCTCCCAAAAATGACTATTTGTTTGTTGTATTTGGACTCTGGATGCTCTGGAAATGACCCCAACACCTGTTTGCCCTAGCCTTAAAAAATATTCAAATGTACTAAAACACCTATAGATCAACTTTTTTTCCTCTGAAACCTGCTTCATTGAGTTAATAGCATGCAAATTAACCAGGAATGACTTTTACTGAGCTCATTTTGGTCGAAAATTGAGTGACTTATGACCAAAACCAACTTTTCCCGAATTTCTCCTCCAAAACTGGAGAAACTGCCATTTAATTTTATCAATTTGGCATTCCCACCAATTTTGGCATTGCCTCCGAAAATTTCTCTAGTTTAAGTGTCGAGATTAATTAACATAAGCAGGATTAGCAACTGATAAGATAGGATTAAATTTAAACCATGTTTTATGTGCTAATGATGTATTAACATCATTAAGCCACACTTAAACATTAATTAAATGAGTTTATTTATGTCGGTTTTTCATTTGAACTGGCTCTCGGTCACACTCTTTTGGTCACATGGGGAGGGGGTTGGCCCCCTCCAACCCCCAATGGTCGGGTGGTTACAATTCAAATAGATGCGGAAGATGGTATGGGTAAGAACTACCCCGTAGGAGAGATGGTCAAGGGCGCATATGGAAGGTGGGAGTTCAGGGGTTCGAGCCCCGACCCTCCCATATAATTTTTCTCTAAGTCATGAAGACCTCCACTGCTAACTTTTTCCATCTGCCATTCTAGGTCCTCTGCCACATTGGTTAGTATGCCTCCAAATTTAGATAACTCTGTCATGGTTGGTGGTTTAAAAGCAATATAATATATACATGTAATATATATATATATATATATCTGAATAATACCACCACCAATAATACTTTGAACAACCTTAGTCCAAATTTGATATGACTTGTCATTCGACCTTCCAAACTGTCCTGCCATGGGGGGGTACATGGCATGCCACGTGGCCCTTCCCCATTGGCCACCATATAAAATAAAATTCCAATTTAATAAAATTTCACTTCGACTTAGGAATAATTTTTTTTCACTTCATAGTCATCATTGGCGAATCTGGTGGTGCCACTTGGCGCAGTGTCATTGGCTGTTTGTGGAGGATATTCTTGCACATGCCAATTGTACCTGCCACATCAACACTGTACATGTTCTGCTCATTCTTTTGCCTGTTTTGGAAATGAACAACAGACGAGAACTCAGTCATACGAACTCATATTTTGATGAAACGATTTGCGCAAGAATCTTGGCGACGAACTCTATCTGGTCGTTCAAGTTTGAAGAAATTTAGAGAACTTTCAATTTTTTGCTAAAAATTCAGCCTTAGATCATTCCTTCCCACTAGAAGCCTTTTGGACCCCAAAATATATTATCAATTGTTTATAAAGTGAGGGTACATCACCCTCACTTTTCCAATCTCCAACCATTTTTCCTTTGAAGGATTTTGACCTTTGAGTCCAACTCTAAGGTGTTCAACATTCCCTCTTCTTGAAGTTCTGATTCTCCTGTCAAGTATGAGATCTTGCTAAAGTTCATCAAGATATTTTGGCGAGAAATCATCTATTGATGGCAGTTGAACATGATCTCCTTGATCATCAATCAAAGGAGGCTCAAACAATCTCAAATTCTCAATATTAACGACAGAATAGATTTTCATATAAGGAGGCAAATCTAGCTTGAATGCATTTGTACCAATCTTTTCCAGAATTTTAAATGGACCATAATGAATTGGTTTGAGATTTTACCTTCCCCTTGCAATCTTTCTTTGCTTATGTACAACCAAACTTCATCTCCAACTTGAAATTTGTGATCAACCTGATGTTTTTCATGCCTTGCCTTGTAGTTGCTTTGACTCTTCTCAAGTTGCTCTTGTACTGTGTGATGTACCAATTGAATTTTCTCAATGAACTGTCTTGCTTTATCTGTGTTAGTATGTCCATCTATAGCAACATCTTTCTCAAATATAAAGTATAATGGAGATCTTGGTAAGTAACCAAAACATGCCTCAAATGGCAATGTATTTGTGGAAGAATGTTTTGCCTCGTTGTATGCATGTTGTATGTAGTGTAACTGTTCATCCCACAACTTGGGATGCTTGCTACAATAGCTTCTTATAAGATGAATAACAGTCCTATTTACCACCTCTATTTGACCATCTATTTGCGGATGAAATGTTGTACTCTTATTCAAATTTGTATCCATTGTGTCCCATAATTTTGACCAAAATTTCCCAAAAAATCGAGAATCTCGATCACTTACAATAGAAGAAGGAAGACCAAAATGGATCCATACATTTTGAAAGAAAATCTTAGCGGTTTGTTCAGCTGTAATATTTTTCTTACATGCCATAAAAATACAAATTTTTCTGAACCTATCTACCACAACATACAAATAATCATGGCCTTTCCTTGACATAGGAAGGCCTCCTACAAAATCCATTGAGATGCTCTCCCAAGGATGAGAAGGACCTGGAAGTGGTGTGTACAAACCAAGCTTCCTATTGCTAGGCTTAATTTTTTCACATAAATAAAATCCTCTAATAAAACGAGAAACACTTTCATTCATGCTTGGCCAATAACAATACCTTTGTAGATGCGCTATTGTCATGCCTACATTTAAATGTCCTGCAATCAATGATGTGTGCACCTCTCTTATGATATTGTTTCTTTCTCCCTGTGGTATACATAACTTTCCCAAGTGATACAAAAAATTTCTATGCACATGATAATCTAACTCTTCACTTTGGTTTCCCTTACTCAAGTTCTCATACACATCTTGAAAATCACTATCATTCACATACTGTTCAATGTAACTTTCATGCATAATAGAATTGTGCTTGAGAATAATAGCTAAATTTACAATAGAACTAGAGAGCATATCAGCTACCTTATTGTAGATTCCTTTCTTGTACCTGATAACCAAGTGGAATTGTTGTAGAAAACCCATCCACCTAAAATGCCTTTATTGCTGCAATTTGGATTTTGATTGTAAATACTGCAATGGATGATGGTCAGTATGGATAGTGGTCTCTTTTCCCATCAAGTAATGCTTCCATTTCTTTACACTTTTACCAATGCATATAAATCTTTATCATATTTAGGATATTTATTCACAGCTCCATTAAAAGTTTCAAAATGAAATGAGATAGGCTTACCATGTTGCACGAGCACTACTCCCATAGCATAATCATTTGCATCTGTTTCGATCTCAAATGGTTGTCTTAGATCTGGAATTACTAGTACCAGTGCTGAAATTATATTTTCCTTTAAAGAATCAAATGATTTCTGCTTCAAATATCCCCAATGTAAGACTTTTTTTTTTTTTGTCAATGGATGTAATGGTGCTGCAATGGAAGAAAAATTAGCAATAAATTTCCCCCGATACTATGCTGCCCCTAAAAATCTTCTTACCTTGGTAACTGTATTGGGCTTGGGCCAATTAAAAATGACCTCAACTTTGGAAGGATAAATCTTCAATTCACCTCCTCCAACTATGTGTCCCAAATCTACCACTGAATTCTTACCAAATTCGCAACTTGACATCTTAAGAAACAATTTTTTTTTTCTCAAAACATCAAGTACCTTTTTCACGTGCATGACATGTTCTTCTCTTGATTTGCTGAATATGAGTATGTCATCTAAGTAAACAATGAAAAATTAATCTAGAAATGGTCTAAGTACATCATTAATCACTCTCATAAAAGTATTTGGTGCATTTGTTAAGCTAAATGGCATAACTAACCACTCATACAATCCTTGTCTAGTCTTGAAAGCAGTTTTCCAAATGTATTCTTCAACTATCCTAACTTGATGATAACCACTTCTCAAATCTAACTTAGTGAAATACTTTGCATGCTTTAACTGATCAAGAAAATCATCAATGTGTGGAAGTGGGTAGCGATTATTTACTATGATTTTTTTCAGTGCACGAAAATCGATACACATGCACCAAATATCTTCCTTCTTTGGAACCAAAACTATTGGAGAATCACATGGAAAAGAAGATGGGTGTATGATACCTTTATTTAGAAAATCTTGGATTTTCTTCTTGATTTCCAAAATTTCCATGATTAACATTCAATACATACCAATATTCAGAAGTGGAACATCCTACTGCAGCTGAATCTCATGTTGAAATCCCCTCTTTGGTGGAAACCCCTTTGGTTCTTGAAACATCTCGCCATGCTGACTTACCACATCAAACAAATCAGATTTCAATTTTTCATCACATCCTTCAAAATATTCATAGTTAACATCTTCCTTTTTCTTGATCATAATAAGCACAAAATTTTTACTTGCATTTACTAGCCTCTTCATTTTCCCTACATTAACTAAAGAGATATTCAGTTTCTTACAATGAGTTCTCACAATATACTCCACTCCATCTTTGATCAAATGATATTTGTTCTCATGACGGTAAAATACCGCTCTCCTATCATACAAATATGGACTACCCAAGATAATCCCTGAAATATCAAGTGGTACAACATCTAACTCAACTTCATCAACAAAGTTTGCAGTAATAGAAAATCTGAAAATGCATTTCCTTGTCACCTGTAAATTTTCATTGCTAACTATCCAACCCAAAGGGTATGGCTTATGATGAGGTACAATTTTAAGGTTCAGTTTTTTAACTAAGTCTTCTGAAATAAATTTTTCTTGTGACCCTGTATCAAATAAGGCATCAATCTTTGTATGATTAGAAATTACTCTAACATGGAATAATTCTATCCTTGTATCCTTATTTGAAGTGTTATTGTGACTGTTTGAGGTACTAGAACTTGGAATTTCTTCCTTTCCTTTGTTAACCATGGAAAATATCTTGGTTTCATCTCTTGAATCAGATCCAAGATCTTTTTGTGTGGTGGCAGTCATCTTTTGTTTCCTTTGTTATTTGGTTTCTTTGATCTTAGTTCGGGATGTAGTTTCCAACATTGAGCTTCATCATGCCCCTCTTTGGAACAATGTTTGCATGTTATTTTCTACCCTTCTTGCTTCACACTTGCATTCTTTTTTCCCTTCCATTTTCCTCCTTAATGTTTTCCCTTACCCTTGAATGGCTTCTTCTTACTACCCTCTTCAGAAATGTTTTTTCCCCTTGCTTCAAGATGCGTGACTTGCACACATAATTCATCTAAGTTATTTGGGTTAAACATGAGAATAATGTGTTTTAAGTAGGAATGTAGACCTCCTATATACTTCAAGAGTGTGTCTTGTGAATTTAAGTCTACTCCAAGTAATAAATCCCTTTTCCTAAACTCTTGTGTATACTCTTGGACACTTTAAACTTTAAGTTGTCTAAAGTTTTTCCAACTCATTATTGCTTTCTGCATATAGGCTAATGGATAGAATTGTCTTTTAATGGAAGAAATGAATTTGACCTAAGTAATGTAAGTTTTACCATGGATGCACATTTCCTCTTGTGTATTTACCTCCTGCCAAACTAATGTTGCCCCTTCTAGCCTTAATGAAGCCAATTGGATTTTAATATCGTCTTCTTGTAGATTTTGAATTCTATAGTAAACTTCTAATTAACGAATCCAATTATCTAGTTTTTCAGCATTAACTTATCCATTATATGTAGGAAGTTCAAATTTGATGTCCAACTTGAGTAACAGAGTCTTACCTTCTGGGATATTGGAATGAGTATGGGTATGAGTTTTTTCAGTGGGTTTGGAAGATGAAGATGCTAATGATGATGATGATGATGGTGGTGGTGGTGGAGAAGGAGGTGGTTTTCCACCAATAGCTTTTGAGCTCATCTCTTCCTCCTTTTTATTGTTTGAAGATTATTTTCTATGAGGGTGTTTTGAACCTTATCCAGTTTCCTTTGCCATAAAAGTTTCGTACATAAGTATCACCATCCTCTTTGAACTCCTTCTTGACATCATCTTCCTCAGAATGTTCACGAGCTCCTTCATGGCCCGACATTTTGGCTATTAATTCAAGCTTTATCTTTGTAGCTTGTATCTCTTCAACCACTTTAGCATCTTGTGCAATTAATTACTCTTGTGCTTCAAGTGCTGCCTTGAGTGTTACTTTGGGTAAGGTTGATGCTATCTCAACCTTCTTACTTATTGTCCTAACTTCTGGACTAGCTATCAGTAGCTTCCCTTCTCCTCTCTGCAATATCAATATTGTAAGCATCAATAAATTTTCACTATTAAAAAATCTTCAAGTAAAAAAAGCAAGAAACCTTGTGCTCTGATACCAAATTTATCTGAAATTACTTGGTAGTTAATGTTGTGATAGTTTCATTTCAGATATAAACTTTTCTTTGCATTGTTTTACTTATCCTTCATGAGTTTGTTTAAGAGCATGTGTTTGGAAAACATTGTACTTAGTGAAATTATGAGTTTGTCATAAGATTAAAAAGCATAATTTTAAATGACAGAATAGAAGAAATAGTAAACACAACAAGCACATATAACAGAGCTTAACACAGAGAATTTTGATAAAGGAGTTCACCCCTCCTGGGCTACATCTCCTTGGTCCAGCTTCATAGTGTGACCTTTGTATTAGCTTCAAGTGTGCTAAAATTTCAGTTACAAGCTTTAGAACCTCTTGGAACCTATTCCAATGAGTTTATAACATCATAATATCCCAAAAATAACTATTTTTTTGCTATATTTGGACAATGGATGCTCTGGAAATGACCCCAACACCTGTTGGCCTTGGCCTTAAATTTTTTTCAAATGTACTAAAACACCTATAGATCACCTTTTATGCCTCTAAAACCTACTTCATTGAGTTCCTAGCATGAAAATTAGCCAGTAATGACCTTTAATGAGCTCATTTTGGTTGAAAATTAAGTGACTTATGACCAAAACCAACTTTGCCCCAATTTCTCCTCCAAAACTGGAGAAACTGCTAGTTAAGTTTCTAAATTTGGCATTCCCGCCAAGTTTGGTGTTGCCTCCGAAAATTTTGCCAGTTTAATTGTCGGGATTAATTAGCATAAACAGGATTAGCAGTGGATAAGATAGGATTAAAGTTTAACCGCTCTTTACGCGCTAATGATGTATTAATGTCATTAAGCCACACTTAAACATTAATTAAACGAGTTTATTTCCGTCAGTTTTTCATTTGAACTAGCTCTCGGTCGCACTCTTCTAGTCACATGGGGAGGGGGTTGGCCTGTGGGGTTGGCCCCCTCCAACCCCCAACAGTTGGGCAGTTACAATTCAAATAGATGCGGAAGATGGTTATATGGGTAAGAACTACCCCGTAGGAGAGATGGTCGAGTGCGCATATGGTAGGTGGGAGGTCAGGAGTTCGAGCCCCAACCCCGCCATATAATTTTTGTCTTAGTCATGAAGACCTCCACCGATAACGTTTTCCATCCGGCATTCTAGGTCATCCGCCACATTTGTTAGTATGCCTCCAGATTTAGCTAAATTTGCCGTGGTTGGTGGTTTAAAAACATTCTAATATATATATATATATATATATATATATATATATTCGAATAATACCACCACCAATAATAATTCGACCAACCTTAGTCCAAATGTGTTATGATTTGTCATTCCCAACCTGTCCTACCATGGTGGGGTACGTGGCATGCCACATGACCCTTCCCCATTGGCCACCATATAAAATAAAATTCCAATTTAATAAAATTTCACTTAGACTTACGAATAAAAAAAAATTCACTTCCTAGTCATCATCGACGAATATGGTGGTGCCACTTGGCGTAGTGTCATTGGTTGCTTTTGGAGGATGTACCTACCACATCAGCACTGTACGTGTTCTGCTCATTCTTTTTCCTATTTTGGAAAATGAACAATAGACGATAACTCAGTGATACGAACTCTGATTTTGATGAAACAAGTTGCACTAGAATCCTGGCAACGAACTCTATCTGGTCATTCAGGTTTGAAGTAATTTCGAGCACTTTCAATTTTTATCTAAAACTTGAGCCTTATATCACCGTGAAATCAATGGAGACTAATGAAAAGAAGACAATGCTATGGATTAGAGAAGAACCAGGAAGGGACGTTTAACTGAGGCGTGAATTTAGAAATTTTTTGAGTACTCCAGGGTTGAGGGAGCCAACTGCTACCTACAGAAGAAGAATCGTGGAGTTCTGTCTCAATCAATTTTCACAGATAAAGAGCTGAACACTGATAGGGGTCATTAAACGCACTGAAATAAGTATTGTCGAGTTGCAGGAAGGGGATCCTTTTGTATTCCAAAATTTCATAGTTTCTATTACACATATACTAGAATATGCTCGGGTGGTAAAATCCCTTGGCACCTTCTGGATTGGATTGAAAATTTAGGTTATGGTTGCCAGTGGAAGAATACTAGGACCACTGTGCATTGAGCGATCACAAAGAAGAGTCCTGGCCAAGAAAATTGTTTGTTACTCAGGGGTACAGGTCTCTAGATGAAGACGCAGCCGGGGCCTACTACTTGATTGACCTGCATCAGAGGTATAATCGGAGGAGCTGAGATTTTTGCATGAGGACATGCAAGCACTTTAGCTGGGTGGAGATGTTGGGTGTCATTTTTATACTCATTTCCTACATTTTCTTCTGTCATTTTTTCCTTTTTTGACCTCCAATCTGGGAACCATACTAGCCTTTTTCCTTTCCTTTATCTTGAAACAACATAACTTTACCTTGTTTCATTACCTTTCCATTCTTGTTAATTATTATGATGTATTGTTCCTTTTTTGTGGCTAACTGAGAAGAACACTGGGAGAAGTTCTTTGGCCTTTTCACTATTCTTTCAACTACTATTTCAGGCACAGGGACCTGGGACATACAGGCACATAGAACTAGTTTGGAAGCATGCTATTACAACATGTTGTTACATGGCATTGCTACCACACGCAGAGTCAACAACTTGGTTGTCACATCTTTTGTTGTTACACTGCGATGATGTTATAGATCCGCTGCTACAGTTGCCCTGCTATTTGCATATTGCTAAATTTCAAATTTTTATTTGTCTTCGAAATCTATTACACTACAATTTTTGCATTCCAACAACAGTTGTAGGAGTTATCATGTATTTTTATTTAGAATAAAAGCTTCATGCAGTTTTGGTTGAAATCAATGCTTTCCCTTTCAAGTTTTTTATTGAGGGAATCGGTTGTAACTATATTTACTTTATTTTGATCAGCATGATAATCAGGAAATTCTCATGACTCATCTATTCCTCATTTTCTGGAGATGTATTTATTATATAAACACTCGTAACTTCAAGGTCGGGGGGTTAGCACAGAACAATATCACCATTTTGACTCTGTAAATTTTGATCATCATAATATATAATATCATGTTGTTGTTGTTACATGTGTTCATTGATCTAATTCTCATTTAGTTTTCATTTCTTTCTGTGCCCTGCTAGGGAGGAAGGGCCCTCCTCTTTAGCAGAGAATGAAGTCATAGGGTAGTTGTATTATATCTTATATTTATTTGTGCATATACATGGAGTGACATTTTTTGTGTGTCAGATGTAAGTAGATCTGCTTCAATTCCAGGTATTTATTATACTGTTACACAGATCCAATTAGAGGTAATAGCTGGTGCAGTTAGTGTGTGGCGCGCTAGATACTAGTTTATATGAGTGTGATTACATTCTTGTAGATCCTTTTTATTCCTACATGAGTGTTAGTTTGAACAATTGGTTCAGCAATGATTTCTTCTTGCTTTGTTTCCGCTTATGGTGTAGTGTATCGACATAGACAGTGCAACTACCATTGAAATAAAAAACGTCCCTGGTCGATAATTTATGTGTACCATCTTAGTCATTTAAAAGTGATTAATATCGTGCAACAAAATCCTACCATCTATGTCATGGATTTTTTTGAATTGCATCACCGATAATTGAAAATGGCAAAAAGAAAATCCCAATTTAATTTTACCTTGAATTAAATTAGGAGAAAATTGTAATTCCACAACATAATACAACAAGAATGTGTTAACTAAGTTAGTTTGACTTAGTTGGCTTAGTTAATTCAAGTTGAGGTCCTAACTTGAGTCGTAAATTTTAGGATCCTAGGTTGAGTTTAATTTGATTTGTAATAATTTAATTCAGTTAAACTGAGGTAAAGTCAGTTAAAATAGTTTCAACTGTTGGAGGAAATAGTAGGAGGTCTAGTATTGGGGTGTGTACTCACTGATCAACCATTTAAATGATAAATCAACCATAATTAACTCGTGCATGCATGATCTACAAGTTACCCAGTTGATATTAGAGTTCAAGAGCAATTTACTATCATTTTCATACTTATCCAAGTTGTACAGGTGGTGCATGTAGGCAGAGAAAGGCCTATAGGGATTGTGCAATTATGGATGAGGAATTTCCCTAAATAATAGGGGTTAATTACGAAGGAAACAACGCAAGGAAATAGGGACTTGGGCAAGTAGAAATTTGGTTAATTATTGAATAGAGCAGGCTTGTGAAGCAGTGATATAGATTATACTTGTGCATAGATTGTTCAACCTTGAACAAGCATTGCATTTCTTCTCTATTTTATGATTAATGCAATATAGATAGGAAGGAGTTTTGAACAATGGATTTTCCCTAGATATATCCTCATGTTATGTGTGTTAATTGATTCATGTCACATGTTTTTGATATTGCTTCTCAATCGTGAATTGCTTTCTGTCAATGAGTAGAAGTAGATTTGTATTATGTTTTAGAAAATTACATGAGCGGTATTGAATCTACAATTAATTTCTATATGGTGTCAGAGAAATAATCACAGTAGAGAATAAAATTAGAATTTATCTTTGTAGAAGGAACGAGCTTGTATATATATTCTTCAGAGCTAGCAAGATGGTATTCTATGGTCTAAGGCTTGAGTATGTTAGTTTTTGTAGCATCAGATGTGTTCTAGCCACAAATAAATGTGGAGAGGCTAGAATACATGAGATCTCCTAAACCCAGATACCATTTCTGTAAATTCCGCCTATAAGTGTGTCAATTAGATTATTAACCAATTTTTAAATATTTCCTAAGTCTAAACCTAGGGAATATGGTTAATTAATCAGTATTAATTAAGATAAGGTGAGAATAATCTAGAAAGTCACACGAATCGTCATGGAATTCACCTGATCTATCGATTATGTTTTAATCTTGGTCGTTGATGCTCCAAAAAAATATTATAAGAAGAAGTTGATGGGTATATGGAGAATACACCAGTACAAGTACTCATTTTCCTAAGTTGTTTGATTTTCTCAGTATCAAAAGCTCAATAGAGAAGATATATCCAGAGAGTGAGTAGTAGGTGGAAGAGGATGGCAGCATCATTTCGGGAGGAAATTTTGGGTATGTGTTATATTCTTTCCATGACTAAGCACGTGCGGGGGGGCGATAGCCCCCCCTGTCGGGGTTCGGGGCAGCGCCCCAGCGAAAATTTTTGGTCCTTAATTTCCGGTGGGTAGTCCGCGTCCATGGTTTTGTGCATGGTTTTGCACATGATTTTGGGGTATGATGGTTTTCAGCCCCTGGTATTTTTGTAGATCCGGTCAAGGGAACTACGGTTATGTTCTAATCCAAGGTTTATGGATTGGGGTTTATGTATGCTTCGGCATGTATATATATGTGTTGTAACACTAAAAGGAATATAATGAAAAATCAAGCTGGTCGTCCCGATTTGGGATCTAGGGGAAAATCTCTGTGTTTATCTGTTTTATGTTTTATGCTCTTGCTATTGTTTATTTTATGTTATAAGATTCATGTGTAGATAATTTCTGTTCAGGGTTAAAACCTACAGGAAGGTTTCCATTCCTCGAAAGAGGCACAAGAAGGAAGGTCGAGATTCTCATAGGGCCAGTGTAAGCTCTGTGTAGAGGGTGACGCAGGTGACTCATCACAGAGGCTAGGGAGGTGATTTTGGTGGAATAAATTATTAGTGGGGTGAGAAAAAAAATATCACAAGTTTTTTTCCAGTATTTTCCTTAGATTAGATTTCCAGTTTGGCATCTAATTATTGTACTCATAATTGATGTTGAAGAATAGTAATAAAACCCTCATCTAATGCACTAATTTTATCGCATTGGGTTTTTCTGGGGACAGTTTTCCAAAAGCAATTGTGTCAAAATTCTTGTGCGTGCTATAATTTCTCAGTTTTTAGTATTTTATTTTCCGTAGTATATTTATGGTACACTGTGATTTTATTCGTTGTTTTCCATAACAAATAAATTGCAGAATTAAATTTTTAGTTAGAAGAATAATTTCCAGCTATTGCAATAGATAAAAATTTCAAATGGTATCATATCAAGTTTGATCAGTCAGAGAACTCAGAAAAATGAAGGAAATAAATTTCAGTACTCAACAAGGGTAGCAAGCCGAAATTCCCAAGGGAATCACATTATTTTTCTAGGAGGCCAAATTTCTTGAGGAAAAGTTTGATTTTTCTAAGAGAGAGTTATAAAAAATCATTTCTTCTAGATTGAGTGATTCCAAAGGCAGAGGGAGCATCTCATATTTTTTGTTGAGCGGATCTCTAATTGGACGCATAGGTTTTTGCAGCAGTTCACTAGAATTAGAGCCAAAATCGGGGTAGAAAAGAGTAATAGAACACTATAAATTCTTCAGCATAACCATGGACATAAGTAACATTCAAGAGAATTTAGATTTGTCTTCCAGATTGAAGGATGAATTTTCTTTCTTATCAGGATCAACTTCATAGGGTTTCTCGTATATAGACAATGGAGCATCAGATCACATGACAGGGGTTAAAGGATATTTATCTAGCTACAAGGAGGAGAAGATGGACTTCAAGATTAATATGGGAAACAAAACAAATTGTACTCCAGTGGGGAGAGGTACCATATGTTTTTAGATGGATTCAGGAGAAAGCACCAACGCTACAGATGTATTTCATGTGCTAGGATTGGGTATGAACTTGATTTCAGTATCCCAGTTACAAGATAAGGGATAATATATCCACTTCATAGGGGAAAAAGTGTATGTCAAACACCCAAGCTGGAAAAAGGTAAGACAGATTGGATTTCGAAGTAACAGATTGTATCGGTTACAGGTTTATTATCCAATGGAACTATTAGGTAGTGATAGTAGTAGTGGAAAGGAGCTAAATGAATTATGGCATAGGAGAATGGGACATCTACACCATGGGGCACTCGGGATGCTCAAAGAAATAGCATTAGTGGTTCCAAAACTTGGCATGGAACATGATGATGTGCGCATAGGATGTGTACTTGGGAAGTATGCTAAGGCAACATTTCCAAGAAGTGACAATAGAGCTCATGGCATGTTAGGACTCATACATTTAGATATTTTCAGCCCAATGTCCACTAGAGCTCTTAACGGTGCCAAATATTTCATCACATTTATTGATGACCATTCTAGGAAACCCTGGATCAACTTCTTGAATACCAAAGATGAGGTATTTGATCATTTCAGAGAGTTTAAATCTCTCATGGAGAATGCGACAGGGAAGAATATCAAGGTGTTTTTCTTAGATAATGGCGGATAATATATTTATAAAGACTTCACATAACTCTGTACGAAGGAATGCATCAAGAGAGAATGGATAGCTCCATATAATCCATTTTAGAATTGTGTAGCGGAGCAGAAAAATAGAACCATTGTTGAAGTTGCATATGACCAGGACCTGCCCATATTTCTATGGGCAGAGGCATGTAACATGGAATTATATATTCAGAACTAGACTCCACATAGAGAATTGGGGAAGAAACCGCCAAAAGGAGTCTTCACAGGGAAGAAGCTAGAGGTTAGCCACTTCAAAAATTTGGTAGCATTGCTTATTTCCACGTGCAAGATGATAAACATACCAAACTAGATCAGACTGTAGATAAGGGATTCTTCGTTGGGTACAATGAAAAATCAAAGGCATACAAAATATACATTCCTAGAGATAGGAAGATTGTAGTAAGGTGAGAAATAAATTTCATGGAGGACCAAGCTTTCAGGAGATTCAATGAGATTCCTATATGCGATTAAAATCAGTTAGAAAAATCTTTGTTGGTCCAGTAGCAGTGGTAGCCATAGGGGAAGCTAGTGGGATAGGTAAGAGGATATCCACAAGGATCGGGTATTGTGACTAGTACCATTATCTCCTCAGGTGTAGGAAATCCAGTAAGTTATCAACAGATGGAGCAACAAAGGCAGGATGAGGAGGAGTTGGTTGAACCTCCCATGAATAGTGGTCGAGCCAGCAGAGAGGTTCATCATACATTGAGAGATTCAAAGGAGTTTATTGGAACTCCTAGGACAAAAAAAAGACAACACAAACATCCTAATAGGTACCAAGCATTGGTGGCTCAAGTTGCAGGACCTTCTAGCTTTAAGGAGTATGCATAGCATCAAGTGTGGGTAGATTCCATGGTAGAAGAGTATAGCTTTATCATGACGAATGATGTTTGGCAGGTAGTGCTAAGGCTGGAAGATAGATCAGACGTAAGTTCCAATGGATTTACAAAATATAATATGTTGCAGATGGCAGTGTGGAAGAATACAAGGTTAGGTCCATTGCAAAGTGGTATGCACAAAAGGAAGTGATAAATTATGAGGATATCTTTGCCCCAATTTCCAGATACACTTCTATCCAGTCATTTATATCCCTGATAGCTCAAATAGGATGCAATATTCATCATATGGACGTTAATACGACCTTCTTGAATGGGGTGATAGAGGAAGAAGTGTACATAGAACAACCAGAGGGATTTGAGACTCATGAGAGGGGTTAGTGTCTGTCAGTCCTGTCAGTCACCAGTGGTGAAATTGTACTCTTTCAAGTTGTTGATTGGGTCCTATTGAAACCTCGAAAACCGTTGTGACAACATTGGGGGATAACCACCTGGTCCGGACCTTAATACAACTCCTTTTCCGTTTATGATAGTGGCTCCGACTGGTTTAACTAGGTCCAGTTACCTTTTCCCTATCGCTATTGGTTTACGATGTATCTTTAACTACGAATAGACAGGGATATCAGATCACTTTTTCTTGCTGATCGAGCAAGAGAATGACCCTTAAGTTGATTTGGGTTCAGCCAAACCACAACTAAGATTTTGTGTTATGAATATTTTATTAATTATTAGTTAGTTATAGTTATATTAGGTTTTATTAACTAAAAGGGCATGATCAAAGATCATGCCTCTTCGCCAAGGGACACCTTGAGGCTATTTAAAGCCTAGGCGATCCCTCATTGTAATATCTCATCTTTTCATCATTAATAATATATATTTATCAGTTTACCAGAGTTTTTACACTCCATTGGTATCAGAGCCATCGCTCTTTGGATCTGTGTGATCACCAGAATTTAGGAATCAAAGGAAATTCCAAAAATCGCAGATTTTTACCCAACCCCTTCTGCTCTCTCACGCCCACTCTGCCTTTGCTCACAAACCTTGATTCATAATTCGCTCATTTCCCTCTCAGATTCCACTCATCGCCTCATTACGCCCTTCTCTGCACATTGTCGAACAAACCCAGTTGTCGTCCTGACTGCGTCCAATATTTGTGTCATATACACCACTAACTACCGTCTGCAATAACTTCGACCACCTGTTGCTGACGCCATCCACCTGGCACTTACACTTACACTGTTGCTGACAGACGGGTGGAATTCACATTTTTTTTTACAGCGCAGACATACGTGGAATATATAAAACAGGTTTACGTATCAGAGATATATAAAACAACTTTACGTATTAAGTTTGGGCTAAGTATATTTTAAGACCTGTAGTTGCAACAGCAAGGCGTGAAGGCTTCTCTCAAGCTCAGAGTACACCACAGAATTTTGGAACTCGGATAAGCAGTCTTCTGTGGATCGTATCCTCTCTGCAAACTGTGTTTTATCTTTCAACAATGAGATCTTGGTTTAGATATCGCTTGTAGATTGTGTAATCAGTTTTGGATTGGATTTCCTTGTGGCTCGGGTATACAATTGGTGCATCAATCTTTTTAAACGGAACGACACCATTTAATAATCGATTGTAGACATCGACTGCCCTGCAACGAATGACACATTTAAAAAAAATTAAAACCCCAATTCCCACTTACCTGTGCGACGCTGCCAACCACCAGACGCCATTAAAATTTCCGCTGTATCCATCGCTGTTTTTCCTTTAAATCCGCTGAATATCGATGCTCAGAAGTTTATAACGAACGGGCACATTTTTTTTAAACGGAACGAAGTGGAACGATACGTCGTTTACGTGAGTGATATTATAATACGGGGGATATACGGTAGAGTGATATTATAATACGGGGGGATATACGTCTTCGTTTTTTTTATACGGTACAACGTTTTAAAACACAGTGATATCGTTTTAAACCGGACAGTATAACATAACGTTGACTATTTTTTTTATATATAACTATAATATATATATATTATATAATTATACTTATATATAAAATTTATACAAATAAAATAATAATTATTATTATTTAAATAAATAAATAATAATTATTATTAAAAAAAAAATATTAATTTAATTAATTAATTTAAAAAAAAAATTAATTAATTAATTAATTCAAAAAAAAAATTAATTAATTAATTAATTTTAAAAGAAAAAGGAGGAGAGAAACTGGCAGAAAAATACTCTCCACCTCATACGCGTTCGATGTCGTCGTCAATGTCAATGGCTGAATTCCAGAAAAAATTGGTTGATCTCGAGAAACAGATCACTAATAATTCCGAAGAATTCGGAAAAAGATTACTCGACCTTGAAGGCACAGTTGCAGGGCATTCCAACGACATCAAAAGGGTTCATGATACAACAAATCGAATAGAAAGACAAATGTGGCTAAATCATCACGAGGCCACAGAAAAGCTTAACGAAGCAATGAACAAGATGACAGAGCATAGCGAAGTAATGAACAATATGACAATACTCTTCAATAAGCTAAATGATAAAATAGATAAGTTAAGTCAAACACAATCCCCAACATCTCCTAACAGGGAACCAAATCAACAAAACAATTCCGCAGATTCTGGGAACTCGGAAGAGCATCAGGAAAGGACTGATTCTCCACATCATCAAGAAGATAGTAATGCAAATTTTCAAAACAAGCAGCTCTGGAATGCATTCGCTAATCAATATCCCCTTCTTGTTCCACCATTAGCATATCAGCGCAAAGCCAAGATCGACCTACCCAAATTTGATGGTAATGAAAAGAATAGCGTTGCATGGCTTAATAAAGCTGAAGAATATTTTGAGATTTATGACATTACTAGTGATGATGAAAAAATTAAACATGCTTCCATGAAAATGGAAGGAGAAGCATATAATTGGTATATGTGGTGGAAAAAGACGACGCTCGCTATCAGTTGGAGGAAATTTAAGGATGCATTCTTCAAAAGGTTTCAAGGTATAAAAGAAGAAAAGTTCTTTTCAACGTTTATCAAATTACGCCAAAAAGGAGATGTGGATGAGTACACTAGAGAATGGGAGACCTTGGCAACACGAGTACCGGGATTGTCAGAATCTCGTCTAATTCAGTCTTACATCTCAAGACTTAAAATCCATATACAAGAAGAGCTCGAACTACATGAAATTACGTCCGTAGAAGTAGCAAGGCAAAAAGCAAAAGCTGCTGAAAAGAAATTTGAAAGATTATCAAAACCAGAAAAAGTATATTTGAGACGACGGTTTCCTCAATCTGAAAATGTAGATGACACAAAATATGTCCCTGTCCATCTTCGTGAAGAAGAAAAATCTAGTTTGGAAAAACAAAGAATGCGAGAGGGCAAGTGCAAACGTTGCGGTGAACACTGGGACCCTAAGCACAGATGTGTTAATGAAAAAGCAAAGAATCTATACAGTTGTGAAGCAACTAACGATGCTAACAGTATTGATTCATGTATAGAAGGATTAGAAGACAACTTAGAGTTCTCTCCAGAAGTAGATGGCAAAACTATTCCGCAAGTGTCATTATCAGCTATGACAGGCATATTACAACCTCAAACCCTAAGGTTAAGAGGACATATTAAGAAAAACAATGTAATGGTTCTAATAGACACAGGCAGCACGCATAATTTTCTAGATTCAACTATGGCCAAAAGACTCAACCTCTTTACTTTTCCCATGCCTAATATGAAGGTAATGGTGGCCGATGGTAAGAAGATTGAACAAGTAGGAAAATGCCATAAAGTCAAATTGCAGATTAAAGACTTTCATTTAGAATCACCGTTCTACACCGTTCCATTACGAGGAGTAGATGTGGTCTTAGGAATTCAATGGCTACGAACTCTAGGTACTTATTCTGCCAACCATCAGAAGCAGTTTATAAGTTTTAAGTGGAAAGGGCAGAAATACAAGTTGTATGGATTCCAAGCCCCAGGGAATCAAGTCATATCTACAGTACAATGTCATCAGTTAGAAATGTTATCTTCAAAAGAGAGCCATGAAGAGTCTCCAGAAATCAAGACAGGATCCGACCCTGTCGATATCAGATATTTTCACTATCCAGATCAACAACAGACTGAACTCGAGAATATGCTCCATGACCTTTTTAAAATATGGGAAGCAAGAGCTCACCGCTCGCGGAACCAGACATTCGTCAACATTGTCCATCATTACGTATACTTTGAGGACAAAGCATCTTAAGAGAGGGGCAATGTTATGAATATTTTATTAATTATTAGTTAGTTATAGTTATATTAGGTTTTATTAACTAAAAGGGCATGATCAAAGATCATGCCTCTTCGCCAAGGGACATCTTGAGGCTATTTAAAGCCTAGGCGATCCCTCATTGTAATATCTCATCTTTTCATCATTAATAATATATATTTATCAGTTTACCAGAGTTTTTACAAATGTAATGAATAAATAATGTAGATAAATGATAAATTAGTTAATTACTAATTAACTAATTTATCATTTATCTACATTATTTATTCATTACATTTTGCCTCTTTGAGAAGAGGACTTAAAAGAATGTAGAACTTAATCTAAATGCAAACTTATTCTATAATGCAAGTAAAAGAAACTAATCTAAATCTTATCTTAATTAAGTAGATATAAATCTAACCCAACTAAGAGCAAGATAATTAAATAATGAGAATTTAAATATGTCTGGCTTTTAATTAATATCAAGCTAACGAAGAAATTCAATTAGCTAACATTTGAGAATACCGAAAATATGGGAAGCAAGAGCTCGCCGTTCGCGGAAACCAGACATTCGTCAACGTTGTCCATCGATTACATATGCTTTGAGGACAAAGCATCTTTAAGAGAGGGGCAATGTTATGAATATTTTATTAATTATTAGTTAGATATAGTTATATTAGGTTTTATTAACTGAAAGGGCATGATCAAAGATCATGTCTCTTCGCCAAGGGACACCTTGAGGCTATATTTAAAGCCCAGGCGATCCCTCATTGTAATCATCTCATCTTTTCATCATTAATAATATATATTTATCAGTTTTACCAGAGTTTTTATACACTCTAGATTCCTAGCTAGGAATTGGTAGTTAGGTTTTCATATAGTTCTCATAGATAGGATTTGGAAAGCCTGGCTTGTATCAGCTTTGTCATAAAATTCTGGAATGTACTTGCACTTCATCTTTTATATATAAAATGAAGTTTCCAGCTGTCCAATGTTTGTATACATGAAGATTTTATATTCGGTTTATGTTATCCTCATCATTGCGTAGATTTCCACCTTTGTCGTTCACAAATGGTTTGACATAAAATATAACTGCATTGGTTGAGTGATTTATACACGTTTGGAAGGAATAGGAGTACATTTACTTCTGTTATAAAATATTTCAAATTTGTGGTATGCCTTGAAAAGTATGCCCTAAGGGCTGTAACATTGTGGTATTCAAAATACATTCATATGGAATTCACTCTCTTGGGCTTCCATATGAAATTGAATTGAAGGGAAGTAAACCATTAATTGTGCAATTTAATATTCCTGATTGGCCCTATGACTGAAAGTTCACAGGGATTAAATCCAGGAAACCTTATGTATATGAGGTGAAATTTCAGAATTACATTAATTGTTGAATTCTCCAAATTTCTGTAAGAATTGCTGTTGTAACCCTAATCTGAAAATGGAACTAAAACTCCGCACCTGATGAAACTGGTTTTCTGTGATTGGCTGCACCTATGAAAAGATATTATAGCTGCAAAGAGAGTTCCAAATCTGCAACCAATTGATATGAGCACAAAAATTTGAATCTTGTCGAAAAACATGGATCTAGCAGAGTGTAAGGAGGAGACCCTCTAAGGACGCTAGATCAAGAGCTGTGATCCTTAGAACCATTGCAATGTAAGAACTAGCAAAGGTGTGAGACAGAAACCCTAGAGGTGACTAGATCTAGAGGTTGAAATCATTCAACTCTTATACCATTCATTCAGACATGACAGACATGATTCCAACAATGTGAATACATAAGAAAGCAAATGTGCAATCTTAGAGAGATGACTGCCAGAACTGTGCCTATATGATTATATCTCTACATATTTGTACTAAGAAATATATGCAAAGTACAAAAATGTAGGGAGAGTGATCAAAGTATCCATCTCTTGAATAAAATACAATAAAGTGCATAAATGATCAATTTAGGTTAAGTCACCCACTCGTCATCTTTCAGACTGAATGATGACTTGTGATATTTTGATTAGCATCCACAAGGCATGGATCCTATGGGACTTATAACAAGTAATTACAACCAATGTCATTCTTTCAAATAGACTTCCTGAAAATTTGTATAAAGCATAGATATGGAATGAATTGAAAAAGTAAAACAAATAGCAGAAAAGCATAATCATAAAAAGATGATATATCTCGGACAAATTTGTTATGCGTGTATAGCATCAAAAATAATGTCTATGCTAGAAAAAGGACTTACCTCAAACAACTCTCCACTTTTACGTAATATATCCTTTGGCCCCTGAAAAGTGATGTAAGTCTTCTCTTTTGGGTATGGCATTCTTTGTTCTGTATCGAGAATATTTTGACTATCAGGTGTGACACTCTTCATTTCTGATTCCATTGACTTAATTCTAGAAGTATTTTCCTTGTTACTTTCTGCAACTCTCTGCTTTTCTATGATGCTATGCTCAATACTGTCCTTGATCTTTAAATCTTTAGCACTCTGAGTGATGTAACCAATGTCTCCATGGTTTCTATGTTCAAATTCTGTAAACCCTTCAGATGTAAGAATTGAGCAAACCACGTTATGAAATACCAAAATCTGACAAAGTTCTTCAAGGCATTCATCCTTCTTGTTTTCAACTGTCAGTAAAGTGTCAACTCCTTGATGTACAAAAGAATTATTGCCCTTTTCAAGTTCCAAATGATTGTGCCTATCAGGAGTACAGGATACGAAAGCACAGCCTTGAGTTTCTTTGTTCACAAAAGAGTCCATTGACCATAGCCAAATCAAAATAGGGTTTTGTGGCAGTGTGTTTAAGCTTTGCCTCAAGTACCATGCAAACTGTCTTTTTAGGCCAGCAGAAATGATGGCTAAGGAACTCAACAATGATCTTTCCAAATGTTCCAGATTCATCCCACCTATCATGAATTCTGTCTCTGCCTTCCCAAAAGAATCACCTGAAGAATATGAATAGACAGATAACTCCTTTTTGACAAAAGATAAAAGATGATCCCAGAGACAAACTCCAACAAGCCGCCACTTTCCATCTGCTGGAATTAATTGCACACTGTATTTGTTGTTCGTACCATTTGTTTTCTGAGAGTCAACATTAAAAGTTTTAGCTGTGTTATCTCCCATTGCATTTTTTTTTGCTGGATCTACAAGGGAAAACAACTGCTTATACCATGCCTTCATATCAAATTCTCCTGAAGAACTATCTAGATCAGCCAACCTAATCGATTTGATCATGATAAGTAGTGCCCTTGCATCCCTTTTTAACCAGGTAACAGAAACACATATACTCAACATCAAAAGATCAAGAACCTTGAAAAGTTTTTGTTGCTTCCAATCTGAATGAGACTCTTCAGGGATCATGAAATATGCTAACAGTTTCAAGTCATAAGAAAAGTACACCATCTCCATGAGATTCACATACCATTGATGGCAATCAGATTCACCGTCTCTTGGTGTACCCAAAAAATATGATGCACCTTTCAAAGTAGACATATTATAACCACAAGACAGAACAATACGAGCAAGCACATAGCAAGTTTCATTTATATCTTTTTGCAGGAGTTCAGTTGTAGCAGGAAATGAGTTAAGAGTCTTGAAAACCTGAAGTCTCTCTTGTGAAACCTCTGGATGAACAGCAGCATGTAATAGACGATGCCAGAGAAAGAGCCGTCCATACTGGTAGGCAAAGTTAGAAAGCTGTTACAAGGAACAAGGTACAAAATCATTATCTTCATGCCTATATTCAAAAATTATGAATTGCAAGACAAAAATGCAACAAGAAGAGCACAGACTGACAATAAATTGCTCTGATATACAACACCATGAAATTATGAACTACCACACTTCTATGACCAAGAAGCATACCGAATGAAGAGCATCAGAAGCTTGTATAAAATACTTCTTCTCAAGTATAGAAAGACATGAACTTAATTTTTTATCTGATTTCTCCACTTGCAGACGGTAATGAGACTTTTCATCATTTTCATCACATGTTGCAGTCATTAATTTGTAGGACACTTGTTGCATGTAACCCCAGAGTGGATGCTCAATTATGAGCTTTGAGATATATTGCATTGCTGAGTTTAGCTTAGACATTCTTTCCAGGTTGCCAGCTAGGCTTCCTGATATCCAATTATTTTTCATATTTGTTGTTGCATTATATGCAGATTGTCCAAACAAATCCCCATGACTTCCTGGAAGTGACTGCCCTTCTAACCCTGCTTTCATGAGGACATTTGCAGAAGACGAAAGGCATTCGAGGGCTTCCAGCTTGAACCAAAGATGAAATCAAGAGAGAACAATTTAGCACAGAGATTTCTCAAAAGTATATTATGGAGGCTTGGAGCAAACATCAAAATAAGCTTTTATACTAATAAGATATAAAGAACTCTAATATTAATAAAATGGGATTCAATTATCTACCAGATATTAATCAACAAAGATGAAAAAAACAAATTTTTCCAGAAGCTAAACCATATTGTTTCAAAAAGACAAACATGCACATGAAAAGAAGTTCACAGGAAATAAGTTATGAGGTATGCCGTATGATTAAGAAGGATTCACAGCATATCCTGCTGCCATGAAGAACGTTTTTCATCAATGTTTCAGCATGTCTAGAATAAATTATATACTTGACAAATGGTAATGACTACATTTAATAAATTTGTATCCAGCATCAGAAATTTCTCGAGTGTTTAATAAATCACAAACTCATGAACTTATGAATTCCACATCCCAGAAGAATATTGAAATAGTAGAGGAGTCAGATGATATAATAAATTCCAACTGAGCTTCTAGGTCAATGAAGAACCTGACAAACTTACTGGAAGTCCAGACCTCTTCAAGGCATTCGATGTCTTAATAGTAGCCCACCTTGCTAAAACAATGGCCTTACTATCCCCGATCCTTGACTTGAAGCTGTTCTTCATAGCTATCATTGCACAGTACTGCCCGGTATTAGAGTCTAAGCACGCTACATCAAGAATATCAGCTAAATCTGAAGAAGGATCCTCCATCTGCATTCTTCGTTCTGTACTCATGGATGCAGTGAACGGTTGAATCAACTGCTGAAAAGATTTGACACTATTTCCCAGTACCCACTTCAAAAACATTTAAAATCAGTTTGCATTTCAACAATAGAAAGTATCATTTATCCAACTTAGAAAATAAGGAAATTCAGCTTAGAAAACTAAAACTAGTAACAAACCATCTTCTATTATTTAGTGCAGTAGCAGAATTGTTGAGTACCTGCAACAAGCTTACAAGCCAATAGTCTTTCTTTTCTTCCACACGAGGAAGAATGTGCTTCAATATAAGTTCCTTTGCCAGTGGGCCATTGGAACCCTCTACAAGACGACAGATAACGAGTGCAAGTTGCTCATCCCTCAAATCTTTTGCACAAACAGAAACAGCAGAACCGGGATCATCACCAAGCAAGAAAAATGCTACTGCAAGCTCAAACTGGTGCCTTCCCTTTAGGACATAGGCATTCTTCAAAGCAGCAGCTTTATTTTTCTCCTCCTGGAATGTCCAAAATGATCAGGAGTATTTAAGCAATAAACACAACTGGAAATTTAAGTGAACAAACAGTCAGACTCACTGCATATATGACATTAAACATGATCACAATGAATGCAATTCAACCTCAAAAAATGAAACACTTCACATGAAAATTAAATGACATGAAATATGTATTGATGCTTATTAATAAACAAAAATGCGATAATGGGATTATCTTGCAATACATATTCATAGAACCCAATATAACATTGAATGCCAAACATCTCCTATATAAAGTGGTAGAGGAGATATATGACCAAAAGCTACAATAGCTAAATAGTTAAAAATAGAATGAAGAGTCAAGGAAGTGGACTGGATGAGGTTACTCAGCAATAGCCCCCAAATCATTCAACTGTCGAGTTGATCAATGCTGAATCTCAGGATCATGTAGATGCTTCCAAGTGGGGTCTCCCGCCCACTAAAAGTATAAAGTTATGAATCTATCACTATATCTGCTAGCAATCTCTATCAAGAGGATACTCTTCCTACACTAAATGATCACTCAAATAAAAAGAGCAGCACACCTTCAATCATCATAATTGGTCAAGGTTGATACTGAGACCTCCAAGTCCTTGACCAACAAGAACTCAGAAACCTGAACATCTAAATATGACTTCAATTCCATATGACAAAGGTCACAAGATTAGTGGCCTCCGGGGAGGTAAGATCCATCTCTCAACTAACCCAAGGAAACCTCAAACCATAAGGTAAATTTAACTGAAAGTGATAATATCCCCATTATCCATCTCGAGATATATATTAATATAAAGATATTAAGGCAAGAAAGGCCCAAGGGGATTGCCCAATGTGACTTACAAATAGGCCTTGTAAACTCCTAGAGGTCACCAAGTGTTGAGAAATCAATGCATGTAGGAATTAGGGTTTGATTCCTCTTTTCTTGATAATTACTTGTGAATAATGTTGGCTTCTTTTAGTTCTTTATTATGTTATCTTTCATCAAGCAATTACCAAAATAAAATGTATGAAGATCCCAAGAACAAGGAACACAAGATATAGGCACTCAGCTAGGGCAAAACCCTATGTGTACAGGCTAAAACCAATGTGACTTACAAATAGGCCTTGTAAACTCCTAGAGGTCACCAAGTGTTGAGAAATCAATGCATGTAGGAATTAGGGTTTGATTCCTCTTTTCTTGATAATTACTTGTGAATAATGTTGGCTTCTTTTAGTTCTTTATTATGTTATCTTTCATCAAGCAATTACCAAAATAAAATGTATGAAGATCCCAAGAACAAGGAACACAAGATATAGGCACTCAGCTAGGGCAAAACCCCTATCTATGGGAAAACCTAGTCCAACTCTTCCAATGGTAGATTTAAATCAAAATGAGACAATCCAAGACCGTTTTGACCAAGACAAAGACCTCCTCCAATCACCAAGTCAACCCCTCCTTCAAGTAGATGTATTCAGCCAAAGTCTCCAAGTGTCAACTCACCAGATGCAGCTTCAATCTAGAATTTCAGTCCCCCAGCTACAGAATTTCGGACCTACAACTACTTCAGAATTTCAGCCCCAAGCTACTCATCTAGAAACCCTAGAAGACTTTGCATGTGTGACAGATAGATGCCCAAAACTTCAATTTTGTTTCTTCCTTCAATTAGGTCTTCTTGTTCTGCAATTTGCTCTCTTTTTCGTCCTCCTTTTGTAGATCAAACTTTTGAGTGTGTGCTTCCAAATGAGTCAAGTTGCCTCTATTTATATTGATTTTGATGGGTCGAATAGCCCTAATCCAGGTTGACTTCATTGGGACAGGGATGACTTGGTGAGAAGGTGACAAATGACACTTTTGACTCAAAAATAAATTTCTTTACATGATACAAATGTCCAAGAAGGGTCTAATATATGTGACAAAGACTCTTTTGGCTCATGACAAAACCTACAAGCCTTCAATGGAGGCTATTGTTGAGAAATTACGGCATTTATTAAAATTTCTCTTTCATGATAATTACTTGTGATTTTGTTATGCTTCTTTCACTTAGATCTTATCTTCATTAGATTATTACGTTCTTCATCAAGTCAATTATCAAATGCACAAGAGACACAAAATTTAGGCTAGCAAGCCAAGGCCAAAACCTCTCCCTCTGGGAGAGGAAAACCCGATAGTAATTCTTCTTATAGATCTTCAACTGACAAGTACCATAACCATCACACAGACACTTGACACCAGTATGCCTCCAAGACCCTTGTCACTGCTCTTCTAGGCTCCTTATGTTGATCTTCATTTCTGCACCGTACTACACCATCACTAGGGAGACTTGGTCCCTAGCCTTCTATTCTTTCCTCCTTTGATCTGACCACGATCTTCAAGAGATTACACCTCGGCCTTCCTAGTGCACCTTTAAATCTTAGACCGAACTCTATTGTCTTGTTGTAGGAGCCCTCCTTCACACTGTGTATACCCTTGTTCTCTCTAAAATATACGAGACCCAAAACATAGATGTACGAGGTATACTTTGATAGCATGCCTTTCAATCAAAGTTCTTTTTTTGTTGTGAGGCCTTCTCCTTCTCGCACTGTTCTACACGTTGGATCACAAACTTGTCTCTTACTATAACTGCTGATATTTTGTGTATTGGAGTAGCATCGAGTTTGTTCTAGCCCTGAAACTTTGTGCAGGGGGTAAGAAACACATCAGCTCCAAAACCCACAAAGTGTTTGGAGAAATTTCATATTATGTGTGAGATATTAAAATAATTAATTTTTTTTAATGAGGACTAAACTTAGGGAATTAGAAAAATTAAAGTGAATTAATTAAACACATGTGATGAAATGTTCTAAGTGACACAGATCAAGCAATGTTTTAACCTCAGTGGTCTATAAGAAATTAAATCACAGTTGTTGATGTATCAACGAAAAAGTATAAGAGAAAGGCTTGAGGGTCAGTTGGAGACACACACACGTAGGCAAAGCTGAGAGACTGAGTTGGAATTCTAGGGTGGGTTTGCTAAGAATTTCCAGAAGAGTTTTCTGTAGCGAGGGGTAGTATTGGCTGAGGGGATGATCTGATCTCGGAGCCAAGAGTCAGCAACAGGCAGAGGAAAAACAATCAGAAACAGCGGAGAGGAGCAAGGGAAGCAGCAGCTGTGTAGCGCAGAGGGCTTCAACCACTATGCAGGCCCAGAAAGGGCAGCGCTGAGCCAGCAGGAGACCTCCAGGGTTACATAGAGGCCATCGAGGGCAGCATAATGGACTGCGGCACCCAGTCTGGGGTTACGCAGCCCTCTCCAGGCCAGTGCAGAGGCACACAGAGGCTAGGAGGGCTGACGCAGGGGTTTCCGGGGCAGCGCTGGGGTTTTTGGAGGTAAAAAGTGGTTGAGTCCTGTAAATCCCGTTTGAGGGTGTGGATCAGTCAAGTTTTCAGTCTTCAGAATAGTAGGTATTGTTGTAGACCTATTTTTTCTCTGTCGTTTTAACCAGTAAGGTACCCAAATTTGTTGTACTCAGATTCTACTTAATAATAATAAACCCTCATATCTGTTGCACCGGTTTTCCCGCATTGGGATTTTCCGAGGACAATTGTCCGAAAAATCTGTGTCTCACTTTGTTGAATGAGCATAATATTTAGTAAATGATCTGTATGTGTGTAGGTTGTTAGTTGTGTTTACTTCGGGATTTTCTGACTATTTTCTGGAAATAACTTGTATAATTTAATCACAAGTAGGAGAAGTAATCCAAAATACTACTGTAGGATTTTTGCATTATTGTATTCAGAAATTTTCACATGGTATAAGAGCAATTGGAGATCAAGCTGAATCTCTAGCAAAATCAGCTGAAGACAAATTTTTTGCAGGGTAGCAACTGAAGCAGCAGATCCGGAAAGGACAACTCAGCAGCAGGAGGATGCAATCCCATAAAAGGCTATGCGGGGGCTAAGCAGTCTCATCTAGGTGATGTAGAGACAATGTAGCACCCTCCACAGGGATGCAGCCGCTGCGCAGAGGCTGCACGAGGGTAGTCTGCTCACGCAGAGGCCAACCATAGGGACGCAATCCAGTTATTTTTCTATTGCAAAGCAATATTGCCGAGATCCGGAAGTAGTGCTTCAGATCTTCAGTAGTTGCTGGTGTGGTGAAAATTTTGTTGGTGCAGAATTGTGCCTAGCTATGTCAACAAAGTGCGGGGGAAAGACAGTCACTCAGCAGATATGAGCCAAACAGATCTTGAATTCAATCAGGAAGGTGATCGGAGAGAATAGTCTGATTGTTTTGGCTGAAGATTTCCAGGACAAATCAGTTGATAGAGAGAGCAACTACTATAGAGGGTTTTTGATTGCCAAGAAACCCAGATGCAGCATTTTTGTTGAGTCTTTCAGCAGAAAGAGGGAGAAGAGTATTGTTCCATCATATTTGAGCTAGATGGCTTCTCATGGGCTGAAAGATCAGGACAGGTTGGACGGTGTGTCCAACTTCGTCATCTAGAGAGCCAAGATACTAACAATCCTGGATGAGTACGACATCAAGAACCATGCAGAGAATGTCCTAGCTAAGCCTACAGATCCTGATCCTCTGAAGAAGTTCAATGAAAATCAAGCATTTGATTATGGACGGAGTAAAAGATCACACCATGCCACACATTGCTGGAAAGAAGACGGTAAATGAGATGTGGACCGTTCTGGAGACAATGTATCAGGGAAGCTCCGTTCAACAAAAGATGCTTCTAGAGAATCAGATGAGGTTGTTCCAGATGCAGAAGGGTGAGGAGATAGATCCCTTCCTTTTCCGACTTCAGACTATCTGGAATCACCTGATTGCCATGGGTGCAACTCTAGATGAAGGACTCTTGGTAAGGACTGCCCTGAATGCAGTCACCAAGGAGTGGGAAACGTTTTTCCAAAGCATATTGGGCAAAGCAATGTTTGTAATGAATAAAATAATATAAATAATGATTAATTAGTTAATTATTAATTAGGTTGAAAGGGCATGTCTAAATGAGACATGACCTTCCATGAAGAGGCACCTACCTAGCTATATAAGCGGGCCTCATTTGTAACATCAATCATTCTCATTCATACTTTCTAATATAATATTTGTATCCTCAATGGATGTTCTGATATTCCAAGTCTTCTGGAGTATTTAACTTGAGAAGGAACTGTGTTCACTTCATTTGGTATCAGAGCAGTTCGAGCCTTCGGCCGCTTAACTGTTGCACAAGCCACGGTCTCCGATCCACATCCTTGACCGTCAAATTCGTCAACATTGTTTTGGTTGAAGCGTTTCGCTACACTTTTGGAGTTTCTCCGTTCGCTGATTTCGTCAGAGGCCCTTAGCCATTTTTAAAGAATTAAAAAAAAAAGGATATAAATTATTGATTTAAAAAACAAAAAAACAAAAACAAAAAATTATTAAAAAACCATCGGAAACTAGCGACTGGTGCAAATCCACGTCACACATCCTTCCAAATGCAACAGCCTTCGCCTCAACACAGCGTCGTTCCACCGCATGCCTATTCTCCTCCTCATCTCACGACAACCCTGCCTTTGCTCCTCCAAAACTTTTGCTCAACCCCATTACCCTTATCCTCGCTCTATAAACCTTATCCCTCCATGCAACCTTGCCTCCTCTTCTTTCATCTGCCTTGTTCGAACTCCTAAACCCTCCGCTTACCGTCGACAAAAGCATACAACATCTCCGCCTTCTCCATGAAAAATAATTTCTACCCTTCTTCCATCGACGCCCATCGACGAAATTCCAGCCGCTGTCATTCCATATGCACCTCCGCTCCCCCCCACTTCCTCTGCGCCAATTGCCAACAGCTCCCTGTCATCCGTTGCCCCCTCCACGAAATCTGTCCACGCCACCAACCGCGTCTTCCCTGGCTGCCATCGAGAAGTCACCCACTGGTTGGAAAATTCGTTGCACCAACCACCCTCTACGTCCACATATTTTTTGTCTGCCTCGACTCCTACACACAATTACTCTCTGTTTCAGTCTCAATCCACTGCTGTCATTCCATCATCATCCCCGGGCCCACTGTACAGTTTCAATTTGAAATTACCGCCAAACCCATATAATATCGTTCAAGTAGAAAGATTATCTCAACCAAACTAAATCGTACCAACTGTTGCCGCAAAATTGTTGACGAGGTTCTTTCCTATCAACCACATAAAGAAAGGAAGTGAGGATGCAACCAAATTTCAAAACAGTGTGACCTTTGATAAATTATGCCATCCTTCATTTTATGATTAAATCAATTTGATTGTAAGGTTGAAATTTTCTGTTGGAGTTACCTTACTTAGCGGAATTAAAGCTATTTATTATACCAAAGGAATTAAGAGGTGAAGTGAAACAATAAAAAGGAAAAATAAATATTAATTAAAAATCAAAATAAATAAGTGGTTTAAGATAAGTCAAAGGAGATTCCATAAGGATATTTTTTTAAAAAGAGTATTAATCTTTTAAAAGAGAATAAAATTATTTCATAAAGTTAAGTGAAGTATAAAAATTACACATTGGAGGAGAAAAAATCATGAAGGAAAATTCCAAGTTTCAACTAAATATAAAGTTATTTAAATACAATTCTAAGGGTAAATTAGAAGAGTTGTACGACATTCTTTTGAAAAAAAAAAATTAAAAGGAAAATATTTAATTATTTCCAAAGTTTGTTGAAGAGACTTTTACATTAAAAAAAAGTGAGCATATATGTTTAAAAAATAAGGAGAAAGAAATTAAAAATTATATAAAAAAGATTAAAGAAAAAGGGGGAAAAGAAAAGAAGAAGAGAAAGTTCATAATAAAAAAAGAGAAGGAAAACTGACTATAATCGTTAAAGGGAAAAAAAAGGGATTATTTAATAAAATTGTCAATAAAGGCGAAAGGGATTTGATCTTTGAAGGAGAAAAATATATACATAGTGGAAAAAACAAGGTAAAGACTCGAGAGATGATTTCCGCAAAGAACCGTAGTTTCTTTGCAGCATGTCCTTTCTGCTCACAAGGATATCCTAATTGTCATGAGTCATTTAGAAATCAAAACGTCGTATGCATAAAATGTTACAAAGCTTTTACTTTAGTTGAATGTCTAAGTGATACAGAAAAAATAAACATTAGCAAGACAGATGAAAGAAGTAATGGCAACAGTTTGGAAACAACATACATATTTTAATCACGAAATGAAGAAGACAGAATCCAAATTACAAGATAAACACCCCTCGCCATACCTACGAAACGACGTAATCTCATGTATCGAGAAATTGCAATTGAAAGATCAAAAGAAAGACATAATAGCTGAATTTCGGCAAAACAAGAAGGTGTTACAACAAGAATATGAAGATCTTGCAGATATACATTGCAAACAAGTAATGGAAAAGGACGAAGAAATTTCTCGCCTCAAGGACCATGTTGAAAAATTAATTGAACAAGTCAAGAAGACTAAGGTCAAAAAGAAGGAACTCAAAAAGCACTTATCAGAACAAGAAGAGGAAACTTTACGTCTAAGGAACCTTAATAAAAATTTGTTAGAGCAAATCAAAAGTTTAAAAGATGATGAGAAGAATACTAAGGATAAAATCAACAATTCAGAAAACAAAGAGCTTTTACGTTTAAGGAATCATAATCAAAACCTTTTTACACAAATAAAGAAGCTCAAAAGTGACAAGAAGCTACTTAATCTCGAGTTAGAAAAAATTACTCAAGAAGAAGCATCAAAGTCTTTAGTCCATGTTGAAGAAAAAGAAACTAATACTAATACAGTGAAAGTCACTACTAAAGAAGAATACAAGCTAGTTGAAAAAAATACAAACTTAAATGTTGTAGTTTAGACGATGAACATCCCATGTGAAAGTTCTTTAACCAACTCAACAACATCATCGCCAGAAGAAAATCAAAAAGTCACCACACTTAAGAAGGGAAAGTCAAACCAAAAAAGTTCCCTATCGACATCCAAATCATGGGAGTAGACAACTCGACCAAGCTATGTATTCAGAACCGAAACAAGAAGCTGATGTTTCGAAGAATACTAATGTCAGTGCAATCCGCTCAAGTAATAATTCATCACAAGTTTCAAGTCGCTGCAAGATTCCACAGAAGATTGATCTAGGATGGTCCGATCTATTCTCAGTGCGATATTTTTCTTTGTCACTTAGATAATCATATCAACTTGTATCGACAAGGATGACTGCCCCGAGATGAGAAGCTATTCGTAGAAGGAAAAGAAATCAAGGCCTTTCATCAACAAGCTTTGAGGAGAAAGCTTTTTGAGAAGGAAGGCAATGTAATGAATAAAATAATATAAATAATGATTAATTAGTAATTAGTAATTAGGTTGAAAGGGCATGTCTAAATGAAAAATGACCTTTCGTGAAGAAGCACCTGCCTAGCTATATAAGTGGGATTCATTTGTAATATCAATCATTCTCATTCATACTTTCTAATATAATATTTGTATCCTCAATGGATGTTCTGATATTCAAAGTCTTCTGGAGTATTTAACTTGAGAAGGAACTTTGTTCACTTCAGCATTACCATCTTGGGCAGACATGTGGGCAATCCTCCATCAACAGGAGATCGAGAGAATCACCAAGACACAGAACATCAGCAGAGGAACTGTCAGGGTGAAGAAAGAAGAGGAAGATGATACATCCCTTGCATCGAAGGAACGAAGGCAGCGAGGGAAGAAGAAGAGGGGCCTATCCAAGGTCCGGTGCTTTAACTGTGGCGAACTTGGACACTTCGCCAGCACTTGTCCTAAGAAAAAGGACAAAGGAGCTTATGATTCCAAGGCTGCAGCAGCAAAGGACGATGGGAGTGATGATGACGTAGCCATGAGTGCTCATGAGCCATGTAAGTGGGGAAATATGGACCTATCAAGCAGCTACAGATGGTGCAGGCATGATCCTTGAGTCAGCCCTACTCCTGGATCACATACGAGCTGCAGGAACCTGAAGACGATAATGAGACAAGTAGATAGATTCAGAAGTTCATAGTGAAGCAGAGGGGAGTGCTGAAATGCTATAGAGGGAGCAACGCAGTGCAGAGGCAGCAGCAGCATAGGGGCAGCAGCGCAGAGGCTAATGGGACTTCCAACGACACGCAATGTTATCGAGCCAAGACCGGTTATGACCAGAAGCAATGGACGAGGGCCAAATTCGAGCCGGCCGGAGCAGAACTTAGGAAAAACCGGTTTACCAAAAACACATAAAATATTCATATTTTAAAGAAAAACCAGATATATTCATGTACATCCATATTAATACAAACCATTTAAGCACAAATATGCAAAAGTTTTCATTATATAGGTGCAGATAGCCAAAATAACACTTAGTGCAAAACATCGCTGAACAAAAAATGTAACAAACATCAAGAAACAGGGTCTAAAAGGCCTTTATAGTCCAAAATAACATGTTAGATCATAGTATTATACTATAGCCTACAATACTACAAGCTACATATGATCAAATCATCAATCATCATCAGAATCCCTAAGTCACCTGATACGGGGATACGGGGATTCGAAGAATCGGATACGGGTACGGTGACCCCGGAACAGGATACTTCTGGGATACGATACGTTATATATTATTTTATTAAAAAATATATATATTTTAATATATATATATATATATATATATATATATATATATATTAAAAATTAGATATTTTTTACACAATTCATACTTAATTCATTGATTTAAACATAGATTTATCTATCATCTTCGATAGTCAAGGTTTTGTTTGAGTGATGGGTACATTTTTAGTAGGGTCATGATAGAGGAGTTTGACAACCAATGTCACTAACATCAAGGTACATAGAGGGATTGGTGCTCTTGATTAAATACGAGTTCCATACCCTAATACATGACAAAATCTGATGAAAACATTGCAATCACCCAATCTTGAAATCCTGAAAAACTGATAAGTCTGTTGGATTTTGAATGAGATCTAAAATTCTACTTTCTCCATATGAAATCCAATGAGGTCGGAACCACTCTCAAACATCTTGAGTCATTTCATGGTAATGTTAAAAATTTAAGTAAAAGGATGAAAATGAAGATTAAGGAGAATGTCACTTTTACTTTAAGAATTTAACATTACCATGAATAGTGTGAGGGAAATAGAGGGGGTGGGGGTGTTTAAGTAGCTTTAGGGGGGGCTAGGGTAGCGTTATTAACTAGGAAAAATAATAATTTAGAAAAAAAAATTTAAAAATTAAAAAAAAATTAAGAAAAAAAAATTTTTTTTTTAGTGCCCAGGCTTGTGAACCGGTGGAACCGGTCTCTGAACCGGTCCGAACCGGACCGGTACGGAACCGGCCGGTTCAGTACCGAACCGGTCATTTCCGGTTCGGAGGGCCGGTTCGGACCGGTTTTGCCTCCAAACCGGTCGGACCGGCCGGTTTTTCAGAACCGGTTCGGTTCTGATAACGATGTGGCAAAGGCTAATGGGACTTCAGCAGTGCATAGAGGCAATGCTCACGCAGTGCAGAGCTGTAGCAGCGCAGTTGCTTCAAAAGGACAGCATAAAGCAGCAGCCAAGGAAGTTTCAGTGATGGGATGCAGCCTGACTTGTCTGTCAACGATTGGGCAGAAGTCTTTCAATTGCTTACTTCTCGGCAACTAAGTTGCAGTGCGGCAGTTACCAGTGGCAATGTTATGGGCAGCATGATGCAGCAATTTGAGAGGGAGTTGCAATACAGATGTGGCAGTGTCGGTGGCAATGACATGGGTGGCAATACAGAGAGCAACAGTGCAGTGGATGGAGGGTTGCAGGCCAAGCATCAGCAGTGCAGAGACCAATGCCAAGATCTTGTGATACATGGTGTGGATGTATTGCTAGAGCACACTCCGTGTTAAGAGGGACTATTGAGATTTTGTGTATTGGAGTAGCATCGGGTGTGCTCTAGCCCTGAAACTTTGTGGAGGGGCTAAGAAACACATCACCTCCAAAAGCCAGAAAGCATTTGGAGAAATTTCATCTTATGTGTGAGATATTAAAATAATTAATTTTTTTAATGAGGACCCTAAGTCTAAATTTAGGGAATTAGAAAAATTAAAGTGAATTAATTAAACACATGTGATGAAATGTTCTAAGTGATGCGGATCAAGCAGTGTTTTAATCTCAGTCGTCGATAAGAGATTAAATCACGGTCATTGATGTATCAACGAAAAAGTATAAGAGAAAGGCTTAACAGTCAGTTGGAGACACACACAGAGGCAGAGATGAAAATCTAAGTTGGAATTCTAGGGCGAGCTAAGAATTTCCAGAATATTTTTCTTCAGCGAGGGGTAGTATTGGCTGAGGGGATGATCTAATCCCAGAGCCAAGAGTCAGCAAGAGGCAGAGAAGCAGCGTAGAGGAGCAAGGGAAGCAGTTGCGCAGCGCAGAGGGCTTCAGTCGCTACGCAGGTGCTACGCAAGCCCAGAAAGGGCACCACTGAGCCAGCAGGAGACCTCCAGGGTTACGTAGAGGCCATCCAGGGCAACATAGGGACTGCGTCACCCAGTCTGGGGTTACGCAGCCCTCTCCAAGCCAGCGCAGAGGCTAGCAGAGCTAACACAGGGGCTTTAGGGGCAGTGTCGGGGTTTCTAGAGGTAGAAAGTGGCTGAGTCCTGTAAATCCTGTTTGAGGGTGTGGATCAGTCAAGTTTTCAATCTCCAGAACAGTAGGTATTGCTGCAGATCTATTTTTTCTCTATCGGGTTAACCAGTAAGGTGCCTAGATTTGTTGTACTCAGATTCTACTTAACAATAATAAACCCTCATATCTGCGACACCATTTTTCCCGCATTGGGTATTTTCGGGGACAATTGTCTGAAAAATCTGTGTGTCACTTTGTTGAATGAGCATAATATTCAATAAATGATCTATATGTGTGCAGGTTGTTATTTGTGTTTACTTCGGTATTTTCTGAATATTTTCTAGAAATAACTTGTATAATTTAATCACAAGTAGAAGTAAACCAAGATACTACAGTAGGATTTCTGCATTATTGTATTCAGAAATTTTCGTAATAACAATCCTCGACCTTCCAGAAATGACCGCAGTGTATTAGACCCAAAACAGAGATAAGACTTCCTCCTTTCTTCCTCGTTGATTGGCCTCTTCCCTCGCTACAATTGCAGTCCTCCACTTCACCTATTACAAAATTATCTGCGATGTTTATCTGAGATCCTGTGTGTACAATGAGGCCACAAACCTTTCTATTTATAGGGACTGTCTTACATCACTTCTATCGACATGATCATAGGAGTGTGAGCCGACTTCATCAAGGGAGGTTCTCCAACATATTCTGAGCCAACTTGTGGAGCATAATGACAAGGGTTTGGAATATACTTTTACATCAATAAATTGTCCTTTACACAAGTGCAACATCACTTCATATATATGACTCTAAATTATATTTATTGTGAAAAATTCTAAATATAGAAACCCTACTGCAGTATCTTGATTTAATTCTCCTACTTGTTTGATTTAATTAACAAGATATTTTCTGAAATATTTTGTAAATATCACAGAAAACACAACTGCAGCCTACACATACATACAAATCATTTACTGAAGCATAACACACACATGAAAAAGGATACACTATTTTTTGGACAATGTCCTCGGAAAAACCTAATGCGAAAAAACCAGTGCAGCAGCTCTTAGAGGGTTTGTTTATTAAGCAGAATATCTTAATACAATCAAGGGCACCAGTAATGGTTTACCCAACAAAGAATTCACGACAAATGTACCTATCACTCGAAGATAGAAAATATGGTTGATTTAGCCGAGGAACCACTCCTCTGAAAATACTAAATACGAGCCCTTTCTAGCCCATTGGAACCCCAGTGCTGCTCCTCCAGCCTCTGCGTCAGCTTTTCCTACCCAACATAGCCATTGCGCAGCACACACTGCTCCTGTGTCACCCCTTTGGGCTCAGCGCTTCCTCTGCATCACCTTGAAGGCCCTGCGTCAGCCTTTGCGCTGTCTTTGTGTGAGCCTGGCTGGGTTGCATCCCTCCTGCTGGTCTCAGCGCTTCCTGGTACGGATCTGCCTTTCTGCCTTAGTATTCTCGGCCTCGAATAAAAATTATCCCTCGCCGATCTGCCCCTTACAAGCACTACAAGATCACTTGAAAATTCTCAGCAAACCGCGCCTCAGAATTTCGACTTATCTCAAGTGCTACCGCTCTGTGTGTCTTCTCCAACTAACCCCAAGCCCTCCTTTAATACTTTTCTCATTGAGAAATCAACGACCGAGATCTAATCTCTAATCAATGGCTCAAATTAGAAAAGACTTGATCCACGTCACTTAGAACATTCTCACCCACATGAGTAAATTAATTAACTTTAATTTTTAATTTTCCTAAGTTAGACTTAGGGTCCCTATTAAAAAAATTTATTATTTGAATAACTTTTACACTGGGTGGAATTTCTCCAAACAATTTCTGGGACTTGGAGATCTCATGTGTTCTAGCCCCTCCACAAAGTTTCGAAGCTAGAGCACATCTGATGCTACCTAAAATCTCAACACTCCCTCTTAGCAACGAATGTGCTCTAACAACACTTCACTTCAGAAGTGTTACTCTGATCTCTGGCATTGGTCCCCTGTGTTGTTGATCCTTGGCCTATTGCCCTCCATCCACTGCGTTGTTGATTTCTGTAGTGCTACCCTTGACTCTGCCACAGTCACTGCCACATCTGTACTGCAACTCCCTCTTAAATTGTTGCATCATGCTGCCTATAGCACTGCCACTGCTAACTGCTTCACTGCAACTCAGTTGTTGAGAAGTAAGCAACTAAAACATCACCCAAACTATTGACAGTCAAGTGAGTCTAGTTGCATCTTGATCTGAAGCACTCTTTGTTGATGCTCTACGTTAACCCTTTGAAGCTTTGCATTGTCTGCTACTCTGCACTGCGTAAGCACTGCCTCTGCGATGCTGAAATCCCATTGACCTTTGCGTTGCTGCTTCCACACTATTGTTGCCTCTCCTCTGCGTTGCTCCAGTCTTCAGCGTCCCAACACTGCCAAAGTGCCTCCATGATCCTCTGCATCCACTGACTCCAGTCATCCTACTACTGTCTTTAATGGCCCTCGTTGCTCTCATATGTGATCCAAGAGATTAGGCACCTCAAGGATCCTATCGTACACCATCTGTAGCTCAATCTACAGATCTGTCGCCCCACCTCTTCTCTTGAGGTACATCAGCACTCATGGCCACATAATCATCGTTCGAGTCATCCCCTTTCGTTGTTGATGCCTTGTAGTTTGAATCTTCCTTGCCCTTCTTCTTAGAGAAAGTATTGGTGAAGTGTCCCAATTCGGCCACATCTGAAGCACCGGACCTTTCCCTTCTTCCCTTGCTGCCTCTATCCCTTATATGCTAGGGTTGCATCTTCCTCCTCTTTCTTAATCTTGACTCCGCTGCTAAATGTAGAAATTTCTGAATCTTAATTCTTATGCAGAAATTATTTATGTTCATCCAGTTAAGCTTCTCCTACTTATACAAGTTATCAACTAAATAAATTCAAGTTAACATCAAAGCAAAACACATAACGGATCTCTACTAATTCAGATCTAGAATAAGCACATGCACACATAGACAAAGTGACACAGTTATTTCTGGAAAAACTGTCCCTGGAAAAACCCAATGTGGGAAAACCAGTCTCTGGCTGCTGGAGGGCTCTATTATTAAGAATATTTTTGAATACACAACTCTGGGTTCCAGATCTGGAAAACCCTACAGAGAACTCTAGATCTACAGCACCTAGCTGATCTAAGACCACAATATTGACTGATCCACACCCTCAAATGGGATTTACGGAACTCAGCCAGATCTAGGCCTAGAAACCCTAGATCTACCCTTGAAAGACACTTTGTCAGCCTCTGAAAGCCTCCAAATGCTCAGCATTGTCACTGGAAGGGACTATGTTACCCCAGACTGGGTGACGCAGTCACTATGCTGTCCCTAAGGGTCTCTACGTAACCCCTGAAGGGTTTCCTGAAAATCACGCTGTCCTTGCTACTGCTGCTGCTGACGTCTGCTGCTGCTGCTGTTGCCTTCCTCTGTGCTATCTTTCTTGATCTCTTCTCTGCTTCTTGTGTATTCTAGACCCCAGGATCAGATCATCCAATTGGTCTAAATTCCCCTCTTTGCAACTAAAACACTTCTGAGAATTCTTAGCAACCCCGCCCTAGAATCTCAGCTTAGCTTCAGTGCTTTGCCTCTGTGTCTCTTACAAATGACCCCAAGCCTTTCCTGTATACTTTTCTCCTTGACAAATCGATGGCCAAGATTAAATCTTTTATCAACGGCTAAGATTAAAAGAAAGCTTGATCCATGTGACTTAACACAATTTCATCACATGTTTAATTAAATTCACTTTAATTATTTTATTTTCCTAAGTTTTAACATAGGAGATACATTAAAATAATTAATTAATTAATATCTCCTAAACCAGATGAAATTTCCCAAATCCATTTTTGGGTCTTATAGATCAAGTGAACTCTAGTCCTTCCTCAAAATTTGGGACCTAGAGCACAACTGATGCTATCCCAAATACACAAAATCTCAACACTCCCTCTTAGCATCAAGGGTGTGCTCTAGCAATACATCACACTTATGCATTACATGATTTTGGGCATTGGTTCTGTACTGCTGAAGCTTGGCCTCCTGCCACTCAACTCTGCACTACTGCTGCCCATGACTCTGCCATTGCCACTACAACCACTGTACTGCAGCGCCCTCTCAATATGTTGCATCTGTGCTGCTCATAGCACTGCCACTGCTGATTTGCTGCACTGCAACTTCAGTTGTTGAGAGAAACAACTAAATCTCCTGCCCAATCTTTGACAAACAAGTTTGATGGGCTGCATCCTCATCACTGAAGCTCCATAGGCTACAGATCTGTGCTAGCATCTAAAGAACGATGCACAGCTACAGATCTGCCTGCGTAATCAGATTCCCTCTGCACTACTGAAGTCACATCAGCTCCTTGTGCTGAAATCTATCACGTTGTTGCTGCACTGCGTTGTCCCTCTGAAGCTCTTTGCGCTGCTACAGCTCTGCACTGCGTTGTTGAAGTCACATCAGCCTCTGCACTGCTAATGCTTCTACGTTGTTGCTGCTATGCTCTGCGCTGCTCCTCCTAGCCTCCAAATCTGCCTCTGCTTATGCCTCATCTGTGATCTATGCAACCACTGCTCCACTTGTCCCGCTACTGTCTTAAGGCTGTCGTAGCTCGCTTGTGATCCAAGAGATGAGCTACTCAAGGATCCCGCCTTACTTCCATGTAGCTCCTCTACATGTCCATGTCACCCCACCTCTGTGGTTCATGAGCACTCATGGCTACATCATCTCCTGACCCATCATCTACCACCGTTGCTTTGGAAGAAGATGCTTCCTTGTCCTTCTTCTTTTCTGGACAATGGCTGGCAAAATGTCCCATTTCGCCACACTGGAAGCACTTGATCTTTGATAGATCCTTCTTCTTCTTCGACTGCAGTCCATGAGGAGCCATCTGCTCATAATGTGTTGGAGCTCCTCTTCTCTAAGCTAGAGATCTTTGATCTAGGGTCCTTTACGAACTGGGCACCCTTTCCTCCCTCTAACACTTGATTTCCCTCCTTGGAAATCTACCAAATCAACTATGATTTAGCTTCTTTAATCCTCTGACCAAACTGCAAGTTTCCTTTGGCAACAAACTCTCTAAGAAGCTGATCTCTTCCCAAACTTTGTCACGTGTGCTAAGGTTAAAAATCTGAAAACTTCAGAAGTTTAACCCCATCAGCTCTTATGAATTTCTGCAACTTTTCTGCAGACTTTTTCTAGATCTGACAGATTCAGATCTGAATCACACTGGCTAGCTTCAGACCTAATCAGCGATGTTTCTGAGCTGCCTCTACGCAGTAATTGCGTGGGCTTGCTAGGACACAATGCTGGACAGCGTCACCCTTCCCTCTGCATGAATACCCTCCTGAAAACTGCATTGTCCCTTCAAATCTGCTTTTCTACTGCCTTTCCAACTGCTTTCTGCAACTAGATCCTTCAGATGCTTTAGCTAGTGACCCTTCTAGATCTGCAATTGCTCCGATACCATGTAGAAATTTTAGAATCTTAATTCTTATGCAAAAATTATTTATGTTAATCCAGTTAAGCTTTTCCTACTTACACAAGTTATAAACTGAATAAATTCAAGTTAATATCAAAGCAAAACACATAACAGATCTCTACCAATTCAGATCTAGAATAAGCACATGCACACATAGACAAAGTGACACAGTTATTTCTTGACAAATTGTCCCCGGAAAAACCCAATGTGGGAAAACCGGTCTCTGGATGTTGGAGGGCTCTATTATTAAGAATATTTCTGAATACACAACTCTGGGTTCCAGATCTGGAAAACCCTATAGGGAAAACTCTAGATCTGCAGCACCTAGGTGATCTAAGACCACAATAATGATTGATCCACACCCTCAAACAAGATTTATAGAACTCAGCCAGATCTAGGCCTAGAAACCCCAAATCTGCCCCTGAAAGACACTGCGTCAGCCTCTGAAGGCCTCCAAATGCTCAGCGCTGTCACTAGAAGGGACTGCGTTACCCCAAACTGGGTGACGCAGTCACTACGCTACTCCTAAGGGTCTCTACATAACCCCTGAAGGGTTTCCTGAAAATCACGTTGTCCTTGTTGCTGCTGTTGCCGTCTACTGCTGTTGCCGTTGTCGTCTGCTGCTGTTGCCGTCTGCTGATACTACTGCTGCTGCTGCCATCTACTGTTGTAGTTGTTGTCGTCTGCTACTGCTGTTGTCGTCTGCTACTACTGCTGCCTCCCTCTACGCTGTCTTTCCTGATCTCTTCTTTGCTTCTTGTGTATTCTAGACCCTGGGATCAAATCATCCCCTTAGTCTAAATTCCCCTCTCTGCAATTAAAACACTTCTGAGAATTCTTAGCAAGTCCGCCCTAGAATCTCAGCTTAGCTTCAGTGCTCTGCCTCTGTGTCTCTTACAAATGACCCCAACCCTTTCCTTTATACTTTTCTCCTTGACAAATCAACGACCAAGATTAAATCTTTAATCAATGGCTAAGATTAAAAGAAAGCTTGATCCGTGTGACTTAAGACAATTTCATCACATGTTTAATTAAATTCACTTTAATTATTTTATTTTCCTAAGTTTTAACTTAGGAAACACATTAAAATAATTAATTAATTTAATATCTCCTAAACCAAATGAAATTTCCCAAATCCATTTCTGGGTCTTGTAGATCAAGTGAACTCTAGTCCTTCCTCAAAATTTGGGACCTAGAGCACAACTGATGCTACCCCAAATACACGAAATCTCAACACTAAATTCCCTCTTGGTTATTCTCCTAATCTCATCCTGTCGAAGGATTGCCCACATCTCCCCCCAGTTTGGAAGTTGTGCTCTACCCAAGATACTTTGGACAAAAGTCTCCCAATCATCGGTGACTGCATTCAGAGCAGTCCTCACCATGAGTCCATCATTAGGAGTTGCCCCCATGGCAATCAACTAGTCTCGAATAGTCTGCAATCTAAAGAAGAAAGAATCTATCTCCTCTCCCTTGTGCATTTGGAACAACTGCATCTAATTCTCCAGAAGCATCTTCCTCTGGACAGAGCTACCTTGATACAACGTGGTTAGTGTCGTCCACACCTCGTTTGTCATCTTCTTCTCGGCAATATGCAAAACCACGTGTTCTTTCACTCCATCCATGATAAATCGTTTAGCCTGCGCCTGATTTTCATTAAACTTCTTTAGAGGATCATCATCGGTCAGCATAGCCAGGACATTCTCGACATGGTCTTTGATGCCATATCCATCGAGGACTAATAGGATTATGGCTTTCTAGATAGCAAAATTAGACACAACCGCCTAACCTATCCTGATCTCTCAGTCCATACGGGGCCATCTCTGCTCAAATTGTCGGAGCAAGTGCTCTTCCACTGCTGCTACACTCAGCAAAAGTCAAGATCTGGGTTTCTTGGCGATAGAAACCCTCTAGAGAATGTGTTGATTTTTGAAGCATCAGAAAGTGTTCTAAGTCTCAAACTTTGTAAGGAGGCTTGGACATGAGTATTCCAAAGAACCCAGAAACTGTTTGTGGAAATTCCACTTGGTTCATGTCTTACTAAAATAATTAATTATTTTATTGGAGACCTTAAGTCCAAACTTAGGAAAATTAAATAATTAAACGGTATCACTAAGACAGAGTGTGAATCTTCTAGAGAACGAAGATAAAGTCAAGTTTTAATTTTAGCCATTGATTAGACTCGTAATCTGGGTCGTTGATTCATCAACGAGAAGATTATAAAAGAAGGCTTGAGGGTCATTTAGAAAGTGAGCTGAGCATACACTCAGTACTCGAAGGAGATCGATTTTTAAGGAATAGAATTCGATTTCAGAGGGAGCATTGTAGGGCGGAGTTGTAGAAGCAGAAGGAGAAGAGGGAGTCAGCAGTGACTGAGCACGAGGGCAGAGGGACGCAGAGGGTCACAGAAGGCAATGCACAGCTGCAATGCAGTGAACCCACACAGAGCTCACGCAGAGTGACACAGTCCAGCGCAGGCACCCCGCAAAGAGACACGCTGACAAGCTATTAATTTTGGACAACTAGGTCCAAACTCCTTGTTGTGATGCTCAGATGAAGATACCAATATTTTTATCGGACTCCTCCTTCGGAGAGGTGCAAGATCGATCTAAAGATCATCTTAATCCGATGAGAAGAACATTTATTTTGAATTTATTTGGCTCTGGAATGCTCAAAATACCCGAATAACATTTTTAGATTATGAGCTTTTTGGCCATTTAAGTTATTGAAAAGTGTTCAAAATCACTTGAAACCTGAACGATCGGATAGGCCTCATCGATACAATCCTGTAGCCACGAACGGCACTCAAATCCGACATTGTATGTGAAAGTTATTCAAGTTTGAAAATTCACAATTTCAGGCAAAAGTGCAGTTTGGCCAGGTTTGACTTCCAAATTTTGAAAATTAAAAAAGGAATATTGTTGGAATATTTCTCAAAATATTCCCTGAAATATTCCTCGAAATATTCCACCTGGTCCAATCTCTAAAAGGATGAGATCTAGAGGCTACCTCATATTTGTCTAGTTTGGCCTAAATGATCACTGTATAACCTCCCAAATGAGAAGCTTTTGGACCCCAAAAGCTCTCTGATTACAGAAAATGAAGATGAGGAGACTGATTCTCCACTCTTCCAACTTTGAACCACTGAAATCTTCCTGACTTCATCAAATTGAGCTTCTCATAAAAATATAAATTGTTCCTTGAATTCACTGACCGACCATTGCTAACATTGATTGAGTCATGACGCAAATTCTTGAAATTTGCAGAACAGCAACTATAATTTGCAGAAAGCATATTGTTTCTACAATGGTCAAACTTCAAAGCAGACTGAAAATAAGATTCACTTTGCCAACTGTTCACATGGCGAATTTTGCTGAATGAACCATGTACTTGTGCCGAATCCCGACCAAGTTTTCTCGCCATACAAATCTGAAATTTGCATGTACAAAATGAAAATGACTTACTGCATTAAGAAGTTAATCCACTTCCTACCAAGCCAACTCCATGGCGTCTTTTGCGGTTGCAATACACCTTCATGTGAATCTTCCATTTCCACATCGATAATGGACTCCATAGATCCACTTACGCCAAGCTTTTTGTCCTCTAGCTGCATGTGCTTTGGACGATTTGTTGGATGCAAGATCCAACAATGAGAGACATCATGTCCCTTCCTTTGACAGAATGTGCAACTCTTAAGCACTTTCTGAGAAAGTTTTCTTTGTCTCTTCTGCTTCCTATGTGCTTTATTTTTCAACCAGCGTCTTGAAGCAACATGGTTAAATCCACCACAAAATGTGCAACAAAACTTTCTTTCATTTGAACAAGCAAAATTATCATTCTTTGCTGAAACATAATCAAATTGATCATGTGAATAATTATACCTCTTTTGTTGCATGGAATGTCCATCCTTTTTGTCCTCGAAAGACGATGAACTAGTAGAGGAGACAGCTTTCTTTTTCAGACTTTCATCATAGTTCTTGTCTTAAAAACTGTTTGAACTTGAAGGCTCGCCATAAGCGACATGTTTACCCTCTACTTGCTACAATGATGGCTTAAAACGATGGCAATCATCCTTAAAACAATCTTGACATATATGCATTTTAGAACTTGGAATAAAGGTTTTCTTTAAATTTGCATCACATGCATCAAAGATTTGAAGTCTTCACCATTAATTGCACATAACCAAGACCAACATTCTTGGGTCGCTCCACAACTGAAATAGGGTCAACCATGCATTGTGCATGTATTCCCAAACCTTTGCCTTCATGATAGCCCATCTTAAACATTAATTTGGACCCGATGCCCCTTGTATGTTTTTCAAAAGAACCAACACACTTTTCAATAGAGGAAATTGAAGACAAGTTTGAATGGTTTACCTCTTCCTCACGCTTGTTCTTGGACAAAGCTTCTTGAGCTTGAAGGAGTTGTTTCTCCATGTCATGATGTCTTTGGAAAACTGCTTCTTTCTCATCCTTCATAGCCAACAATTGTGCATGAAGCTTAACACTTTCTCTTTGATCCTCAATGAGAATCTACACCATGTCCCTCACTTTAATGAACTCATTCTTCATGTCATCATTGAAAAATCTCGTGAAGGAGGAAACTTCACTTGTAGAAGAAGTTGACATTATGTAAATGGTCAAATTAACAAAAGGAACTTCTGAAGAAAAGTTCTCAAAGCTTTCAAACAAATGACAAGATTTTAACCAAATGTCCTTAAAGACCCCTTCTTATTCAAGCAGCCATAAAACACAAACTCCAATAGCTTTTGTAGCAAATACTAATCAAGTGAATTTGTTTTCCAAAGATAATCTTGAGGTACTTTGGGGTAAGGAAATAGCCTACAACTATTTTTTCCTTTCCAAGACTTACCTATCAACAGCTATCTTTTCAACTCAAGAAAACTCATACAAGCAACCATTTTGCAACCAATAAAACAATCAATCTTTTACACTGTTTTAACACCTTTTGCACAGCTGAGTAAAAACTCTAACTCAAAACCATAGCTCTAATACCAACTGATCTGAAAATGGAAGTACTTGAAAATGTGGGCAAGGTATCCATTTTCATTAACTTAAATGTGAAACTTCTTAGGTCTTCCAAAGATTGACTGTAGGGGCATTTACTGAATATGTCACCTTTGATAAAAGGATGAGATCTAGAGGCTACCTGGCCCTTTACAAACTCTGTCTTTAGAACTTGAAGAGGTTAACACTCATAATCTAAAAATGAAATTACTTGTATTTGTTGTTCAAGGTATTCATTTCCATAAAATTATATGTGCAAACTGTCATTCATGTCTTGCAATTGAAACAAAGTGCTTTTGGTAAATTTATGAGTCTTATGTGTGAAGCAGTGTTATTTCCTTTTACTGTTTAAGATAATAGATCTGAAAAACGCATCAAGATAAAATCACATAATATAACACAGCAACTGATGAGCAGTTCACCCCTCCTAGGCTACATCTGCCGGGTCCAAGGCCCCCAAATGGGCATGTCCTTACTCTATTAGATGCTGAAATTGGTTATACAATTATCAAAAAGCCTAAACAAGCAAAATAAGCTGTAGAAATGAGTTCAGAACACAGAAAACAGTAAAGATTGGCTTTTGTTTCACCTCTAATGGTTAACCATAGCCCAATATAGCTCCAACACTCCCTAGGCCCTGATGGCTCTCCAAGCTTCTCTGCTAAATTTGTACCTGAAGATAAGCTCTGTTGCCTCTGCAACCTGCACCATTGGCTCTGGAATGCTCAAAATACCCGAAATCAAAAAAAATTCGTTCCAAAAAGTTGAGCCTATCAAAAGTTATGACCAAATCCATTTTTGCCCAATCTGGCCTAAAAAAACTCCACCAAATTTGGAGGCGCGCTCCAAAATAGCCGGGCGGTTAGCTCACTGTTAGCAATTAGTGTATGTGGTGGTCACATGTCCGCACAATCCGTCGAGATAACCATTTGCATTAACCATTTAACCTGGCATAAAAAGTTAGAACTTGGCCACATGTGGTGGCTTCCGCATAGACCGCCAGGAAGCCCGTTTCTAAACCTACCGCAGTTAGGCCTTAAGGCCTTGGTTCTCGGCCCAGGGTCATATGGTGTGGGGACTGGCCCCCTTTTACCACCATTTCAAACCAATACAAACGTTAAATATAAACTCCGCCCCATACATAATAAGAACTAAAATCGTGGTATGACGGTAGGTCATGGGCACTATAACCCGGAGGTCTCGAGTTCGATTCCCAGAACCTCCAAACAATTTTGCCATGCGAAAATTTAAACAGGCCTGGGGCCATGTGGCGGCCTCTAGGCTTGCCACGTGGCACCCATTGATTGGTCGAAATTCACCAAAGTCAAACCACTATGCAATCCCGTGCTGCCACTTGTCAAATGAAGATTGGCCCTGGTGGAATATTTTGAGGAATATTCCCTTTTTAATTTTCAAACTTTGAGAAGTCAAACCTAGTCAAGCTGAATTTTTGCAGTTTACTAAAAACTTCAAACCTGCATAACTTTCACATACAGTGTCGGATTTGAGTGTTGTTCGCGGCTACAGGATCGTATCGCCGAGGCCTATATGATCGTTCATGTTGCAAGTGAATTTGAACAATTTCAATTTTGAGCTTTTTCCATGGCTTGGACTTGAGCTCCTGATCACAACTTGCGCCAAACTTGTTAACTTCTTAAACAAAATGAGCTTTGTTGCCTCTGCAACTTGCACCATTGGCTCTGGAATGCTCAAAATACCCGAATAACACTCAAAAATTAAGGAAGTTAATAACTAGGATTTGTTTCTTATACAACCTCTTTTCCCTTTATGTTCTTTAACGAAGTTGCGGGGGAAGCTTCCGGCCTTCGCTCCGCTGGAAACTCGCTCGGGTGCGGGAAGCGTTTGACTGCTCGGAAACGCGCGCTTGCGGCAACTACCGGCGGGAGCCGTTTTCGGGAGCGCGTTTCCGACCCTGTAAAAACGCTCCCTGTTTTTTCGGGAGCGTTTCAGGAAGCGCTCGGGAGCGAACGCTCCCTGAGCGCTTCCGACGTTTAAAAAACACTTCGGGAGCGTTTTTTAAACGCGGGAAGCGTTCGGGGAGCGTTCGCTCCCGAACGCTCTCCGGCAAAAAAAACGCTCCCCGCCGCGCGGAAATTTTTTTATGAAAAAAATCGATTTTTTTAAAAGGGGGGGGGGGGTTTTATTTTTCAATTCATTGTTAGTTATTGTTTGTTGAGTTGAGATTGAGCGAGAAGGAGAGCCGAGAGCGCAAGGACCGGTTGACAGGAATCAGGAGAGCAAGGAGCAAAGCTGACAGGAGAGCAAGGAGCAAGGCCGACAGGAGGATTGCAAGAAAGAGGTAGGCCTTCTAATCCAATTTTGTATTTTCTAGGATGAATTTGTAGATTGTTAAATTGTTTGAAAATGAAAACTTGAATTTTTCTTGAATGTTGCATTTTATTGGATTTAAAACTTAAAAAATGAATTGTTTTTTTCCTATGTTGCATTTCCTATTCCCATTTGGCATTTTTCCATTTGTTTTGCAGGCTAGATTCTAGAAACTTGAAACTTGTTTCCATCATGGCTATATGGTTAGGAATTTTCCTCATGTTGGTTCCTTTCTTTGTGATAATGGTGTTGGAGAGTGCTAGAAGAAAGAGGCAAATCAGAGAAGAGGAGGATGAAGAGGAGGGTTATGGTGGATCTGAAGAAAATCCTGAAGAGGAGGAGGATTATGCTGAGGAGGAAGTGGGGAGTGGAGACCCTGAGAACCTAGAATCCCCAACTAAACAAGACCAATATCCTTTGTGGAAATATGTTCAGAAACAAGAAGGAGGGAAAGGTGGTGGAACCACTAAATTTATTTGCCTCCATTGCAATAAACAATACCATGGTTCATACACCCGTCTGAGAAGGCACCTTTGTGGGATAATGCCAGGAGATGGAACTAGAAATCTTGGAATCAAAGTTTGTACTTATGTGCCAGCACCACAGAGAGAGATATATAGGAAGGAAGAAGGGGTTGCCATACAGAGATCATCTAAAAGATCTAGGGGTATCGTTGATTCAGGCCCAACACATCATGGACAAACAAGTTCAACTTCCACCCATGCCAGTGGTTTCGGAAGCAGTGGCACTGGATTAAGGCGTAGAACCATATCCGATTTCCTAGACGAAGGGTGTAGGAATGATGTGGATTCAAAAGTTTACCGGTTTCTATATGCATGTGGGGTGCCATTCAATGTTCTTCGCTCACCTTATTGGCATGAAATGGTTTTCGCCATTAATGATGCCCCCAAAGGATACAAAAGCCCTGGGTATGACAAGGCCAGAACCGTGGGTCTTGATCATGAAAGAGCTAAAATAAACAATTCTTTGGCTAGAATGACAGGTTCGTGGAATGAGCATGGGTTGTCCATTGTCTCTGATAGATGGACCAATGTAAAAGGAAAACCATTGATAAATGTTTTGGTTGTGTCGGTTAGTGGTGCAGTGTTCCTGGCAGCTTATGATTATTCAGATAAATTCAAAACCGGCATTAACATTGCAGAACCATTACTTGATAGAATTGAAAAGACTGGGCCATACAATGTGATACAGGTCATCACTGATAATGCTGCTAACTGTAAGGCAGCAGGAGCAATTGTTGAGGATAAATACCCCAACATTTTTTGTCTGGGTGTTTGGTTCACACAATGAACCTTTTGATGCATGATATCATAAAAAACAAACAACCTCAGTTCAAATGGCTTGGTGATTTGTACAAGAGAGGTAAGAAAATGATCAAATTTATTACAAATCATAGCAATACCCATGGGCTTTTCCGTACTCACTCCAAATTGGAGTTGTTGAAAATAGGAAAAACTAGATTTGCTAGTTATTACCTCACCTTCAGGCGCCTTTTGAAGGTAAGAGAGTCATTGGCTGCAATGGTATCAAGCCCACACTGGCAAGTATTAAAGGACAGGGCGGCAACAGTGGTTGACAGGCAAAGTTTTGAACATGTGGAGGAGACCGCCCTTGACCCTCAGCTTTGGGCACGTATGAGGGAAATTGTGAGTTTTACCAAGCCCATTTATAACATGATTCGCTTTGCAGATACTGATAAACCAGTGATTGGAGAGGTTTATGAGCAGATGGATAGCATGTTGGGGCAAATAAAAGATATTGTTAAGGATAATGATCCCATTTTGTATGCTATGATTCATGACTGTGTGTGTGCACGGTGGAACAAACTCAATGTTCCACTGCATGCTTTGGCATATATCCTTACGCCAAAATATTACTCTCCATCTTGGTTGGGCCAACCTGCACCTGGAGGTGGGGTTAGGGTGAAACCTCACACAGATCCAGAGGTACAAGAAGGGTACATGAAGGCATTGGACAAATTGGTACCTGACAGGGAAGAGTGTGCTAGATTGCCCCTTGAATTAGGCAAATACTTCAGTTGCACTGCTAACTTTGGTTCATTCCATGCAATGGAAGACAGGGACAGATTCGATGCTCTCACATGGTGGGAAGCATATGGCGGCATGGGACTTTTGCCAAAGTTGGCTAAAAAAGTTCTCTCACAAGTTGTGAACACTTCTTCTGCAGAGAGGTGTTGGAGCACTTACAGCTTTATACACAATGTGAGAAGAAACAGGCTGAATGAAAACCGAGCTGAAAGCTTGGTTTATGTGCATTATAACTTGAGGTTGTTGAGCCATTACCGTGATCGGGCAAATGAGGATCAATCATACAGAGTCTGGGACAACAACCCAGAGGATGATAATTTGGAGGACGGCACGTTACATCTGGAAGAATTGGAAGCAAAACTTTATAGGGATGATGATGAAGCATCAGCAGCACCGCCACACACAGGGCCAGTCCCACCATCTACTGGTAGCAGTGCGGGTGCCAGTGCCAGTGCCACTCCTCGATATCACACTATTGTTCCTTTGCAGATCCAGCCTCCACCTTCGGGTCGTGGTCATGGTACTCCTGAGAGTACTAGAAGACCAACAGTTCCTCGTGGCTCACAGAAATTAGACATTTCTCGTGGGCGTGGCAAGGGGCCAGCCAGATAAAATATATTTGTTGTTTACTATTTTCTATTTGTTGTTGACAGTTGAACAATTGAAACTTGACTTGCTACTGATTTCATATATTTAAATTTTTAATGACAATTTAAGTTTGAAGTTTGAATTTGAAAGGTGAAACTTTGAAGTTGGCATTTATAAGTTTACTGTTTACAAGTCATTATGAATTATGAATATGATGCTTCATGAAAGTTACATGGTGATCAATGAATCAATGATGATAAATGTTATATAATATCAATGATGATAAATGTTATATATTGAATTTTGAAATCAATGAATCAATGAAGATAAATGTTATATATCAATGATGATAAATGTATATTGAATTTTGAAATCAATGAATCAATGATGATAAATGTTATAATATATATATCAATGATGATAAATGTTATAATATATATATCAATGATGATAAATGTATATTGAATTTTGAAATCAATGAATCAATGATGATAAATGTTAGATATTGAAATTTGAAATCAATGATGATAAATGTTATATATAAATGATGATAAATGTTATATATTGAATTTTGAAAGCTTGAAACCTTCAGATTGATGATTTGCGAGACTCAAGAGTCAATATGTTCTCTGCTTCCAACTCGTGGGCGTGGTTGATGAAGATTATAACTTCTAGATGATTGATGTTATATGATTCAATCTATGTTTTTATGTTTTTTATGTCTAATTCATCATTCTACATGTTTTGGTTGACATATATGCATCAAAATATTAAAAATATTAAAAATATTAAAATATATATATATATATATATATATATATGCTCCCGAAAACGCTCCGGACCCGGAAACTTTTAAAAATGGCGCTCCACGCTTCGCTCCCACTCCGCGCTCCCGCTCCCGCTCCCGCTTCCAAGTAACCTTGTTCTTTAATACCTGCCATGGAAAAAGCAAGATAAAATCACATAAATAGATGGTATCAGATGCTCTATTAGATGCTCAAATTGGTTATACAGTGATCATTTAGGCCAAACTAGACAAAATCTTCTTTTGGACATGCCCATTTGGGGGCCTTGGACCCTGCAGATGTAGCCCAGGAGGGGTGAACTGCCTCATCAGCTGTTGTGTTATGAAATAACACTCCTTTCACTCATAATCTGAAAACGAAATCACATTTAAGTTAATGAAAATAGATACCTTCCTTACCCCAAAGTACCTCAAGATTATCTTTGGAAAACAAACTTACTTGATTAGTATTTGCAACAAAAGCTATTGGAGTTTGTGTTTTATGGTTGCTTGAATAAGAAGGGGTCTTTAAGGACATTTCGTTAAAAGCTTGTCATTTGTTTGAAAGCTTTGAGAAATTTTCTTCAGAAGTTTCTTTCCATCTCATGGACTCTTGCAGAGATTAAATGCCAGCACTGACCACCGACAGTTTGGGGCGGAGTCTGCCTATTTGTACTTCCATTTTCACATTTTTAGAGTTTTTACTCAGCGTTTGTTTTGTGCAAAAGCTGTTAAAAAAGTGTAAAAGATTGATTGTTTTATTGGTTGCAAAATGGTTGTTTGTATGAGTTTTCTTGAGTTGAAATCACATTTAAGTTAATGAAAATCAACTGTGTGAAGGAGTCATAATATATTAAACAGTAAAAAGAAATAACACTCCTTCACACATAAGACTCAGAAATAACACTCCTTCACACATAAGACTAAGAAGTTAGCTGATCTGAAAATGGAAGTACTTGAAAATGTGTGCAAGGTATCCATTTTCATAAACTTAAATGTGAAACTTCTTAGATCTATTCCAGAGATTGACTATAGGGGCATTTACTGGATATGTCACCTTTGATAAAAGGATGAGATCCAGAGGCTACCTGGCCCTTTACAGACTCTGTCTTTAGAACTTGAAGAAGTTAACACTCATAATCTGAAAATGAAATCACATTTAAGTTAATGAAAATGGATACCCTGCACACAAATAACACTCCTTCACACATTACTTAAATACAAATAGGCGAACTTCGCCCCAAACTGTCGGCGGTCAATGCTAGCATTTAATCTCTGCAAGAGTCCATGAGATGGAAAGGCATGCAAGCAAAGAGGCCACACAATTCAGCATGGGTCAATGTAAGTTTTCAAGGGAAAACTGGACAAATCTTCTTTTGGTCATAACTTTTGATAGGCTCAACCTTTTGGAAGGAATTTTTTTTTTTATTTCGAGTATTTTGAGCATTCCAGAGCCAATGGTGCGGGTTGCAGAGGCAACAGAACTCATCTTCAGGTACTTTTTCAGCAAAGAAGCTTGGAGAGCCATCAGGGCCTAGGCCTCGTCAACTCAACTAAAGATGGAAGTACTTGAAAATGTGTGCAAGGTATCCATTTTCAATAAATTAAATGTGAAACTTCTTAGATCTGTTCCAGAGATTGACTGTAGGGGCATTTAGTGGATATGTCACCTTTGATAAAAGGATGAGATCCAGAGGCTACCTGACCCTTTACAGACTCTGTCTTTAGAACTTGAAGAAGATAACACTCATGATCTGAAAAAGAAACGACTTGTATTTGTTGTATTTGTTGTTCAAGGTATTCATTTCCATAAAATTATATGTGTAAATTGTCATTCATGTCTTGCAATTGAAACAAAGTGCTTTTGGTAAATTTCTGAGTCTTATGTGTGAAGGAGTGTTATTTCTTTTTACTGTTTAACATATTAGATCTGAAAAACACAACAAGATAAAATCACATAATATAACACAGCAGCTAATGAGGCAGTTCACCCCTCCTGGGCTACATCTGTCGAGTCCAAGACCCCCAAATGGGCATGTCCTTGCTCTTATTAGATGCTTAAATTGGTTATACAGGCAAAATAAGCTGTGGAAATGAGTTTTGAACACTTTCAATTTTGAAGTTTTTCCATGGCTTGGACTTGAGCTACTGATCACACCTCCCACCGCATACACTAATTGCTAACAGTTAGCTAACCGCCCGGCTATTTTGGAGCGTGCCTCCAAATTCGGCGATTTTTTCCAGAATTGTCGGGCCTAACTCCAATAACTCATCAAAAAATGGAAGTACTTGAAAATGTGTGCAAGGTATCCATTTTGATTAAATTAAATGTGAAGCTTCTTAGATCTGTTCCAGAGATTGACTGTAGGGGCATTCACTAGATATGTCACCTTTGATAAAAGGATGAGATCCAGAGGCTCCAGAGGCTACCTGGCCCTTTACAGACTCTGTCTTCAAAACTTGAAGAAGATAACACTCATGATCTAAAAATGAAACGACTTGTATTTGCTATTCAAGGTATTCATTTCCATAAAATTACATTTGCAAACTATCATTCATGTCTTGCAATTGAAACAAAGTGCTTTTGGTAAATTTATGAGTCTTATGTGTGAAGGAGTGTTATTTCTTTTTACTGTTTAACATATTAGATCTGAAAAACACAGCAAGATAAAATCACATAATATAACACAGCAGCTGGTGAGGCAGTTCACCCCTCCTGAGCTACATCTGTCGGGTCCAAGGCCACCAAATGGGCATGTCCTTGCTCTTATTAGATGCTTAAATTGGTTATACAATGATAAGAAAGCCTAAACAGGCAAAATAAGTTGTGGAAATAAGTTCAGAACACAGAAAACAATAAAGATTGGCTTTTGTTTCACCTCCATTGGTTAACCATAGCCCAATACAGCTCCAACACTCCCTAGGCCCTGATGGCTCTCCAAGCTTCTCTGCTGAAAAAGTACATGAAGATGAGCTATGTTCCCTCTGCAACCTGCACCATTTGCTCTGGAATGCTCAAAACACCAAAAATCAAAAAAAAAAATCGTTCCAAAAGGTTGAGCCTATCAAAAGTTATGACCAAAACAGTATTTGCTCAATATCTCCTTAACAAACTCCACCAAATGTGGAGAAACTCGAGTTAGGTGCTCCAAACTTGGCAAATCCGCCTGAAATGGTGGAACGCGCCCAAAGTTGTCGAAACCACCAGCAGTCGAATTAAATGTTTGCATTTGTGCTGGCCACATGGCCACATTAACCGTCGGCCTTTATGGTTAACAAACCACGTTTTCAACCTTCGACTTACAAATCATGGCATTAAATTCAAGAACATGGCCACATGTGGTGTCTGTCCATCCGCATTAAACTTAACCGTGATTTCGTAGCCACCAATGGTCTGGAGCCTCCGGTTTCGGGCGGTTGGTTGCATGTTATACGGGGGCTGGCCCCCTTTACTGCCGCACAACCCTTTGACACAATTTAAATACGTTATGTGACACCATATGGTTAAGACTCAACGGATAGGCAAAACGGTCGAGTGCTTGTGCTTGCGGGCATGAGGTCTCGGGTTCAAACCCGTAGACTTACAAAAATTTTACATAACCTCCATAACTCCAACCAGGGGGCCACGTGGCACCCTCCAGGCCTGCCACGTGGCAGTCGGTAATTGGTCAACATATTAAAAAGTCAAACCAATATCCAACCCATGATTGCCAAGTGTCAGAACCGGATTGGACCAGGCGGAATATTCCAGGGAATATTCTGAGGAATATTCCAAGAATATTCCTTTTTTAATTTTCGAAATTTGGAAGTCAAACCTAGTCAAACTGGACTTTTCCCTGAAATTGTGAATTTTCAAACTTGAATAACTTTCACATACAGTGTTGGATTTGAGTTTCGTTCACAGCTACAGGGTCATATCGATGAGGCCTATCCGATCATTTAGGTTCCAAGAGATTTTGAACACTTTCAATTTTGAGTTTTTTCCATGGCTTGGACTTGAGCTCCTGATCACACCTCCCAAATGAGAAGCTTTTGGATGCCAAAAGCTCACTGAAATTCTGAAACTGAACTGTAGCACAGAAAATGAGAGAATAACAACATCCCCTTCTCTTCAGTGTTCAAAAATTTTCCTAACTTGACAACTATCCTCATGGCGAATTTTTGTTGAATGAGCCAAATACTTGTGTCGAATCCCGACCAAGTTTTCTCGCCATGCCAATCTGAAATTTGCATGTACAAAATGAAGATGACTTACTGCATTAAGAAGTTAATCCACTTCCTACCAAGTCAACTCCATGGCGTCTTCTACGATTGCAATACATCTTCATGTGAATCTTCCATTTCCACATCGATAATGGACTCCATAGATCCACTTGCGCCAAACTTCTTGTCCTCTAGTTGCATGTGCTTCGGACGATTTGTTGGATGTAAGGTCCAACAATGAGAGACATCATGTCCCTTCCTTTGAAAAAATGTACAACTCTTAAGCACTCTCTGAGAAAGTTCTCTTTGCCTCTTCTGATTCCTATGTGCTTTCTTTTTCAACCAGCGACTTGAAGCAACATGGTTAAATCCACCACAAAATGTGCAACAAAACTTTCTTTCATTTGAACAAGAAAAATTATCATTCTTTGCTGAAAAATAATCAAATTGATCATGTGAATAATTGTACCTCTTTTGCTACATGGAATGTCCATCCTTTCTGTCTTCGAAAGACGATGAACTAGTAGAGGAGACAGCTTTCTTTTTCAGACTTTCATTACAGTTCTTGTCTTGAAAACTATTTGAACTTGAAGGCTCGCCATAAGCGACATGTTTACCCTCTACTTGCTGCAATGATGGCTTAAAACAATGGCAATCATCCTTAAAGCAATCTTGACATATATGCATTTTAGAACTTGGAATAAAGGTTCTCTTTAAATTTGCATCACATGCATTCAAGGATTTGGAGTCTTCGCCATTAAACTGCACATAACCAAGACCAACATTCTTGGGTCGCTCCACAACTGAAATAGGGTCAACCATGCCTTGTGCATGCTTTCCCAAACCTTTGCCTTCATGATAGCCCATCTTAAACATTAATCTGGACCCGATGCCCCTTGTATGTTTTTCAAAAGAATCAACACACTTTTCAATAGAGGAAATTGAAGACAAGTTTGAATGGTTTACCTCTTCCTCACGCTTGTTCTTGGACAAAGCTTCTTGAGCTTGAAGAAGTTGTTTTTCCATGTCATGCAACCTTTGGAGAATTGCTTCCATCTCTTCCTTCATAGCCAACAATTGTGCATTAAGCTTAACACTTTCTCTTTGATCCTCAATGAGAATCTGCACCATGTCCTTCACCTTAATGAACTCATTCTTCATGTCATCATTGAAGAATCTCGTGAAGGAGGAAACTTCACTTGTAGAAGAAGTCGACATTATGTAAATGGTCAAATTAAAAAAAGGAACTTCTGAAGAAAAGTTCTCAAAGCTTTCAAACAAATGACAAGCTTTTAAACAAATGTCCTTAAAGACCCCTTCTTATTCAAGCAGCCATAAAACACAAACTCCAATAGCTTTTGTAGCAAACACAAATCAAGTGGGTTAGTTTTCCAAAGATAATCTTGAGGTACTCTGGGATAAGAAATAACCTACTACTCTTTTTTCCTTTCCAAGACTTAGCTATCAACAACTATCTTTTCAACTCAAGAAAACTCATACAAGCAACCATTTGCAACCAATAAAACAGTCAATATTTTACACTGTTTTAACACCTTTTGCTCAAAACAAATGCTGAGTAAAAACTCTAGCTCAAAACCATAGCTCTAATACCAAATGATCTGAAAATGGAAGTACTTGAAAATGTGTGCAAGGTTTCCATTTTCATTAAATTAAATGTGAAACTTCTTAGATCTGTTCCAAAGATTGACTGTAGGGGTATTCACTGGATATGTCACCTTTGATAAAAGGATGAGATCCAGAGGCTACCTGGCCCTTTACAGACTCTGTCTTTAGAATTTGAAAAAGATAACGCTCATTATCTGAAAATGAAACGACTTGTATTTGTTGTGCAAGGTATTCATTTCCATAAAATTATATGTGCAAACTGTCATTCATGTCTTGCAATTGAAACAAAGAGCTGTTGGTAAATTTCTGAGTCTTATGTGTGAAGGAGTGTTATTTATTTTTACTGTTTAACATATTAGATCTGAAAAACACAGCAAGATAAAATCACATAATATAACACAGCAGCTGATGAAGCAGTTCACCCCTCCTGGGCTACATCTGTCGGGTCCAAGGCCCCCAAATGGGCATGTCATTGATCTTATTAGATGCTTAAATTGGTTATACAGTGATAAGAAAGCCTAAACAAGAAAAATAAGCTATGGAAATGAGTTCAAAACATAGAAAACAATAAAGATTGGCTTTTGTTTCACCTCCAATGGTTAACCATAGCTCAATACAGCTCCAACACTCCCTAGGCCCTGATGGCTCTCCAAGCTTCTCTGCTGAAAAAATACCTGAAGATGACCCTTGTTGCCTCTGCAACATACACCATTGGCTCTGGAATACTCAAAATACCCGAAATCAAAAAAACAATTGTTCCAAAAGGTTCTGTCTATCAAAAGTTATGACCAAAACCATTTTTTCCTAATCTGGCCTACAAAAACTCCACCAAACTTGGCTAACTGGAATTAGGCCTGACAATTCTGGCAAAGACAGTCGAATTTGGAGGTGCGCTCCAAAATTGTCGGGCGGTTAGCTAACTGTTAGCAATTAGTGTATGCGGTGGTCACATGTCCGCACAATCCGCCGAGATAACCGTTTACATTAACCATTTAACGTGGCATAAAAAGTTCAAACTTGGCCACATGTGGTGGCTTCCGCATAGACCGCCAGGAAGCCTGTTTCAAAACCTGTCGCAGTTAGGCCTTAAGGCCTTGGTTCTCGACCCGAGGTCGTATGGTGTGGGGGCTGGCCCCCTTTTCCCGTCATTTCAAACCATTACAAACGTTAAAAATAAACTCCGCCCCATACATAATAAGAACTAAACTCGTGGTATGACGGTAAGTCGTTGGCACTATAACCCGAAGGTCTGGGTTCGATTCCCAGAACCTCCAAACATTTGCCATGCGAAAATTTAAACAAGCCTGGGGCCACGTGGCAGCCTCCGGTCTTGCCACGTGGCACCCGTTGATTGGCCGAAATTCACCAAAGTCAAACCACTATATAATCCCATGCTACCACTTGTCAAATGAAGATTGGTCCTGGTGGAATATTTTGAGGAATATTCCTTTTTTAATTTGCAAAATTTGGGAAGTCAAACCTGGTCAAACTGAATTTTTGCAGTTTACTGAAAACTTCAAAACTACATAACTTTCACATACAGTGTCGGATTCGAGTGCCGTTCGTGGCTACAGGATCGTATCGTCGAGGAGTATCTGTTCGTTCAAGTTGCAAGTGATTTTGAACACTTTCAATTTTGAGCTTTCTCCATGGCTTGGACTTGAGCTCCCGATCACAAGTTAACTCGACTAAATTTGGCAAATCCGCCTAAAATGGTGGAACGCCATGGAAAAACCAAAAGCTCACTGAAATGATGAAAACTAAACTGTAGTACAATGATCTAAGTTAGAAGAAGTTGACATTATGTAAATGGTCCATTTTCAGATCTAAGAAATTAGCTGATCTAAGAAGTTAGCGTAACTGCAAATCACATTTTCTTAGATCACTATTCCAGAGAATCTCGTGATAGAAGTACTTGAAAATGTGTGCAAGGTATCCATTTTCATTAACTTAAATGTGAAACTTCTTAGATCTATTCCAGAGATTGACTGTAGGGGCATTTACTGGATATGTCACCTTTGATAAAAAGATGAGATCCAGAGGCTACCTGGCCCTTTACAGACTCTGTCTTTAGATCTTGAAGAAGCTAACACACATAATCTTAAAATGAAATTACTTGTATTTGCTATTCAAGGTATTCATTTCCATAAAATTATATGTGCAAACTGTCATTCATGTCTTTTAATTGCAACAAAGTGCTTTTGGTAAATTTCTGAGTCTTATGTGTGAAGGAGTGTTATTTCTTTTTACTGTTTAACATATTAGATCTGAAAAACACAGCAAGATAAAATCACATAATATAACACAGCAGTTGATCAGACAGTTCACCCCTCCTGGGCTACATCTGCCAGGTCCAAGGCCCCCAAATGGGCATGTCCTTGCTCTATTAGATGCTCAAATTGGTTATACAGTGATCAGAAAGCCTAAACAGGCAAAATAAGTTGTAGAAATGAGTTTAGAACACAGAAAACAGTAAAGATTGGCTTTTTTTTCACCTCCAATGGTTAGCCATAGCGCAATACAGCTCCAACACTCCCTAGGCCCTGATGGCTCTCCAAGTTTCTCTGCTGAAAAAGTACCTAAAGATGAGCTCTGTTGTCTCTGCAACCTACAGCATTGACTCTGGAATGCTCAAAATACCCGAAATCAAAAAAAAAATCGCTCCAAAAGGTTCTCACTATCAAAAGTTATCACCCAAACAGTATTTTTCCCAATGTTAATTAAAAATCTCACTAAATGTGGGAGAACTGCAGTTAAGCTAGACAAATTCGGCCTAGCTCCGAATTTTTGGTGGGCGCTCCAAATTTTTCCGAGCAGTTAGCTTAACATTAAATGTTGAACGGTTGGAGGGGTCACATGGATCCTCCGCCCAAACCATCAACAGAACCGTTTGCATTAACTCCAACCGAAACAGTTTGATGTGGCATTAACGTTAAAACCGGCCACATGGGGTGGCTTCCGCATAGACCGCCGGAAAACCTGTCAACGAACCCGCCGCGGTTCGGCCTTAAGGCCTTGGTTCTCGGCCCGGGGTCGTATGGTGTTGGGGCTGGCCCCCTTTTAACGCCATTTCAAACCATTACAAACGTTAAATATAAACTCCGCCCCATACATAATAAGAACTAAACTCGTGGTATGACGGTAAGTCGTGTGCACTATAACCTGGAGGTCTCGGGTTCGATTCCCAGAACCTCCAAACAATTTTGCCATGTGAAAATTTAAACAGGCCTATGGTTTTGAGCTAGAGTTTCCTATCTTTGATTTCCATGGCTTGGCCTAAGGAAACTCCACCAAAAGTGGAATAACTGCAATTAGCTCCACCAAACTGGCAATCCCGTCGAAACTGGGGCTCCGCTCCAAATTTGGAGCGCGGTTAATGTGGCATTAAATGTGTTATCAGAGGCTGGTCACATACACCGCCACCCTAGCCGCTGGCGGAACCGTTGGCCAATGGTTATGAAACCATGGCATAAACCATAACGTTAAATGCTCCACCGCTTAACATGTGACCTTATCCATTTAAACAGCAACTGTAACTGCCAAGGAATACAGCCCATGGTTCCGGGCTCTGGGGCATACGGAACTCGCATATAAAGGGGTTGGGCCCCATTTGTCGCCGCATGTTTTTAAAACAAAACTTAAATATAACATCCAACACAACATAGTTAAGAACCGTTGTGGAGCGAAATTTTTTTTGATTTCTGGTATTTTGAGCATTCCAGAGCCAATGGTGCAGGTTGCAGAGGCAACAGAGCTCATCTTCAGGTACTTTTTCAGCAGAGAAGCTTGGAGAGCCATCAGGGCCTAGAGAGTGTTGGAGCTGCATTGGGCTATGGTTAACCATTGGAGGTGAAACAAAAGTCAATCTTTACTGTTTTCTGTGTTCTGAACTCATTTCTACAGCTTATTTGCCTGTTTAGGCTTTCTGATCACTGTATAACCAATTTGAGCATCTAGTAGAGCAAGGACATGCCCATTTGGGGGCCTTCGACCCGGCAGATGTAGCCCAGGAGGGGTGAACTACCTCATCAGCTGTTGTGTTATATTATGTGATTTTATCTTGCTGTGTTTTTTAGATTCAATATGTTAAACAGTAAAATGAAATAACACTCCTTCACACATAAGACTCAGAAATTTACCAAAAGCACTTTCTTTCAATTGCAAGACATTTAAAACAGTTTGCACATATAATTTTATGGAAATGAATACCTTGAACAGCAAATACAAGTAATTTCATTTTATCTCATCCCCTACAATCAATCTCTGGAATAGATCTAAGAAGTTTCACATTTAATTTAATGAAGATGGATACCTTGCACACATTTTCAAGTACTTCCATTTTCAGATCAGTTGGTATCATAACTTTTGCTAGGGAGAACCTTTTTGGACGAAATAACTGATCCGAAAATAGAAGTACTTGAAAATGTGTGCAAGGTATCCATTTTCATTATCTTAAATGTAAAACTTCTTAGATCTATTACAGAGATTGACTGTAGGGGCATTTACTGGATATGTCACCTTTGATAAAAGGATGAGATCCAGAGACTACCTGGCCCTTTACAGACTCTGTCTTTAGAACTTGAAGAAGTTAACACTCATAATCTGAAAATGAAATTAATTGTATTTGTTGTTCAAGGTATTCATTTCCATAAAATTATATGTGCAAACTGTCATTCATGTCTTGCAATTGAAACAAAGTGCTTTTGGTAAATTTCTGAGTCTTATGTGTGAAGGAGTGTTATTTCTTTTTATTGTTTAACATATTACATCTGAAAAACACAGCAAGATAAAATCACATAATATAACACAGTATCTAATGAGGCAGTTCACCCCTCCTAGGCTACATCTGTCGGGTCCAAGGCCTCCAAATGGGCATGTCCTTGTTCTATTAGATGCTCAAATTGGTTATACAGTGATTAGAAAGCCTAAACAAGCAAAATAAGCTGTAGAAATGAGTTTAGAACACAGAAAACAGTAAATATTGGCTTTTGTTTCACCTCCAATAGTTAACCATAGCCCAATACAGCTCCAACACTCCCTAGGCCCTGATGGCTCTCCAATCTTCTCTACTGAAAAAGTACCTGAAGATGAGCTCTGTTGCCTCTGCAACATGCACCATTGGCTCTAGAATGCTCAAAATACCCAAAATCAAAAAACAATTCGTTCCAAAAGGTTGAGCTATGGAGAAGTTATCACCAAAACAGTATTTCTCCCAATGTCATGTCGAAATCCCGCTAAATGTGGGTGAACTAGAGTTAATGCTCCAAAAATGGCGGAATTGACCAAAATAGGTGGACTCCGCCCCAAACTGTCGGCGGTCAGTGCTGGCATTTAATGTACGTAAAAGTGGTCACATTTAAACTCCGCATAAAAAGTCAGGTTAAACCGCCGACCAATGGTTTACAATAAACGTGGCATTGACATTTTGGGTAGCGGCCACATGGTGGGGTCTAACTGCCGTCGTGACCGTCGAGCGAGCGGTTAGCCCCTGGTCTCCAGCGGAAGATCAAATGTATGCGGGGCCCCTTTGCCGCCCGTTGAACATATGTTGAAACATTATATATGTAATGGGCTCTATGATAAATAAGAGCCAAACGTAGCCCGCCCAGTTGAGCCGCTTGGCTGGTAGCACCGAGACCCAGGTTCGATTCCTGTTAGTTGCCAAAAAGTGGCAGCCTCCGGGCTTGCCACGCGGCACCCGATGATTGGCCAAAGTTTCCAAAGTCAACCCACTGACCAACCTGCACTTGCCATGTGTCGAAATCGGATTGGTACGAATGGAATATTCCTAGAATATTCCAAGTAATATTCTTTTTTTAATATTTTTTTAATCAAAGTCAAACTGGATTTTTGCCTAAAATTGTGAATTTTCAAACTTGAATAACTTTCACATAAAGTGTCAAATTTGAGAGCCGTTCGGGGCATCGTCGAGGCCTATCCAATCGTTCAAGTTGCAAGTGATTTTGAACAACTCAAAATTTGAGCATTTTTACAACTTAAGACATGATCACCTAATCACACCTCCCAAATGGGAAGCTTTTGTTTCCACAAAAGCTCATTGAAATTCTGAAACTGAACTGTAGTACAGAAAATGAGAGAATAACAACATCCTCTTCTCTTCAGCCTCCAAAAATTTTCTTGAATTGCCAACTGATCACATGGCGAATTTTGCTGAATGAGCCATGTACTTGTGCCGAATCCCGACCAATTTTTCTCGCCATACCAATCTGAAATTTGCACGTACAAAATGAAGATGACTTACTGCATTAAGAAGTTAATCCACTTCCTACCAAGCCAACTCCATGGCGTCTTTTGCGGTTGTAATACACCTTCATGTGAATCTTCCATTTCCATATCGATAATGGACTCCATAAATCAACTTGCACCAAGCTTCTTGTCCTCTAGTTGCATGTGCTTTGGACGATTTGTTGGATGCAAGGTTCAACAATGAGAGACATCATGTCCCTTATTTTGACAAAATGTGCAATTCTTAAGCACTTTCTAAGAAAGTTGTCTTTGCCTCTTCTACTTCCTGTGTGCTTTCTTTTTCAACCAGCATCTTGAAGCAACATGGTTAAAACCACCACAAAATGTGCAACAAGACTTTATTTCATTTGAACAAGAAAAATTATCATTCTTTGCTGAAACATAATCAAATTGATCATGTGAATAATTATACCTCTTTTGCTGCATGGAATGTCCATCATTTTTGTCTTCGAAAGACGATGAACTAGTAGAGGAGACAGTTTTCCTTTTCAAACTTTCATCACAATTCTTGTCTTGAAAACTGTTTGAACTTGAAGGCTCGCCATAAGCGACATGTTTACCCTCTACTTGCTGCAATGATAGCTTAAAACAATGGCAATCATCCTTAGAACAATTTTGACATATATGCATAGAAGAACTTGGAATAAAGGTTCTCTTTAAATTTGCATCACATGCATTCAAGGATTTGGAGTCTTTGCCATTAAACTGCACATAACCAAGACCAACATTCTTGGGTCGCTCCACAACTAAAATAAGGTCAACCATGCCTTGTGCATGCTTCCCAAACCTTTGCCTTCATGATAGCCCATCTTAAGCATTATTTTGGACCCGATACCCCTTGTATGTTTTTCAAAAGAACCAACACACTTTTCAATAGAGGAAATTGAAGACAATTTGGAATGGTTTAACTCTTCCTCACGCTTGTTCTTGGACAAAGCTCCTTGAGCTTGAAGGAGTTGTTTTTCCATGTCATGCAACCCTTGGAGAATTGCTTCCTTCTCTTCCTGCATGGCTAACAATTGTGCATGAAGCTTTACACTTTCTCTTTGATCCTCAATGAGAATCTGCACCTTGTCCTTCACCTTAAAGAACTAATTCTTCATGTCATCATTGAAGAATCTCGTGAAGGAGGAAACTTCACTTGTAGAAGAAGTTGACATTATGTAAATGGTCAATTTAACAAAAGGAACTTCCAAAGAAAAGTTTTCAAAGCTTTCCAACAAATGACAAGATTTTAACCAAATGTCAGTAAAGACCCATTCTTATTCAAGCAGCCATAAAACACAAACTCCAATAGCTTGAAGCAAACACTAATCAAGTGAGTTTGTTTTCCAAAGTTAATATTGAGGTACTTTGGGATAAGGAAATAGCCTACAACTCTTTTTTCCTTTCCAAGACTTAGCTATCAACAGCTATCTTTTCAACTCAAGCAAACTCATACAAGCATCCATTTTGCAACCAATAAAACAGTGAATTTTTTACACTGTTTTAACACCTTTTGCACAAAAACAAATGCTCAAACCTGAGCAGAACCAAGCTTAACCAAAGCTCTGATACCATCTGATCTGAAAATGGAAGTACTTGAAAATGTGTGCAAGGTATCAATTTTCATTAACTTAAATGTGAAACTTCTTAGATCTATTCCAGAGATTGACTGTAGGGGCATTTTCTGGATATGTCACCTTTGATAAAAGGATGAGATCCAGAGGCTACCTGGCCCTTTATAGACTCTGTCTTTAGAACCTGAAGAAGTTAACACTCATAATCTGAAAATGAAATTACTTGTATTTGCTATTCAAGGTATTCATTTCCATAAAATTATATGTGCAAACTGTCATTCATGTCTTGCAATTGAAACAAAGTGTTTTTGGTAAATTTCTGAGTCTTATGTGTGAAGGAGTGTTATTTCTTTTTACTGTTTAACATATTAGATCTGCAAAACACAACAAGATAAAATCACATAATATAACACAGCAGTTGATGAGGCAGTTCACCCCTCCTGGGCTACATCTGCAGGGTCCAAGGCCCCCAAATGGGCATGTCCTTGCTCTATTGGATGCTCAAATTGGTTATAAAGTGATCAGAAAGTCTAAACATGCAAAATAAGTTGTAGAAATGAGTTCAGAACACAGAAAACAATAAAGATTGGCTTTTGTTTCACCTCCAATCGTTAACCATAGCCCAATACAGCTCCAACACTCCCTAGGCCCTGATGGCTCTCCAAGATTCTCTACTGAAAAAGTACCTGAAGATGAGCTTTGTTGCCTCTACAACTTGCACCATTGGCTCTGGAATGCTCAAAATACCCGAAATCAAAAAAAAATTCGTTCCAAAATTTGGTGATATGGAGAAGTTATCACCAAAACAGTATTTCTCCCAATGTCATGTCACAATCCCACTAAATGTGGGTGAACTGGAGTTAATGCTCCAAAAATGGCGGAATTGACCAAAATAGGCGAACTCCGCCCCAAACTGTCGGCGATCAGTGCTGGCATTTAATGTACGTAAAAGTGGTCACATTTAAACTCCGCATAAAAAGTCGGGTTAAACCGCCGACCAACGGTTTACAATAAATGTGGCATTAACATTTTGGGTAGCGGCCACATGGTGGGGTCTAACCGCCGCCGTGACTGTTGGGCAGGCGGTTAGCCCCTGGTCTCCATCGAAAGATCACATGTATCCGGGGGCTGGCCCCTATGGGTTGGCCCCCTTTGCCGCCCGTTGAACATATGTTGAAACATTATATATGTAATGGGCTCTATGATAATTAAGAGCCAAACGTAGCCCGCCTGGTCGGGCCGCTCTCCCAATGTCATGTCACAATCCCACTAAATGTGGGTGAACTGGAGTTAATGCTCCAAAAATGGCGGAATTGACCAAAATAGGCGAACTCCGCCCCAAACTGTCGGCGATCAGTGCTGGCATTTAATGTACGTAAAAGTGGTCACATTTAAACTCCGCATAAAAAGTCGGGTTAAACCGCCGACCAACGGTTTACAATAAATGTGGCATTAACATTTTGGGTAGCGGCCACATGGTGGGCTCTAACCGCCGCCGTGACTGTTGGGCAGGCGGTTAGCCCCTGGTCTCCATCGAAAGATCACATGTATTCGGGGGCTGGCCCCTATGGGTTGGCCCCCTTTGCCGCCCGTTGAACATATGTTGAAACATTATATATGTAATGGGCTCTATGATAATTAAGAGCCAAACGTAGCCCGCCTGGTCGGGCCGCTCGGCTGGCAGCGCCGAGACCCGAGTACGATTCCTGTTATGTGCCAAAAACATTTTGCCATTCAAAATTTTCTATAGGCCTGGGGCCATGTGGCGACCTCCGAGCTTGCCACGTGACACCCGATGATTGGCCAAAATTTCCTAAGTCAACCCACTGACCAACCTGCACTTGCCACATGTCGAAATCGGATTGGTCTAAATGGAATATTCCAGGGAATATTCCCAAAATATTCCAAGGAATATTCTTTTTTAATATTTTTTTAATCAAAGTCAAACCAAGTCAAACTGGACTTTTGCCTGAAATTGTGAATTTTCAAAATTGAATAACTTTCACATACAATATCGGATTTGAGTGTTGTTCGTGGCATCAAGATCATATCGCCGAGGCCTATCCGATCGCAAGTGATTTTGAACAATTCAAAATTTGAGCATTTTTACAACTTAGGACATCATCACCTAATCACAAGCTCTGAAATGATGAAACTGATCTAAGGAAACTGACTTCTAAGAAGCTCTGATACCAACTGATCTGAAAATGGAAGTACTTGAAAATGTGTGCAAGGTATCCATTTTCATTAACTTAAATGTGAAACTTCTTAGATCTATTCCAGAGATTGACTGTAGAGGATGAGATCCAGAGGCTACCTGGCCCTTTACAGACTCTATCTTTAGAACTTGAAGAAGTTAACAATCATAATCTGAAAATGAAATTACTTGTATTTGATGTTCAAGGCATTCATTTCCATTAAATTATATGTGCAAACTGTCATTCATGTCCTGTAATTGAAACAAAGTGCTTTTGGTAAATTTCTGAGTCTTATGTGTAGGAGTGTTATTTCTTTTAATTGTTTAACATATTAGATCTGAAAAATATAGCAAGATAAAATCACATAATATAACACGCTAGCTGATGAGGTAGTTCACCCCTCCTTGGCTACATCTGTCGGGTCCAAGGCCCCCAAATGGGCATGTCCTTGCTCTATTAGATGCTCAAATTGGTTAAACAGTGATCAAAAAGCCTAAACAGGAAAAAATAAGTTGTAGAAATGAGTTCAGAACACAGAAAACAGTAAAGATTTGCTTTTGTTTCACCTCCAATGGTTAACCATAGCCCAATGCAGCTCCAACACTCCCTAGGCCCTGATGGCACTCCAAGCTTCTCTGCTGAAAAAGTACCTGAAGATGAGCTCTGTTGCCTCTGCAACCTGCACCATTGGCTCTAGAATGCTCAAAATACCCGAAATCAAAAAAAAATCGCTCCAAAAGGTTCTCCCTATCAGAAGTTATGACCCAAACAGTATTTTGCCCTATGTTAATTAAAAATCCCACTAAATGTGGCAGAACTACAGTTAAGCTAGACAAATTCGACCTAACTCCGAATTTTTGGTGGGTGCTCCAAATTTTTCCGAGCGGCTAGCTTAGCATTAAATGTTGAACAGTTGGCGGAGTCACATGGACCCTCCGCCCAAACTGCCGACGGAACCGTTTGCATTAACTGCAACTGAAACAGTTTGATGTGGCATTAACGTTAAAACCGGCCACATGGGGTGCCTTTCGCATAGACCACTGGAAAACATGTCAACGAACCCACCGCGGTTAGGCCTTAAGGCCTTGGTTCTCGGCCCCCCCGAACAACTGGACTCCGGGCTAGCCCTAAGGGGCTAGCCGCTTTTCCCTCCGGCAACAACTGTTTTAAACTTCACATATGCGTTGTTTCGTATATATGTTAAGAACGATACGATAGCAGAGTTGGTTAGCGCGCCTTGTTTGCGGGAGTGAGGTCGCGGGTTCAAAACTCACAGGGTTACAAAAATTTTACCATGCCACCATTTCACCAACGAGGGGGCCACGTGGCACCCTCCGGGCCTGCCACGTGGCAGCCCTTAATTAGTCAAAATTTCGAAAAGTCAATCCACTGACGAATACCTATATGCCAAGTGTCAAAATTTAATTGGCCCAGGTGGAATATTCCAACAATATTCTTTTTTTTAACTTTTCAAATTTGGAAGTCAAACCTGGTCAAGCTGGTCTTTTCCTGAAATTGTGAATTTTCAAACTTGAATAACTTTCACATACAGTGTCGGATTTGAGTGTCGTTCACGGCATCAGGATTGTATCGCCGAGGCCTATCCGGTCGTTCAGATTGCAAGTGATTTTGTGAAGCGAACAAAGTTCCTTCTCAAACTAAATATTCTAGAAGACTTGAAATATCCAAATATCCATGAGGATACAATATTATATTAGAAAGTATGATGAATATGAATTGCTTGAATGTTACAAATGAGGCCTGCTTATATACCCACGCAGGTGCCTCTTCACGAAAGGTCATGTCTTATCAGACGTGACCTTTCAGCCAAATTACTAATTAACTAATTATCATTTATCTACATTATTTATTCAACTAATTATCATTTATCTACATTATTTATTCATTACATTGCCTTCCCCTCAAAAAGCTTTGTCCTCAAAGCTTGTCGATGAAAAGGCCTCGACTTCTTTTCTTGCTACAAACATCTTTTTGTTTTAGGGCAGTCATCCTTGTTGATACAAGTTGATATGATCCTCTAAGTGACAAACAAAACTGTCACACTGAGAACGGATCAGACCATCCTAAATCAATTTTCTGTGGAATCTCGCGGCGACTTGAAACTTGTGCTGAATTATCACTTGAGCGCATTTCACTGATATTAGTATTCTTCGGAATATCAACTTGTTTCTGTTCTGAAGACATAGCTTGATCGAGTTGTCTGCTTCCGTGATTTGGATGTCGATAGGGAACTTTTTTGGTTTGACTTTCCATTCTTAGTTGTGTGGTGATGTTTTGATTTTCTTTTGGCGATGATGTTATTGAGCTGGTTACATAACTTTCGCTTGAAATGTTCATCGCCGGAACTACAACATCTAAGTTTGCATCTTTTGCAACTTGCTTATCTTCTTCTGGAGTTATGACATTTACTGCATTAGTACCAGTTCCCTTCTCTTCAACTCGGATTTCTACATTCGATGCTTTATGTTCGACAAGTTGTTGCACCTTGTTTTCTAATGACTTCTTGTCTTTCTTCAACTTCTTAATTTGCGTTAGTAATTTGTCGTTGTGGTCCTTGAGGCGAGCAACTTCTTCATTCTTATTAGTGGTGATTTTGTCGATTTCCTTTTGCATATTTTGTATCACCTTTTTAACTTCTTGAGAAATTACCTGCGAAATTTCTTGTACGTCTTCAGGCGTCACGGAATTTGGCTTCAAGTTAACGTCTTGTAGCGTTATCTTCTTCTTTTTGTAGGTGAACGTCAAAAATTTCTTTTTCGTATTTAGGATAACTGAACCTAAGGTTTCCATCCACGGTGAACCTAACACAATATCACTATTATCCAAAAGTAAGGTTTTCATGGTAAATTGAGAGATAAAAGTATAATCCCCAATGTTTAGTTGTAGATTTTTTATGTCGTATTTTTTCTTGTAAAAAACGTCTAATTTTTCGATTATATTTGACTCAGGAATCACCAACTGGTTGGCAATTTTAGGGTTTATATAATTTTTCTCTTCAGCGGGTGATATAGCAATAGTGACATCTTTTCCTGCGATACTTCCTTTAATTTTAAGTAGTGCTTTAGGGTCGATAGGTAGCGTTTCTAATTCTAAAAATCGTCCTGACTCCATTTTTGTATTAGATGTCATTTTGCTTGTTGAGATAAATATTCTTCAAATTCACTCTTTTTAACTTATAAACTTCCTTGATTATAAATCTTTAATAACTTCAAAAACACCTTTTTTTCTTCTATTTTTACTTTAATAGTTTTTTCTAAAGCTTCCTTTCCTTTTAAAAGCTTTTTATTTATTATTTATTATTATTAATCTTCCCTTTTATAAATTGGTACTTCTTTATATATATTCCCTTTTATATAATTGTGAAGTTCTTCTTTTTTCTAAAGACTCTTCAATTCGATATGGCCAAAATAAATGTTGCTAACCTTTTAATAATGTATTTAGTATTTATCCCTTCTATAATATATCTTTTGTTTTTTAAATTTTTATTCTCTTTTGTAATTTCAACAAAATACCCTTTATGAATCTTCTCCTTTTTTTTTTTTGGTACCTTCCACTTTATAGTATTGTCGTCAATAAAATTTCTTTTTTAATAACTCACTTCTTTTTTAATGAACTTTGAAACTTCACTGACATAGCCTTATATATGTGCCTTCTAAGATTAATTCAACTCTCAGAATTAATTGGTTTGCTTGTTATGAAAAGGGGCATGACTGTACGAATGGGTGGAATCGCACTGTACGGACGTGGTGTTTTAATTTCATAGAGCAAGACACAACAAATTGTCCGCAAGGTTATCCGAATCGGGTGTAAACGTTTCAGTGGTATGGGGCACCAGAAGAGTCGACGGTGTAGGGAATGGTGACTGCAGTGTTGTTATTTGAGGGACAATGTTTTGTTGAGGCTAGTTGTAGAGTAAGTCGGACGACAATGACAACTGTGCGATTCGTCGACAAGGGGCAGCGTAGTGGCTGGATCAGTGGTTAGCGACGACGACAACAATGGTTGTGGCAGCCCGTCAGGCAACTGTAACATCCGTTGTTTGTTTCCTTTTATTTTTTTAATTTACTGACTGTGGTTTGGTCGCTTTTCATGAAATGACTTGATAATAGTAGCAGTCGCTGGATCGGTGGTTGGTGTATCTCCGATACACAACGCGGTGGTTGCAATCAACAGGGTGATGGTCTATGTAGTCGAAAGGGCCCCTTTTATCGTGGTCTCAGCTTGTCCATAACAATTTTGACAGCAATTATAACGGCCCACTGTGACAACGATTATCTTTGCCCCTGTGACAACGATTATAATCACAGTATTTTGGTTTATGGTAATGGCGGTTGAAACAGGGTAAGTAGTGGGTTCGACGGCGGCGCTGTCGTCCTTTGAAGGCAACAAGTATTTGATTTTTTTTATTTTATTTTTTTTTCAATTTCAATTTTTAATGTTAATTTTTTTTTCTTCTCCGAGTGTTTTTTATTTTATTCTTTTTAAGTCTTTTTCTTATATTCTTCTTTATATAGTTTTCCTCTTCTTTTTGTTTTTTTCACCTTTTTTTTTTTTTTTTTTTTTTTTTTAAATGGCCAAGGACTTTTTTTTAAATTTTTTTTTTAATTATTTAAAAATGGCCAAGGGCCTCTGACGAAATCAGCAAACGGAGAAACTCCAAAAGTGTAGCGAAATGCTTCAACGGCAACAATGTTGACGAATTTCACGGTCAAAGACCTAGATCAGAGAGCGTGGCTCTGTGCAGCGTTAGCGGCCAGAAAATTGAACTCCTCTGATACCAAATGAAGCGAACAAAGTTCCTTCTCAAACTAAATATTCCAGAAGACTGAAAATATAAAGAGATCCATGAGGATACAAATATTATATTAGAAAGATGATGAATATGAATTGATTTGAATGTTACAAATGAGGCCTGCTTATATACCCACGCAGGTGCCTCTTCACGAAAGGTCATGTCTTATCAGACGTGACCTTTCAGCCTAATTACTAATTAACTAATTATCATTTATCTACATTATTTATTCAACTAATTATCATTTATCTACATTATTTATTCATTACATTTTGAACACTTTCAATTTTAAACATTTTCTATGGCTTGAACTTGAGCTCCTGATCACACCTCCCAAATGAGAAGCTTTTGGACCCCAAAAGCTCACTGAAATGATGAAACTGAACTGCAGTACAGAAAATGAGAGAATAACAACATTCTCTTCTCTTCAGCTTCCAAAAATTTTCCTAAACTGCCAACTGTTCACATGGCGAATTTTGCTGAATGAGCCATGTAGTTGTGTCGAATCCCGACCAAGTTTTCTTGCCATACCAATCTGAAATTTGCATGTACAAAATGAAGATGACTTATTGCATTAAGAAGTTAATCCACTTCCTACCAAGCCAACTCCATGGCGTCTTTTGCAGTTGCAATTCACCTTCATGTGAATCTTCCATTTCCACATCTATAATGGACTCCATAGATCCACTTACACCAAACTTCTTGTCCTCTAGCTGCATGTGCTTTGGACGATGAGTTGGATGGAAGGTCCAACAATGAGAGACATCATGTCCCTTCCTTTGACAAAATGTGAAACTCTTAAGCACTTTCTAAGAAAGTTCTCTTTGTTTCCTATGTGCTTTCTTTTTCAACCAGCGACATGAAGCAACATGGTTAAATCCACCACAAAATGTGCAACAAAATTTTCTTTCATTTGAACAAGCAATATTATCATTCTTTGCTGAAACATAATCAAATTGATCATGTGAATAATTATACCTCTTTTGCTGCATGGAATGTCCATCCTTTTTGTCTTCGAAAGACGATGAACTAGAAGAGGAGACAGCTTTCCTTTTCAGACTTTCATCACAATTCTTGTCTTGAAACTTGTTTGAACTTGAAGGCTCGCCATAAGCGGCATGTTTACCCTCTACTTGCTGCAATGATGGCTTAAAGCAATGGCAATCATCCTTAAAGCAATCTTGACATATATGCATTTTAGAACTTGGAATAAATGTTTTCTTTAAATTTGCATCACAAGCATTCATGGATTTGGAGTCTTCGCCATTAAACTGCTCATATCCAAGACCAACATTCTTGGGTCGCCCCACAACTGAAATAAGGTCAACCATGCCTTGTGCATGCTTTCCCAAACATTTGCCTTCATGATAGCCCATCTTAAACATTAATTTGTACCTGATGCCCCTTGTATGTTTTTCAAAAGAACCAACACACATTTCAATAGAGGAAATTGAAGACAAGTTTGAATGGTTTACCTCTTCCTCACGCTTGTTCTTGGACAAAGCTTCTTGAGCTTGAAGGAGTTGTTTTTCCTTGTCATGCAACCTTTGGAGAATTGCTTCCTTCTCTTCCTTCATAGCCAACAATTGTGCATTAAGCTTAACACTTTCTCTTTGATCCTCAATGAGAATCTACACCATGTGCTTCACCTTAATGAACTCATTCTTCATGTCATCATTGAAGAATCTCCTGAACCAAAAGTGATGAGGCGGGAGTCTCTCTTAAGCACTAATTTTCAGCTAACTTCTTAGAGATAAATTGTCTCTTGATTACTGGATATGTCAACTTTGATAAAACAATGAGATCCAGAGGCTACCTGGCCCTTTACAAACTCTGTCTTTAGAACTTGAAAAAGTTAACACTTATAATCTGAAAATGAAATTACTTGTATTTGTTGTTCAAAGTATTCATTTCCATAAAATTATATGTGCAAACTTTCATTCATGTCTTGCAATTGAAACAAAGTGCTTTTGGTAAATTTCTGAGTCTTATGTGTGAAGGAGTGTTATTTCTTTTTAATGTTTAACATATTAGATCTGAAAAACACAGCAAGATAAAATCACATAATATAACACAACAGCTGATGAGGCAATTCACCACTCCTGGGCTACATCTGCCGAGTCCAAGGCCCCCAAATGGGCATGTCATTGCTCTATTAGATGCTCAAATTGGTTATACAGTGATCATTTAGGCCAAATTGGACAAAATCTTCTTTTGGTGATAACTTTTGCTAGGGAGAACCTTTTTGGACGAAATTTTTTTTTGATTTCAAGTATTTTGAGCATTCTAGAGCCAATGGTGCAGGTTGCATAGGCAACAGAGCTCATCTTCAAGTACTTTTTCAGTAGAGAAGATTGGAGAGCCATCAGGGCCTAGGGAGTGTTGGAGCTGTATTGGGCTATGGTTAACCATTGGAGGTGAAACAAAAGCCAACCTTTACTGTTTTCTGTGTTCTGAACTCACTCTTCTTAGATCTGATCTGAAAATGGAAGTACTTGAAAACGTGTGCAAGGTATCCAATTTCATTAACTTAAATGTGAAACTTCTTAGATTTGTTCTAGAGATTGACTGCAGGGGCATTTACTGGATATGTCATCTTTGATAAAACGATGAGATCCATAAGCTACCTGGCCCTTTACAGACTCTGTCCTTAGAACTTGAATAAGATAACACTCATGATCTGAAAATGAAACGACTTGTATTTTTTGTTCAAGGTATTCATTTCCATGAAATTATATGTGCAAACTGTCATTCATGTCTTGCAATTGAAACAAAGTGCTTTTGGTAAATTTCTGAGTCTTATTTGTGAAGGAATGTTATTCTTTTTACTGTTTAACATATTAGATCTGAAAAACACAGCAAGATAAAATCACATAATATAACACAGCAGTTGATGAGGCAGTCCACCCCTCCTGCGCTACATCTACCGGGTCCAAGGCCCCCAAATGGGCATGTCTTTACTCTTATTAGGTGTTTAAATTGGTTATACAATGATAAGAAAGCCTAAACAGGCAAAATAAGTTGTGGAAATGAGTTCAAAACACAGAAAACAAAAAAGATTGGTTTTTGTTTCACCTCCAATGGTTAACCATAGCCCAATACAGCGCTAACACTCCCTAGGCCCTGATGGGTCTCCAAGATTCTCTGCTGAAAAAATACCTGAAGATCAGCTCTGTTACCTCTGCAACCTGCACCATTGGCTCTGGAATGCTCAAAATACGCGAAATCAAAAAAAAATCGTTCAAAAAGGTTCTGTCTAGTGAAAGTTATGCCCAAAACCACTTTTGCCCAATCTGCTATGGTTAACCATTGGAGGTGAAACAAAAGCCAAGCTTTACTGTTTTTTGTGTTCTCAACTCATTTCTACAGCTTATTTTGCCTGTTTAGGCTTTCTGATCACTGCATAACCAATTTGAGCATCTAATAGAGCAAGGACATGCCCATTTGGGGGCCTTGGACCAGGCAGATGTAGCCCAGGATGGGTGACCAGACAGATGTAGCCCAGGAGGGGTGAACTGCCTCATCAGCTGTTGTGTTATATTATGTGATTTTATCTTGCTGTGTTTTTCAGATCTAATATGTTAAACAGTAAAAAGAAATAACACTCCTTCACACATAAGACTCAGAAATAACACTCCTTCACACATAAGACTAAGAAGTTAGCTGATCTGAAAATGGAAGTACTTGAAAATGTGTGCAAGGTATCCATTTTCATTAACTTAAATGTGAAACTTCTTAGATCTATTAACTTAAGGCTCATTTAACTTAAAGCTCTTTTAAAAGTTAGCTTAAAAGTTTACTGAAAAGCTTGGACTTGAGCTCCTGATCATAAAGGATAATAGTCGTCAGAGCGTAATTTCATCATAAAGGATAATAGTCGTCAGAGCGTAATTTCTAGAGTGCGATCACTGTTTAACAACAGGCGGTAACAGTTTGTTAAACGGTTCCAAAACTTCAGCATATGAACGCGGAGTTGTCAAACTGTAACATTTAAAGCTGCCACCAATTAAGGGTGTAGTTCCACCATTTAAGGCAGATTTTCCAAATTTAGCACTGCTAACAACAGTGTCTCCACATTTAGTAGAGTTTGTTTAGGCCAAACTGGACAAAATCTTCTTTTGGTCATAACTTTTGCTAGGGAGAACCTTTTTGGAAGAAATTGTTTTTGATTTCGGGTATTTTGAGCATTCCAGAGCCAATGGTGCAGGTTGCAGAGGCAACAGATCTCATCTTCAGGTACTCTTTCAGCAGAAAAATTTGGAGAGCAATTAGGACCTAGGGAGTTTTGGAGCTGTATTGGGCTATGGTTAACCATTGAAGGTGAAACAAAAGCCAATCTTCACTGTTTTCTGTGTTCTGAACTCATTTCTATAGCTTATTTTGCCTGTTTAGGCTTTCTGATCACTGTATTACCAATTTGAGCATCTAATAGAGCAAGGACATGCCCATTTGGGGGCCTTGGACTCGGCAGATGTAGCCTAGGAAGGGTGAACTGCCTCATCAGTTGCTGTGTTATATTATGTGATTTTATCTTGTTGTCTTTTTCAGATCTAATATGTTAAACAGTAAAAATAAATAACACTCCATCACAAATAAAACTCAGAAATTTACCAAAAGCACTTTGTTTCAATTGCAAGACATGAATGACAGTTTGCAAATATAATTTTATGGAAATGAATACCTTGAACAGCAAATACAAGTAATTTCGTTTTCAGATTATGAGTGATAGCTTCTTCAGGTTCTAAAGACAGAATCTGTAAAAGGCTAGGTAGCCTCTGGATCTCATCCTTTTATCAAAGGTGACATATCTAGTAAATGCCCCTACAATCAATCTCTGGAATAGATCTAAGAAGTTTCACATTTAAGTTAATGAAAATAGATACCTTACACACATTTTCAAGTACTTCCATTTTCAGATCAGTTGGTACCAAAGCTATGGTTTTGTTAGGTCCCTATATTACTAGTATAGTCCCTTATTATTGTTAGTGCAACCCCCTTATTGTTATTATTGTACTTTTGTAACCCCCATTTTGTTATTATTGTGCCATTAAATTATTATTGTTAGGTCGGCTAGGATTACATTGTGGCCCACTAAGATTACATTATGGCCCCATGGACTCCTATATATAGAAAGAAGGTTTTGCAAATTGTATCATCAAAGAATTGTTCATTTATGTAATGTATTGGAGGTTGCCCCCTCGAAGTGGCTCATTTCTAAGGCGTTGATATCTCTTTTCTTCTATTTTTGGAGCTGGTTACACAACATTTGGTATCCGGGCTTTGGATTCTAGCGTTTCGCTGCTCCAAAAAGGTCATCGTGGCAATTTCGCTATAACTTTTTTTCTACAAAGTTTCAGAAGCTGAAATTTTTAGGGTGCGAAGCCGCTATTCTGAGGAAGATTTTCTAAAAATTTCAGAGCCCGGTTCGCAATATTTTCGGAGATATGATCTGTGGAAGTTAGGTCTTTTTTCAAGCTCCTAAACAGGTCATCGTGGCATTTGCGCTATAACTTTTTTTCTACGAAGGTTCAGAATCTGAAATTCTTATGGTGCGAAGTTAAAATCCCGAAGAAATTGTCAAAAATTTCAAATCTCGTTCGTAACATTAAGATATGATCTGTGGAAGGTAGTGCTTTTTCAGGCTCCTGAATTTCATCTCAAAGAGGTGATCGTGGGAAAAGTTCAATAACTCTCTCTCTGGGCATCGGATTGGAGTGTCGTAAAAAGTGGTCGCAAGTACACGGACTGTAGTTTCTTGGCTATCAATTTCAGAGACGAAGGATGAAACAGTGACACGTGGAAAGTCGTACAAGTTCGCTCTACTAAACCAGTCCATAATTAGGTCATTGTGGGAGATTGGACACAACTTTGTCTTGGAGAATCCAAATCAGGTCAGACCTGTGGCATTCGAAAAATAATACAGAGGGCTACGTTGATACCGAAAATCAAATATTGAAGTGTTGCAATCACAAAGATAATCCAATTTCAATATCGAGCTCTTCAAAAGCAAGAAAAAGGTGTGTATTTTTTTCTGAATTGCATAAGTCTTGTTTGAAAAATCAATTTGAATTGATTCCAAGGGCATATTGTAGAATAGATATCAGTATTGGGCTCTAAAAGATGCCCCGTAAAAATAATTCAACACCCATTAAGCCTTCAGAAGGCTCTACTATGACTCATGAAGATGAAGAATTGCAACATGATCTATCAAAATTACAAGAGCAAGTGCAACAAATTTCACTCTCGCAAAGAGCAACAAAAAATGAAATGAAAGTTTTGAAGAAAGACGTGGAAGCTAAGATGGATGGCGTGCAAGCTAAGATGGATGGCATGGAAGCTAAGATGGATGACATGAAATACAACATGGAAAACATGAAGAATGATCTAAAAACAGACATCGAAGGTTTGACAAAGTTGATACAAGAAATGTTTCCTAATGGTGAAAAGATAGTAGAAAAACCTCATGATGAGAACAAAATCAATGTTAATCGTGATTTCATAAACTCTAATGTTGGCGGGAAGAACCACCATATTCCAAAAATGGATATGAGGAAGTTTGATGGAAAGGATCCTGTAACATGGATACTACAGATTGAGCAATATTTTGATCTCCATAACGTGCAAAACACACAAAAGGTACGCATTGCAACTTTACATTTAGCACAAAATACATTTGTATGGTATCGATGGCTTTGCTCCCGTAAAAAAATTGTCACTTGGTCAATTTTTACGGAAGAAATGATAGCACATTATGAGGATACAAAGAGCAACACCTTCTCTAGCCAATTGATAAATCTCAAACAAAAGGGTTTAGTGGGGTAGCACATTGAGGAATTCCAAAAATTGAATATAAGGGTAACTGATATCACAGAGGAACACAGGATCGATCTCTTCATAGGCACTTTAAAGGATAATATCCAACATGAAGTTCGCCATTTGGAACCAAATTCATTGGAGAAGGCATTCAGGTTGGCAAGAAAAGTTGAATGCAAAATAATGGCAACAAGGAAGCCTACCACTCAATTCTATAAAGACGGAACTGTTGCTACGCCTAGATTTCCACAACCTACAAAGTTGACACCACAACAATTGGAAGAAAAAAGAGCAAAAGGGCTTTGCTACAGTTGTGATAGCAAATACACTAAAGGTCATAAGTGTGCTGAGAAGAATTTATTTTACATAGATTGTGAAGAGGAAAATGAACAAGAAGAGGATATACACCAGGAACCAGCCCTAGAAAAGGAAGAAATGAATCCGACCATATCGTGTAATGCACTGGCAAGAATTACCACTCCTCAAACTCTCAAGATAGAAGGACAAATCAACAAGAAAAAGGTAATAGTGTTGATTGATTCAGGTAGCACCCATAATTTTATTCATTATAAGGTAGCCAAGGAATTAAATTGTTTCCTATACCCAGCACCAGAATGTCAAGTGATGGTTGCAAATGGAGGAACTATAAATTGCTCCGGAAAATGCCATAATATCAAGCTAACCATGGGGGAATATGTATTGACTAGTCCAATGCTTGCCATTCCTATGGGAGGTGCTGATGTTGTACTAGGAGTACAATGGTTACAATCTTTGGGGACGGTAGCTTTTAATTTTCAAGAACTTTTCTTGAAATTTTTTTTAGAAGGAAAGGAAGTCGAATTACGGGGTATTGAAGGGAAGCCGGGAAGGATAATAAGCTCTAATGTCATGAAAAAGCTTTGAAAGAAAGAAAAACGAGGCGTAATTGCACAATTATGCTCACTAAAAGTTCCGACATCAAAATCATCTATTTCTGCAGATCTCCAACAAGTCTTGGACAATCATTCCAAGGTGTTTGAAACTCCCAAAGGACTCCCGCCTATTCGTGATCATGATCATGCTATTCATTTGATTCCAGGAAGTGTTCCTCCAAACATCAGGCCTTATAGATATCCTTACTTCAAAAAGAGCGAAATTGAACGTATGATTGCAGAAATGTTAGAGGCGGGTATAATTCAACCTAGTCAAAGTTCTTTCTCTGCTCCTATAGTATTGGTACACAAGAAGGATGGATCATGGCGAATGTGTCCGGATTATAGGAAGCTCAATAAGCTCACCATTAAAGATAAATTTCCCATTCCTGTGATTGATGAATTATTGGATGAATTACATGGAGCAATTTATTTTACCAAGTTGGATCTTCGTTGAGGATATCATCAAATTAGAATGAAGACTGAAGATATTCCAAAAACAGCATTTCGAACTCATGAGGGTCATTATGAATTTTTGGTCATGCCTTTTGGCCTTACCAATGGACCTTCTACATTTCAAGGGTTGATGAATTCCATTTTCAAACCCTTCCTTAGAAAATTTGTGCTAGTATTTTTTGATGATATACTAATCTACAGCAGGTCTTGGAAGGATCATGTTGAAGATGTTGACAGGGTGCTCAAACTATTGCAGGAGAAACAATTATATGCAAAAAATCCAAATGTTTCTTTGGAGTACAAGAGGTGGAATATCTGGGTCATATTGTATCTCACGAGGGTGTTAAAGTAGACCCTAAAAAAATTAAAGCCATTAAGGAATGGAAAGTCCCCACAACCATAAAGAAGTTACGAGGATTTCTCGGGTTAACGGGGTATTATCGCAAGTTTGTTAAGAATTATGGGAGAATAGCAGCACCTCTAACAACATTATTGAAGAAAGATGCATTTTCATGGACTCCTGAAGCAACTAAGGCCTTTGAACATCTAAAAGAGGCAATGTGCCTAGCACCGGTCTTAGCTACGCCAGACTTCACAAAAACCTTTATTGTGGAATGTGATGCCTCAGGAAATGGAATTGGTGCAGTTTTAATGCGGGAAGGAAGACCCATTGCTTTTGAAAGTCGTCCAATCAAAGGAAAGTATTTACAGAAACCTATTTATGAGAAGGAAATGTTAGCAATACTACATGCACTAAAGAAATGGCGAACTTATCTAATGGGAAGACACTTCAAGGTAAAAAATGATCATGATAGTCTTAAACACTTTTTGGAACAAAGACTATCTTCAAAAGAGCAGCAAAAATGGGTCACAAAGATGTTGGGTTATGACTTTGAAATAATCTACAAAAAAGAAAGCTTAATGTTGTTGCAGATGCACTCTCAAGAAAGAATGAAGAGGTGGAAGCATTGCTTTGTGCCATTTCTATTATCCAACCAGATTGGATAACTGAAGCAAGAGATGAATGGAAGAAGGACAAAGATGTATGGACACTCATTCAAAAGTTGCAGCAAGATCCTAGTACATCTGATACATTTAGTTGGAAAAATGATTCCTTACGGTACAAAGATCGCTTATATCTTTGTAATAATTCCCAACTAAAACAAAAGATTCTTCTGGAATTTCACACTTCTCCTTTAGGAGGACATTCAGGATTTTTAAAAACTTACCACAGGGTGAAGAAGAAATTTTTTTGGGATGGCCTTAAATCTTATATTCAAAAGTTTGTGGTGGAATGTTTGGTTTGTCAGCAGAATTAAGTGGAGACAATTAAGACCCCGGGACTTCTACAACCTTTATCCATTCCAAATCAACATTGGGAGGAGATTTCAATGGATTTTATCACATGTTTACCTAAGTCCAAAGGAAAGAATGTCATCATGGTGGTAGTTGATAGACTTACCAAGTATGCACACTTCTGTGCATTATCTCATCCATTTAAAGCAAGTACAGTTGCTACTACATTTATGGATAGAATTCAAAAGCTACATGAAAGCCCAAGGGTTATTGTGAGCGACAGAGATCCCATTTTTACTGGAAATTTTTGGACGGAGTTATTTTCTTGTTTGGGTACTCAATTAGCTCATAGCTCATCTTATCATCCTCAATCTGATGGTCAAACTGAGATAGTAAATAAATGTTTGGAAGGATATCTTCATTGTTTTGTATCTGATAAACAAACACAATGGGTCAAGTGATTACCTCTCGTTGAATGGTGGTATAACACTTCCTTCCATACTGCAGCAAAAATGACCCCATTTATGGCACTTTATGGATATCATCCACCATCGCTCACATCATCTTTAAGGGAAAATTCGAAGGTTCAAGCAGTGGAAGATCACATCGAGCATCAGCAAGAAGTTCTCCAACTCTTAAAGGATAACCTGAATTTGGCACAAAATCGAATGAAACAACAGGCAGATCAACATCGCAGCGAGAGAAGTTTTGATGTAAGAGATTGGGTATTTTTACGGCTACAACCATATAAACAAATGTCCCTCAAGCAAGCTAAGAAGGATAATAAATTATCGCCAAAGTACTATGGTCCTTACAAGGTGTTGCAAAAGATTGGTACTACGGCATACAAATTGGAGCTTCCTGCTTCTTCGCGAGTACATCCAGTTTTCCATGTTTCATGCTTAAAGAAGGTTATAGGTGAAAATCTTCCAGTTCAAACAATATTGCGAGAACTTGATGAGGAAGGAAAAATCATATTGGAACCTGAAGCGGTCATGGAAACAAGAACTCGACAGCTACGGAATCGATCAATTTCAGAGTATCTCATCAAGTGGAAGAACTTACCCACTGAAGATTCTACATGGGAGGATGAGAATTTTATACAGAAGCACCCGGAGCTACTCAAGCGTTGAGGACAACACTTTTTGAAGGAGAGGGGCATGTTAGGTCCCTATATTACTAGTATAGTCCCTTATTATTGTTAGTGTAACCCCCTTATTGTTATTATTGAACCCTTGTAACCCCCATTTTGTTATTATTGTGCCCTTAAATTATTATTGTTGGGTCGGCTAGGATTACATTGTGGTCCACTAGGATTACATTATGGCCCCATGGACTCCTATATATAGAAAGGAGGTTTTGTAAATTGTATCATCAAAGAATTGTTCATTTATGTAATGTATTGGAGGTTGCCCCCTCGAAGTGGCTCATTTCTAAGGCGTTGATATCTCTTTTCTTCTAATTTTGGAGCTGGTTAAACAACAGGTTTTGAGCTAGAGTTTTTACTCAGCATTTGTTTTGTGCAAAAGGTGTTAAAACAGTGTAAAAGATTGACTGTTTTATTGGTTGCAAAATGGTTGCTTGTATGAGTTTTCTTGAGTTGAAAAGATAGTTGTTGATAGCTAACTCTTGGAAAGGAAAAAAGAGTTGTAAGCTATTTCCTTACCCCAAAGTACTTCAAGATTATCTTTGGAAAACAAACTCACTTGATTAGTATTTGCTACAAAAGCTATTGGAGTTTGTGTTTTATGGCTGCTTGAATAAGAAGGGGTCTTTAAGGACATTTGGTTAAAAGCTTGTCATTTGTTTGAAAGCTTTGAGAACTTTTTTTCAGAAGTTCCTTTCGTTAATTTGACCATTTACATAATGTCACCTTCTTCTACAAGTGAAGTTTCCTCCTTCACAAGATTCTTCAATGATGACATGAAGAATGAGTTCATTAAAGTGAAGGACATGGTGCAGATTCTCATTGAGGATCAAAGAGAAAGTGTTAAGCTTCATGCACAATCGTTGGCTATGTAAGATGGGAAGGAAGCAATTCTCCAAAGACTTCATGACATGGAGAAACAACTCCTTCAAGCTAAAGAAGCTTTCTCCAAGAACAAGCGTGAGGAAGAGGTAAACCATTCAAACTTGTCTTCAATTTCCTCTACTGAAAAGTGTTTTGGTTCTTTTGAAAAACATACAAGGGGTATCGGGTCCAAATTAATGTTTAAGATGGGCTATCATGAAGGCAAAGGTTTGGGAAAGCATGCAAAAGGAATGGTTGACCCTATTTTAGTTGTGGAGCAACCCAAGAATGTTGGTCTTGGTTATGTGCAGTTTAATGGTGAAGACTCCAAATCCTTGAATGCATGTGATGCAAATTTAAAGAGAACATTTATTCCAAGTTCTAAAATGCATACATGTCAAGATTGTTTTAAGGATGATTGCCATTGTTTTAAGCCATCATTGCAACCAGTAGAGGGTAAACATGTCGCTTATGGCGAGCCTTCAAGTTCAAACAGTTTTCAAGACAAGAACTGTGATGAAAGTCTGAAAAAGAAAGGTGTCTCCTCTACTAGTTCATCGTCTTTCGAAGACAAAAAGGATGGACATTCCATGCAGCAAAAGAGGTATAATTATACACATGATCAATTTGATTATGTTTCAGCAAAGAATGATAATTTTGCTTGCTCAAATGAAAGAAAATTTTGTTGCACATTTTGTAGTGGATTTAACCATGTTGCTTCAAGTTGCTGGTTCAAAAAGAAAGCACACAGGAAGCAGAAAAGGCAAAGAGAACTTTCTCAGAAAGTGCTTAAGAGTTGCACATTCTGTCAAAGGAAGGGACACGATGTCTCTCGTTGTTGGACCTTGCATCCAACAAATCGTCCAAAGCACATGCAGCTAGAGGACAACAAGTTTGGCGCAAGTGGATCTATGGTGTCCATTATCGATGTGGAAATGGAAGATTCACATTAAGGTGTATTGCAATCGCAAAAGACGCCATGGAGTTGGCTTGGTAGGAAGTGGATTAACTTCTTAATCCAGTAAGTCATCTTCATTTTGTACATGCAAATTTCAGATTGGTATGGCGAGAAAACTTGGTCGGGATTCGGCACAAGTACATGGCTCATTCAGCAAAATTCGCCATGTGATCAATTGGCAATTCAGGAAAATTTTTGGAGGCTGAAGAGAAGAGAATGTTGTTATTCTCTCATTTTCTATACTACAGTCCAGTTTCATCATTTCAAAGCTTTTGGGGTCCAAAAGCTTCCCATTTGGGAAGTGTGATCATGTTCTAAGTTGTAAAAATGCTCAAAATTGGAATTGCTCAAAATTGGTTGGAACCTGAGCGACCAGATAGGCCTCGTCAATACGATCCTAACGTCGTGAACGGCACTCAAATCCGACATTGTATGTGGAAGTTCTGCAGGTTTGAAGTTTTCAGTAGACTCCAAAAACTGAGTATGACCAAGTTTGACCTTCAAATTGGAAAAATTAAAAAAAGAATATTACTAGAATATTCCTCAGAATATTACTAGAATATTCCTCATAATATTCCTCGAAATATTCCATTTGGGCCAATAATTTTATGACAAGTGGCATCTTCGGGTTCGATGGCAATTTGACTCGGATTTTTGTGGTCAATTAAAGGGCACCACGTGACCTGCCGGAGGCCGCCACGTGGCCCCAAGCCATATAAAATTTGTGTGGCAAAATTTTGTGTTAGCACCGAGTTTCGAACTCGAGTCTCGGTGCTTCCAGCCGGGCGGCTCAATCAGGCAGTCTACATGTAGTTCTTAACATGTATGCGGTAAACATTGTATTTAAATATAAATGTTGGTTCAGTTGGCGGAAAGAAGGGCTTTAACCGGCCCATATGTCCCACCCGCCAGGAACCGGGAGCTAATAACCGGCGGTAACGGTTTGTTAAACGGTTCCGAAACTTCGGCATCTAGACGCGGAGTTGTCAAACCGTAACATTTAAAGCTGCCACCAATTAAGGGCGTGATTCCACCATTTAAGACGGATTTGCCAAATTTGGCACTGCTAACTGCAGTGTCTACACATTTAGTGGAGTTTGTTTAGGCCAAACTGGACAAAATCTTCTTTTGGTCATAACTTTTGTTAGGGAGAACCTTTTTGGACGAAATTTTTTTTGATTTCGGGTATTTTGAGCATTCCAGAGCCAATGGTGCAAGTTGCAGAGGCAACAAAGCTCATCTTCAAGTAATTTTTCAGCAGAGAAGCTTGGACAGCCATTAGGGCCTAGGGAGTGTTGGAGCTGTATTGGGCTATGGTTAACCATTGGAGGTGAAACAAAAGCCAATATTTATTGTTTTCTGTGTTCTGAACTCATTTCTACAGCTTATTTTGTCTGTTTAGGCTTTCTGATCACTGTATAACCAATTTGAGCATCTAATAAAGCAAGGACATGCCCATATGGGGGCCTTGGACCCGACAAATGTAGCCCAGGAGGGGTGAGCTGCCTCATCAGCTACTGTGTTATATTATGTGATTTTATCTTGCTGTGTTTTTCAGATCTAATATGTTAAACAGTAAAAAGAAATAACACTCCTTCACACATAAGACTCAGAAACTTAACAAAAGCACTTTTTTTCAATTAGAAGACATGAATGACAGTTTGCACATATAATATTATGGAAATGAATACTCTGAACAGCAAATACAAGTAATTTCATTTTCAAATTATGAGTGTTAACTTCTTCAAGTTCTAAAGACAGAATCTGTAAAGGGCCACGTAGCCTCTGGATCTCATCCTTTTATCAAAGGTGACATATCCAGTAAATGCCCCTATAGTCAATCTCTGGAATAGATCTAAGAAGTTTCGCATTTAAGTTAATGAAAATGGATACCTTGCACACATTTTCAAGTACTTCCATTTTCAGATCAGTTGGTATCAGAGCTATGGTTTTGAGCTAGATTTTTTACTCAGCATTTGTTTTTGTGCAAAAGGTATTAAAACAGCGTAAAAGATTGACTGTTTTATTGGTTGAAAATGGTTGCTTGTATGAGTTTTCTTGAGTTGAAAAGATAGTTGTTGTTAGCTAAGTCTTGGAAAGGAAAAAAGAGTTGTAGGCTATTTTCTTACCCCAAAGTACCTCAAGATCATCTTTGGAAAGCAAACTCACTTGATTAGTATTTGCTACAAAAGCTATTAGAGTTTTTGTTTTATGGCTGTTTGAATTAGAAGGGGTCTTTAAGGACGTTTGGTTAAAGGCTTGTCATTTGTTTGAAAGCTTTGAGAACTTTTCTTCAGAATTTCCTTTTGTTAATGTGACCATTTACATAATGTCAACTTCTTCTACAAGTGAAGTTTCCTCCTTCACGAGATTCTTCAATGATGACATGAAGAATGAGTTCATTAAAGTGAAGGACATGGTGTATATTCTCATTGAGGATCAAAGAGAATGTGTTAAGCTTCATGCACAATTTTTGGCTATGAAGGATGATAAGGAATCAATTCTCCAAAGACTTCATGACATGGAGAAACAAATCCTTCAAGCTCAAGAAGCTTTGTCTAAGAACAAGCGTGAGGAAGAGGTAAACCATTCAAACTTGTCTTCAATTTCCTCTATTGAAAAGTGTGTTGGTTCTTTTGAAAAACATACAAGGGGCATCAGGTTCAAATTAATGTTTAAGATGGGCTATCGTGAAGGTAAAGGTTTTTGAAAGCATGCACAAGGCATGGTTGACCCTATTTCAGTTGTGGAGCAACCCAAGAATGTTGGTCTTGGTTATGTGTAGTTTAATGGCGAAGACTCCAAATCCTTGAATGCATGTGATGCAAAATTAAAGAGAACCTTTATTCCAAGTTCTTCTATGCATATATGTCAAAAAATTTCTAAGGATTATTGACATTGTTTTAAGCCATCATTGTAGCAAGAAGAGGGTAAACATGTTGCTTATGGTGAGCCTTCAAGTTCAAACAATTTTCAAGATAAGGATTGTGATGAAAGTCTGAAAAAGAAATTTGTCTCCTCTACTAGTTCATCATCTTTCGAAGACAAAAAGGACGGACATTCCATGCAGAAAAAGAGGTATAATTATTCACATGATCAATTTGATTATGTTTCAGCAAAGAATGATAATTTTTCTTGTTCAAATGAAAGAAAGTTTGTTGTTCATTTTGTGGTGGATTTAACCATGTTGCTTCAAGATGATGGTTGAAAAAGAAAGCACACAGGAAGCAGAAGAGGCAAAGAGAACTTTCTCAGAAAGTACTTAAAAGTTGCACATTTTGTCAAAGGAAGGGACATGATGTCTCTCATTGTTGGACGTTGCATCCAAAAAATCGTCCAAAGAACATGCAGCTAGAGGACAAAAGGTTTGGCGCAAGTGGATCTATGGAGTCCATTATCAACATGGAAATGGAAGATTCACATGAAGGTGTATTGCAATCGCAAAAGATGCCATGGATTTGGCTTGGTAGGAAGTGGATTATCTTCTTAATGCAGTAAGTCATCTTCATTTTGTACATGCAAATTTCAGATTGGTATGGCGAGAAAACTTGGTCGAGATTCGGCACAAGTACATGGCTCATTCAACAAAATTCGCTATGTGATGAGTTGGCAATTCAGGAAAATTTTTGGAGGCTGAAGAGAAGAGGATGTTGTTATTCTCTCATTTTTTGTATTACAGTTCAATTTCATCATTTCAGAGCTTTTGGGTTCCAAAAGCTTCTCATTTGGGAGGTGTGATCAAGAGCTCAAATCCAAGCCATGGAAAAAGCTCCAAATTGAACGTGTTCAAAATCACTTGCAACCTGAACGATTGGATAGGCCTCGACGATAAGATCATGTAGCCGTGAACGACACTCAAATCCGACACTATATGTGAAAGCTATTCAATTTTGAAAATTCACAATTTCAGGTAAAAGACTAGTTTGACCAGGTTTGACTTCCAAGTTTGACTTCCAAGTTTGAAAAAAAAAAAAAAATGAATGTTCTAAGGAATATTCTTGGAATATTCCTTGGACTATTCCCTGGGATATTCCTCGAAATATTCCACCACCTAGGCCAATCATTTTACGACAAGTGGAATTCGCTCATTGGATGGTGGTTTGACTTGTTGTTATTTTGACCAATTAAGGGTTGCCACGTGGCAGGCTCAGAGGCCACCACGTGGCCCCCAAGTCGTGACAAATATGGCATATCAAAAATTTTGTTTAGTCTGCGTGAATCAAACCTCTGACCTCTCGCGAGCAAACCAAATGCCTTACCATTATACCACATAGTAGTTCTTAACTATAGTGGCGGACAGGTTATATTTAAAGTTTCATCCGATTTCAATTGGCGGCAAAGGGGGCCAGCCCCCGACACCATATGAATTTACTGCCTGAAACCAGGGGCTTCAAAACAGCAGAGTGAAACGATTAACAAACTCTGTTTTATTAACCCATGTGGCCAGTGCAAAGCCATATTAAATGTAACGGTTTCTGAAACAAAAGTTTTAAAACGGTTTGGTCGGAGTTGAGGTGGCAGTTAACATGTGACCGCTCACATTAATATTTAATTCCAATGGCTAACCACCCACCGAATATGGAGCGCGCCACCTAATTTAGCGGTCAAAGCCAATTTTTTCGAGCTTATCTAGAGTTGCTCCACTTTTGGTGGAGTGGTTTTAGGCCAAATTGGGCAAAATATTGTTTTTGCCATAACTTCTGATATATAGAACCTTTTGGAACGAAATGTTTTTTGATTTCGGGTATTTTGAGAATTCTAGAGCCAATGGCATAGGTTGCAGAGGCAAAAAAGCTCATGTTAAGGTATTTTTTCAGCATAGAAGCTTGGAGAGCCATCAGGGCCTAGGGAGTGTTGGAGTTGTATTGGGCTATGGTTAACCATTGGAGGTGAAACAAAAGCCAATATTTATTTTTTTCTATGTTCTGAACTCATTTCTACAGCTTATTTTTCCTGTTTAGGTTTTCTGACCACTGTATAACCAATTTGAGCATCTAATAGAGCCAATGAAATGCCCATTTGGGGGCCTTGGACCCAGCAGATGTAGCCCATGAGGGGTGAAATTCCTCATCAGCTGTTGTGTTATATTATGTGATTTTATCTTGCTGTGTTTTTCATATCTAATATGTTAAACAGTAAGAATAAATAACACTCCTTCACACATAAGACTCAGAAATTTACCAAAAGCACTTTGTTTCAATTGCAAGACATGAATGACAGTTTTCACATATAATTTTATGGAAATGAATACCTTGAAAAGCAAATACAAGTAATTTCATTTTTAGATTATGAGTATTAAATTTTTCAAGTTCTAAAGACAGATTCTGTAAAGGGCCAGGTAGCCTCTAGATCTCATCCTTTTATCAAAGGTGACATATCAAGTAAATGCCCCTACAGTCAATCTCGGGAATAGATCTAAGAAGTTTCACATTTAAGTTAATGAAAATGGATACCTTGCACACATTTTCAAGTACTTCCATTTTCAAATCAGTTGGTATCAGAGCTATAGTTTTGAGCTAGAGTTTTTACTCAACATTTATTTTTGTGCAAAAGGTATCAAAATAGTGTAAAATATTGATTGTTTTATTGGTTGCAAATGGTTGATTGTATGAGTTTTCTTGAGTTGAAAAGATAGTTGTTGTTAGCTAAGTCTTAGAAAGGAAAAAAGAGTTGTAGGCTATTTCCTTACACCAAAGTACCTCACGATTATCTTTGGAAAACAAACTCACTTGATTAATATTTGCTACAAAAGCTATTGGAGTTTGTGTTTTATGGTTGTTTGAATAAGAAAGGGTCTTTAAGGACATTTGATTAAAATCTTGTCATTTGTTTGAAAGCTTTAAGAACTTTTCTTCAGAATTTCCTTTTGTTAATTTAACCATTTACATAATGTCAACTTCTTCTAAAAGTGAAGTTTCCTCCTTCACAAGATTATTCAATGATGACATGAAGAATGAGTTCATTAAAGTGAAGGACATGGTGCAGATTCTCATTGAGGATCAAAGAGAAAGTGTTAAGCTTCATTCACAATTGTTGGCTATGAAGGATGAGAAGGAAGCATTTCTCCAAAGACTTCATGACATGGAGAAACAAATCCTTCAAGCTCAAGAATATTTGTCCAAGAACAAGCATGAGGAAGAGGTAAACCATTCAAACTTGTCTTCAATTTCCTCTATTGAAAAGTGTGTTGGTTCTTTTGAAAAACATACAAGGGCATCGGGTCCAAATTAATGTTTAAGATGGGCTATCATGAAGGCAAAGGTTTGGGAAAGCATTCACAAGGCATGGTTGACCCTATTTTAGTTGTGGAGCGACCCAAGAATGTTGGTCTTGGTTATGTGTAGTTTAATGGTGAAGACTCCAAATCCTTGAATGCATGTGATGCAAATTTAAAGAGAACCTTTATTCCAAGTTCTTCTATGCATATATGTCAAAATTGTTCTAAGGATGATTTCCATTGTTTTAAGACATCATTGACGCAAGTAGAGGGTAAACATGTCGCTTATGGCAAGTCTTCAAGTTCAAATAGTTTTCAAGACAAGAATTGTGATGAAAGTCTGAAAAAGAAAGTTGTCTCCTCTACAAGTTTATCGTCTTTCGAAGACAAAAAGGATAGACATTCCATGCAGCAAAAGAGGTATAATTATTCACATGATCAATTTGATTATGTTTCAGCAAATAATGATAATTTTTCTTGTTCAAATGAAATAATTTTTTTATGTTCATTTTGAGGTGGATTTAACCATGTTGCTTCAAGATACTAGTTGAAAAAGAAAGCACACAGGAAGCAGAAGACGCAAAGAGAAATTTCTCAGAAAGTGCTTAAGAGTTGCACATTTTGTCAAAGTAAGGGACATGATGTCTCTCATTGTTGGACCTTGCATCGAACAAATCGTCCAAAGCACACGCAGCCAGAGGACAACAAGTTTGGCGCAAGTGGATCTATGGAGTCCATTATCGATGTGGAAATGGAAGATTCACATGAAGGTGTATTGCAATCGCAAAAGATGCCAAGGAGTTGGCTTGGTAGGAAGTGGATTAATTCTTAATGCAGTAAGTCATCTTCATTTTGTACATGCAAATTTCAGATTGGTATGGTGAGAAAACTTGGTCGGGATTCGGCACAAGTACATGTCTCATTCAGCAAAATTCGCCATGTGATCAGTTGGAAATTCAGGAAAATTTTTGGAGACTGAAGAGAAGAGGATGTTGTTATTCTCTCATTTTCTGTACTACAGTTCAGTTTCATCATTTCAGAGCTTTTGGGGTCCAAAAGCTTCTCATTTGGGAGGTGTGATCAGGAGCTCAAATCCAAGCCATGGAAAAATCTCCAAATTGAATGTGTTCAAAATCACTTGCAACCTGAACGATCGGATAGGCCTCGGCGATACGATCCTATAGCCGCAAACAGCACTCAAATCCAACACTATATGTGAAATTTATTCAATTTTGAAAATTCACAATTTCAGGCAAAAGATCAGTTTGACCATGTTTGACTTCCAAGTTTGAAAAAATTTAAAAAAAATAATATTCCTAGAATATTCCTTGAAATATTCCTCGAAATATTCCACTTGGGCCAATCATTTTACGACAAGTGGCATTCGATCATTGGAAGGTGGTTTGACTTGTTGTTATTTTGACAAATAAAGCGCTGCCACGTGGCAGGCCCGGAGGCCGTCACGTGGCCCCCAAGTCGTGACAAATATGGCATATCAAAAATTTTGTTTCGTCTGTGTGAATCAAACCTCCAATCACCTTTGAGCAAACCAAACGCCTTACCATTATACCGCATAGTAGTTCTTAACTATAGTGGCGGACAGGTTGTATTTAAAGTTTCATCCGATTTCAATTGACGGCAAAGGGGGCCAGCCCCCAACACCATATGACTTTACCGCCTGAAACCAAGGGTTTCAAAACCACGGAGTGAAACGGTTAAAAAAATCTGTTTTATTAAGCCATGTGGCCAGTGCAAAGCCATATTAAATGTAACGGTTTCCGAAACAAAAGTTTTAAAAATGGTTTGGTCGGAGATGAGGTGGCGGTTAACATGTGACCGCTCACATTAATATTTAATTCCAACGGCTAACCACTCGCCAAATATGGAGAGCGCCCCCTAATTTAGCGGTCAGAGCCAATTTTTTCGAGCTTATCTGGAGTTGCTCCACTTTTGGTGGAGTGGTTTTAGGCCAGATTGGGAAAAATACTATTTTTGCCGTAACTTCTGATAGACATAACCTTTTGGAACGATTTTGTTTTTTTTTATTTCAGGTATTTTGAGAATTCTAGAGCCAATGGCATAGCTTTTTGAGGCAACAGAGCTCATCTTCAGGTACTTTTTCAGCAGAGAAACTTGGAGAGCCATCAGGGCTTAGGGAGTATTGGAGCTGTATTGGGCTATGGTTAACCATTGGAGGTGAAACAAAAGCCAATATTTATTATTTTCTATGTTATAAACTCATTTATACAGCTTATTTTTCCTGTTTATTCTTTTTAATCGAATAGAGCAAGGACATGCCCATTTGGGGGCCTTCGACCCAACAGATGTAGCCCAAGAGGGGTGAACTGCCTCATCAGCTACCGTGTTATATTATGTGATTTTATATTGCTATGTTTTTCAGATCTAATATATTAAAAATTAAAAATAAATAACACTCCTTCACACATAAGACTCTGAAATTTACCAAAAGCACTTTGTTTCAATTGCAAGACATGAATGACAGTTTGCACATATAATTTTATGGAAATGAATACCTTGAACAGCAAATACAAGTAATTTCATTTTCAGATTATGAGTGTTAACTTCTTCAAGTTCTAAAGACAGACTCTGTAAAGGGCTAGGTAGCCTCTGGATCTCATCCTTTTATCAAAGGTGACATATCCAGTAAATCCCCCTACAGTCAATCTCTGGAATAGTTCTAAGAAGTTTCACATTTAACTTAATGAAAATGGATACCTTGCACACATTTTCAAGTACTTCCATTTTCAGATCAGTTGGTATCAGAGCTATGGTTTTGAGCTAGATTTTTTACTCAGCATTTGTTTTTGTGCAAAAGGTATTAAAACAGTGTAAAAGATTGATTGTTTTATTGGTTGCAAATGGTTGCTTGTATGAGTTTTCTTGAGTTGAAAAGATAGCTATTGTTAGCTAAGTCTTGGAAAGGAAAAAAGAGTTGTAGGCTATTTCCTTACCCCAAAGTACCTCAATATTATCTTTGGAAAACAAACTCACTTGATTAGTATTTGCTACAAAAGCTATTGGAGTTTGTGTTTTATGGCTGTTTGAATAAGAAGCGGTCTTTAAGGACATTTGGTTAAAAGCTTTTCATTTGTTTGAAAGCTTTGAGAACTTTTCTTCAGAAGTTCCTTTTGTTAATTTAACCATTTACATAATGTCAACTTCTTCTACAAGTGAAGTTTCCTCCTTCACGAGATTCTTTAATGATGACATGAAGAATGAGTTCATTAAAGTGAAGGACATGGTGCAGATTCTCATTGAGGATCAAAGAGAAAGTGTTAAGATTCATGCACAATTGTTGGCTATGAAGGATGAGAAGGAAGAAATTCTCCAAATACTTCATGACATGGAGAAACAACTCCTTCAAGCTCAAGAATCTTTGTCCAAGAACAAGCATGAGGAAGAGGTAAACCGTTCAAACTTGTCTTCAATTTCCTCTATTGAAAAGTGTGTTGGTTCTTTTGAAAAACATACAAGCGGCATCGGGTCCAAATTAATGTTTAAGATGGGTTATCATGAAGGCAAAGGTTTGGAAAAGCATGCACAAGGCATGGTTGACCCTATTTCAGTTGTGGAGCGACCCAAGAATGTTGGTCTTGGTTATGTGCAGTTTAATGGCAAAGACTCCAAATCCTTGAATGCATGTGATGCAAATTTAAAGAGAACCTTTATTCCAAGTTCTTCTATCCATATATGTCAAAATTGTTCTAAGGATGATTGCCATTTTTTTAAGCCATCATTGCAGCAAGTAGAGGGTAAACATGTTGCTTATGGCGAGCCTTCAAGTTCAAACAGTTTTCAAGACAAGAATTATGATGAAAGTCTGAAAAAGAAAGTTGTCTCCTCTACTAGTTCGTCGTCTTTCGAAGACAAAAATGATGGACATTCCATGCAGAAAAAGAGGTATAATTATTCACATGATCAATTTGATTATGTTTCAGTAAAGAATGATAATTTTGCTTGTTTAAATGAAAGAAAGTTTTGCTGTTCATTTTGTGGTGGATTTAACCATGTTGCTTCAAGATGCTAGTTGAAAAAGAAAGCACACAGGAAGCGGAAGAGGAAAAGAGAACTTTCTCAGAAAGTGCTTAAGAGTTTCACATTTTGTCAAAGGAAGGGACATGATGTCTCTCATTATTGGACCTTGCATCCAACAAATCGTACATAGCACATGCAGCTAGAGGACAACAAGTTTGGCACAAGTGGATCTATGGAGTCCATTATCGATGTGGAAATGGAAGATTCACATGAAGGTGTATTGCAATCGCAAAAGATGCCATGGAGTTGGCTTGGTAGGAAGTGGATTAACTTCTTAATGCAGTAAGTCATCTTCATTTTTTTCATGCAAATTTCAGGTTGGTATGGCGAGAAAACTTGGTCGGGATTCGGCACATGTACATGGCTCATTCAGCAAAATTCTCCATGTGATGAGTTGGAAATTCAGGAAAATTTTTGGAGGGCTGAAGAGAATAGGATGTTTTTATTCTCTCATTTTCTGTACTACAGTTCAGTTTCATCATTTCAGAGCTTTTGGGGTCCAAAAGCTTCTCATTTGGGAGGTGTGATCAGGAGCTCAAATCCAAGCCATGGAAAAAGCTCCAAATTGAACGTGTTCAAAATCACTTGCAACCTGAATGATCGGATAGGCCTCGGCGATAAGATATTGTAGCCATGAACAGCACTCAAATCTGACACTATATGTGAAAGTTATTCAAGTTTTAA